>OY728157.1:294458998-295094082 GCA_963277665.1 Viscum album
TCATTATTCGGATGAAAACTGGTCTGTTTTCCAAGCATGTTTTGGTTTGATGGTTCTGGTACATGAAACATGATCATGGATTCATAGTATTTAGAATATAAATCATATAAAAAATATCATATTTATTAATTTTATATATTTTATAATCATTCATAAAAATTATTGATGAAAAATAAGTTGCATCACTTCATGGAGATGGTAGTTCGTATATACGCACACATGATGTGTCTACTTTTTGATGAATGGAACTAAAGAAAGTTAAATAATAAATAAACATTAAATAATTATTATTATATCATAAAAATCATATATATTTATTAAATATATCCTTATTTAAATCTATTTGAATCATGATTGAAAAACAAATCACATTGCTTTGTGGAGGTGGTAGTCTACACATACACACAAGCAGTGTTATCATTTTCCAAAATATTTCAAGAAAAGAATGTGGATAAAATATTATAATTATAGAAGAATAATGATTTCATGATTTTAAAATATAAATGTTAAATCCATAATAATAACAAACCATTAATGGTGGTGATGGAAAATGAAATACATCACTGCGTAGAGACAGGAATTTGTTTGTACGCATGAGCAATGGTTTTTATTTTCCATTAAATATAAAGGCGATAAAAATGGTTATTAAATTAATATAATAAAATTTAATTATATTTAATATACTAATTTAATAATTATTATATGGTTATATAATATTTATATGTGTTATAATAAGAATGATACATGAAAAATATTCGTAAGAACATATGCCTCTTTTTTGAGAAACCTCATTTGAATATCTTCTTACATGCCATTAGGGTTGGATTTTTAATAATATAATCAGATCTAGGACATGTATTGGGAAGTTTAAGAGAATTTTTTTACGTTTTTTCTAAGTTAAGGTCTTCATGTTCTATGGAGAATAAAGGATATGGGGTTCCCTTTTATAAGTGAGGAGAGAGACACACTTGTAATTATTAAGAATATTAAAATATAATAAAGTCACTCTCTTGAGAAATTGGCTCCAAATTGGATCACGATGGAAGATATTATGGTATAAGATATAAATAAATTTATAAAATATGATATAGATTATTTTTTAGGTCATTTTAGCCCTTATCTTTTTAGTATAACCCCTCATTAACCCCTTTTAATCATTACCGTAGTAATGAATTTTTACCTTAGTTACAATTTATAATGACCAAAAAAGAAGTTTAAAATATTAAATAATATTAGTAATTATAATTAAAAATATATAATTAATTTTAAAATATTTATTTTTTATAAGTGGAAGAAATTCATTTTAAAATAACTGCGCAAAACACAACGAAAACAGTTTTTATATAAATGCATTCTTAAGCATAAAGATGGATTTATTATTATTTAATGCCCAGTAAAAACTATAACATGAGTGTTAAAATATTTTAATAACTATAATATATAAAAATTTAATTAAAATCATTCATCAATAGTTATTTATTTTCTTTTTTAATATAAAATCACATTATGTGTATAAAAACTATTTTTTAGAAAAACATCCCATTTTACCTTCAAATGATTTTATTTTATTTTCTAACCAATTTATAACCAATGAATTAATTTTATACATGTCTATAAAATTATATTTCATAATTTATTTATTCTTATTCATACCTTATAATACAACTTTTAGGTGATAAATGTCACGTTAAATATTAATAATTTAATGGTATACTGTAGTTTGTTTAAACATAGTGTTGCGTGTAAAGAAATCCATCAAAGAAATAAAATTTATTTAAAGAAAATTATATCATAAAATATTAGGGTATTACATTATACCCCCTTGTAATAATTTATCCTTCTAAATTATGTCATTATGATACAAATAACTTATGATACATCTACCTCATCACATCCTTGAGTTCCCACATAGCTTCCTTAAATTTATGGTTTCTCCACAAATCCTTGACTTGGTGGGTGTCCTTATTCCAAATTAATTTCTCTATTAAATCTATAATCTACACTATTTTTTCCTTATAATAGATATCATGATCGGATGTTATTAACTCTAAGTTCAGTACATATGAAATATTTGGTAAGTATTTCCTCATGAGAGATTCAAGGAACACATTGGGAACTTGAGTGAGATTCGATAGAAGAACCAAATGATAATAAACCATCTTAAAATGATTAGTAGTTTGGAATGGGAAGATATATCCAGGGATCAAATTTCCATTATTTCCAAATCTCATATCCTTCTTCCATGGAGATATCCATTGGAACACCTTATCATCAAATTTAATCTCTAGATCTCACTGATTATTATTAGCATAAATTTTCTATTGAATCTGAGTTATCTAGATGTGTTGTTGAATTGATATAACCTTATATAAATTTTCCTCATCTATATCAGGTTTCAATGTCTTTATTTAATTAACTTCATCCTATAATGTTATATTTCTTCGATTTCTGCCTTAGAGGACATCATAAGAATCCTTATAGATGCATAAGTGAAAGCTATTATTGTAAGAAAAATCCACCAAATGAAGGTGTAGATCCCAAACATGTTTGAAATATATAGAATAGGGTATCGTAATATACTATAAGGTTTTAATTTTCCCTTATGAATGAAAATCTATCTGAGAATGCTATGAAGTGTGAAAGTTAAACTCTATATTCAAAGCATGCTGAAGAATTCTCTAGAAGATTATGGTAAACCTAATATCATGATCAAATATAATAGAATGTGATGCTCTATAAAACCTTACCACTTCCTTAATGTATATCCTAGAATTTTTATCAAGAGATAAATATTATCTTATTATAATAAAATGTGATGAATTCATATGTTTATTGACTACAAACTAAATAGAATTGTTACATTTACATGTTTTAGGGAGTTTGAAAATGAAATCCATGGTAACTTTTTCTCATTTACATTCTGGCATGACTAATGGTTGTATCATACCATTATAAATTAGTCTCTCAAACTTAAATTTCTTACATACCAATCATTAAGATAGATAATCTACAATATCTATTTTCATGTTATCCCACCAAAACTAATATTTCAAATCTATATACATCTTCATACATCTAGAATGAATATAGAATGATGAACTATAAGCTTAATACAAAAAATCCTTATTCAATTATGGTATTGATAGGACACATACTCAGATATCAAACCTTATAATTCCATCACAGTCATGGTTGAACTCAAGAATATTTCTCATCTTCTTATATAGTTCGACAAACTGTTTATGCACCTCTTTAATCGTCACATGGATAGATGGTTGAACATTCATTTGAGAAAGGTATGATTTTTTCCACTTTCCTAGTAATTTCAAGGTCTTTCTTTTATAAATCCATAAATATTGGATCTATTTTAATTTGTATCATGGACAATCAAGTGTCGTCCTTTTAACTTGGAGCATCAACCACCATGTTTTCTTTTCAAGGTTGATAGTGTATTGAGTAGTCATAATCCTTAATAAATTCCTACCATATCCTTTGGTGCAAATTCAAATATTTTTATGTGAATATATAAATCAAGATTTTATTATCCATATATATATCACAAATTTCAATATAAATATAATGCCTCCATATTTTCAATGAAAAAAAATACATTTCCAACTCCAAATCATGAATTGGGTAATTTTTGTCAATAATTTTCAATTAGCATGAGGCATAAGTTATCACCATTTCATTCTGAATGTGGATGTAGCATTTTATCTTATTCAATCCATCACTATAGATCAAAAATCCTTCTATATTGTAGGGTAGTGTGAGAATATGTTCATTGATAAATCCTCTTTTTATCTCCTTAAAGTTTTTCTCACATTCATCAATCCATAGGAACTTAGCTACCTTCCATGTAAACTTTTTAGTGGGTTAGATATCAATGAGAAATCACTCACAAAGCATCTATAATATACACTCAACCAAATAAAACTACAGTTCTTAGTTACCATAGTTTTTCTAGTCCATTGTTAAATAAATTCCATCCTTTAAGGGACAGTTGATATATCTACGCATGAGATTTTATAATCCAATAATGAAACCTTCTATAGACAAATTTCACACTTCATAAATTTAGCATAGATATTTTCCTTCCTCAAGGTCTTCAACATAATATTTAATTGATCTTTATGCTATTTATTTATCTTCTAATATATAATAATATCATCTATAAATACTAAAACAAATTAATCAAGTTAATCTCCAAAGACTCTATTCATTATATCTATGATGATAACAAGGGAATTGGTAAGTCCAAATGGAAGTACTATAAATTCTGAATTATCATAGCAATTATGGAAGGTTATCTTTATTATATTCTTCTTCTTGAGCATAAATTGATGATATCTTAATGAAGTTAATCTTTCTAAAAGTTTTGAGATCTATGATATTGATCAAAAAAGTCATAAATAGGAGGAAAATGATACTTTTTCTAGGAAGTGATATTTTTAAGATCTTGATAATCAATAAAAATATGCATTAACCCACATTTGTTCTTAAAAAAATAGACTCACCCTACAGTAATTCACTTAGGAATATGATTCCCTTTTATAGATTCTCTTATAGTTACTTATTCAATTCCTACAACTCAGTTGGGGCTATTCTATAAGAAGTATTTAAAACACGCATAGCATAAAATATGAATTAAATTAAAAAATAAACATCAAAAATCAGGGGAATACTAGGAAAGTATTTATGAAATACATCATCATATTCTTTAAAAATAGGCATATCTTCAGTTTTGAGTTTCTACCCTACCATTTGAGATAAATAATCCAAATGAATAGGTAGTAATAACCATATAATGGAATTAATTACCATTGGAAGTTTAGGTTTATCCTCACACAAATATACAATAATAGGTTGATTCATAATATCAAATGTTAGTTCCCTTAAAACACCACTTGTATGAGGTACTTATCCATAATATTATGTATTTTTATGTTATATGATGTTTGGGTAACGTTCTAAGAGTTTATGGATTGTTTTATTATGTTTTGGAAGTGTCTTTAAAGGTAAAAAGTTTGATAATTATTATATTAAACTATCCATATTCTCTAGGAAACCATGAAAGAGATTATGGGGTTACTGGATAGGTACACATTTGGTACAGGGTTTGGAAAAACCATGTGAAAACTATGTAATATTGAAATTTTTGGGACCTAGAAATTTCATAATGTTTGTGCATGGTTTGTCAAACTATTTGGTACAACCATGCGGCCTTAGGTGTTATTTTGTAGCACTTTTATGCTTGGCTCATGGTTTATTAATCTATTCATCTTAACAATCCAATGGCATTAATAACATCTAAATTTTTTTTTTAACTGCAATACCTACCCAAAAACTCTAATTTTTCTTCTTTTTCCAAAGGAACTTGATATCTAAGATTCTGTTATGTGGTTTTTGGGGATCCTTTTCATCTAGAGACTGATTATAATGATTTTTTGATCATCATACCTAGGAAATAAAAGGTAAGAGATATGTTCTTATTTTTCTATATCTTCTCATTTCCCTTGGAATAAAACCTCATATCAAGGTTTTTATTCCTGAATTTGTTGGGTAGATTATGTTTTGATAAATCTTCATTGGGTGTTACTAATGGAAGGGTGAATGAGGCTTAAATATTTGGAATCATATTTGGATTATTCATGTTCATAGAGATCATTTGTGAGGAAGGTGACATATCTCTTTTCTCCACTTGTTCTAGAACTTCAAATATTAGTTTTATTAAATGATTTTATTGGATTTTAAAAGGAAAAATTGGATGATTTAATTAATGAAAACCCTTTTGTTTTAGGTTTTAGAAACATTGTATTTTTCATGTTTTTTTAAAAAAACTCTTTGGTTTAGGGTTTTAAATTATAGTTTTGGTTTTACTCAAGTAATATGTTTGATTAAATGTTTTAATGGGAATAAATGATTAATGTGAAATAAATAGATGTGATAAATTGGAAAATATATAATGGTGTTTGATTATTTTAATTATACATTTCTATTTAATGGATTTTGGTTCCATACTAGAGGTAAAAAAGGGATTTTTACCAAAAAAATGCTTTAGTATATGAATGAGTTACCTCTCAAGAGTATTGGGACTATTTTGACGTGCATGTTTGTGTGTGTGTGTGAATTTGGAATTTTTACTCCAATAATAATGAATGGATAATCTATTTCTACTTTTAAGATAAATTTTTTCAGTTGATAAAAAACTTTTCATATTCCACTCTTTTGTTTTAGTTTATATTTTTTACTATGAGATAACGTGTTATTATCCTAGTGGAATGAGTTGGGAATTATCTTGGGTTTTTGATACTGGGTATGATTACTCACCCCCCACATAAATACTTTGGTGTGTATAAATATTTTGTTTTACATGATATCAGAAAGGGGAATATTTCACATTTCTCTAGTGTTACATCTTGATATAGAAGTCTAGATTTGAAGCATTAGAGTTACAAGTGTCCTTACAAATGGGGTGGTTCTACCTTTGTGCTTGTATCAAGCTTTACTTTGGTGTCATTTTTTCTAGGTCAATATTTCTATTATTCCTCTAATATTTTCAATTAGTGGTATTTTAAAGTTGTATGGTTTAGATTTTATGAATCATATAGTATTGTCTTATTGGTTTATTTTTCATTTTCTTGGTAGGTTTTGTTTATTTAAAATGTAAAACCATCCCTGGTTGCGCCCAAATTTACCCTACGGGTAAAAGCGATTGATGTAGTACATGTAGAGGTCGAGTCCACAGGGACCGAAGAAGTAACCTTGAGACGCTATGATTTGGTGAAGGATGGGATATGAAGTAGCCAACTTTGGTTTTGATTTTGGATGGTTTAAATAACACTAAGACACCTACGTGAATTCAATTTAATGAAAATGGGTTGATCTAGGATTATGCTCGGGGTGGATTGAATGAATTTTACTTCTTTAAACAATTTTGGTTTTATTAATTCTTGATGAATCCATTATTCAAAAATAACACTACCTTCATCATTTTCTAGTTTGGTGCTTAATAAACACAATTACTAATCCCCTATACACTTAGAGAACCAAATTCATGATCTCTCCGAGGTATATGGTCATTTAGTAATTGAATTTATTTTGCTCAAACACAGTAAAGATGAAGAGTAGAAATAACTGAAGAATGGATGTATTAAATTAATTATCCATTTAACAACAATTAATTCATAAAATAACATTCAATTCAGCCTTTTAATCCACCTAAGATCAAAACATTAAGGTTTTAGCCCTCCATTGATGGTATACTCTCAATGGTGGGCGGAAGATGGCTAACAAGAATTGGATTGAAGAAATTAAAACCGCAGAAATAACGAGCACTCCTCCGTGTGTGTGAATGAAATTCACACCTATGTGTGAACTAATTCACAACAACACAGAGATATCACTGTGCTTTGTGATTATAAAGTTTTAATAAATGAAATGGAAAATATATAAGAGAAGAAGTTGATTAAGAACATAAAGATACAAAAAAAACTTACATGGAAATGGAAAACATTACAAAGGAAATTTGGAAGCAAAACATTACAATGAAACAAAGCATCCAAGATGAGAAGAACAATTTTACACCCCCCATTCCCTTCACCACTAGATCCTTATATAGGCATATTAGGAGCCTTAGGTACATCCCCCAACAATTAATTCACCCCCCAACAATTAATAGAGTCAAATGGAGGGTGAATAATCAAAAGGAAATTGATGTTTCGAATTTGACCCGGAAAACTGTCCAGATTCGTCCTCCATTTTGACATGTGCGTTTGACACTTCATATGGCCGAATCCGAAGGTTTCTTAAATATAAAATATCTTCGTCCATGTGTCTTCTAGAAGCTCTAAATATTTTAGGACATTTGGCTCTGCCGTTTGAATGTTATGGTCGAAATAGTGGGACAGATTTCTGTGCATTAATGACGAGTCCTCCATTTAAATCTCAACTTCATATCCCTTTATCATCATGAAAACATCAGAATTAGCTCCGGCCACAGTTGAATAAAATGATCCTCAAATTTTTATCTTTCTACTGTATAAATTTTAGCTTCATTGGGCTTGTTTTCTGGGCCCCACATTTGTTTGATGGGCCTTAGGCCCATTATGCTTTTTCCGGAAAGTTTCTTCCTTCAGGCGCAAAATTCTCCATCTTCCTTTGGGATTCATCAATCGGACCTAAAAGATAAAATATTCCAAACAAAGTAATAAATCATATACCAAAATGTCAAATTAAAATAATTAATATTGTAATTTACACAAGCAAATTATTGAGTGGGCCCAAATTGACATTTTAAGCATGAATTGCACAATGATGGGAAATGAAGTTCAATTTCTGAATTGGACTAAAATTGATGTTTATGAACTTTTAAAAACATTAATATTAAGATCTTAACAATGAATATTATCCACTTTCAGTGACTAATCACACCCCCCAACTTGAGTTTTTCTAGTCCCGAGCAAAATAAATTACAAATATGAAATTGAAATCCCCTTTTCCAAAAACATTTTAATACACATTGCTCACCCAAAAGACCTCATACCAAAAAAAATTATGGAACCCATCAAAATAATTTAAAACAATCTAGTTCCATAAGCATATCCCAATCCCATGCCCATTCCTTTGTTCAAATTCATTGCCACATTTCATCCAATTCCAATTAAGCATGATAAAGTGTTGTGCATCATAAAAGATATGGGACCCATTTTATTGTTCAAGGGGAAAAAATGGAAGCGCTAGGTGGGAATCACATTAAACCTTAAGATGAGTATCCCTTTTTTTATTTTTATTTATTTTTATTTTTATTGTTAACCACAATAGATATGAAAAGACTAACTCTGGGCAAGACAACTATTGAGTCACGATCCCCAAGTGCCAGACGCCACACATATTGTCAATTTCATGCTCTACAATAGAGATATAAAGCCTAACTCTGGGCAAGACAACTATGGAGTCACGATCCCCAAGTGTCGGACGCCACGCATTTGGACAAAACATTGCTCTATGTGGTCTTTTTTTTGGATACTCAAATTAAACTAAAAGTGACCCCAGAACCCTATGCTATAATGAAAGGGACCCAAGAACTCAAATTTACACCCACAATCCAAAAGACGTGCATTGTGGCATTTTTATTAAGAGGATGAAAATTTAAACTTTGAAAAATCACATCGGACAACCGCACTTTCCAAAAACTATGCTCATGAACTTAAACTTGCATTAAAATCAGAATCAAGGCATGAAAAATTTATTTGATATCCAATTTTAGAGTTTGCAATGTGTCTTTATCATGTTTATGGTTAATGGAATTTTTTTTTCATGCATGTTCTTATTCAAAATAAAAATCATTTTTATCCCCCCCCCCCAACTTAGAATAACACTATCCCCAGTGTTTAAAGAAAAAAAAAGATAGAAGGGGATTGGAGAGGAGTTCAAAGATAAAATTACGAATGAAAAACATGGAACAAATTCACCTGGTTTTTAAAGTTGAGGTTCATGATGCTCCAAATTACTCCTTTGATCTCTTTGGGGATGTAGGCACCTCCTTGATTGAACATGTATCACCCAAAATAGTTCCTGAACCATAAAAAGAAGGACAAAGCAGACAAAACAAACAACAAAATGATTTATTTAATTCCAAGTACCATCATTTTCATGTTTTTTTTTAAATCAAACTAATGATACATTGTCTTCTTTTAAATTTCTAGGTAAGGTATTACTCAGGGATCACACCGCGTGACACAGATGAATACGGTGCTCCCCTTTCATACCCATCCATACTCATAAAAGAAGAACAGGTCAAGAGTCTAATAAAAAATTTTTTAAACCTACAAAAACATAAATAAAATAAACTGATGATACATTGTCTTCTTTAAATTTCTAGGTAAGGTATTACTCAGGGATCACACCGCGTGACACGGATGAATATGGTGCTCCCTTTTCATACCCATCCTTACTCATAAAAGAAGAACAGGTCAATAGTCTATATATAAAAAAAGTAACAAAATTAAGCAGAAGGAAACAAAAGATGATTCCCAGTGATTGGAAACATAAAAATCATGGGTTGCCTCCCGTGCAGCGCTTTTTTTTAACGTCGTTAGCCCGACTTGTACCCTAAATCTATCAATTTTTCTCTGGTTCATATGTTGGCTCAGTTAACTCCTCCTTGGTTTCTTGTTTATTGAATGATTCAATGAATGGTTTTAACCTATGACCATTGACTTTGAAGACATGACCACTTGTGGGATCCTGAATCTCTATTGCCCCATGAGGGTACACATGATGCACTAGGTATGGACCAAACCATCTGGACTTTAGCTTTCCTGGGTGTAGATGAAGTTTTGAACTATACAAGAGCATAAATTTTCCCAGTTCAAAGTGTTTGACTTTGAGATTCTTAGATTGGTAGGCTTGAACTTTAGATTTATTGATCCTTGAATTTTCATAAGCCTCCATCCTAAGTTCCTCGAGTTCATTAAGATCTAATTTCCTTTTTGTTTTAGCCAAAGAAATGTCAAAGTTCATTTTTTTTATTGCCCAAAAGGCCTTATGCTCAATTTCAACAGGTAAATGACATGCTTTTCCATAAACCAATCTATACGGTGACATGCCTAGGATAGTTTTGAAAGCAGTTCGATATGCCCAAAGGGCATCTAAGAGTTTCTCGGTCCAATCTTTCCTAGAGGGATTGACAGTTTTTTCAAGAATTTGTTTAATTTCTCTATTTGCCAACTCAGCTTGACCGTTGGTTTGAGGATGGTATGCAGTGGAAACTTTATGAGTAATACCATACTTAGATATGAGTGAAGAGAATGGGCGGTTGCAGAAATGGGTTCCACGATCACTGATTATAGCCCTAGGAATTCCAAATCGAGAAAATATATGCTCTTTTAGAAATCGGATCACAACATGGTGGTCATTGGACTTGGTGGGAATGGCTTCAACCCATTTTGAGACATAATCAATAGCTAAGAGGATGTAGAGGTATCCCTTAGACTTTGGAAAAGGCCCCATGAAATCAATTCCCCAACAATCAAAGATTTCAACGACTAGAATGGGAGTGAGGGGCATTTGATTACTTTTGTTAATGGATCCTAATTTCTGACATTGAGGACAACTTTTACAGAATTGGAAGGAATCCTTAGTAAGGTTCGGCCAGTAAAAACCACTTTGTAGGACCTTTGTAGTGGTTTTATTTGTTGAAAAGTGGCCTCCACATGCCTCTCCATGACAAAATTTTAGAATGGACTCTTGCTCAGACTCGGGAATACATCTCCTGATGATTTGATCTGGACAGAACTTGAAGAGGTAAGGATCATCAAAAACATAGTGTTTTACATCAGAAAGGAATTTCCTCTTAGCTTGGGTCCCCATGAATTTTGGAATGTCACTCGTCACCAAATGGTTTGCTATGTCAGCATACCAAGGGAAATCACTCACTGAATAGAGGTGCTCATCGGGAAATGAATCATACACAGAGAGGTGGTGTGAGTTGTCTTTGAATTCCATACTAGAGAGGTGATCAGCTACAATATTTTCAACACCCTTTTTATCCTTAATGGTTAAATCTAACTCTTGAAGAAGAAGGACCCACCTAATCAATCTAGCCTTGGCATCTTGTTTTTGAAAAAGGTATTTTAGGGCTGAATGATCAGTGAAGACAATGATGGGTGATCCTAAGAGATAAGACCTGAATTTCTCTAAGGCAAAGACAACAGCAAGCAACTCTTTCTCAGTGGTGGTGTAGTTTATTTGTGCATCATTTAAAGATTTGCTTGCATAAGAAATGACATGTGGAGTTTTCTCACACTGTTTTCCCAAGACTGCTCCTACAGCGAAATCACTTGCATCACACATGAGCTTAAAAGGAAGTTTCCAATTTGGAGATTGCATGATAGGTGGAGATATAAGATTTGACTTGAGTGTAGAGAATGATTCCTCACAGCTTTCTGTCCATAAAAATGGAGCATCTTTTACCAATAGAGAACAAAGTGGTCGAGAAATATAGCTGAAATTCCTAATGAACCTTCTATAAAAACCAGCATGTCCTAAGAAGGACCTCACTTACTTAACAGTTTTAGGAGAGGGAAGGTGACGAATGATGTCAACCTTAGCTTTATCAACTTCAATCCCTCTACCAGATACCAGATGACCTAGAACAAGTCCTTCCCTTACCATGAAATGGCATTTTTCCCAATTTAGTATGAGATTCTTAACCTCGCACCTTGACAAAACCTTTTCAACATTTATAAGGAATCCCTCAAAAGTATCCCCAAAGATGGATAAGTCATCCATGAAGACCTCTAAAAAATCCCCCACCATATCCGAGAATATTCCCATCATGCACCGCTGGAAGGTACCAGGGGCATTACATAACCCAAAGGGCATGCGTTTGAAGGAAAAAGTGCCAAATGGACAAGTGAAGGTTGTTTTTCCTTGATCCTCTAAGGAGACTTCGATTTGATTATACCCTGAGAATCCATCTAGGAAGCAATAGAATTGATGACCCGCCACTCGCTCGAGGACTTGATCAATAAAGGGTAAGGGGAAATGGTCTTTCTTGGTACAAGAGTTGAGCTTCCTATAGTCAATACAAACTCTCCATCCACTACTGACTCTTGTTGGAAGCATCTCTCCATCCTTGTTGGTTATTACTGTGATTCCAGCCTTCTTTGGAACCATATGGATTGGGCTAACCCACTCACTCTCAGCTATAGGATAGATGATATCATCTTTTAACAATTTTAAAAGTTCTTTTCTCACTACTTCCATGAGATTAGGGTTGAGTCGCCTCTGAGGTTGACGACATGGCTTTGACTCAGATTCAAGAATAATTCTATGAGTCCCGATAAGTGGGCTAATCCCAGGGATATCAGATAGGGTCCATCCAATGGCTTTCTTGTGTCTCCTAAGAACATCTAGAATCATCCTATCATGATCGGATTCAAGGGAGGAAGAAATGACAACAGGAAAGGATTGATTGCCCCCTAAGAAAGCATACTTTAGTGATGAAGGTAAGACTTTAAATTCAAGATCAGATTGGTCATGACTTTCCAAGAATGGATGAGACTTTGTATTGAACTTAGTTTCTTTGTTCAGATTCCTTGACAAAATTGGTTCCTTGTGAATAGAATTTTCATCCACTAAATTTTCCAGAGTAGTGTCATGAATGGCTATGGACTCAATGTTATTGATTTCAACCATGGTATCATTGATTGGTGATTCTAGAAATTCATCAATAGAGCTGTCTGAAATAGATTCAATCCAAGGAGGCAAATTTCCCTCATGTGAATAAAGAAAATCAATCTCTTCTTGACTTAACCATCCTTCGGTAACTCCTTGATGTTCATTGAGTTCATTATCAACACTAACAATCCAATTAACCTCATGGATCTCTTCATCATCCCCAATTTTAGAGTTTGCATTGTAGATGTTCAAGTCTAAGCTCATGTTCCCAAAGGTGATGATCATGTTCCCATTTCGGACTCGGATTAAAGAGTTGATTGTTGCAAGGAAGGGACGACCAAGTATGATTGGGGTTTGCTCCCTAGGAACTAAGCTTGGGTGATTTTCTAAAACAATGAAGTCATCTGGGTAAATGAAATTTTCAACTTTCACCAAAACATCTTTTAAGATCCCCTTTGGAACTCGAACACTACGATCAACAAGTTGAAGAGTGACAGATGTGGGTTGGAGTTCTTCGAGCCCTAACTGACAGTACATGGCATATGGAATGAGGTTCACACTAGCACCTAGATCACACAAGGCTTTGACAACTTTGTTCTCTCCTAGTTCAACATTTATGTAAGGGCATCCTGGGTCTTTCATCTTAGGAGGAATGGTCCCTTGAATGGTGGTACTCACATTAGCAGCCAAAAGGACTTGGTTTTTATGTGAAAATTTTCATTTAAAAGTGCACAAGTCCTTAAGGTATTTTGAGTAGGAAGGTATGGTTTGGATGGAATCGAGAAGGGGAATGTTCAACTTGACTTGTGAGAAGATTTCCCTCAATGTTTCACTCAATTCAGGCTTAGTTTTCCCCCTCATGCGTTGAGGAAATGGTGCAGATTGTGGAGTTGTTTGTTGAAGTGTTGTTTCATTCACATTATTATCAGTTTCTTCAGTTTGAACTTGTAGTTCATTTGAATTTTCATTAGAGTTTGAATCTTCACATGGTTTCTGACTTATCTATTCAGGTTTTTCAATTGATTTCCCACTTCTTAAAACTGTCACAGCCTTTAGTTGTTCGTGAGTTGTTTGAGTGAAACTTGTCTCTCCCCTTGATGTTTGTTGTGGAATGGCCTGTGTGGGCATGGGTGCCTTTCCAGTTTTTATGGTTTGAAGTTCTTGTTTAATGGATGAGAATTATGAGTTCATTTTGTCCATTTGTTTGCACAGTTGTTCTAGTAGGCTTTGTGGAACATTTTGGGTTGGTGCTTGAGCTTGTGGGTTTATTCCAGGAGGATACTTTGGTTGTTGGATAGGTTGTTGAATGGGTTGTTGGATATGTTGTTGATATTGGACATGAGGATGTTGGAATTGGACTGGTTGTGGTTGTAACTAATTATGAGGTTGAAAGTTTTGTTGATGGTATGGGTTGATACATTGTTGTTGTGTTGGTTGTTGATTGTCCTTCCAACGAAAGCCCGGATGGTCGTTATACCTTGGATTGAAGGTGTTCGTGAATTGTGGATTTTGAAAGTTCATTGCATTAACTTCTTCTGGTGGTCCTCCTAAAAGAACATCCTTGATGGAAGGAATGGTTGGGCAATTATCAGTCTTATGGTCATTATTGTCACAAATTGTACAAACAAGCTCAACAGTTTGGGTTTTCCGGACCTTCCTAAGATCAATCTCCTCAACTTTCCTCGTGAGTGCAGCAAGTTTTGCTCTAAGGTTTTCTTCTTCTCCAAGATTGTACATTCCACCAGATTTGGGTGGCTTCTCATAGTATGGTGATGTTCCCTATGTTTGGTTTTGTTCAGTAAGATTTTCTAGATACTCGTAAGCATCATTTGGGGCTTTGTTTTTGAAGGTTCCATTACACATCATATCAATGAATTGTTTGTTTCCGGGACCCAACCCTTCATAGAAAATTCTCACTTGTTCTGGGATTAAGAAACCATGGTGCGGTACCATATTTAATGTGTCCTTGAACCTTTCCCATGTTTCATAGAATGTTTCTCCCTCTCTTTCAAAAAAGTTTTGTATGCTATTTTTAAGTGCAATTGTTTTGTGATGGGGGAAGTATTTTTTATAAAATTCTCGTTGAAGTTGGTCCCAAGAGTGAGTGGATGCTGGTCTCAAATTGTTTAACCAATTCTTTGCTCGGTCCTTAAGGGAAAAAGGTAAAAGTCTCATTTTAGCAGATTCAATTTGATTTGGTGGGCACATGGTTTCAACAATGTCATTAAATTCTTTAACATGAAGGTAAGGCATCTCAGACTCCATCCCATGAAAGGTTGGAAGGTAGTTCAGGACATGGGGTTTGAAAACATATTGGGCATATCCTATGTTATCATTCCTAATGCATGAGGGTGCATTGGTCCAGGTTGGTGTGAGGTAGTCATTCATGGTCGGGTCTTCAACAATTCCCAAGTTAGGGTCCTGCCCGTTATTTTGGTTCCCTCCCCGGTTTATGATTTGGTTTTGTGGGATATTCTCCATTGTATCGAACTCAACATATGAATTTGGAGTATTAGGAAGATTTGGATCTAAAGGAAATAGACCTCTTTTAGTGCTTGACTCCCCAGCCCTAGGAGTATCCACCCTAACTAATCTGTTTGAGTTATCGCGGGTGTAGGCAGACATGCGCCAAAAGAAAAAAAAAGCGAGAAAGGGAAAAGATAAGAGAATTGGGATGAGAATAGAAGAATTGGGGTAATAAAAGAGGGTTTTTGGTCTAAGGAACTTACTTGGTCCCCGGAAAACGGCGCCAAAATATGGTTGCGCCCAAATTTACCCTACGGGTAAAAGCGATCGATGTAGTACATGTAGGGGTCGAGTCCACAGGGACCGAAGAAGTAACCTTGAGACGCTATGATTTGGTGAAGGATGGGCTATGAAGTAGCCAACTTTGGTTTTGATTTTGGATAGTTTAAATAACACTAAGACACCTACGTGAATTCAATTTAATAAACATGGGTTGATCTAGGATTATGCTCGGGGTGGATTGAATGAATTTTACTTCTTTAAACAATTTTGGTTTTATTAATTTTTGATGAATCCATTCTTCAAAAATAACACTACCTTAATCATTTTCTGGTTTGGTGCTTACTAAAAACAATTACTAATCCCCTATACACTTAGAGAACCAAATTCATGATCTCTCCTAGGTATATGGTCATTTAGTAATTGAATTTATTTTGCTCAAACACAGTAAAGATGAAGAGTAGAAATAACTGAAGAATGGATGTCTTAAATTAATTATCCATTTAACAACAATTCATTCATAAAATAACATTCAATCCATCCTTTGCATCCTCCTAAGATCAACACATTAAGGGTCTATCCCTCCATTGATGGTATACTCTCAATGGTGGGCGGAAGATGGCTAACAAGAATTGGATTGAAGAAATTAAAACCGCGGAAATAACGAGCACTCCTCCGTGTGTGTGAATGAAATTCACACCTATGTGTGAACTAATTCACAAAAACACAGAGATATCACTGTGATTTGTGATTATAAAGTTTTAATAAATGAAATTTAAAATATATAAGAGAAGAAGTTGATTAAGAACATAAAGATACAAAAAAAACTTACATGGAAATGGAAAACATTACAAAGGAAATTTGGAAGCAAAACATTACCATGAAACAAAGCATCCAAGATGAGAAGAAAAATTTTACACCCCCCATTACCTTCACCAGTATCTCCTTATATAGGAATATTAGGAGCCTTAGGTACATCCCCCAACAATTAATTCACCCCCCAACAATTAATAGAGTCAAATGAAGGGTGAATAATCAAAAGGAAATTGATGTTTCGAATTTGACCCGGAAAACTGTCCAGATTCATCCTCCATTTTGACGTGTGCGTTTGACACTTCATATGGCCAAATCCGAAGGTGTATTAAATATACAATATATTCTTCCATGTGTCTTATAGAATCTCTCAAACTTTTAGGACATTTGGCTCAGCCGTTTGAATGTTATGGTCGAAATGGTGGGACGGATTTCTGCGCAATAATGACGAGTCCTCCATTTAAATCTCAACTTCAGATCCCTTTATCATCATGAAAATTTCAGAATTAGCTCCGGCCACAGTTGAATAAAATGATTATCATATTTTTATCTTTCTACTGTATAAATTTGAGCATCATTGGGCTTGTTTTCTTGGCCCCACATTTGTTTGATGGGCCTTAGGCCCATTATGCTTTTTCCAGTAAGTTTCTGCCTTCAGGCGCAAAATTCTCCATCTTCCTTTGGGATTCATCCATCGGACCTAAAATATAAAATGTTCCAAACAAAGTGATAAATAATATCCCAAAATTTCAAATTAAAATGATGAATATTGTAATTTACACAAGCAAATTATTGAGTGGGCCCAAATTGACATTTTAAGCATGAATTGCACAATGATGGGAAATGAAGTTCAATTTCGGAATTGGACTAAAATTGATGTTTATGAACTTTTAAAAACATTAATATTAAGATCTTAACAATGAATATTAGCCACTTTCAGTGACTAATCAATCCCCCAATTATTTAGTAATCCCTCTTCATTTATTTCAAACCTTTGGTGTCTGCGGGATGTCACATAATTTTATTATCACCTCATCTCTTTCTAAGATAATGGTTACAGTTTGGATGTCACAAATGGTATTATTTTTAGTTAGTATGTCATATTGGGATGGTATAAAGGAGATTAGAAATGTCTGAACATGAAATTTATAGCATAATAAGGTGAATCTAACCTCTTTATACTAAAAATCATGTTACTAGGGTGGTTTGGTTAAAAAAAGTTTTATCCTAACACTTATATAAGTGTAGACATCTTATCATTATATATTTAACTAATGAGTGTATCGTATCATTAATTAGAAATGAAACATTTCACTATGACTTCATTTCTCAAATTATGTTTGAAAAATACAGAAAATTGGATATAATGATTATTGAATTTTGATGAATTGGGATATCCAAATAATTCTATTTTCTAGTTAAGATAAAACTAGGTGGTGTTTTTTTCTAGATTTAGAGAAATGGAACTAGTTAGGTGACCTGGAACCCCGTAAGAAGTGGTCACAGAGAATGTGGTTTCACCTAAACCATAGGTGAACTAATATCTTTTTCAGAGTATTATTCATGAATTTCAAGTTGTTCATAAAGGAAATAAAAATGATAAACCATGATAAGTTAATCATTATATGTAATTTTAGAAGTATAACCCACTAATAATTCCATTGGATTCATGACCCTAAAACGAATAAACATGGATTAACATAATGAACCAGATCCTTGATTTCCTTGGAACCCTGACTCATATAATGGTGAAGTTATTAACATACATGCTAGAGTACCATGCATGCCAAAGGTGGGATTTATCCATCTGAGCTAAATTCAACTAATATTTTAAGTGGGAGGTATTTGAATAATTATTCAATAAATAATTATACACACACACATTAAAGATAGAAATAATGATGGATTTCTTTAGTCTTAAACAAGTAAATCTATCAACGATGGAATAAGAATCTAAGTTTATAAACATAGTTCACTTTTATCCATAAGTAGTTATTACCACATCCTTTAAGACATGTTTATTCATATCTAGAATGCAACCATAAATTCATTCAAAAATAATTATTCTATGTAATACTGATTATATGAACATGGTAATAGATAAAAAATGGTAGAAATGGATATTACTGGGAATTTTACTAGAGGAAGTACATTGGTTTACACTGGTACAGGTGTGAACTCTAATGTTCGGACTAAAAAGAATAGGGAAGCTTACTACAAAGATCGTATATCATAATGAAATCAACCCACGAGATTATTTATATTTCCTCCACACCCCATTAGTTATATCAGATGTTTCCAATGTGATTTGTTAGATAATAAGAAGTCGGATTTAATAGCACCACCCAATTCATGTCACAACTATAATCAGATAGGATATCTTTATTGTTTTTTCCATAACATTAAAAATTCATTGGATAGGAATAAATCTCTGTTATATCAATCATATTATACTCGTTTGATTGTGTAAAAACAGTTATTATCCACCTAATCGATTGAATTGGGGTGATTCTAGGAACACTAAAACTCCTCATAAAATGCAACAACAATAAGGAATTAAATAATCTGTAGGAATGAGTAATTAGTTATATGGTGCTGATAAGATGATCAAATGGGGTTAATTAGTTCCTTAGACCATATGAAATATCAATATACTTAACTTAACTCTTATGAAAGCTATATTTGATACTGGTGCATACCACTCTTTTATTTCTTCTCATTTCATTAATTAAATGGGATTTCATGTTGAGATGATGTAACACATTATGAGTATCTAGATACCTCCTAGAAAGAAGGAGTATTGAGTATTTGAATGTGTTACTTTTTTATAACATTCTATAGAGTCTAGTTTTTTGGGGATTTTCTATTTTTTACATATGTTTAACTTAATCCTGGGAATGAATTTGTTATTTTTATTTAAGGCACATATCAATTGTTATTCATGATGAATGAATCTTACATCTCATGACTAGATGGTGCATTTGTTTAAAAGAGACCGGAATGTGAATATATAAATAGTGATACCTTAAACACTAAATGTTGGAAATATTTATTATTAATTGTAAGTAGTCACTTTGGGGACTAATGAAATAATTGAGACTATAAATTTTCATACCATTGTGAATCATTATCTTAACATGTTTCCCAAGATTTTTATTGGTTTTACTCTTGAAAGGGAGGTGGAATTTTTTATTAATCTAATTATAAGGACAAATCCTATTTCAATTTCATCATATAGAATGGACCTAATGTAATTAATATAATTTAATTTCCAATTATAGGTGTTGGAAATAAAAGGGTTAATAAGACTGAGTAAATCACCTTGGGATACTCTAGTTATTTTAGTAAAATAGGAAAATGGTTTGTTATGATTCTGTGTCGACTATTATAAACTAAATTCAGTTAAGATAAATAATAATATCATATTCTATGAATTTAAGATCTATTTTATATCTTGAAAGGATCTCAATGGTTCTCTAATATTGATCTATGGTTAGGGTATCAATAAATCTAGGTGAGGAAAGAGGATATTCTGAAAGAAAAACTTTCAAAAGTTTCTACATTCATTATCTACATCTAGTCATGCCCTTTACAAATTCCCTATAAATTTTTATGGAATAGATGAATCATGTTTTTAAAAGATACCTAGAATCATTCATTGTGGTGTTTATGGATGGAATTCCTATGTATTATTTAACTCAAAAAGACCGTGATGAACATTTAGATATTTTGTTGAGAACCTTGTGAGAGAACTATTTATATGAAAAAATCTCTAAATGAGATTTATGGATGTAATAAGTTTTCTTCCATGGGAACATCATTTCTGAGAAAGGTGTTTTAGTAGATCCTAGTAATATATAAGTTATCATCTCTTATAAATCAGTAAAAAAAATTCATTGAGATATGAAACATTATAGACTTAGTAGGTTTCTATCACCGCTTTATTTGTGACTTCTCACATATGGAATCTCCTATGATAGTGCTAATGACAAAGGTAACTCCGTTCCATTGGATTGATTATTGTCAACAATCGTTTTTTTAGCTTAAGGAAAGGCTCAATCTGATACCCATTCTTATATTTCCATAACTATGGAAAGGTTATTTGGTATATTGTGATGCATCTAGATATGGACTCTATTGTGTTATCATTTAAAAAGATCGTGTCATATCTTGTAGATCAGAAACATTACAAATTCATAAAAATAATTTTCTGAACCTTGACTTGGAATTAGTTGTGGTGGTTCATGATTTTAAAACATAACATCATTATCTCATTGGTGATTAGTTCCCCATATTTTTAGAACATAAAATCTTGAAACACATCTTCTCACAAAGGGATTCCAACCTAATACAAATATGATGGATGAAATATATTTAGATCCATGACTTTAACATGGTTTATAAAACTAGAAAATGGATTTTTGTGGTTGATGATTTAAGATGGAAGTTATATAATAAACTATTCAGAAAAGCTTATAATCAGTGACAATTAATGGGTATAATTGTGGATATACAGGTGGATTGCATTGATAATAATGAATTCACAATATTATTTCTGTTGACTCTCATACCTGATTTGGTAAAGATAATCATGGATTCTCAAATATTTGATCTTGATTTCCTTACCATTACATAGAATCTTAATGATGGAAAGTCCATTGATTCATGAAAACAATAAGGAAATTTTGTGTTTCATTTTTGAGATCAGATTGTTATTCTTCCCTCTTGTTAATAATAACTTCTTTCTCTTTATCACCACTCTAAGTGGTTGATTAATCCTAGAATCCAAAACACATACAAGTATCTAAGGATACATTTTTGGTGGTCATGTATGAAAAGAAATGTGGTTGATTATTTAACCAAATTCCTCACTTATCAATAGGCCATGGCTAAGCATCAATAACTTAGTAGAATGTTGCAATCATTCCCTATACCTGGATGGAAATGGTAGTAGATACGTATGGAATTTTTCCTAAGTTTACCCTGAATTATTATGAAACATGATTCAGTATGGATGATTTTTTATCAACTTACATAGTCAACCTACTTCATTTTGATCCTTGAAACCAATATGGTAGAGAAATTGGAAAATATCTATATTTGAAAAGTGGTAAAATTGCATGGAATTCCATTTTTTATCATATTTGACCAAGATCCTCATTTTACTTTTGGGTTTTAGACATCTTTTCAATGAGATATTGGAACCCAATTGGCCATGAGTATAGTGTATCATCTTCAAGTGGAAGGGAATTCAGAACAAACATTCAGACACTAGAATATATTCTTAAATCATGTGTTATGAATTTTTTCGGATCATGGGAGGATCATTTTCCATCAATGTATTTTTAATATAATAATAGTTATCATGCCATGATAGATATTTCTATTTTTAAAGAATTTCATGACCATCCATGTCAATCTCCACTTTTCTTGGTAGATACTGGAGAAATGTTACTTTTTAGACCTAGAGTTGTTCATATAATGAATGATAAAATTAAAATATTAGGAAATTGATGGTTTCGGACTAAAACCATCATAAATATTATAATGGTTATATATGTTTACCTTTATCCTTTTGGAATGGGAGATCTTGTATTCTTGAGAGTATCTATAAGGTTGGGGCATTATCGATTGTGTATTCAAGCAAATTTGTCTCCTCAATATATTGGGCCTTTTGAGATAAACGAACGAATTGGTTATCTTTATTACTGATTAGAATTACCACCACATTTCAGTTTGGTATGTAATGTTATTCATTTGTATCAACTAATAATATACCAGCCTGATCCTAGCCAT
The DNA here is from genome assembly GCA_963277665.1 of Viscum album. Classification (NCBI taxonomy): domain Eukaryota; kingdom Viridiplantae; phylum Streptophyta; class Magnoliopsida; order Santalales; family Viscaceae; genus Viscum; species Viscum album. Next base: position 294,481,538 of record OY728157.1, read on the forward strand.
GTCATTCAATGGGGTCATATTAATCTTGAACCAGATTCTAATTTTTTCATACACTAATTCATATCTTGAAAATATAAGATATGTTATTGTGTTAAAAACGTATTCTATTATTTTGAGTTTTACAGAAACTTCGAGATATTTAAGTGGATACGTGGGAACATGAGAAAGAGATTTTGGGGAAATGGAAAACACTTTTCTAAAACACAGCAAAACTCTAGCTTTTGGGGATGAAATTCCCAATGTTGGGGATAATTTAACACACATGTTTTGAGGTATTTAAACCTTTTATTATGTATTTTTATGTCATATAATGTTTGGGTTGAGTTATGGGAATTTATTAATAGATTTAATATGTTTTGTGTTTTTAAGGGTGTGCGGTTTGAGAACAGTTATGGGAAACCATGAAACTTCTCTAGGAAACTATGAAAGAGGTTGTGGGGTCATTGGGCTGTCATATGGTTGGTGCAAAGTTTTACCAAACTGTGTGACAAACCATGCGATCTGGAAATTCTTGGGGCATAGGTATTTCACATGGTAGATGCATGGATTTTAAAACAATTCAGAAAAATTGTGTAGTCATATGTGTTTCTAACTTGTATGGTTGGCACATAGTTTGTTAAACCATACAGCCTAGTTATGCGATTACATTAATAAATTATAAAAATTGGATTTTAATATTGATACCCAGCCAAAAACTCTCATTTTTCTTTTTTTGACCAAGGCTCTTGATTTTAAGGATTCCTCTATGAGTTTTTTATGATACTTTTCATCCATCGACTGATTTCAATTATTATTCGATCATAATACCTTGAAAATAAAAGTTAAGAGTTATATTCTTCTTCTTCTTATAGATCATCTCATTTCCCTTGGAACTGAACATTAGATCGGGGTTGGTATGCCCAAATATATTGGATCATTCATGTTTTGATAAATATTATTTAGAATTTATTAAAGGTTAAGGGTTAATAATCTAACACCTCAAGACATTACAAATTATTTCCTTTTAATTAATTCAATCTCTTTTATATCTTGTGAGGCACACAACATTGGGTTTAAATGGAAATACTCTATTAAAATATTTTTTAAATATGGCCATTATAACATGGACAATAAGTTGGATGGTATAAATAGTAGTAATAATTTATGAAAATGATATGGTTTATAAATTTTAAAATAAATTAAATGGATATATACTGATTATAAATAAAATAAGAATCATTATAAATAAATTGAAATGTTTTCTGAAAAAACTATATTTCTTCAAAGAAAACAGTTTTTTCGCTTCTTATAAACTTATTATAAAACTAATGTCTAACACTTTATGAAAATTTATGTGATAAAATGAACATAATTTTTTTAAATAAATATATCAAAATTATCTTATGGTGAATTTTTGAGTTTTTTCTAAAAAGTTCCATTTTTCAATTAATAGGGAAAAATACTGTTTTTTATTTAAAAATCGCCTTTTCATTTGAATTATTTAAAAAGTTAAATTATATTTTAAATTGGTTTTAAAGTATAATTATTTCAAATATATTATAAAAAAACAATTTTGGTCCGTGTAATCAATTTCATATTGAATTTTGATATTACAACCTTCTATACTTATGAGAATTTACTCTTTGGAATCCTGCTTTTTCATTACATTAGTGAGTAAAATTTTAAATTGGATTATAACAATTCTATAAATTAAATTTGGAAAAATGGATTCCATATTTGGAATTAGAATAATTTATATTATATAATAAGTTCAAATTAATTTTTTACTATTATGAATAGTATAATAAGTAAAAACTAATTACCATGATTAAGATAAAAACCGATTTACTAGGGGTTAAACTAAAAAGATAAGAGTTAAAAATGTCTTAAAAACATTTCCAAAACACATTTTATGAACATATATCGACATTATAACCTCTAAGGTTCTATAATGACCCATTTATAAGGATTTTGACATGATAAAAATGTGGTTGGAGTTGATTCTTTTCAAAATATTCCATGTGTGTCCACTCCCCTGCTTATAAAAGGCCACCCCCTGTCCTCCCCTGTTCACACTTCCAAAACTATTTGGTTCTGAAAATAACTAAAATTTAACTTCATTAATCCCATAAAACATCCTATAACAATATATTTTATCATAAATCCATCCGATGAAGTTTTTTTGTGCAAACCAAAAGAAGTTCCCCAAAGAATAGGTTTCATTATTAAACAATCATTTTTATTTTATGTCTTCTTACACCTAACTAAAATATTATTTAATCATGATAATATAATAAATTCAGTATATATCATATATTTTTATGTTATTATGTTAATGTAAAAACCTATATCCATGTCCTCTTCCATCAAATGGGTAACAAAATCGTCGATCGTGTGTACGGCTGACTACCGCCTCACGAACCGATATAATTCTTTTTCCATCACCACCTTTCAATGATGGATATAATGATGGAATTAACACATGTATATGATATTTATGATATTATTATACTTTAATCATTATAATATCATATATACCTTCCTAATTTCCATTTCTTTTAAAATATGATAATGTCACTCGTGTGTACGGTGGACTACCATCTCATTAAGCAATGTGATTTGTTTTTCACTTACAATTTACATGGAAGGTAATAAGGATAAATTTAATAAATATTTGTGATATATATTAAATTATATAAATTATGGTACACTATCATATTACCCACTTCCTCACCCTTTCACTCATTAAAGGGGTGATATTGTCGCTTGTGCGTACATACAACCCATCGTCTCCATGAAGCGATAAAATTCATTTTCCATGTCCAACCTTCAAGAATGATTCTAAAAATATATATAATGAGTATATATTATATTCATAAAATTAATTTAGTTATTTTTATTATGTAAATGTATTATATGTGCAGGAACAATAACTTTCATGATAAAACACACATAGGAAAATAAGGCAATTAACACCCGAAATAATGAAAACAATGAAATATTACTAACAAACAGGTGGTGAAATGCTATAAGGGGATCATATATGATATTATAAATATGAATATGGTTCTATTATAAGTTAATAAAATCATTAAAACAATTATATAGTATTTTAAATCATGTTTAACCAAAAGGATGCGTAAGGAAAGGGACTTCATCTCAATTCCCCTTCATTGAGGCATATTTTATTATTGTGCACCTAATTTATTTTACATGGTGTACATACTACCCATATTATATGTAATATAATGTATCCTTCATAATTCACATTATTTTAAGTGTAACGACCCGGACCCGAGCAGCCACCCGAACAGTGCTAAATGGGTTGGGTGTTACTACCTTAAGCGCACTTCCCCGAACACCAAAGGCTTCCAATTAGCAGCGAAGGTATTATAGGTATAGTGGGGAGGATATACCCTCTTAGATGATAATAATGCAACTGTTTCAAGTATAATAATAATGATTTAGTGAAACAAATAACTCAGTGGACTCAAACCAGACCCGTAGAGCAGAAGCACATTCAATATCAATAAATAGTGAAAACAATAAATATAATCAACAGCTGCTGAAAGTAAACACAAAAGCATGCTGATCACTTGTAACTACCACTGAACAACAAACATGCTTCCAAAATATTTCATACATGTATTTATATATAAAAAGGCACCAATTTCTAACCAACTATAGATACATAACAAATAAGCATGCTAATACAAGAAAGGAAACAAAACAAGATAAACTTCAACTAGGCAGGACCTCAAGGTCCATACCATCTCCATGAAACAACTAATGTAGCCCAGCTCCTGAATTTGGCCCCTTTCCTACACGTAAATCCAAAAGATTTGTACGCGTCTTGAAGGGCCCATCCAGGGTGTGAGACAAATCTCAAAAGGATAACACCCAACGGTGCATACCTAATATAAGTGTTTAAGCAGGAATGCATTTATAAGGAAAACATTTAACAGTGTGATGCACAAATAATCACCAACTCCACTGGTGCTTAGTGGCAACCATGGAGTGTCACCTGCTTTGGCCAACGCCGAAATCTATGTCGTGTAACCCGGCACCATGTTCCCCCTGACATTGTGTGTCTCAAGTACCGACATCCCAAAGGAACGCCCAGGAATAGTAACCTGGCACCTTGTGCCTCCTGACACCTCATGCCTCAAGTACCGACATCCCATAGGAATGCATAAGAAGTAACCCAGAAGAATAGTGATTCATGTCCTCAAATATATAACAAGAGGTACAACAATGTCTGCCCTCAAATAATGTAACCAGAGGGATAACGATATCCACCTTCAAATAAGTAACCGAAGGGATAGCGATACCTTCCCTCAAATAAGTAACCAAAGGGACAGCAATGTCTTACCTCAAAAAAAGTAACTGGAGGGATGGTGATATCCTCCCTCAAATAAGTAATCAGAGAGACAGCGATACCTACCCTCAAATAACTAACTTGAGGGACAGAGATACCTGCCCTAAAATCATGGAAAGCCACAGCCCCCAACCCGATAGCCTCAAAGTTATCCCCTAGAGGATCCTTACCTCCCACATGGCTTCCTATGACAAGAACCCCCAACAAAAGTACCTAAACTGCATATATGGGGGCCTCTACCCACATGAGTGTAAAAAACCACCTCATCACGGAGTATCTCTGTGTGCACACTACTCAAAGTTCCGGGTGAGCGGTACTCAACAAAATAGTACCTAAGCCACCACACATCTGACACCTCGTGCCCCTACGACCATGTCGCTCAAGTATGATGGCCTTGTCGTCCCAATAACACGGGACATGCCCAACCTAATAGTCATCCTACCTCAAGACGATGTCGATAACCCCAATCTTGTGGTCAAAACCACTCAAAGTAACCCCAGGCCTAGCCCAACCTGATAGTCGTACTGCCTCAAGCCGATGTCCATGACACCCAATCCTGTGGTCAAAACCACCCAACATAACCCGGGCCAAGACCCACCTATGATCAACATCACTCAATAATATCCTAGAAATTCCCAACACAACCCAAAGGTTCCAACATATGAAATTGAACAAATACATATATAGCACATTTAAGCAAGAAACCAATCAAACCAGTTGAATTTCACTAGTCCAACGGTTATCAAATAACATCACTAAGGTATTGAATGCCTCAAAAAATTCATAAAAATGTTTAATAAACTAAACTCAATAGTTTAACCCAATGAAATTAAAGTATACCCATTTTGGCTACCCCGGCCAAAATGCCCCATATGAGGAATGACCTCTCGCCCGACCCTACTCAATCAAAATACGACAAAGGGCATACCCAAAGGTATCCCATAGGTTTATAAGAAACTTAATATGAAATAGAAGATAAATTAGGGTCTCCCTCAAAATACCCAAATACTCTCCATAGGCCGCACCACCCAAAGGTCGGTAAAAACACAAAAAAAAAGATATGCACCACCTACCTCGTACTAGTACGATGTTACTCCTTCGATAACAGCCTCCAATTAGGTCTAAAATATGGTATATCTAAAAAAGAATCAAAACTGATTGAACCCCAAAAACTCTTTCTACAATAGAAATCAAGAAAAACGGATCAAGAGAAATCAAGGCCTTACCGAGGGGGTTCTAACGCATCAAACGATGTTTGAAATGGGGTTCATATGAAGATCTGGGAAGGATTTAAAGGTCCGGACAGCTCTCCCCATGTGAGCCACAAGAGGGAGGAAGATGGATGGAGAATGGGAAATCTCGAGTGGCCCAGAACTTAAAAACCCTAACTTTAAGTGGTCACACGATTACCCCGCACGGTTTGGAGAACCGTGCGCCAACCGTGCGGTTGCCACTGTCTTTCCCAGGGACTTCGCACGGCTTGCCCGCATGGTTTGAAAAACCATGCGCCACCTATGCAGAGCCCACTGTCAAGGGTGCACAGTTTCCTGGGTTGGCCGCATGGTTTTTTTAGACTCTGCTCCAACTGTGTGCCCCTACACTACTTCCAAAAAAATCAAACAGGTTCTGGATTTTGACTCATTCTAAAAACTGGAGTTCTTATAAACTCCCTAATTTAACATAGCTCATCCCTGAGCTATCAAACAAAACCCAGAGATGGAACCGAACATGCCACCCCGATCAAGGTAACCCGGACTTCCCTGGTCTCAAGGTTCTGGTTAAATTATTCAAGGGGCTCCCCACCATAGGAATCACCTAACTCAGTCTAAACCCAACAAAACTCAGAACAAGAAATGGTTTGCTAACCTGTTTCGGGAATCAAGGTCCTCTCATGATGCATCGTCACCCCTGCACCTCATTGGCGCCCCTGTGCCACTTTCGACATCCAACGTATCTCGCACTGCATCATTATCCGCCTCCACGAGGTCTTGCATTCCATGGATGCTCAAAATGAACCTGGTGCCTAGCACCTCAAGTAACCCGCATCATCGATGCCCCGATGCCCATGGCAGCTCAAGTAACCCACATTCTCAATGCCCTAATGCCCATGGCACTTCAAGTAACCCGCATACTCGATGCCCCTGATTCTTTGAATCTCATACATATATATATATAAATATATCATGCACCCGATATGGCGCCAAACCCACTGACCAGCATCTAGTGAGTCCACATTGATCATGTGCATCGCGTGCACTCAAAATGGACATGCCTCTACAGGTCATGCCAGAAGAGAACAAGGAAATCACGGCCACACCCGTGGTGTACCTCTAACCGTCGTCGGCTCACCAGCCTACTCAGCCTTTGGAGTCTCCATGGCGTGCACCTATCCTGAAGCATGACTACCTAATGCCAGAACTCCCTACGGTGCTGCTCCAATCACCGGCCACTAACCCCTCAGCTGGATCCTATTGTCTCTGTCATATCCTTAGTGTGTAGCTGAACCTCGGCTACCCTCTCCTGGTACCAAACCTGAACAAACTCCAGATGGAACAGTCTGTCCTGGTCCCTTTCTTTCGAATGCCTAAGAAGTCTACCTGTAGAACCTTGTCAAATTCCTGACCTGTCCACATGCCAGGCACTCCTTTGGAGGCCTATCGCATTGGGTTTGAACATGTCTAGGATACCCACACTGAAAACAACCCACTGAAGAACTGTTATGAGCTGGTCTAGCTGAGTACATGGCATGACTGCTCTACTGGGACTCATCCCTTCCTCACTTCCTGATGTCTGAACCATCACATGAGGTCGCCGCCTGACCGACCTGGGGCCTATCCCTCGGATTTCCCTCTACAATGAGAGCCTGATTCACCACCTCTGAAAAAGAACCTAGTCGGAAGATATTCACCTAGATCTAAATGGCGTGTCGTAAGCCATCCTCGAAGCATCTCACCCTTGTTGTGTCATGTCTCACCATACCAGGTGAAAAGCGAGACAACTCAGTGAAAGTAGCTGCATAGTTCATGACGGACATGTCTCCCTACTAAAGGCTCAAGAACTCCCGAGCTCTCTCTGCCCTCAGTGTCTCCAGGTAAAAGTTCTCGAAGAACCTGTCCTAGAAGTCTTTTCATGCTAGTCCCTCATGCCTGCGAGCCTGAACCTGCACATCCCATCAGTGCATTGTCGTTCCTCTCAACATGTATGTCGCCAGCTTGACCCTCTGCCCTAGAGGTGTCTTGAGCTGCTCAAAGATCATCTTCATGCTCTCTATCCAGTTCTCAGCCACCTGAGGACCACCCTCACCATAAAAAAATGGTGGGTGTTGCGACTAGAACTCTTGTGTCAGATAATCCATAGATGGCTCTGTACCATGAAAACCTCTATCGATCCCCTGCAAGACACATACCTGGAAAGCTCGGAGCTGCCCATCGAGACATGGTCTGAACGCTGCCAAACCCGGCTGCTGCCCTGCCTACACAGGATCCTGAACCTAATCATGTCCCTGAGCCTGCACTTGCGTCTCATGCTCTGCCTATACCAGATCCCGAACCTGACCCTGCGGCACTGTGTCATCACTCGCCTGACGCTCCATCGAGACATAAATGAGGAACCCACCTTACTCTCCCTTATCGCGACCCATGCCCACGACATCCCAGCCTCATGGCCTCCTTAACCACCCTCAACAGATCCAAGTATCAAAAGTACCTTGGGTCATGCACGTCCCGACAAAAAACATTGCCTCAAACCAACGAACGAGTCACCCAATCTTGGTGATCAAAATCACCTCAACCGATAGTACCTTCCAACTCGTACAAGAGCCAAACCCACATACCCTGCCACATGAAACACTACAATATATACAGCATGGCATACACATTGCAACAAACAAGCAATTCTATTAGGAATTTCACCTTTTCACATTTCAAAGTATACAAAGCATGGAAATTGATATTACTCACATGAAATTATCACTTCACAAAGTATACATGCAGTTATGAAATTTAAATACCCTAAAATGTGTCTATCAAAAGTCAAGAAAATAAGTATTTCCATAATGGGCCAAGGTCCAATTCTCCCTTACTACACTGGGTCAAGGTTTACATATCACAATTAATAACATCACACACCAAGTGGGCCACTGACATCCATTATGCCCAAACCCGTGGTTAAAACCACACAACGTAACCCAGTCCAAGCCCAACCTTTGATCAACATCACTCAAGAATATCCTAGCCATGCCCAACACAACCCAAAGGTTCCAACATATGAAATTCTGTAATTACAAATATAACACGTTTAAACAATAAACCAATCTAAATAGTTGAATTGCACTAGGCCACCGGTTATCAAATAACATCACTAAGGTCTTGAATGCCTCAACCAATTCATAAAAAGGTTTAATAAACTAAACTCAACAGGTTAACCCAATACAATTCAAGTACAACCATTTTGGAAACCACAGCCAAAATGCCCCATATGAGCAACGACCTCTCGCCCAACCCTGCTCAATAAAAATAGGACAAAGGACATACCCAAAGGTATCTCATAGTACTATAAGCAACTTAATATGAAATAGCAGATAAATTAGGGTCTCTCCCAAAATACCCAAATACACACCATAGGTCGCGCCACCTAAAGGTCTGAAAAAACACAAAAAAAGATATACACCACCTACCTCATACTAGTATGATGTTACTCCACTGATAAAAGCCACCAATTAGGTCTAAAATGAAGTATATCTACAAAAGAATCAAAACCGATCAAACCCCAAAAACTCGCCCTACAACAGAAATCAAGAAAAACGGCTCAAGAGGAATCAAGGCCTTACCAAGGGGGTTCTAACGCATCAAACGATGTTCGAAACGAGGTTCGAACGAAGATCCAGGAAGGATTTGAAGGTCCGGATGGCTCTCCCCACATGATCCATAATAGGGAAGAAGAAAGATGGAGAATGGGAAATCTCAAGTGGCCTGGAACTTAAAAACCCTAACTTTAAGTGGTCTCTTGGTTCCCCCACATGGTTTGGAGAACCATGCGCCAACTATTAATTTGCCATTTTCTCTTCCAAGGACTTCGTACAGCTTGCCCACACAGTTTGACAAACTGTGCACCACCCGTGTGAAGCCCACTGTCAAGGGTGCCCAGTTTCATGGGTTGGTCACACGGTTTGTTTAGACCATCTGCCAATCGTGCGCACCTGCACGACTTCCAAAAAAATTCAAACAGGTTCACAATTTTGACCCGTTCTAAAAACCCCGGTTCTTAAAAACTCCTCATTTTAACATATCTCATCCCCGAGCAATCAAAAAAAACCCATACATGGCACCGAACATGCCACCCCGATCATGGTAACCCAGAATTTCCTAGTCTCAAGGTTCTGGCTAAATTCCTCAAGGGGCTCCCCACCTTAAGAATCACCTAACTCGGTCTCAACCCGACAAAACTCAGAACAAGCTAAGGTTCTCTAACTTGTTTCTAGACTCAAGGTCCTCTCATGATGCATCGTCACCCCTGCGCCTCATTGGCACCCACGTGCCACTTCTGACATCTAACGTATACCGCACTGCATCGGTCTGCCTCCATGAGGTCTTGCATCCCATGGATACTCAAAACGAACCTATTACCTTGAACCTTAAGTAACTCACATCCTCGATGCCTCGACACCCATGACACCTCAAGTAACCCGCATCCTCGATGACTTGATGCCCATGGAACCTCAAGTAACCTGCATCCTTGATGTCCCTGATTCTATGCATCTCGTACATATATATATAAATATATCACGCACCTGATATGGCACCAAACCCACTGACCAGAATCTAGTCAGTCCACATAGATCATGTGCATCATGTGCACTCAAAAAAGACATGCCTCTACAGGTCATGCCAGAAGAGAACAAGGAAATCATGGCCACACCTGTGGTGTACCTCTAACCGTCGTCGGCTCATCATCCTGCCCAGCCTATGGCAGCTCCATGGCGTGCACCTATCCTAAAGCATGACTGCCTGATGCCTAACCTCCCTAGGGTGATGCTCCAGTCACCGGCCACTGACCCCTCAGTTGGATCCTGCTGTCTATGTCACATCCTTCACGTGCATCTGAACCTCAGATACCCTCTCTTGGTACCGAACCGGAACCAACTCCAGATGCCACAGTCTATCCTGGTCCCTGTTTGTCAGCTTTCAAAAAAGTATGCTTGCAGAACCTCTCTAGATTCTCGACCTGTCCACATGCTCGGCACTCCTTTAAAGAACTAACGCACTGGGTACGAACATGTCCTAGCTTCCAACACTGAAAAAAAACCACTTAAGAACTGCTACGAGGTGGTCTAGTTGAGTCCTTGGCCAGACTACTCTGCTAGGAATCATCTCTTCCTCGCTTCCTGTTGTCCAAACCATCACCTGAGGTTGCCGCCCGACCGACCTGGGGCCTATCCCTCTGATTTCCCTCTACTATGAGAACTTGATTCACTACCTCTGACAAAGAACCTAGCCGGAAGATATTCACCTGGATCCTAATGGCGTGTCTTAATCCATCCTCGAAGCATCTCACCCTTGCCACATCATCTCTCACCATACCATGTGCAAAGCGAGACAATTCAGTGAAAGTAGCAGCATAGTCCATGACAGACATGTATTCCTGCTGAAGGCTCAAGAAATCCGGAGCTCTCTTGACCCTCAGTGTCTCTGGGTAAAAGTGCTCGAAAAACCTGTCCTCAAAGTCTTTCCATCCTAGTCCCTCATGCCCGCGAGCCTGAACCTGCACATCCCACCAATGCTTTGTCGGTCCTCTCAGAATGTACATCGCCAGCTTGACCCTCCACCCTGGAAGCGTCTCGAGCTACTCGAAGATCATCTGCATGCTCTCTATCCACTTCTCAGCCACCTACAAACCACCCACACCCTGAAAAAGCGGCGGGTGCTGTGACTGGAACTCTCGCTTCAGATAATACATAAATGGATTTGTACCCTATAAACCTTTGTCGATCCCCTACAAGACACGTACCATGCTAGATTAGAGTTGTTTGTCGATCCGTGGTCCTAACGCTGCCAAACCCGGATGCTACCTTGCCTGCACTGGATCCTGAACCTGATCATGTCCCTGAGCATGTACCTCTGGCTCATGCTCTGCTTGTACCAGATCCCGAACCTGATCCTGCGGCACTATGTCATCACTCACCTGACGTCAAGGAGGAACCTGCCTTACTCTCACTTATCGCAACCCATTCCCACGGTATTTTGGCCTCATGGCCTCCTTACCCGCCCTCAATAGACACAAGTATCAAAAGTGCCTTGGGTCATGCCCATCATGACAACCAACGTTGCCTCAAACCGACGACCGAGTCACCCAATCCTGGTGATCAAAATCACCTCAACCGATAGTACCTTCTAGCTCATACAAGATCCAGACCCACATACCCTGCCACATGAAATTCAAAAATATATACATCATGGAATACACACTGCAACAAAGAAGCAATTATATCAATAATTTCACCTTTTAACATTTCAAAGCATACAAAGCATGGGAATTGATATTACTCACATGGAATTATCACTTCACAAATCATATGTGCAGTTAGGAAATTGAAATACCCTAAAATGTTCCTATCAAAAGCCAAGAAAATAAGTCTTTCCATACCGGGACAAGGTCCAATTCTCCCTTATCGCACCGGGTCAAGGTTTAAATATCACAATTAATAACATCACCCGCCAAGTGGGCCACCCAGGTGGAAATCATATAAACAGTAATATAAGAAAAATCACAATAGCAATTCCCTCCCAAGGCCACTTTGTCCATCCCTCGTACCTGGGGCTACATGCAACCAAGCACAAGCTAGTAACCCTATTCCAATAACAACCTATCTCTAGTCTACCATATCCCAAATAGTACAACCAGAATGAATAAAAATAGAATTTTCAAACTCATTATTAGCCAGCAAAACATTGTTACTAAATCTATGTCAAGAACTCCTCTGATAAAACTTTGTAACGACCCAGACCCGAGCAGCCACCCGAACAGTTCTAAACCAGTCGACTGTTACTACCTTAGGCACACCTCCTTGAACGCCAAAGGATGCCGATTAGCAGCGAGGGTCTTATAGGTATAGTGTGGAGGCTATACCCTCTCGTAGGATAATAATGGTACTGGTCCGAGTAAAATAATAATGATGCAGTGGAACAAATGACTCAGCAGAATCGAACCAGACCCGCAGAGCAGAAGCACATTCAATATCGATAAACAGCGAAAACAATAAATATAAACAACAACAGCTGAATGTAAACACAATAGCACGCTGATCACTTTTAACCACCACTGAACAACAAACATGCATCCAAAACAGGTTATACATGTATTTATATACAAAAAGGTTCCAGTGGCTAACCAACTCTAGATAAATAACAAATAAGCATTCAAATACAGGAAAGGAAAAAAACAAGATAAACTCTATCTAGGAAAGACCTCACGGTCCATACCATCTCCATGCAACAACTAATGTAGCCCAGCTCCTGGAGTTGGCCTCTTTCCTGCATATAAATCCATAAGGTCTGCACGCATCCCGAAGGGCCCGTGCAGGGTGTGAGACAAATCTCAGTAGGATACCACCCAACTGTGCATACCTAATATAAGTTTTTAAGCAAGCATGCATTTATAAATAAAATAGTTAATAGTACGATGCAAAAATAAACACAAACTCCACTGGTGCTCAACGACCACCATGGAGTTTCACCTACTTCGGCCAACACTGGAATCTCGGTCGTGTAACCCGGCACCATGTGCCCCCTGACACCGCGTGTCTCAAGTACCGACGACCCGAAGGCATGCCCAATAATAGTACCCCGACACCTTATTCCTCCTGACACCTCGTGCCTCAAGTACCGACGTCCTGAAGGCGCACCCAAGAAGTTACCCAGAGGAACAGCGATGCATGTCCTCAAATATATAAATGGATAGACAACGATGTCTTCCCTTAAATAAAGTAACCGGAGGGACGGCGATATCCGCCCTCAAATAAGTAACCAGAGGGACAGTGATACCTTCCCTCAAATAAGTAACCAGAGGGACAACGATGTCTGTACTCAAATAAAGTAACTGGAGGGACCGTGATATCTGCCCTCAAATAAGTAACTAGAGGAACAGAGATACTTACCCTCAAATAAGTAACCGAAGGGACAACGATACCTACCCTCAAATCACGGCGAGCCTTAGCCCCCAACCCGATAGTCTCAAAGATATCACCTGGAAGCTCCTCACCTCCCACGTGGTTTCCTATGACAAACACCCCCAACCAAAGTACCTAAACCGCATCTATAGGGGCCCCTACCCACACGAGTGGTCAAAACCACCTCATCACGGAGTATCTCTATGTTCACACTACTCAAAGTTCTGGGTGAGTAGTAATCACCAAAACAGTACCTAAGCCACCACACATCTGACACCTCGTGTCCCTGTGACCATGCCGCTCAAGTCTGATGGCTTCGCCATCCTATTAACCTGGTCCATGCCCAACCTAACAGTCATCCTGCCTTAAGCCGACATCCATGACACCCAATCCCATGGTCAAAACCACCCAAAGTAACCTGGGTCCAATCCCAACCTGACAGTCGTACTGCCTCAAGCCGATATCCATGACGCCCAATCCCATGTTCAGAACCACTCAACGTAACCTGGGCCAAGCCCATCCAGTGATCAGCATTACTCAAGAATATCTGAGTCATGCCCAACACAACCCAAAGGTTCCAGCATATGAAATTCAGCAATTACAGATATAACACATTTAAATAAGCAACCAATCTTTAAATTTGAATTTCACTAGTCCAACGGTTATCAAATAACAGCACTAAGGTCTTGAATTCCTCAAACAATTCATAACAAGGTTTAACAAACTAAACTCAATAGTTTAACCCAATACAATTCAAGTATAACCATTTTGGAAACCCCAGCCAAAATTCCCCATATGAGCAACGACCTCTCGCCCAACCCTGCTTAATCAAAATAGGACAAAGGGCATACCCAAAGGTATCCCATAGGTCTATAACCAACTTAATATGCAATCAGAGATAAATTATGATCTCTCTCAAAATACCAAAATACGCACCATAGGTCGCGCCACCCAAAGGTCTGCAAAAACACAAAAGAAGATATGAACCACCTACAACATACTAGTACAATGTTACTCCTCCGATAATAGCCTCCAATTAGGTCTAAAACATGGTAAATATACAAAATAATAAAAATCGCTCAGACCCAAAAAACTCGATCTACAAAAGAAATCAAGAAAAATGGCTCAAGAGGAATCAAGTGTCACGACCCGTCTTTAGGGCCCTTGCCGTGACTACCCCAAGCCCGCCTTCTATAGGCCAGGGGCTGGCAACTAGCACCAAAGGTTTAAATCCCTACGTTGGGAAGGCATTGCCTTTATGAAAGTAAATAAACAGAACAAAGTACGCAATAGGTAGTAAACACTAAGTAAACTGATTACAAAAGAGTGTGCTGGAAAGTAAATGGGCCAGTATACAAACCCAACTGAACAATAAATAAAAGTAAAGGGACAAACAACTGAAAGTAAAGAGAAGATCCTAGATCATCCTATAGGGATTCTTACTTGAAGGGTAGGTACAGATAGCCACCTCAACACCCACGTCTGTCAGTCTCCACCATATGCCGACTCGTTGTAAGGTCCACCTCCAGGTATTGTCCAGTTGTAGTGCTCTCGAACTCCATCAGTGTTGTCTGTCGTCTACATCCAACACAATGAAGTGCAGGCATTGCCCATGCAGGGTTGAGTATAACGATACTCAGTAGGGACCTCAATACTCCCGAAGGTCTCCCAGAATCCACGAAGGATAAACCACATAAGAAAGATACAATCACGAAGTATCAACCAAACCTAGTTAGGTATATGTCCATAAATATACCTAAGTTATCAATCTCATTTCGTCTCCAACTCTCTCTCCCGAGCACAACCCAGTCGACACAGGAAGTAAAGTCAATCATAACGATGATAATGATTGAAAGTCAAGACTCAACTCACACAGGTGTATATATTTCATATAGAAATAGAGATGATCAGATGTAGTCACTGATTCATCTAATATGTCGGACCCACACATGATACAAAACCAGCTAAGCAGTCATACCCACACAGGATAAAAGACTATCTACTCTGTTGGACCCACACAGGATACAAGTACAGAGGTCATACTGCCAGACCCACACATGATATAAGAATAGTAGTCATCGCTGTCGAACCCAAGGAGGATCCTAGTACAGTAGTCATCGTTGTCGAACCCACAGAGGATACATGTACAGTAGTCGTCGCTGTCAAACCCATGGAGGATTCTAGTATAGTAGTCGTTGTTGTCAAACCCACGGAGGATTCCAGTACAGTAGTCATCGCAATCACAGCCAGCTCTAGGGTTCTCGCACATAGCACGCTTGATTCAGGGAGGGTCCGCTCCTCGAGAAAATGGGATGTTACATCAACTATCACGAAGTCCAAAGTTGATGGACCCTAAATTTTGGTCTCATCAAAAGGAACCCAACGCGATAGACGGCACGTAAATCAGACACTCGGTTTGAGAGTTATTGGCTTTTCCATTTAGGGGCCCGGTTGGAATTACGCTCATTCCAAATCCGGCCATTTTCTAAAGTGGTCCAAAAATCACTTAGAGTATTGTTAAAGGACCGCCTTATCATAAGGGTCTCAATGCCGTAGATGCTGCATCGTTCGGATGCTCGGTCTTAAAGATATCCACGTTTCAGTGAAATGGGTTTGGTCCGTCAATCCCAGTGGGATGGCGGGTCGGCCCGTCCTAGGTCGGCGGGTCTGACCTAGCTGGGGGGTTGGCCCAGCCCAGTGGGGCGCGGCCTATCCCGGTAGCTATGGCCTGGCCCGCGCGAGGGTGGCCTAGCTCGTGCGAGGGTGGCCTGGCCCGCGCGGAAGGTCGCGGCTCCGCCAGCTGGCCGAGCGGAGCGGGGGGGGGGGGGGGGGGTTCCCTAGTTTCCTGAAACAGTGGCACTGCCTCTCCTATCTGACCAGCCGAAGTTGGACGGTTTTCTCCGGCGCGAGTGGCCCGTGGTTGCGTGTCACAGATCCTTAGCACGTGGCACCCTTAGGCGTCGCGGTTTCTTCCGCCCGCCCGATTCGCCCGCCGAAGCGGCCCGCTAAGCACGAGCTGTCATCCCTCTGCAGTGCGGCACCTAATGGGGCCACGGTCTTCTTCCCAGCCGGCCATAGCCGGCCGGTTCTTCCAGCAAGGGGCCTGGACAGCGGGCCGCGGTCTTCCCATAGCACGGAACCAAGGGGGTGCTACGGTCTTCCAGCCCGGCTGGTTCGGTTTGTCCGTGCGACCTGCAGATGCAGGCCCCGGTTCTTCTCCATGCAGCCAGCGCATAGTCGCCGCTTCTTCTGTCCGCCGCGGCCCGCATGGATGCAGCCCCTTCCTTCCTCCGGTGCGGTGTGACATCACCACGCCCTATTGATTCTTCCACCGTCATTAACTCACGAGAAACAACGGAGGTTCGTCGAGCCATGTTTGTTCGGTATGCGCCCTCCACATAAGGTGGTAACAAGATTCCAATGTCGAACCATATATAAATGAGGAATGAGGATTTAATTTAAACAATACAAACCCCTAACTCGATTCAAGGTGCGTTGTCATTGTCGTGGAAATTGGCATTGCGGATGATGGTGTCATTCCGTCAACTTCGGAGAAAGAGGAAGGTAGGTAGCATTCTTTGAGGCATCGCCTTCTTTCTTACCCCAGTTGAAGAAGTGGAGGAAGACGATCGAATTCCTCGTGTTCTTTGCTGGAGAGGGTGAATTATCCCAAAGACTTTCCACCAAATATTTTCCAATGAAAATGAAATAATAGGCTCCCGACATCATAATAATATTTCCATGCATTTAAAAATATTTCAAACACACAAGAAATTAATTAAGTGATTCACTTAATTAATCATCCATGGGATGGAAAGAATTTCAAAGCTCTCGTAAAATTAAAACATGGGTGAGTTGGAACTTTAATGGGATATCCAAAGGTTTAAGGGGTTAAAGGGGGTTAGGTACTCGTGTGGGCCCCACCACACATTATCCCCCCATGGGAGGTTATGTGGGGTGTGGGCCCCACCTCCAACCTCCATTTGGTGGATTTAACCACCACCTTTATAAAATTTATATGACACATAAATTTTATTTAATTTATTAAGAATACCCAAAAATTAACTTTCAACTTGTACAAAACGCAACTCCAGTAAAGGTCCCCTTTTGTGAATACCGGTGCTATTAGTTCATTGGTGTCCTCAGATTTCAATTCCGAGCACCGGTTCAAAAGAAAGAAAAAACCGCACATACGTTTACTAAACGTACCCAAACAAAACTTCAGAAAATGATCCCGGGCACACCGGGCCTAGGAATCAGGTGCCGTCATAAACTACAGACTCGTAAAATTTCAAAGTATTTAAGAAAAAAATTACTTCAAATTTCTAGGTCTTTACATTACCCCCAACTTAGGGATTTACATCCCCATAAAGCTACAACACACACTAGGGAAACAAAAGTGGGTACTGAGCACGCATCTGAGCCTCACGCTCCCATGTGCTCTCCTGGAGGTTCTCGTGCTACCAGCGAACGCACACTAAAGGAATCAACCATCCAAGTAGAACCCACTCATATTGATCCTTGTTATCCACTGGGACCTCAATGATGGTTGCCCCGTCATCGACGTCCAGCTCCCCGTGGTCGATGATGAGTGACGGGTCGTGCACGTATCTCCTCAGCTGAGATATGTGAAAAATGTTGTGCACCCTATGCAACTGAGATGGAAGGGCCAGGCGATAAGTTACCTCGCCTACTCTGCTGAGGACCTAGAATGGCCCAATAAAGCGCGGAGATAACTTGCTACCTTGGCAAAATCTCTATAGACCCCGTCGAGGTGAGACCCGTAAGAAGACGTTGTCGCCATCCTTGAACTCCAGTGGTCTCCGTATCCTATCGGCATAGGACTTCTGTCTACTCTGTGCAGTCCTCATCTGCTCCTGGATGATATGCACCTTTTCCATCGTATCCTGAACCATCTCTAGTCCTATAAGTGCTGACTCCCCTGGTTCAGTCCAGCACAGAGGTGATCTTCATGGTTGGTCGTATAGTGCCTCATATGGTGCCATCCCGATGGTGGAGTGGTGGATGTTGTTGTATGCAAACTCCACCAAGGGTAGATGATCCTCCCAGCTACGACCAAAGTCGAGGACACATGCACGGATCATGTCCTCGAGAGTCTGAATGGTCCTCTAACTATGACCATCCGTCTGAGGATGGAAGGTGGTTCTCAAACAAAGATGCATCCCAAAATCCTTCTATAACCCCTTCCATATCCAAGAAGTGAAACAAGCATCTCGATCAGAGACGATAGTCGATGGCACACCATGAAGCCATACGATCTCCTGAAAATAGAGGCATCCCAAGATCTCTACTAATCCCTTCTCTCTGATCGGTAGGAAGTGGGCCGACTTGGTGAGTCGGTCGACAATCGCCCAGATAGAGTCATGTCCTTTGGTTGTACGTGGAATCCCCGTCACGAAATACAAGGATATCCCTTCCCACGTCCACTTCGGAACCTCTAAGGGTTGTACCAAGCCTGTTGGTACCTAGTGATCTGCCTTCACTTGCTGACAAGTGAGGCACCATGATACAAAATCTGCTACAACCTTATTCATACTCGTCCACCAGTGCTATCATCTGAGGTCCTAATACATCTTCGCCACTCCTCGATGTACTGCTACAGGGGAAGTGTGGAACTCCCTCAACACCTCCTCCTGTAGTGCAACTGGTACCATGGTACGTCCTATGAAGAGGATGATGTGTTCCCCACCTTCATAAAACCCATCAGGTGTATGTCCTGAGGATATCTGAGCACGTCATGTCTCACAGTCAATTTCCCCTCACTGTGCCTCCCTAACTCACTGAAGAAGTGGAGGAGTGACTGTGAGAGACTGAAGAAAGGTTGCTCCATCTATATCCACAAAGGATATCTGCAATGTGGCCAGCTGCTCTTTCGCCTCTCCTAGCAGCTGAATTCCCAATATCCTGCAGAGAGCATCTGCTACAACGTTCCCCTTCCCGTGAGTATAGAATATCTCGAAGTCATAGTCCTGGAGAAACTCGATCCATCATCATTGTCTCAAATTCAGGTTCTTCTGCGAGAAGATATTTCTAAGACTCTGGTGGTCAGAGTAGACTGTAAAAATCTCACCCATCAGATAGTGTCACCACATCTTCAAGGAAAATACCACTGCTTCTAACTCCAGGTCATGGGTAGCGTAGTTCTACTCGTTCTGTCTCAACTATCGTGAACCATAAGCGATCACTGCTCTCTCCTGCATCAGGACAAACCCGAGTCTGGTCCCTGATGCGCCGCAGTAAACTACGTACCCTACACCCTCCTTCGGTAGCCTCAAGATGGGCGCACTGGTCAACCTCTGCCTCAGCTCCTAAAATCTCTATTGGCATCTATCTGACCAAATGAAAGGTTTCCCCTTCTTCGCCAAAGCTAGTAGTGGTGCTGAAAATCTGGAGAAGTATGGAACAAAGGTAAGTCTGGCCGACTCCTGAGTGATCGACTGTACCCTCTTATGCATGATTTCATCTTGTGTTGTCTGGGTTTTCCTTTTTTCCGACCAAGGAAAATCCCATCCCAATGTTTTAGATAAACCACGACCTTTTTTCCTAATATAGACAATCTGTGTATGAACTGTGGCTGCTCAGTCCATACCCAAAGTAACGCTGTAAGGCCTTGACACTGCCACCAAGAGGTTCCAACCGAAACTCTCGCCTCAAGGGTCAGATCACACTGTCGGCATAAGTGTTATTATCAATTATCCTCCCAAAGGTATCTCCATACGTGAGGGTCAAGTCAACGGCTTAACCGGAAACTCTAGGTCAGGGACAAGATTCATGGAAGGAAGTAATTATTGGTACTTATGTCTATTGATATGGAAGCTAGTAGTAGACACAGACCATACCTCAAATCATTATTAGAGTCCTTGGGTCACACTCCTTGACTTCATGCTGCTACTCTCTTCCCCTGCCCTCCAGCTTCATCAGCCTAGCGGGGACTACAAAGGCGGGTGGTTGTAACATGTCGAAATGTTCACCACCTCATGCTGCTCTCCTTGCTCTGCTTCCATGTCTACTTCCCTGCAGATTCATATATCCTTAACACTTCCTCTCCTCGAAACATTTTACACGCTCAAGTCTCTGAGGCTGATGTCAGTTTCATGCTTTCCAACTATTAACATTCACTGGTTATATCTACTCAGCCAATGAACATTCAACCAAAAAGGTTCTCTATAGCACCCTAACATAAGTAGGATTGCATAGAGGAAAACATGTTAGCACGGATATCCTTAAACACACCTCACTAAGAGTTCTGAGATCTAATGCACTGATCGAATCATATTCATCGAGTACCAGGAAATATCGGTATACCTCGATGAATACTCAGCCACCGACACGTCGTCCTGCTGAAGATGTATAAGCTCTAGAAAACTCTCATCCACCTCCTCAAGCCAGACCTTAGCCACCTGTGGGTAGGTCTCGCCTCATAACTTGAGGGATATCTGGTGCTGAAACACATGTTATGCACTAAGCCTACAAGTGTCCTCTACCGGTATCGCCGGTAGCGTCTGCTGAACAACGAGCAGTGATATAGTTGGCACACTACTCGAAGGTACCATATCAGAAAACGGTCCAAGTACTGAAAATTCATCATTATGGGGACCATAATCATGGTCACTCGCTGAAAAAGATTAGTAGCTAAGATCAACATCTGCTCTACTAGTGTCTCAACTAGGCAGAAACTCCAGTAATCACCTCCATTCAGTACTCTATTTCCTGGGAATCTGTCTCGCCTAAAAACCTCGGAGGCCTATGCTTCTAGAACTCGTGCACACGACCGCCGCTTCTTCTATCCACTGTGGCCCGCATGGCCACGACCCCTTCCTTCCTTTGGCGTGGTGTGACGTCACCACGCCCTACCATTTTTTCCACCGTCATCAACTCAAGAGAAACAACGGAGGGTCTTCAGACCGTGTTTATTCATCCCACACCCTCCGCGTAAGGTGGTAACAAGAATCCAACATTGAACCATATAAAAACAAGGAACGAGGATTTAATTTAAACAAGAAAACCCCTACCTCAATTCAAGGTGCGTTGTCGTTGTCACGGAAATCGGCGTTGCAGATGATGGTGTCGTTCCGTCAACGTCAGAGAAAGAGGAAGGTAGGTAGCGTTCTTTGTGTAGTCGCCTTCTTTCTTACCCCGGTTTAAGAAGTGGAGGAAGACGATCGAGTTCCTTGTGTTCTTCGCTGGAGAGGGTGAACTCTCCCAAAGCCTTTCCACCAAAAATCTTCCAAGGCAAATGAAATAATAGGCTCCCAACATTATAATAATGTTGGTATGCCTTTCAAAATATTTCAAACACACAAACAATTAATTAAGTGATTCACTTATTTAATCTTCCATAGGATGGAAAGAATTTTAAAGGTCTCATAAAATTAAAACATGGGTGAGTTGGCACTTTAATGGGAAATCCAAAGGTTTAAGGGGTTAAAGGGGGGTTAGGTGCTTGTGTGGGCCCCACCACACATTATCCCTCTATGAAAGGTTATGTGGGGTGTGGGCCCCACCTCCAACCTCCCTTTGGTGGATTTAACCACCACCTTTATAAAATTTATATAACACATAAATTTTATTTAATTTATTAAGAATCCCCAAAAATTAACTTTCAACCTATACAAAACGCAACTGCGGTAAAGGTCCCCTTAGGCAAATACCAGCGCTACAAGTTTATCAATTTCCTCAGATTTCAATTTCGAGCACCGGTTCAAAACATAGAAAAACCCGAACGTGCATTTACTGAACATACCCAAACAAAACTTCAGAAAATGATTTCAGGAACACCGGGCCACGGAATCAGGTGTCGTCAGAAAATGCGAACTCGTAAAATTCCAAAGTATTTAAGAAAAAAAATTTCCTTGAAATTTCAGGGTCTTTACATAAAGGCCTTACCTAGGGGGTTCTAACGCATCAAATGATGTTCAAAACGGGGTTCGTACGAAGATCTAGGAAGGATTTGAAGGTCCGGACGGCTCTCCCCGTGTGAGCCACAAGAGGGAGGAAGAAATATGGAGAGTGGGAAATCCTGAGTGGCCCGGGACTTAAAAAACTAAATTTAAGTGGTCGCACAGTTTGGAGAACCGTGTTCCAACCATGTGGTTGCCACTGTCTCTCCCAGGGAATTCTCACAGCTTTCCCACATGGTTTGACAAACCGTGTACCGCTTGTGCAGAGCCCGCTGTCAAGGGTGCATAGTTTCCTGGGCTGGTTGCACGGTTTGTTTAGACCATGCACCAATTGCGCACCCCTTGACGACTTCCAAAAAAATTCAAACAGGTTCAGGATTTTGACCCATTCTAAAAACCCAGGTTCTTAAATTAATTTTCAATTTTAATTATTTTATCCTAGGGTGTTTGATTTGAAAATTACAAAGTGGTAAAGAATATCATCTCAATTTTCATTTCATTGAGACAAATTTTTTTATATGCACCTATTCACTTTTATGTGGTGTATATAAAGAACCTTTGACACATTTAACATGAATAACTATTTATTCATTATTTTTATTTATTTTTATCTTTTTTAATCTTTAAGGGGTTACAATTTAAAAGTAACCAAATATGTAAAAATTATTGCATGATATCACTTTCTTTTGTGATTGTTTACTTTCTCTTGAAAAAATAACTTTATTGGGATTTTTTACATTATAAATTAAATTTATCCTAAATATAAATATTATTTTATGATGGATATGATTGTATCCTAAACTATATACTATTTTTAAATATGGTTTTTACTTTAAAAGTTATTTGATTAAAAGGGAAAATATTGATAAATTTGTATCCTTTAATCAATATAAATATTTGATGATAAGAAATATTGGTTCATATATTAAATAAATTATTAATATATGAGTAATTATATGGATATGAAGTTATATATGGGGCCTAGTTATATATATACCCTCAATGCTTTGATAGGTCTCATGATAAAAATCTGTTGGCCAAATCAGATGGGTTTTTACCCAGTAGTTTTAAACTATTTTGTGAGATGAATTTACAGTAGGGGTATCATGATGTTTGAGATATTTAATCCCAATAATTAAGAATTTATTTCATTCATAATTCAATTATTATTATTATCCATGATATTTTTTTCTATGATATTTTCTCTAGATGCATTTCATTCTCAATTTATTGATTAAATGGAAAGTGTTTTCAGTTATTTACCTTTCCATATTGGTTATTGCTTATCCAATTATCATAGTAGGTTTATTGATTAAATTTAATGTTTGTTTAGTTATATACATTTACATATTTATTATTCTTTATTTATGCATGATGGTTTTTATTTTATGTAACCCTTATTGAGTATTTGATTTCACAATTACTTTTTTCCTTTCCCTAGGATATGAAGAATAATTATTGTAATGTGTTTTAGGATGCCACATGTATTCCATTACTGTGGTTACCAGAGTCGGGGTTGTTACAGTTGGTATCAAAGGATGTTTAGTAGAAACCTATGGAACTATATTAAGGAAAAAATATATTAGTGAAAATAAACCTATGATTTACTTTGAGGATAAGTATATAAGAACATCCTAAAGTTTTTTTAAGGAATAGATTATATATTTTTTACCAACTATATATCCCTTTATGGATACTACAAATGGATGTGGTTCAAGAACATAGGTACCTAGGGTTAATAACTCTAAAAAGGGAAAATGGGGCTTGAATTGATCATCACTTAGTGCATGAAAACAAGCCCCAATGGGATATTTTTTTGACATTCCTGGGGGATATTCTTAGGATAATTCACATTTTCTTTATAGAACATTATGAAAGATTTGAAAATAAAGATATTTCCAAAGAAACCAATTTTATGACTCTGAGATTAGAAATTCATAATTTTTTAATTTATGTTAAGTATTACACCATATTTAGAATTATAAATTATGATTTAAAATCCATAATTTTATGAGATAATACATTATATGAAATTTTTTATAAATGGATCCTATAAGGAAGAAGGGTATCAATACTCGTGGACAATGTAGAGATTTCATAGAAAAGCAAGCTAAGACAGTTGGTATTGGAACTGAGATGATCAAGGCTATATTTGAGAAACTTAAACAGGTTATATCAAATAACCTTTCATAAATGGATCAACCTATTCCATAGCATGATTAACCTATGTTGGATCACTTCATGTGATAGAATATCCCATAATTTTGTGGTACTACTAATCCAATGGTAGTTGAGTAATAGAGTAAGTCTCTAGAGAGGATATTTATAGACATTAGATGAAATGATAAGGAAAATGTTCCACTTTTAGTTTACTATATCAAAGGAAATTTTGATCAATATTTTTCATTGATCTAGAATACTAGATAGGAAGAGGAAGTATAACACAAGGAATGGAACGATTCTAAGGAGACATTATTTGAAAAATATTTCCCACGTGAGAAACAAACTGTAATGAATAGAATTTTACTTACATTAAATAAAATTTAATAAAAAGGGTTATGGAGTATTAGGATACCTTTATAATTCTATCTATGTATTCTACGTATTACATACACAATAGATAATGAAATATTGACCATTTATTTGAAGGGATTAAGCCAATAATCCAAAGGGAACTAGTCTCTCAAACTATTTCATCATACAATGAAATAGTTTTACATTCCATAAAAATGGAAAATAAATTCTCTATATCCTATTTGTTTAATGGGAAGTAAGAAAATAATAGGTTGAATGAGAACCAAGAAAAAGGTAATGCATCAAAGAAGAAGAAGTGAATGAATCCATTTATATCTTGTGAGAACTATAGAATGATTCATCATGGTAAATGCTTAAAGGTATTGGGGTTTTCTTATAAGTGTGGAGATAAGTGTCATCATTCTAAAAAATGAAAATGGAACAAATAAAACTCCTTTATTCAATTTTTAACGATAGGGAGATGGTGCGCTATATAAATGAATTCCCCAATAATAAAAGGAATCAATTATAGTAAAGGCCAAGGAGAGAAGGATAAGATAATGTGATCACTAAAGATGAGGTAGAAATACACAATGATGTGGTGGTGGTAACTTTAATCATAGTTTCAAATTTGGTTAATTCTTTATTTGATTATAGATCCTCACAATATTTTATATCTTCCAAGTTTTCTGAGAAAATTAGATATTTTCATACAACTTTAAGAAGGAGGTTTTTAGTAAAAACCTCAAGTGTAAGTCTCACTAAAAAATATGTATTTGGAAGTCCCAAATATGAAACATAAAAATGATCTATTTTTTCATTATTAGCATACATATGGTTGAATTTTATATAATACTTTTTATGGAACAACTTTCAAAATATAATGAAATAATTATTTAAATAAAAAAAGGGAATTATGATTCATGATGAAGATGTAGAATTAATTATCTTCAGAGTAGAGACATAATCATATGATACATGTCTAGATCCTCCCTAGTAGCACTATTGAATGAGATTCTTGGGGAAGAATAATATACACAATATAGGGATGTATAATTTAATCTTAAAATTTAGGATGTACCAATTTTATAGGAATACAATGATGCATTTCCTAAGGAATTATTTGGACATCCCCCAGAGTGCGAATATGATTTTTCTAATGATTTAATCCCTAGTGGAAGACCAATATCAAAAAATTATTATATAATAGACATTGTGAAATTAATGGAGCGGAAGAAACAACTATAGGATTTGTGTGATAAGGGATTTATTTTCCCCAGTGTTTCACCATGGGGAACAAATGGTCTCTCTTTTAAGAATAATGATGGATCCATGAGACTATGCATTGATTATTTGAAAAGCATTGCTATTAAAATAAAGAACAATTATCATTTTCCTCATATTGATGACTTATTTGATCAACTTCATGGAGCTCAATGTTTTTCAAATATTAACCTTTGTTCTATATATTATCAATTGTGAGTAAATAAAAAAGACATTCCCAATATTAATTTCCAAATAAGGTATAGAAATTATGAGTTTATAGTAATTCCATTTGGATTTACCCTCTATTTTTATTGATCTAATGAATATAGTATTCAAGGAATATCTTGATTATTTTTTGTGGTATTTATTGATGATATATTAGTGTATTATAAAAGTTATGAGGACCATGAGAATAAAGTTAGGATCATTATTGAGACTCTTGGAAGGAAAGAGTTATATGTAAAAAAAATTTAAGTGTGATTTCTCACCTCAAGAAGTTTCTTTTCTTGGTTTTGTTGTTTCCATGGATAGAATCTCAATTGATCATGTAAAGAAAAAGGCAATTAGAGAATGGCCTATAACAATGAACATAACTGAGGTTCATAGTTTTAGTGGTTTTGAGTGTTACTATCTATGATTAATTTATAATATTGCTCGATTGTCTTACCCATTGACCAAGCTTACATGTAAAGGGGTTAAGTTTATTTGGAAAATGGATTGTTAATAATGATTTTCTGAACTGAAGAGGAGATTGGTTAATGCTATGATTTTGACTATTCCATCTCGAAATGATGGGTTTTTTATGTATAGTGGTACATCAAATAAGATACTTGGTTGTGGCCTAATGAAAAATTATAAAGTTATTTAATATGAATAAAGGAAATTGAAGCTTCATGAATAGAACTATCCAAATGATGATCTTGAGTTGGAAGCTATAATATTTTCTTTCTAGATATAGAGACATTATCTCTATAGTGAAATATTTGAGATATACATGAATCATGAAAGCTTAAAATACATATTTTCATAAAAAGAACTCAGTATGAGATAAAGGTGATGGCTTGATCTACTCAAGGATTATTCTTTATTGGTAAGCTACCACCCAGAGAAAGAAAACGAGGTAGTAGATGCATTGAGTAGGAAAGATCCGGGAGTTCTGACTTAAATTAGGGTTGATAGGGATCCTATGTTCATGGATCTAGTAAAGATAGATATAAGTATTATTAAGGAAAGAGATACATATATCCTTTTTCAAATTATTTTGAAACCATATTTATTTTAAAATATAAAAATATATCAATCTAATGATGAGAACTTTCGAAAGAAAATTAAAGCTGTGAATAATGGGAAATTAGCAGACTTTATTTGTGAGGATGGTGTTCTGAAATTAGAAAAGAGATTATTCATTCCATCTATACTCGATCTAAAAATGGAATTGTTAAATGATTCTCATAGATAAAACTTATTTATACACCCTTTTGGCACAAAGATGTATATATATTTTAGGAAGAAAATTTGTGGGATAACATGATGTCGGGAATTAATGATTATGTGTCCAGATGTTAGGTTTTTGAACAAGTAAAATCTATGATATATAATCCTAGATGATTCATTCAACCTATTACTATTCTTGTGTGGAAATGGGATGACATTACTATAGACTTTGTCACATTACTACCAACGTCTCCTAGAAAGAATGATGTAATAGAAGTTTTTTTATTACCTAACCAAATCTACACATTTCCTCACTATAAGAGAAGATATACCTTTTAATTACCTCATAAGGCTCTATTTTAATAATTTCAAAAGACATAATTGTGAACCACATTCAATCGTTTTTTATCGTGATCCCCATTTTATATCAAAATTATCAAAGACTCTTCAAAAGGATCTTGATATTGAGCTTCATTTGAGAACTACCTACTATCCTCAAATTAATAGAAAGTTTGAGAATACTGCTAAAAAAATGTAATACGTTTTTATATCTTTCTCACTTTACTTTCAAGGTATATGAGATCGGTATTTTAATTTAGTATAGTTTTCCCATTCTAATAGTTTCTACTCAAGTGTTCAAATGGTTTCATATGAAGCATTATATGGAAATATATGTCCTACTATAACTTTTTGGAATGAATTTAGTGAAAGGAAACTTTTAGACCTAGGACATGTTGAATATACAACATCAAAAGTAAAGGAAATTTAGGCTCACATTAAAGGATCCCAAATTAGGAAAAATATTTACGCCAATAATCTGAGGAAATATTTGAATTACAAGTGGGGTGTTATGTTTTCTTGAGAGTGCATCCATGTAAGGGTGTCATAAATTTAGTTAAGAAAGAGAAACTGAGCCCTAAGTATAGAGAACCCGTTTAAATTTTGGAAAGGATTAGAACTGTGGCTTATCAGTTGGAAATTCCACCAAGTCTCTCAAAAGTACATGATGTGTTTCATATATCATTGTTATGGAAGGAGATTCTAGACCCAATGCATATGCTCACCTTTGATGAAATATAATTGGAACCTAATCAATATTACTATGAAGAACTCGTCCAGATTCTTGATACTAGAGAGTAATTACTGAGGAATCATATGACTCATCTAGTAAAGGTACTTCAGAGAAATCACAAAATAGAGGACTCAAAATGGGAACTATAGGATATCATTAAGAAGAAATACCCTCTTATATTTAAAAGGACATACCCATGAAACTTAAAAGATAAAATCTTTATAGGAGGGAATAATTTAATATCCTTGGACTTCAGGATTTAATTTATTTTAATTAAATTCAATTTCTTTGATAGCTTTTGATGCATGCAACACCATGTTTAAATGAAAATTCTATATTAAAATATTATTTAAACATGACCCTTATAACCTAGCTGTTATGTTGGAGAGTATGAATGGTAAAAAAGGAATTATGAAAATTTTATGGTTTATAAATGTATAAAGTAAAATAAATGTGTATCTATTGATTATAAATAAAATACAAATCATTTGTAAGAAAATGAAATGCTTTCTAAAAAAACTATATTTTTTTCAAAGAAAATGGTTTCATCGCTTCTTGTGAACTTAAGAAAAGATTAATTTTTGAAAGATTTTGAAAATTCATTTAATAAAATGAACTTAATTTTTAAAATCCTCATATCAAAATTATCCTAGAATGAATTTTTGTGATATTTTTGAAAAGTTTCATTTTTCGATGAATAGTGAAAAAAATATTGATTTTTATTTGAAAAAATCCTTGTCATTTAAATTATTTGAAAATTTAAATTATATTTTAAATATTTTGAAGTATAATTAGTTTAATTGTATTATAATAAATACAATTTAGTCTAGTGTAATCAATTTCATATCAAATTCTGATATTAAACATTATATACTTATGAGAATTCTCTCTTTGGGATCATTCTTTTTTGTCACGTGTGTGGGTATAATTTTAAATTGGATTCTTCCAATTATATGAAAAAAAATTGGAAAAATATTTTACATATTTGGAATCATAATAATTTATATTATATTATAATTTCAACTTATTTTTTGGCCATTATGAATACTAAAAGTAGTAAAACTGAAGTATCATGGTTATCATAAAAACTAATTTATCGGGGGTTAAACTAACAAGATAAGGTTTAAAATGACCTAAAAACTAGTAAAAACCCCATTTTATGAAACTAATTAGATATTATAAGCTCAAATGGTAGATAATTTCCATTTTTAAGGCTTTTACATGATAAATTTATGGGTTTAAGTGATTCTTTTCAAGAAATACTATGTATGTCCACTCCCCCACTTATAAAAGGCAACCTATTCTCCTCCCATATTCACACTTCCAAAGACATTTGGTTTAGAAAATACCTAATAAAATCACTTCCTTAATTCCCTACAAATATACTAGATCTATTTTTTTATCATAAATCCATCCTAGTAAGGTGTTTAGTGTTAACCAATAGAAGTTTCCTAAAAAAGAGGTAACATTCTTAAATGATCATTTTTATTTTATTTCTTCTTCCACCTCCATAAAAAATTGTTTAATCATGAAAAAATAATAACACCAATATATATCATATACTGAGATGTTATTCTATTAATTTCATAACCTATATCCATCTCTTATTTCATCAAATGGGAAATGAAATAGTTGATCGTGTGTACGGTGGACTACCACCTTGTGAAATGATATAATTCATTTTCAATCGCCACCTTTAAAGTATAGATATAAAAACATATTTAACACATTTATATGATATTTATGATATTATTATACTTCTATAATCATAATATAACATATAACTTCATACTTTCCATTCTATTTAAAATATGATAATGTCGCTCGTGTGTGTAGCAGACTACCACCTCACGAAGCGATGTGATTAAATTTTCACTTACACTTTACATGGAAGGTAATAATGATAAATTTAATGGATATAAAATATATGTGTGAAATTATATAAATTATGTAATAATAATATATCACCCACATCTTTACTCTTTCAATCGTTAAGGGAATGATATCATCACTCTGCGTACGTACAGACCACTGTCTTCACGAATCGATGCGAGTCATTTTCCATGTACAACCTCAATTAATTATTATAAAAATGTATATAATGATTTAATTTAATATTTATAACATTAATATAATTTTTTATATTATGTAATTATATAATATGTGAAAAAATTGGAACTTTCATGACAAAACACGCATGAGAAAACTAAACAATTAACACATAAAACAATAAAAATAATGAAATATTATTAACAAGGGTGGTAAAATGTTGTAAAGGGGTCGTATATGAAATTATAAATATGAATATGGTTATTTTGTAAATTAATAATATGACTAAAACCATTATAGAGGAGGTTAAATTATTTTCAACCAAAAGAAAGTGTGAGGTAAGGGACTTCGTCTCAACTCCACTTCATTGAGGCATATTTTATTATTGTCCACCTAATTTATTCTATATAGTGTACATACTAACCATTTTAAATTTACTATCATGTATCCTTCATACTTCCTGGAATTTTATGTTTCCATTTGAATTATTTTATCCAAGGGGATTTGACTTGAAATTTACAAAGTGGTAAGGGGTTTCATCTCAAAATTCATTTCATTGAGAAATATTTGTTAATATAAATAGATTCCCTTTATATGGTGTATATAATTCCCATTTTATGTATTAAACATGAATAAATTTTTATTCATGATGTTTAATGACTTTTTCAAATATATTCTTCAAGTTTTTATAATTTAAAAGTTACCAAAGAGGTAAAAAAATTGTATAACCTCACTTTCTTTTGTGATTGTTCACTTTCTCTTAAAACAATCACTTTCTTGTGATCATTTTTCATTGGACATTACATTTATCTTAAATATGTATATTATTTCATGATGGAAATTAATATTGTATAAATCATATACCATTTTTATATATGGTGTTTACTTTCAAAGTTATGTGATTCACTGGGGAAATTTTGATAAATCTGTATCCTTTACTCAATATGAATATTTAATGATAAGTCATATTGATTCATGAATTAAATTTATTATTAGATATATGAGAAATGTTTTGTACATGAAGTTACATATGGTTCATGGTTCTATATTTCCCCTCGATGCACTGACAATTCTCATGACACAAATTAATTGGCCAAATCAGATGGGTTTTTACCCAGTAGTTTTAAACTCTCTTGTGAAAGTATATGTCGTAGAGGTATCATGTTGAATAAGATCATGGTGTACAATAATTAAGAATTTAATTCATTTATAATTCATTTATTTTTATTATCCATGATATTTTATTTATGATATTATCTTTGGATGAATTTCATTCTCATTTTATTGACTAAATGGCATATGTTTTTAGTTATTTACATTGTCATATTGATTATTCCTTTTTAAATTATGATAATTAGTTTATTGATTAAATGGAATGTGTGTTCAGTTATTTACCTTTCTATATTTATTATGCTTCATTGATTCATGATATATTCTATTTTCTATATCCCTAATCAATCATTTGATATCACCCTTATTTTGTTTCTTTTCCTCATGATATGAAGAAGAATTATTAGAATGTGTTTAAGATTGCCAAATTTTTTACACTACTATGTTTTTTATTTTTTTCATTATGTAAAATGGGTATCATGTATGTATTTTGTTCCCCAATAATTATTAATTAATTGGTACTTTTATATTTTACCCCTTTTATCTATGCTAATGTAATAAATTGGGTATCGACTCTGGGTTATAGGAGCTGCAATCATTACAAATAAGGATTGTATCTATGGGATCATATTTGGATTATTTGTGTTCTTAAATATATATTACGAGGTATCTTTATTCTCTTTTTTCTCTAATTTTTCTAGAATATGAAGGCTAGGTTTTTAAATTGATTTGTTAAGATTTTCAAAGAAAATTTTGTATTATTTCATTAAGTAAAATTATTTTGGTTTATGTTTTGAATACTTTTTGGAAAAAAAACTTTTAATTATGGTTTTAAATTTAAATTTTAGTGTAACACAAGAAATATGTTTGATTAAATAATTTAAATGGAATAATTAATTTAAATGAAATAAATCGATGTGAGAAATTTTCATCGAGGGAATGGTGTGTGGTCATTTTCATTGGACATGTCCATTTAAGAGTGAATGGTACCAAAATGGAGGAGCTACAAGGATTCTAACAAATGGATAGATTGGTGGATAGATGAGTTTCCTCTAATTAGAATTGGGACTATCACAGAATTCATGTGTTTGTGTGAACATAGAATGGATAGTTGATTATAATGAATGGATAATCTCTTTAAACTTTTAATATCATTTTTTTTTAATTGATAAAATGGTTTTGATATTCCTCTGTTTTATTTTAGTGTATATTTTGAACTGTGAAATAATGTGTTCTTTTCCTAGTGGTGTGATTTTGGAAGTCTCTTGGGGGTTTTCTACTTGTTATTATTACTCACCTCTACATATACACTTCGGTTCATATGCAATAATTATTTTCCATGATATGGGAAAGGGGAATATTTCATATTTATTTATTGGTGCTACTTCATATTGATTTATAGAGTCATAAATTTGGATTTGTATGTATATTTTTAATCTAGAGTGGAGACACTTTGGTCTCTATGTGATGATTTTCATTATTTTCTTGTAGTTATAAGTTATTTTTTCCATTTTTACTCTGATGTTGTTGGTTATAAGTATTTTTTAATCATATTGTTTACATTTCATGAAACATATTGTTTTATCTGGTTGTTTTAGTTTTTTTATTGACAGGTTGTGTTTTTTTTAATGTAAAATCATCCCCCAATGATTTAGTAAGACCTTGGAATTTATTTCCAGCCTTTGGTGTCTAGTGGATGTAGCCTAAGTTTAGTGGCACCTCGACTCATTCCAAGATAATGGTTAGGGTTGGGATCTTAAATCCCTTCCTCATAAATTGATATGGGATCTATATGATGAAATCTAATCCATTCCCAATATAACATCAAGTTTAAATAAAGGGGGAATAAAAATATTTATAATAAGAACATTCCCAGAAAATTATATCATATAAGAGATATAAACTTGAGATGTGAACATCATTCTGTTAGACATTTCTACTACAAACTCAACATCTAATCATTAAGGTGAAATTGTTATAATATCCTAAAATTCTTCATATATAAAAGAGTGGGTAGATATAGAATCAAATAATAAATTTTCAGTTATACAGTGGATAGTAAGTGTACCTTTCACCACATCATTCTTTTGACCCACTTCAGTTTTGAAAGCAAAGTCCTTTCCTTTATACTTTTTCTTAGGAGGTTGTTGAGGCCTTTCATCCTCATTATCTCTTAGATTAGGGTACTGATTCGCATAATTTCAATTCTCTTTGCATCTGGAATATTAAATTTCATTTGTTTAATCCTTCTTCTCATATATTAAATTTGATAACTTTTTTATCCTTCATCGACAATCACTGGCTCGATGGCTAGCATTTACACACTTAAATCATTTCCCAGTTCCTTTTTGAATTTTTTTAACTTTTCCCCCCATATTTTTGGCATTTATATGGTTGTAATTTTATTCCTCCATGGGATTTACCATATGATTTTCCATAACAATACATTTTTTCTATTCATGTCAATAAACCCATAAGAATGGTTGGTGTTCTCACACTCCATTTATACCTTCAAAGCACAATAAATGATTTATTCATAGTTATTAAATTATATTATAGATAATTTCTTTCAAATACTTGGTTTCAGACCACTAGATCAATTTTTCTCATAGTTTATATGATAAATTTAAAATCATGCCTTAAAATTCTTGTAATTTTTTCTTCATAGCTTCCAATGAATTCAGCATCCTTTAGTTTCAGCTCCAGAAAGTCCCTTCCCATATTAGTGTGAATAGTTTAGGGAAATTATTTATTAAAAAATATCATTTTAAACTCATAACATTCTATGAAGTTTATTTCTTCCTATTTCTTCATTTTCTTTATAATATTCCACCATTGATCAGCTTCACCTTCCAAGTGATAGACTACTAAGATAACTTTATCATGGTACAAGTATATAAAAATCTAAAATATATTTTCAATTTCATTAATATATTATTTGAAAAATAGTGGATATAAGACCCACAGTAGTAGGGTAGATGTTTTTATATAAAATACTCAATGTCATGTTTCTCCCTACTTGGTGCCTTCATAATCACAACATGGTTTTCATTATTGAGAATATATTGATAGTTTTTAGTGAGTATAGACACAAGATATTGAATCCTAGATCTAAATACATTTGGTTTCTTATAAGGTTGGTCATTGAATTTTCCATCATGTTTTCTTGTTAGAATGATTCCTTCTAGTTACATCCACAGACTAAAAACAAATAAGTATTGAAAAATAATAAATAGGGTAAGAAATCATAAGAAAATCATTCCTAATATATCTTATTTATGAAAACTTCTTATAATCCTATGAAACATTAGGTTCATCCTATACCACTTTTGGTTCATCATAGGTTTTCTTAAGTTCTATCCTTATATTTCTCATAAACTAATGTCCAAAAATAACTAAACCCTATTCTAATACCAATTAAGGTGGCCCAAGAATATCATATATAAATATTAGATCATTTTAATTGAATATTCAATGAATATATCAATTATTCATTCCTGATTACTATAAATCATTGGTGTTTTTTGAGACTAGATACATAATAAACTTATTTCATATGAGATATTCAATATATTCTATAAAGTTCTTCATATTAGTACCTATATAGACATATTTTACTTAGAAACTTCCATCAAACCATAAAGAAAGAAAACATAATATATGGTGATCTTATATGCTTAGTAAGGGTAAAATTGTGAGATATCAATCATAAGAGAAAATAAGATGATAATAAGGGTATTAAAACATAATTAAGTGTATGTTATCAATGTAAAAGATTCATACCCATAAAATATTATACCATAAACTTTAAAACCAATTCATATATAGAATAATGATTAATAAGGTGTCAAAACTATAATCATCATTAAATAATCATATCATAAGTATGTGGTATCAAATTTATATAAAATCATAATCTTGTAAACATATCTATTCACAATCATGTCCACAGATAATCTATTGAGCATATCTTGAAGAAATCATACTCACACATCAAAGTGTGGACATATCTATTCGCAATCGTATCCATTGTTATCATCATCATATGATGAGATGTATATATAAAATTTACCAATTCATTGTATGGATTTAACAAACCCACCCAGCATATAATGAAAATAATACATATGTCTACCATAAGATCATAAAACATTCATTGTTTCATCAAAGCATAACCCATCGAAAGAAACAGATTTAATAAACATTTAACCATCACATAATAATAAGTCCTCCATAGAAATAACATATATGGAATCATTAGATTATATCTCCAGTGTAGTATAAGAAATCTCAAAGGATCTCGAAATAGATAAAAAATTCCTTTAAACGTGCATTTGAAAATTTCTCTGAAAATAGGGGAAATAAAATTTTCCTTCAGTATCTTTGAAACTAAAAATTTCTATAATATTGATGAAAAACATTTATTTGAAAATAAAACTATAAATTTTTTAATTAATATTTAAATAAAATAATGTTTATAATGATGGTAAAATCTATCCACATGATAATTGTTAAAACAAAAATTCCTTACACACTTTTGATAAAAATTTCAATAGTACCTTGTTCAGAAAATGAAAAGAAGATTCCATTTAAAAATTTGAAAATAAAGTAAAAAATTATTTAAAATGATTTTAAATGATCATTTGATCATATAAAATAACATTCTCAAAAAAAATCAAAGAATATAGACACAGGAAAAAAATTCCATCGACTAATGAGGAAATAAAGTCGGATTTTTTTAAAAACATTTTATGAGTAATTTTATATAACAAAGAGTAGAGAGTGAAAGGAAAACATGAAAACACCAAAAATAACAAGAGGAGAAGAAAATAGATGTTTTTTAATGGATAAAGATCATATAATTTCCCTTAATTGAAATTTAACATAAACAATCTTGAAAAGAAATGATATTATAACATAAACTCTTATCACTTTGGTAACACTTGAATAATAACCCCCACAAATGAAATAACTTCAAATGAAAATTTAATTTCCATGAATATAAATTGATTCATGATATATCATATCAAATTGGTAGTATATACACCATATAAAAGATAAAAGTGGTGAACATGACCTATGTCTCCTATAAACAAAAGTGAGATGAGAAACGCTTACCTCAAGTCTCATCCTGTATTATATGAATTCAAACCTCTTGTATAATAAATATAGATTTATTATACATTTATACCTAAATAATATTCATATACATAATATTATATATCATTATCTTATAAATTCAAAAAATCTTATTATTAACAATTCTTCATTAAAAAAATTATTCAAGTGAAAACTAGTCTGTTTTCCATGAATGTTTTAGTTTGATGGTTTTGGTCCTTGCACCTTGGTCGTGGTGTAATCATCTATAAAATCTCTATAATGTTATAAATATCATATTTATTCATTTTTTATATGTAACTCTCAAGCCTAGTCTATCCAAATGGAGCCTGAGTGGGGATTCCACAAGGCATCAGGTGTGCCTCCCCATACACTAGATACTACTAGCACAGTCATGGGGAGACTATTCCCTCCCAAACGAGTACTGGGGGAATACCAAAATATACCAAAAATTCAATATGAACCATCCATATAGTGGAAATACCACCAACCTGTAGACATAAAACATGGATCCCTCTTGTCCCCTGTAGTCCAGAATATAAAATAAGTAAATCCATACGATGGATCATCTACAATAGGGCAGCATCAGTAGAATAAAAAATGGATTGTATATAATAAAAGGAACAAGTGTCTGGTTCATGATGAATATAACAAAAAAGTAAAGGCACTGGCCTTTGGGATGAATCCCATAACATCCTACCATATCCATGACCTTCATGACCTACTGATATGTACCCCACATCAAGCTCCATAGGGTATCTATGTCCTGAGAGAAAACAAGAAAGTATAACTATTTAAACTAGAACCCATTCCAAATATGTTGGTAGGGGTGAGTCCAATAACCTAATAGGTATCCCCAATGCCTCAATAAAACTAAGTTTTTTTGTGATCAAGTGTATTTTCATGAAACACATGTATAGAGAGTGATTGTTCCCGTGAAACACACCCACCTAGAAATATAACATGAAAAGTACAAAAATAATACAAGTATAGCTACTTTGTTACCATGTCATGATCCATCTCATAACACAACCCATACAGTACCAACTTCGATTCCATGCCAAAATATGTTTCATACCATGACCACACTATTTTGGCACCGTACCCGAAGAATGTTAATAAGAAACTTGGTAACACATGTGTCCCACAGTCTGCACCGTCACCCAAGTCATGGAATCTTCAAGCACCCCAACCCATCCTTACATACTCATGGATGTCCATCAAATCCCCTTGGACCATTCCCACCGCTTCTAGGGAGTTCAACACATTGACCCATCCCCATAGGTTCTAAGTATGTCACCATCAATCGTGTTTGCTTATCCCCTCTACCTCTGGGGAGGCCATAGTCAAGAACACTGATCTATCCTTGAAAATTATATGGAGGCCATCATAAAGTACCCTGACAAATCTCTACTCACTCATAGAGGTCACATCATTCAAACAATCATGACATGTAGGAAACATTAGTAGGGTACATAGCCCATCTCTCAACTCATCAACTCATCTCCACGTCACTAGTGCTTCAAGACCTAGTCACACGCACAAGAATCCATCCAATTATTTCATACCCATACCAACCCTATAGGGGCTTGTGACTTTCATTGGGATCAACCTACAATTTTGATAACAGGAGAAAACATTGTTAGTAAAAACACACAACAAGGATCTCCAAACATCAATAAGTAACAAGCCACGCGATAAAACTATGAAAAGGAGAACATGCAAGGCACAAATATTTTCATAAACAAGGAATCACCCACATGATTTCAATGGAATAAATCCAACCCACACCAATCCCCTTAGGCTTTCCAATAATGACCATGACAAATCCCCTTTCCAAAATAAATTAAAAAGGCATTACATTTTTCTTCACTCACACAAGTCCCTTGGTCAAAATCCCACACAATTCCAAAACCTAATTTGAAATGTAATTTCAAAACTCTTTTTCAAATTTATTCTTCTCTCAGAAATTCCATTTTAGACAACACATATTTCTAAATCAAACTTTAAAAAAGATATTGTTTTATCTTTGAAACCCAACACACGCCACCAACAATCCATAAGGAGAAAAACTGACACTCATTTGACCAAGGATCCACCATCAGACCATTTAGAAAGTTATATTAGCCATGTTACCTATTGGGGAGATGTGAGCTCATCCCAACCTTATAGTGAAACTCACACAAGACATGAGGTTATGCAAGAAGTAATTAATAATGAGTAACACAGCCATAAAATCACTAAAATACCAAGAGTCTCAAATATGGTCAAGTCCTTATACATTAAACAAGTACATTCCCATTATTTTTTCAGCCCTTCCATCACTTCCTTGCCCCTCCCAAGATTTAACTCAACTCCTGAGGCCCTATCCAACATCAAAAATCTCAAAACAATTAATTATAATAACTTATAATTAATTAAACAATAAAAACATTTTCCTAAGTCCTAAAAACTCACCCAATGGTCTATAAAATCCATCGAGGGTACGTGTAGAACTCAAAAAAGTCCCCAATAACCTATCGGCTGGTCCAATGTTGTCAAAATCATGAGAAACTAGGTGTATAGCACTCCCAATGCACCCAAAATCTTAACCCATGAAAAAAACCTAATTTAAAAACTATAATTGATGGTTATTTTTATTTAAAATCTTCCAAAACACTAATTAAACTCACACAGTGATGTACCATGTGGTAAAAGACTAAAGGTTACTTGTTTATGAATCCTAGGGTTTCCTATACAATTCTCACATGAAATCACCTTAAGGTGGAATATTTCACCCATGTTCTTGAAAAAAAATTATTTCTTGAAACCCTAAAATTCAACCAAAAGTTAATAGAAGTAAGGGATGAGAATAAGAGGTAGGGGAGGAGAGGAACTCGCCTTGAATATCCTATTAAACACAATGAAATTTACCCCCAAATAAAGGGGAGAATGAGAGGAAGAGGATGGGTTTTCCGACAAAAAATGGCCTCCTCATGCACCTAGTTTGACCTAAGGCCTAAGGAACCCTAATGGAAAAAAGTAAAAGGCTTCACCTTATTAAAAACACCAAGAACCCCACTGGCTAGCTGGTGGGCCTCACTGAAAAGAAGGTGGCTCCACCAACTACCCAGTGTTAGACCACTAGCTGGTTGGTGGTCCCATCAGAAGTGTTGGGTGACTAACCATCCCATTGATGAGATGGTAAGCTCCCACCTACTAGTTGGTAGCCTACTAGGTAGCCTAAACACTTTGTTTATAATCACTATCTATTTCTAATCCCCTATGATTCCCATATAAGCCTCATTTCAAGTCTAAACCCACCCTATGGCATGTTCAAGTGACTATAATTCTATCCCAAATATCGTCTCTCAAAACAGGTCATCCACTAAAAAAATTAAATTCCCTTAGAAATTTCCAACTCGTAATGTATTGGGTCATTAAAACCTCCCCACCATAAATCTTCACATCCTAAAGAAGTTATGGTAAATCTTAAACCAAATCCCTCGGCCCATCATGGTTTTCAATTCACTAAGAACTCATCATATTCATCCTCTGAACACCAATCATGCTTCCACTTTGCAATTCCAAACACCAAGACCGACTATACCAACCCCTTCTCAAAATGATCAATTATACTTTAGAACCACATCAACCATATAAAAACCCTATATTTTCTTAAATGACTATTATATCATTTTAAATATAAAAAATACATAATAGTTATACATTCGAGGATATAAAGGTTTAGTATCTTTGAAAAAATAGGATCATACATCACTATTACATAATTATCATAAACATTTATATAAAGAATTATTATTTATCATTATAAAATATCAATTCTACTTAGTACATGAATTCACCTGAGGATATACATCAAATAAAGGGGTGAGCTAAAATCCCAATAAGTGAATGAATAAGAGACATGAATCAATATAACAAGGGTGAGAATAATCATTATTATCATATCATAAGCATAGGATAATAATCAACATCATTATGAAAACATATGATAAAGTTGTGGAATATGGAAATGCATAAAAATTAAATATCATGTCACGGTGTCCAAATACCACGCATAGTTGTGAACATAAATAGCATCATGTTGACACATAACATATGTGCATAATCTTAACATCGTCATTGTAAAAAAAATATAGAATCATGTTAATGAGTAATACACATTATCTATTCAAAATCACATTACCCAACACATTATAGGTATATATAATTATGGACCCACCTATAACATCATAATATTTACATAATCATGCATAACACATAGAACGTCTAATAATTATAGTCATGAAATGACCCATAGAAAGGAATGGGTTTCATAAGGATTTAGTAAACATGATTTCATGAATAAACTTTGGGTTCCCAAATGAATAGGTGGGAACATATTTGGCATAAATATATACATTCTTGAGTAAAGAAGAAACAACTTAAGAGAAGTAAAAGATTTGTTTTGAAAAGAAAAGTATTTTTGGAAAATCTTTATATTTGGATTAAAAATAGAGGTAGAAACATGTATATCCATGAAAATAAAATGGAATAATAGTGAAATGATATTTGAGAAATATTATAGTAATATCCATATAGAATATGTTGTTAAAGAGGGATAACCTAAAGAAAATGATTTATGTTCAAGAATTCTCTTACCTTAAATCCCACTTTATTTCGTCGCTTTTGTGCCTCCTAAATAATAAAAAAATATTTTTCTAAACATTGATTAAAAAGTAAACTATTTTCATTTTTACCATTATTTTTCAATTATAATCATTTAATTATATTTCTTAGTTTCCTTGGTTAAAGGGCAGTCATTTTGATATTATGTTTTCCTTAAAACATTTCCCATTTTGTTTCGATTTTGCTATTTTGTTAAATTTAATTTATATATAAGTATAATTAATTCCAAAATATTAAAATACATATATTTATAAATTTATATATCATATATAATTTATTTTAACAAGGAATAAGTTTGGTGATAATAAATTGATTGGAAATGTCCTCTTTGGATATTAACAAAACGATGACGGGACATTATCAAAAGAGTGGGAAAGGGGTGTTTGAAATTTATATATGTAGGTATTAGGGAATGAATTGGAATATAGTGGGTTGGGGAAATAAAATTTATTATCATAATGATAATATAAATTGTTTTATTTACTGAGTTGAGCCACTTTATGGTTCGAGGATCTCACGTGAATTAAGCAGAGAACAGAAAAAATAAATAGAATGTGTACCTCATTCCGAATCAAAGCGTGCACGACTACATATCATCGCTAGTGACCATTGATTTAAGGATACAAATATGAATACTTATATATCATCCACACACACTTTAAGAATCAACATGCTCACCATTCATAAAATTCTGGGTACTAGCACAGAGCTCCGAAGAATCCCTCGAGGTCACATCGATCACCACAATCCCCTGTCTTCAATCCACGAAGGCATACTTGGATCTGTGTTTGGAAAGAGTCTATCTCTCTCAATAAAGTGGGATTAGGGGAGATAATCTCTCATTTCAAAATTAATTAATCATCATGGAATGAGCCTCTCCTTATGCTTATATAGTGGTAGGAACTAATACCTAGAAAGGCTTCCCTCGCACCAAGAAATAAAATACCCACTAAATAAGAAATAAATAATTATGATGAACTAAACTGTGTCATAAATATTGTTTATATTTTATCAATTCCTTATAATATATAATTAAATATATTTTGTGACAAAACTGAGCCATTTAACTCAACTCAAAATTACCTCTAATATTAAATGAACCTGAAATATAAAACTAATATTCGTTCATATAATATTATTTCTTGTATGCACTAAATACATTGTGAAAAATTTTAACAAATAAATGCAACAAAATTATTCTCTAGATAAATAATAATAAATTTATTTATTTATTTTTTGTCAATAATACTTGGAAAACCCTCGAACCCTATGGTGGGTCTCGTAATGTCATATTTACCTATTTACCATAATAGGATAGATTATTGAATACGCTATTGTTTGTGACCCTCTATGACATTATCTTGATAGAAATAAATAGTATTCATAAACCAGGATAGTGTCTAGAAACCCATCACGGCCACTAAATAGATAAGTAATAGTTATAGAAATGACAACCAACCTATGAACATGTATTGTGAAATATAATCACTTTGCCTTTCAATATATCATAAATAAAGACGCAAAGTTTTGTCATTTCCCTTTCTTGCTTTATTGTTTGTTGATTTACATGAATAGATTTACCTCTGACTACCTTTTCTAAGGATTTATGAAGGTACTACCGACCTCATCAACCAGGCCTAAGATATATTACCTCCTCAACTCAAAAGCAACAAATTCTATCTTCACCATTCAACCAGTGGCATACCACCAATGACATACCCAACACAAGCTACCTCACCACAATTTCATTATCATGATTTTTTACTTAAATTAAAGTATGCAATAAAATGTAACACAATGATAATGATATCAATTATATAGACTAAAACGGATAAACATAGATAGGAACAAAAAATGAGAACTAAAACATGTGGTGTTTCTATTGGAGGGTCTATCCTCATGATCTCAACTACTGTAGATCGCCAAGTGTGAACTTCATGAGAATAAGTCTTAATGGTTATGATCCCCCAACACTTGATAGTTAGACATCAACTGTATCCATTCAATATGATCTATCTAGACCATAGGTAATTTTATTTTTGATTAATTTCATAGTATCATGCGGCTCTCATTATAGCCTGGGATCTAATATGACCTTTTGATATGACAATTAATCTTTGGATATTACTATTTAAATAGTGGAAACAAAAATGTCTACACTCTAATGGTAAGAATAAATCATTTATATTTGGCTAAATACATGACATGGTAATCAAAATTACAAACAAATTTTGATCTAGGTCACCCACTTTTACAACACTCCCACTTTCAATAGATCCAACTTGCTAACTATCCTTGTCATCACTCACATGATTCAGATCATGTTTCTACTGAGTCACGACTTTAGTTACAGGGCCTTCCATGACTCCACTTCCAGGATATTCTACTATGTGTGATCTCATATCTTTGATAGAAACTTCCCAAGATATGTAACCC
This sequence comes from Viscum album, assembly GCA_963277665.1. Lineage (NCBI taxonomy): Eukaryota > Viridiplantae > Streptophyta > Magnoliopsida > Santalales > Viscaceae > Viscum > Viscum album. The sequence goes on from OY728157.1 coordinate 294,525,649, forward strand.
CAAGTGTATACCTTTTTCCACTATCCAAACTTGACATATTGGCTATTACTTGTAATTGAATTATCATAGTGATAAAACTTTACTTACTAGGTTTGATTCCAAGAACTATAACAATTAATTGTGTATTTTACACTACTTCTCTAATGAACATAGAAGTTGAAATGTACTCAGTATTTGTAGGCATGTCTACCACTAGATTTTATGATATTTTCTTACTCATTACCTTAGTCTAATTTAGATATTAGATCACATTGATCTATAGGAAGACTATTTTGTATCCCCATAAAACTAGATTCCTTTCCTCTCAACATTATAGGTATATATCCTTTGTACTTCTTCAATCACAATTGGATAGTATTGGATACTTATCTTTTAGATAACCTGGATATAACTAGTATTTTCCTCCTAAAAAGCATATTCTTGAAATATCATTTCTTATACATATCATGGAATATGTGATTGATTCATCTCTTAAATCATATGAAATTTTAACTCACTGCATTAATCTCTTACTATGACCATGAATGTAATATTGGATAGATTTATTCCATGTGAAATTGGTAACAATTATCTCTTGAATTGTTCTAACTTGTATTTATCAATACCATGTTAGTTTATGTATAATTCACTACGTCTAAGAAACTGTTAGATCTACCTCATTAGATCCCACTCCCTAGAAATTAGGTTGCTACTTTAAGTCAATAACTGGAGAATTAATTTCATTTTGGTCTTAGATAACTATAAGACCAATAGCTATTTTCCATATGTTATCAATCATATTTCACTCAGAAAACTATAGTGCTCCCACTAACCATGGGTAAACACATAGAAAAGATTCATTCCAAATGGATGATCTAATATATTATTTCTTACTTCAATCCTAAACTTTATTTTAGTGACTTGAAACCCTTATTTCCATTCTATGATGTTACCATCTCTTCCTCGTTACATCTTATATACATCTTCCGTAATTGGTGGTTTTTGACATCCAATGCTCAATGAAATGATCATAGAAATAATATATGACAAGTAAAATTATAATGGTTTTAGTAATAAAAACATAGTGTTACCAATAGAGCCTTATTGGTTTGACACTTGAACCACCCATGTATCATCTCACTTGAATACCCACCAAAATATTCAAAATAATAATCCCCCTGTAGTTTGATATATAGAATCTTTTTTTTTTTTGAATTTTAATTGGACTTATCCATTTTAGCTAATTTTCATATATTTCTTACTTGTAAGAATTATTATTATCAAATAATAATGCATCACCAGTCGTGGTGAATATAAAACCACTACCATGGTTTTATCCTTCCTACACAGTATGTGCCTCTATAACATTCTCTTTCTACAAGATCTTGTAAAACTCATTATTATTCCAACTACTTGTGCATATTTAGCATTAACTAAATCCAAGTCAATATTTATCCCACTATCTCAAGTATATATGTGAAGCCCTTTTATATAAATTTATTTTATAACTTTACTATATCTTTTTTATCATAGGGATTTTTTTAACATACTTAGAATCTTTAAGATCATTACTATAGATACACATTGTGTTTTTCTTGATTCAAGTTTGTTTATATCCTTAAAAAATTCTTTGCATCTAATCAAATGTTCTTATGACATAATGGATTGATATCATACTATAAATCATATGAAATCCATTTTTCATGATAGTTAGAATATTATTAGGGGATAACATCGTTATTTACAATGCATGTCTTTAAAAGTAATGGAAGTATCTGCAATGAATATATGCCTCAACATTGATGCACCTTTAACTTATATCCTGACACTTATGTGTATAAGGAAATGTGTGTTTAGTAATTAATCTATGCTAATTTTTTTATCAATGTTAACTTGTAAGAATCATCATTGATCCTCATTATAGCATCATAACACTAATGTAGATAAGGTAATGTGTGTTTAGGAAATACTCCATGCTACATTATATTGATCGATGAATGATTGGTCAAGATATTCTTTGGCATACCATCCCAAAGAAACTTAGATATTATTAACTTGAATATTTCATACATTACATTCACAATCCCTAAATATCTTAAGTGAATATTATGATGTATATGAATATATATCTATCTTATTATTGGAATAGTTCACACTCTCTAGCTGAACTAGTTTCATAAGTCTTTAAGGATTACCTTTATTTATAAAGGTTTATTTGTAAAAACTAAATAAGTATATACAATGATAATACCTAAGAATTTAAGATATAATGAGTCTAAATACAATACTAGGTATACCCTTGATGTAAAATTTTAGTTTTACTTGAAAAAGTATGACCTTTCCACAACTAGGTATATAAGTCTTTCATTTTTTATTCCTCAATTATTTCCAATGATTCATATATTAATAAACTATAGGTTGAGTATTAAACACCATGAACATTCACTCCTAAACTGGAATGATGTATTATTGTGTCTATTGGACACATTAGATTAGTTTTTTGGTAATACTATATATAAGTTATACTTGAATCATTCACTCAGCAATATAAAAGTTTTGTACTTATCACTGTTGACTTAGGCACCACCCTTTCTCAACCGCTTGGTGAACATGTCTTACATATAGTAATGTTTCTATATGTACTTGGTTACTATATTTGAATACACATATTTGATTGTAATATTGTATTTAATACCCAAAAAGTATTATAAAAACATTTCATATTATTTTGATGAATATACCTAAAGAAGTAGTGAATACTTTCTTCAGTGATTCAGTTCAATGAATTTAAACTTCCATTTTATTTCATTATAATCGAATCAAATCACATTATGTTTAATAAAAAACCTTTATTCCTTGAAGGAAATTGTGAAGTTTCCTTCTACGTTTCTCTTTCCATTGGCCTTTTCATATTATCTTTCAACTTTTTTACCATAATAATTAAATATTATACTTTCTTTAAGTTATCTTAACTTAGAAAACATTACCCAAAAGGTAACAAAGTATTTTCTCCATAATATTTTTTTTTCTAATATTAAATTAAACTGAAGTATTTGGGTGAAAATGATATGAAAAATTGATCCATTGAAAGATCTTGTTCCATCTTTCAATTTACACATATCGAATGTAATCATCACCTTTTATATCAACGCTTCAATTTCTCCTCACAAGCCTCTTGGAGATGAGACAACATGTAAAATCACCGATGTCCCGATGTTTGTATCCACAAATCATATAGGAAGTTCATGATAGAATTATGAAAAAATCATCATATGAAAAATACATGATTCTCTTATAATAATTATTATACCCTCGCTTCATGAGGTGGCTTAATAGTTATTGGGACACCAGCACCTTGAATTTTCTATATCGTAGTATTATGTCCAAGAACCCATACTACTCTTTATAAACTCATGCTAGATATAAAATTTTCTTTATCCAATAATTATCATAGTATGTATTGTGGTATTACTTGACATTTACGACAGAAATAAAAACTAGCATATTAGTACTTTTATTTTGATTACTGAATTATATATTATAGATTAATTAATTTAATCATTAAATGTCTCCCATAATTTTATAGAATTATAGGAACCCTCTATACTAAAATCAGAATAATATATCACTTGATTATTACAGTGATAAGGATCCTTTAACTTCCCCTCATGGTCTATAATCTATGGTTGTGCCACTACTTAGATATTCCAAGGTAGGAATTTTACTGGCCAACCACAATAACTCATGGATCCTATATCTGTTGAGTGAAGTCTCACCTTCTAAAATAAAATTTTTATTTACTCAATGCTTTATTATGAAGTTGAGACAAGATATCTATAGCTACTCTTTTTCTACCATCTTCATTTAAATTAACCCATCATTCACATAAGAACTCCTCGGTAGGAGGAAGCACCATTAAATATGGTTGTATGGGCACCCCAAACATGTAGGATCGAAATACTGATGTAGATGCTCAATATACAAGAGGGGGGTGAATTGTATACTTTAAAAAATTTCCTTAAACAAGGAAAGATCTAAGTTTAACATAGTTAAACTTAAGAAAATTCACAACACCCCTAACACCAAAGAAATATTGGGACAAAGTATGAAGTTACAAACTTCTAGTTCTATGCACTTGCTTAAATCTGGAAAGTGATTCTGAAACACTGGTTCCAGAAATATGGATCCGGAAATTGAAACTTAACCAAAGTTTACAATATGAGATTCTACCTTAAAGTGTATAGAATCTAAAATAATCTGAGTAAAATTGTAAGTAAATACAAGAATGTTATACTTTAATTAAAATATGAAATGCAGCGGAAAAAAAGTAGTAAAAACTACAAGTAACAAGATATAAGTCTTTTAACCCAAAGAGAAGGGTATCCAACAACCTTGGATAAAGGTCCCTTGATTTATACTTTCAAGAATGTCTATCTTAACCACACCAGGGTAAGCCTTCGATACGAAGATCGTAGTCTCTGTCTTGCTATTCTTGTAAGCCCTCAACACCAAGGTAGTTGGTACCTCTGTCTTCCTCAGCAAGGAAGCCCTCAAACTTCAAGGTAGTCAGCACCTCTGTCTTCCTATCCCCGGAAGCCCTCAAATGTAATCACCAACATTCAGAGTCGCACTAACCAATCTGAATGAGCGGTTCAGTATGCACAAAGCATGAAAAGCTTCTCTCTCTAGAAATCATCTTAACAGAATGTAGTCTCTAGAGTGATCAACTTCTTATTGAGCTCTTTCAAATTATATCCTATTTATAGGCTCGGTTGGAATGGTCGGATCCCTCCTCCAATGGTCATATTTTCCTTAAAATTTTGAGGGACATGTACATGTGTCACTAAACCAACGGTTAGTTAGAAACAGAATGGATGCCATCATTTTATAATAAAACATGTGTAACTGAAAGCATGACATCATTTTATAATGAAACAAGTGTATGTATAAGCAAAACTAAAATTCGGAGTGTAATCAAATAAAAGTTCGAAGTCTAATAAAAATGTAATTCGGAGTTTATGATAAAAAGGATATTTAGATTCTGTTTTATAGGAATTCATAACCTGAATTATGTAGAAGTACAGAGTCTAAATTTCTAAGGAAATTCAGAGTTTGGTTTCATCAGATTTCATAATCTAAACTTACAATGTTCGTAGTTGAACTTGTAGTAGTTTGGAGTCTAACTAGTTAAAAGTTTGGAGTCGAACTAATAAAAGTTCTGAGTCGAACTAATAAAAGTTTGGAGTCAAACTAATAAAAGTTCGGAGTCAAACTAATAAAAGTTCGAAGTCAAACTAATAAAAGTTCGGAGTCGAACTAATAAAAGTTCGGAGTCGAACTAATAAATGTTTGGAGTCGAACTAATAAAAGTTCGGAGTCTAGAATTCGAATTTGAACTTTGTTAGAGTTCGTATCCAGAATTCAGAGTGGAACTTTATTAGAGTTCGTATCCAGAATTCGGATCCTAAAACAGAAAGCTTCATACCTTAGTATTATATGATTCCGAGGTTTTGGGTATGAATCTGATTTTTATACTTAAGAAAAAAAATTGCTATGTATAAGAAAAATCTAGGTTAGGATAAATTTCTTTAAGGAAAGAAATTTTCCATATAGAAGTAAAATATATTTTTGCTTAGGTATACGGTGTTTGTGATTTTCAAAACAAGAAGTAATGGAAAAGTCATAAAGAAAACCTTATTGACTCAACAATCTCCCCCTTGTTGGAAAGCACAAACATCCTTACGAAAAATAATATAAGGACTTCGAAAAATTTAATTATACTTCAAAATTAAAACTTATCTCCCTTTGTTCATGGATGATAGTGAATACAACTAACTCCCCCTTAGGCATTGAAACTCTAAGGATTGTATTCTGAATTTCTGGAGTGGAGTTTTCATTATCAGGGGAATGAAAAACTTCGTACTGAGAAACCCCCCCATACTTTAAGGATATCTTCACTTAGAAATTTTTCTTCTTCATTTTAAATTTTTCTTTGTCCTCTTTTTAGTGGTTCTTTTTCCTTCTCCCCCTTAGGAGTAGTTCTTTTTCTATCTCCCCCTTTCTGATTTTCAAAAATAATTGAAGGGAATGGAAAAGAAATAAGGTACCTGTAACATTAGTATATAAAAAAACAATATATAACCAAGAAAAAATATCATTAGGGTTGAGATAATTTTTACAAGGAAAGACAAATACAACAAAATATCAGAGTGGATTTATTTTTCCTCCTTTTCCTTCGGGATCAGCTTCTTTAACAAGGTTTTCAGTTTCTTAAAATCTCTTTGATCCTCCTCAGCTTGCCTCTTCAAGGCTTTTATCTTTTCTTCTTGGGCTTTCAAAGCTACTACATGATCCCTCATGGCTTCTTCTTGCATCTTTAGTAATTCATCTTTCTTTTCCAGCTTCTCCTTAAACTCGATCCGGAAATCTCATTCCCCTTTCCAGTTCTGAGCTACCGAGTTAAGATTCCCATTCAGATCTTTGAACAGTTGATTCTGAGTGCTTTTCTCAATAATCAGCTCTTCCTGAAGATTCTTGATCTTGTTATCCTTAGTTTCAAATGCATCTTTCACCTCATTCTGAAAATTATCATACACAGCCAAGTCTTCTTCAACTTTATTAGACCACAAAGTTATTTTTCTGCAAGACTTTCTATGCACATCATAATTGATAAGAAAACATTTATGGTCAGCCACAATCTTTATACACTTATCCATCACCATGGATAAGGCTTCTGATTTCTAATTCAAACTATGTTGCATCATCTGGCATCTGGAGTCTATAGTTGGAAAAATCGGAATGCTTTCCACCAACTTTTTCAGAGATTCAACCACAAAATCATGACCATGTGCTGGTGACTCCAAATCTGATAACTTGCTTGGAGATTTTTCTTCTTTCTTCTGCACCAACTTCCTTCTAGAAGAACCACCAACCTCTTTCTTCGTGATAATATCTTTTATTGGTGTATCCATCAGAACTTGCTTCCCCTTGTCATCTTTCGTAATTGGTTGATCATATGGATATTCTTCCTCACTTTATGATAATTGAACAATAAGGTCTTCATATGCTTTCTTCTTTTCTGCCCCTTCTTCAAGGAAATTCTTCTCATAAGATTCTTCCTCATCAGATAAAACATTTTCCTTATCTTGTTCTTGATTATCTTCATCCTTCCCACTTTCTTTCTCAACTTCTTTTCCCGGAGTGAGTAATTTTGTGGATTCAACATTTTCTTTATACTCTTCTACTTGTTTGATCAAATAATCAAGAACATCACTTCATTCTTCTTCTTCTTCTTCTTCTTCTTCTTGAACAACTTCTTCCTCTTCTTCTTCAATAGCTTATTTTTCTACTTCTTCAACTACCTATTTACCCCTGGATTTTTCCAGAGTGATATAGTTCTTTGCTGGAGTCTCTGGTAAAGATGGTTGGACATCAAAGGTTTCCAGAATGGGAATCTTCTCAGAGGCTATTTCAGTATCTCTTAACATAGATTGTACAAGCTCAGCTTCAGACAGCTTTTTCTTCATCTTTTTCTCTTTTGCCTCTTTTTCTAACACATCCGCAGCTTTTTCCCTTAGGGCCTTAGCCTCACCAAGGTCTAATCCGAATTGTGGATCTCCTTATTTTCTCTTCTCTTTTTCTTCCCTTCACTTGGCTGCCACTTCATCTGTATAAGCTTTCTGTTTCTTTGTCTTGGGATGTGCGGATTGAGTTTCCTTAGACTTGGGAGTTTTGTCTTCAGCAACCACTTCCTTAAGCTTCCTTTTCTTAGAAGATTTCTTCACTAGTTCATCCTTCTCTACATTTTCTGAAATGGCCTCAGCCTCCCCCTCTGGTAAAGGGTAACATTCTTCGAATTCAGCAGAAAAAACCATCTTCATCCTTTTAAATTTATCATCACTGACGATCATAAAATTACAATTCTGAACTTTAGACTTACAAGCAACCTTGAAAGAATCTAAGCACCGAACTATCAGCTTTGATAGTAAGGCAGGGTACATAATGATTTGAGCTCTCAAGTTCCCTTGTTTTATATTCTTAAGTGTAATCAAAACATGCCTCATGAAATTTATCGTCCTTAGATTTACCAGGAAATTTAGGATGTAAATGTCACTCTTCTTCAGATTATCCTTGTCACCCCTTCTTGGTATGAGAAAACCTTGTACCCACAACTGTAGAATCTGATTATTAGGAGAGAGATGAGAAATCTTAGCAGTCTTGGTGTCTTTAGGTCCAAGACATTTCAATGCCTTCACCTTGTTGAAACTTCTTTCATCATCCGGAAGCTTATCTGAGAAAAATTCAGCTTCCCCTTTGTAAGATAAACCCACCAAGCTTGCAGCCTTGGTGTAGGAAAATTTTAAGTCTTACCATAAGACTTGAAAGAAAATAAGTCTCTGCCATCTTCTTTCTGGAAGGAAACAGACTCTTAGAATTCAATAAGTAAATCTGTATAAACTGGATCTTGTTTCTCTGACTTAGACAGGAAAACATCTTCCCAGCCATTCAATCTGATATTCTTAGATTTAAGAGAATCAAACTTATAGAAATCCGGATGAACTAACCTTTCCCTGAAGACTACCCATTTTGAGATTGGATTTGATGTAGACATGTCTTGAGATGTAACTTCAACAGAAATTCGGAGTAGAGAGTTCTAGAAGATTCAGAACGGCTTTGACAAAGATCGGAACGGTCCTTAAGAAGAGAGTCAGGGCTTCGAGACGTTAAAGCTTTGAGAAACTGATGTGGGACGACTCTTAGGGTCCCCTTTATATAGGCGATGAAGGTGACCTTTGGTCTTCCAAAAACCATCTAACGGTTGAAAATACTTTTGATCTGATCTGACGGTTGAGAACATTCCCGCAAGGAAAACTTGACTCCGTTCTTTTGAGGTTTTAAAAAAAACATTCAGATTTAAGGAAAAATAGAATCTGAATAATTTTAAAACACGTAGGAAATACCAGAAAGAAAAATATGACAACAAAAATTTAAGTAAGGAAATCATACCTTTCAGATTGGCTAGAAAGATTGTTCGTAATTGGTAATATTATTCTTGAGGAAAAAAATTTAAACAAAAAACTCATTACGAAAAATCCTCATTACAAAAGATCATTACGAAAATTCTCATTACGAAAGATCCATTGGGAATTTTCTCATTACGAAAAATCCATTGCAAAAATTCTCATTAGGGAAAATCCATTATGAAAATTTCTATTCCGGAAATTTTCATTACGAAAATTTCAGTTCCTGAAATTTCTATTTTGAGAATTTCCTTTCCGATAATTTCCATTCCAGAATTTCCATTCCGAAAATTTCCATTCCGAGAATTTCCATTCTGAAATTTTTCAAAAACTTGTTAAGAAAAATTTTAGTTACATGAGTTTGAAAAGAAAACTGAAAATGAAACATTTTGATTAAATTAACATGCAAATGTACTCCCCCTATGAGAATGAGTTTATTACTGTAAGGAGAATTGTTCAACAAGAAGTTAATGAAGAAGGATTACCTTACGGTTATCATTCCTAACTTCTGTTTAATGTATTCAAATCTATTAGAGGGTAATTATTTTGTGAAAATATCAGCAAGTTGATCTTGCATTCCGATAAACTAAATAATGATATCTCCTTTAAGTGTGTGATCCCTAAGAAAGTGATGCCTAATATCTATGTGATTTGAACGAGAGTGATGTGCAGGGTTTTTACTAAGGGAAATGGAACATGTGTTATCACACAAAATTTGAGTCTTAGTAAAACTCAAGTCATAGTTTGTGAGTCTGTGTTGTATCCACAACACTTGAGCACAGAAACTTCCAACTGCTACATATTCAGCTTCAACAGTGGAGAGTGCTACTGAGTGTTGCTTCTTGCATGAACAAGAAACTAATGAATCTCCTAAGAAATGACGAGTTATGGATGTACTCTTTCTATCCATTCTACATCCACCAAAGTCAGCAGCTAAAAATATTTTTAAGATAAAATCATTTCCAGAAGTATAGAATAATCCTAGATCCATGGTTCTCTTTAAGTAGCAAAAAATTATTTTCACTGCCTTTAAGTGAGATCCATTAGGATTGGATTGATATCTTGCACATAAGCATAATGAGAACATCAAGTCTGGTTGACTAGATGTCAAGTATAGTTGACTTCCTATCATACCTCTAAAAGATGTTTGATCTACTAGTTTCCCAGCTTCATCAAGATCTAAAGAGTTTGAGGTACCGATGGGAGTACTTATACTCTTAGTGTTTTCATATCCATACTTTTTTAGAAGATCTCTAATATACTTATGTTGGGATATATAGGTTCCTTCTAGTTTTGGAGAAATTTTAAAACCAAGTAAAAATGTTAATTCACCCATCATACTAATTTCAAACTCAGATTTCATTAGATTTGCAAAGGAATCAGTTAAATATTGCTAAGTTGAACAAAAAATAATGTCATCAACATAAATTTGAACAATCAAAACATTTTTCTTATCTTTATTTATAAAAAGGGTTGGATCTGCATTTCTCTTAACATAGTTATTTTGAAGCAAAAATCCTGTAAGTTTATCATACCAGGCTCGTGGGGCTTGTTTAAGGCCATACAAAGCTTTGGTAAGTTTAAAAACATGATCAGGATGTTTTGTATCTTCAAATCCAGGAGGTTGTTCAACAAAAACTTCCTCTTGAACATAACCATTGAGGAAATAACATTTCACATCAATTTGAAAAAGTTTAAAATTGAAGAATGCTGCAAAGGCAAGTAGGATACGAATAGATTCAAGTCTAGCTAATAGATCATAGGTTTCTTCATAGTCTATTCCCTCTTGTTGATTATAGCCTTTAGAAACTAGTCTAGATTTATTTCTAATTATGACTCTATTTTCATCACACTTATTTCTGAAGACCCACTTTACTCCAATAATAGAACTTTACTTAGGTCTTTCAACCAAGGTCCAGACTTTATGCCTTTAGAATTCATTTAGTTCATCTTGCATGGATTTAATCCAATCATCGTCACCTAAAGCTTCATCAGTGATTTTTGGTTCCAATTGTGAAAGGAATGCTAGATGTTATACTTCATTTCTCAAGGAACTTCTAGTCCTTAAAGGTTGATTTACATCACCAATGATACTATCACTGGGATGATTCTTAAGAAACACCTGGTTTGGGTTTTGTAAAACCTGTTCATCAACATAGGGTAGAAAGTCTTCTGGGGTAAATGTTTCAGAAGTATCTTATTGAACATTTTCCTTATCAGAAGGATCTTCTATCAATGGTTGATAATCATTTTATGAAAACACATCTGAGGATGTTGGTTGGTATGGTTTAAAAACAAAAGGATCAGTTTCATCAAATTTTACATGAACTGTTTCTTCAACAGTACAAGTGTTATTATTGAAAACTCTATAAGCCTTAGAAGTTGTGGAGTAGCCTAAGAAAATTCCTTCATCAGATTTTTGGTGCGAATTTGTGTAGATTATATTTAGTATTCAGGATTAATTCCTTGCAACCAAAAACCTTGAAGTAGGAATGTCTTGGTTTTCTACCATTCCATAACTCATAAGGAGTTTTATTAAGAAAAGTTCTAATCAAAACTCGATTTATAGTATAACAAGCAGTACATAAAGCTTCAGACCAGAAATGTCTACCTATAGAATATTCAACATGGTTCTAGTTATCTCTTGAATAATTCTATTTCTTCTTTCAACTACACCATTTTTTTGAGGAGTTCTAGGTGCTAAGAAGTTGTGAGTAATACCTTTTCTACTACAAAAAGTTTCAAAATCAGAATTTTGAAATTCTTCTCCATGATCACTATGAATAGTTTTCAATGAAGGATTTTTCTCATTTTTAACTTGGGCTCTAAAACTTTTGAAATAATAAAAAGCTTCATATTTCTTTGCTAAAAAATAGACCCATGTAAATCTAGTATAATCATCAACTAGAACAAACACATAGTATTTTCCTCCAATGCTTCCAGTTTGTCTTGGAACAAAAATATCCATGTGCACTAACTGTAATGCATCAGTTGTTGAGACTTCACCGATTGATTTAAAACTAGATTTATGTTTCTTTCCATATTGACAAGGATCACAAACATTAGAAGAATCAAATCTAAGCTCTGGTAGATATTTAAATAGTTTCTTCATCGAGAGTTTACATAAGTTCCTAAGGTTACAGTGACCTAGTATTCTATACCATAACCAAGAATGATCTTCCATTTCACTAAGGCAACGTATGTCTTGGCTCCGAAGGTCTTCAAAGTTCAAAGTGTAAACATTTTCTTGCCTATGGGCAGAAAGAATAAACTCTTCCTTGGAATTGTGTACTAAGAACTTATCATTCCTAAAATTCACAAGGTATCCTTCATCACATAATTGAATATGCTAATGAGGTTTTGCTTAAGACCCTTAACAAACAAATCATTTGAAATCAAAGTTTTACCAAGAAGAACAATATTACCTATACCAACAATTTCTCCCTGAGCATTATCTCCGAAAGTTATTTTTCCTCCTATCGTCTTAATAATCTTTTCAAAATATCTTTTGTTACCAGTCATATGTCAGGAACATCCACTATCCATGTACCATGTATTGTTGTTAGTACTTCCTTTACCTTCCTAAAAATAAGATAAGAGTTAGACTTTCGGAATCCAAACTTGTTTGGATCCGGGATTTCTAGATAGCAAACTTTTGGGTACCCACATCTTCTTAGAAAAGTAAGCCTTATAAAATCCTAGAGATTGGGTTTTGTTTAAAGAGAAATTCTTTTCCCAGTGACCACCACATTGACACTTATTAAAAAATGATGTACTTTGAGGAACAAAGTAGGTGTTACTAAAAGTTGGTTTTGGATGGGTATAACCAAATCTGGATTTGTTTCTTAAAGGTCATATTTGTGAATACATCTTATCAAAATTTTCTTTACCATGAGTAAAGTTTGACAAACACTTCTTTAAGGAAAAATTTTCAGACTTGAGTTTTATAACCAAGTTTTTATCTTCAAAATTGTTAGATTTGGTACTATAGCTAGGCTCGAAAACACTTTTCTTAGAAATTACTTTTTCTAGATCTTTAGAGAGTTTATCCTTTTCAGAATTCACTTCTTCAAGATTTTTTGAAACAGTTATAAAATAAGAATTTTTCTTATCAAGATCTTTAGAAAGATATGATATTTCTTTAGTATGAATAATATTCCTAGAGTTTGCCTTATCAAGTTTTTTATTGAGTTTATAATTCTCAATCTCAAGAAGTTCCGCAAACCAAGAAACTTCTTCATAGTTAGGTAAAGTATTTTCTTCATCAGAAGATAATTCTTCATCTGAAGAGTTATAATATTTACTATCATTAGAATTTAAGGAAACATTGGTCAATGATTTAGCATTGTGTAACTTAGCCATAAAGAAATGATTGTTAATAGGTAGTCTGGCTATAAGACCAAGATTCTTCTATCCTGAAGATTCATAATCAGAAGATTCATCTGAAGAGTCACCACCACGGGCACTCCAAGTATCATTAACTTTCAGAACATTCTTAGCATTAACTTTATAATACTTCTTCCTATTCCTTTCAGAATGCCACTATTTTCTTTATTTCTTTTTGAGAAAAGGAAAATCTTGTATAATATGTCCAGCTCTCTTGCATTCATAAAAAGTCACTTCTCCATCTTTCCTATCTTTTCTTTCCTTTTTCTTATACTTGGATTGGAAATTTCTCTGACCATCTATCTTGTTCATCCTTCGAGAAAGATTTTCTAACTCATTCTCTGAGACTTTACTCTCACTAGATTCAGATAGGATAATAACCTTCTTAGACTTGGATCTGGTTACTCTCTCAGGAGTCTTAGCCTTCATATGATTTGATGTTGTAGTAAAAGCAATAGTACCATTCTCATTCTTCTTCTGGATGTTGTTAGCATCTCTGTTCATTCTTGTTTCATGTTGAAGAATAGTTCCAAATAGCTCATCTAAGGAAATATGAGTAACCTTCCTGTTCTCATCAATAGCTGTTCTTTTGGATTCCCACTCATTGGGCATAATATCTATAATCTTATCCACAAGAGCTTCATCATCCAAACCTTTCTCTCCCATAGATTGTAAGTTATTCACGATAGTCATAAATATTTGTTTCACTTTTCATATAGGTTCACCATAAGGAAAATTGAATCCATGATACTCAAATCTCAACATAGCTCTTCTAGTCTCAATCACTTTAGATGTACCAAAATGAGTAACTTCAAGTTTGTTCCATATACAGTTAGCTGTTTCACATGAAGAAATTTGGATATATATGTTCCTAGTCATTGAACAGAGTATTTTATTGTGTACCTTATAGTTTAATTGATAATCATTCTTCTCTTGGTTTGTGAAAGCACTTACTTCCTTATCAAGAATTTTATAACCTCCAGAAAACATAACAAAGTTATCTACCCCAGTATTGATAACGAAAGTCTTCATTTGATCTCTCCAATATTCATAGTCATTTCCATCAAAAATTGGTGGTCTTTTAGGATTTAGGTTGTCAATGGAACCAACATTTAAACCTTCCATCTTTAAGAAAGTTTTTCTACACAAAAACTTGTTAATAAAAAAAGTTCGGATCCAAGGAAAATATTCCTAAGCAAGGTAAAAATAGAACAAGGAAAAACTGAGCAAGGAAAAACTTGTGTGTGAGTATAAGTATTTCAGAGACCTGCTCTAATACCAATTGTAGGATTGGTATAGATTATGAGGTTTCCAACCTCTGATACCAATTGTAGGATCAAAATACTGATGTAGATGCTCAATATACAAGAGGAGGGGTGAATTGTATACTTTAAAAAATTTCCTTAAACAAGGAAAGATCTAAGTTTAACAAAGGTAAACTTAAGCAAATTCACAACACCTCTAACACCAATGAAAGATTGGGGTAAAGTATGAAGTTAAAAACTTCTAGTTCTATGCACTTGCTTAAATATGGAAAATGATTCCGAAAAACCGGTTCTGAAAATATGGATCCAGAAATTGAAACTTAACCAAAGTTTACAATATGAGATTCTACCTTAAAGTGTATAGAATCTAAACTAATCAGAGTACAAGTGTAATGAAATACAAGAATGCTATAATTTCCTTACAATACAAAATGCAGTGGAAAACAAGTAGTAAAAACTACAAGTAACAAAATATAAGTCTTTTAACCCAAAGAGAAGGGTATCCAACAACCTTGGATAAAGGTCCCTTGATTTATACTTTCAAGAAAGTCTGTATTACCCACACCAGGGTAATCCCTCGATACGAAGATCGGAGTCTCTGTATTCATATCCCTACAAGCCCTAAACTTCAAGGTAGTTAGTACCTCTGTCTTCCTCAGCACAGAAACCCTCGAACTTCAAGGTAGTCGGCACCTCTGTCTTCCTATCCCCGGAATCCCTTGAACATAATCACCAACATTCAGAGTCGCACTAAGCAATCAGAACGAGCGGTTTAGTACGCAAAAATCATGAAAATCTACTCTCTCTAAAAATCACCTTAACAACGTGTAGTCCCTAGAGTGATCAACTTCTTGTTGAGCTCTTTAAAATGCGCTCCTATTTATAGGCTCGGTTGGAATGGTCGGCTCCCTCCTCCAACGGTCATATTTTCCATAAAATTCAAAGGGACATGTACACGTGTCACTAAACCAACGGTTAGTTAGAAACAGAATGGACGACATCGTTTTATAACAAAACATGTGTAACTAAAAGCACGGAATTGTTTTATAATGAAACAAGTGTAAGTATAAGAAAAACTAAAATTCAGAGTGTACGCAAATAAAATTTTGGAGTCTAATCAAAATGGAATTCATAGTTTATGATAAAATGTATATTCGGATTCTGTTTTATAGGAATTTGTAACCTGAATTCTGTAGAAGTTCGGAGTCTGAATTTCTAAGTAAATTTGGAGTCTGGTTTCATTAGAGTTCAGAATCTGAACTTACAAATTTCGGAGTCGAACTTTTAGTAGTTTGGAGTCAAACTAGTTAAAAGTTCAGAGTCGAACTAATAAAATTTCAGATTCGAACTAATAAAAGTTCGGATTCAAACTAATAAAAGTTTGGAGTCGAACTAATAAAACTTAGGAGTCGAACTAATAAAAGTTTGGAGTCGAACTAATAAAAGTTTGGAGTCGAACTAATAAAAGTTCAGAGTCAAACTAATAAAAGTTCGGAGTCGAACAAATAAAAGTTCAGAGTCGAACTAATAAAAGTTTGGAGTCCAGAATTCGGAGTTGAACTTTGTTAGAGTTCGTATCCAGAATTCGGAGTAGAACTTTATCAGAGTTCGTATCTAGAATTTGGATCCTAAAACAAAATGATTCATACCTTAGTATTATATGATTCCGAGGTTTTGGGTATGAATCCGATTTTTATACTTAAGAAAAAAAATCTATGTATAAGAAAAATCTAGGTTAGGGAAATTTTCTTTAAGGAAGGAAATTTTCCTTATAGAAGTAAAATATAGTTTTGCTTAGGTATAAGATGTTTGTGATTTTCAAAACAAGAAGGAATGGAAAAGTCATAAGGAAAACCTTATTAACTCAACAAAACACCTAGTTGTGTTCAAATTCCAACAATGGAAGGAATTTGAAAGCTTAATATTTATTTGATATTTTTAAATATTTTTTAGAAAATATAATCCATTTCTATTAATCATGTTAATTCTATGTTGTTCCTCTCACAACTGAACATTTATAAAAAAACATTCATGGCTTCTTTATTCATTTTCTCTTGTTTATTATTTTATGTGTTTCCCACTATCATTAAAATGCATAAAATAATAAACAAATTCATAAATGAAATAAACTAATTGATTGGCCTTGAACATATAAAACTGGTTAGTCCATTTAAACTCAATGGATCAACCAAAACTTAGGGGTATCATACCTAAGTCGTATCTTGACTCTTGATGTAACTCGTCCTCGTCTAGTGTGACCACTTCTCGACTAAATTTTAACTCATCTTAACATTGTTTGCATCTTACACTATCCTCATCAAAAGTAAAAATATACTCATGTACAGATGAGGGGAACTAGGGGTGCCATATACAATAGATACATTTGTACACACATAACCTTATACATATTGACCGAAAAGAAGATGATGCATAGACCTTCATATTTAATTACAATCATTGAATGTAATTAAATATTAAATTAAATAAATAAATATAGACATACACAGGTTGTTCAATGCTCAAGACTGGTAAGCAAGTAAAACAAATGCATGAAAAAAACTAAATTGCAATAAATTAAAGTACGGGGGTATTTAATTAAATTAAATAAATTAATTAAATTAAAATAATTTAATTATATTCTATCCTATAATTAATTTTATTTTGATTCCAAAAAATAAATTAATTAATTAATTTAATCTAATACCAAAATTAAATTGATTTTTCTTGGGTACCAAAAATTATATTTTAAAACAAAAATAATTTTATTTTATTTAATTTAATATTAGATTTAATTAATTTATTTAATTAATTTTTATTAAATAAAATATTTCAAGTCCCTAAACCCCCGTGCAGGCATGTGCTGTTCGGGACAAACCCATGTTATCCCATTCTAGGCCATGAAGACCCTGTGTATGGGTGTTCTAGGTTAGACAAGTCTACCCAGAATTATTCCGGGTTGGGAAAACTACCTAGGCCCATGTTTGGCCAGAACAGGTCCAAATGGATCCATGGAATTGAGGAAACATGTGGAAAGGGTGTTACCTAATTACTTGGATCACACATACAAGAGGTCGCATCCTATGAAGTTAGATAGAGGTGGTGATAGGAGGAGACCGCCGCAGTAGGACCAACTATAGGTGGCTAGAAACCCAGATGGTGGTGGACACCAAAGACCAGGAGATAATGGGTTCCTCACCCAGCGGTAGTGGTTCCATGACTAGGTGAAGCGGAGGGTGGCGTGAGGCTCTAGAAATTTGGATCTGGATTCTAGAGGTGGGAGGAGGTCTCGCACAGTCTTAGGTGTAGCAGGATCTGCTCACATTGGGTGACGACTGGCTTTGGAGGCAGCGGTGTGGAAGGATCATGATGGAAGTGGCGGCAAGATCTATATCGGCTAAGGGAGGTGTGACACGGAAAGGGTGGAGTGGGATAGATCTTTCTAGGATCTCTAGGATGTGCACCTTGGTGCAGGTAGCTACCGACGATTTGTAGTTATGCCATGGGAGGAGTGATGATCTAATAGGGAGGTGCGACTATGGGGTGGTTTCCCATGAGGGGTGTCGCTGGTTTGAGGGAGGTGCCCCGATGCTGGAATGAAGGAGCATTATTCCTAGGTGGTATGGTCGCACATTGCACCGAGGATCGGGGAGGCGACAAGCGGAGGGCGGTTCGGTTGAGCACTCCTAGGTGTCACTCGAAAGAGAAGGGGGAACCTATAGGTGGAAATTTACCCTCGATAAGGTGGCCCCATGGTAGAGAAGAAAACCAGAACCTTTTTTATACTCCAAATTCTATGATTTTGACCAATAAATGAACAAATTTTGTGTCCTAGAAACAAATTTTAACCACCCTAATTTCTAGCATCCTCATTTATTTTTAATAAACAGTTATTTTTAATAAACATTTATTTTATTTGTTTTCAGACCAAATAAGTAGCCCACAAATTTTATAAATTAAAATAAAATGTTTTAATTTTTCAATTCCACAAAACTAGTGGAATAAAAATTACCCATAAAACACTATTACGTCCACAGTGTCCGGTCTGAATAGATTTTATTAAACCAGAATTGAACTCTGACATCCATACCATGTATTATTTACATATATATATATATATATTCTTTAAAATTAACACCCATGAACCACATTTTATCCATATTAAAAAAATTGGATGGCCATAATTTGGTCATCCAAAATGGGATTGACATGAGGTCTATGATATTGGGACCAAATTTAAACCCTTTACTTAATTTATAGAAAATTATTTGTTTTATTTGGACCATAAATTTCACACCCTTTCTCTGATACAAATTGAAAGTACCTAGGTGCATATCATAAGCTAGTGGTCTAGGGATTTAAAATTTTTCATCTTCGGGATGACGAAACTTGTGGTCTTTGGTGAACCAAGCCCCAATACTATCCAAGGATCTTGTGTTAATTAAATAGAGCATAGAAAAATAAATAAAACATGTACCTTGTTCTGAATCTAAGCATGCATGATTGTAGCTCATCCTTGGTGATTTTTTCTCAATGTATTCAATGAAAAACCCCTCTAGATCATCCACACACACTTCAAGAATCTTCATGCTCACCATTCATCGAATTATGGGTGCCAGCGTAGAGATCTGAAGAATCCTTCGGTGTCGCGTCTATCTCTGCGATCATATGACTTCAATTCGTGAACGCGTAGTTGGTTTTGTGCTTAGAGAGAGAAACTCTATATAAATCTATATGAGGAGAGATAATCTCTCATTATAAAATGAAAGAATCATCATGGAATGATACTCTCCTCCTTATATAGTTGAAGGTTATGATTCTTATAAAGGGTTCTTTGACTCCCAGAAATAAAACACCCTCTAAATAAGCAATAAATAATTATGATGAACTAAAATGTGTCTTAAATAATATTTATATTTTATCACCTCCTTGAAATATATACTTAAATATATTATATGATAAAAATAATCCATTTAACTCGACTGAAAATTCCATCTAATATTAAACACACCTAGGATATTAAAATAATATTCATTTGTATAATATTATTTATTTTATTCACTAAAAAACTCATGAATACTTTTAATAAATAATTTCAAAACCAATCATTCTTTACTTGAATAATAATTTATTTATTTATTTATTAATGATCGATAATACTTGGACAACCCTCAGACCTCATGATGGGACCCACCATGTCCTATTTACCTATTCATTAGAACAGGGAAGATTATAAAATATGCTATTATGTGTGAACCTCTAAGACCTTATCTCAATTTTAGTGAATAGTGTTCCTAGACCAGGAGTGGAGTCTAGGAACCCATCAAATCCCCTAAAGAGATAAGGATTATTCATAGTAATGATAATCTACCTACGAACATGTACTGTGTAATATAATCATTTTGTCTTTCGATATATCATAAAGGACCCAAACTTGTGACACCTTACTTTCTTGATTTATTGTTTTTCGATCTACCTTGATGGATTTACCTCCAACTACCTTGGAAAAAGATTTTTTAAAGTACTACCATCCTGATCAACTAGGCCTGATATATATCACTTCCTCAAATCAAAAGCAAAAAATTTTATCTTGACCATTCTACCAATATCATACCACTAATGACACACCCAACATAAGCTACCTCGTCACAATTTAATTATCATGCTTTTTCCCTTGCATCAAAGTACACAATCAAATGGAACACATTGATAATAATATTAAGTTAGGATACCAATACACATGTCCATAGATAGAAATAACCAATGACATATGAAACATATGGAGTTCTTATTGTCCAGTTTGTCCTCATTATATCAACTAATAGAGATCACCAAGTGTGAAATTCATGAGAAAAAGTATCAATGGATATGATCCCCTATTACTGATAGTTAGGCACCAACTGTGTCCAGTCAGTATAATGTATCTATACTATATGGAAGTTTATTTAATATTAATTTCATAGTATCTCAAGGTTCTCATTATAGACTGGGGTCCTCTATAACCTTTTGATATGATAATTAATCTTTGTAAATTACCATTTAAATGGATGATGTGGAAATTTATACAATATAGTTGTAAGAATACAGCATGTGTATCTGACTGTATACAAGATATGGTAACCAAAAGTGCTGATAAAGTTGGGTCTAGGGAACCCACTTTTACACCAATATATGTCCTAATTATGATACTTCCAATAGGTTTACATCATTAATATAATTTTTACATAATTCCAAATTAATTTTATAATATTTTTTTAAAAAATTATTTTGAAATATTAAAGAAAAAAAGAAAAAAGAGAGAATGGTTGATAGAAACCTACTCTTTCCATAATGTAGCTTCTCTATTAAAACTCCCTTGATGTTTGTAGTTAGTTTACTCCAAAAAATACCTAGGTATTCTAAGGGTATTGAGAGGGGGGTTATCTAGGGATTTGTCTTTAGAAAGTGAGGTAGGATTGGTTTTCCAAGGTAATGGATAGGGGTTATTTATACTTGAGTAGAAAGGTATTTTTAGAATTAAATATTATATCAATGGTAAAACATGTAATAGATAATTTTTTATAGTATAAATCATACAAAAATATAATAGAATTGTTTTAAGACTTTAAAACCCTTTATAATTCGAATTAACTAAGTTTAATTAAAAGGAAAGTGGAAAAACAGAAAAGTTGTTATTTTAATGGATCACTTTTGAATTTAGGCTTCGAAAAATGATTTTTAGGTTTGGAAACTATGTTTATTTTATTTTAATGACTCATTTATGAAATTAAATATATTTTTTCTAAACTGAAAATTATATAAATTATTGTTTCATTATTGTATCATGAATGATGAAATTTAAGATACACCAGTTACATGAAAAACTATATTTTTATTATTCACATGAAAATTGATGTATTTCAAAAAATTAACAAAAAATAATGCTTGGAAAATTTTGAAGTGCTGATTTAAAAAATAGAATTAATTTTATCCAAATAAATTTCTAACATAGTTGATTTTATTTTTTAATAGAAAATTTATGATTTTTATGAAATACTTTAAAATAAAGTTTATTAAAAATTTAATTTTTTTTAAATTTTGGGGCTTAAGCCTTATTTTATTATTAAATCAAAGCAAAGTCCACTTTTTACTAGGTAGAGGGAGACCCATTGCATAGACCGAAGGCCCAGTGAGTATGAATCCCATTACATGTCTCGTAGGCCCAAACTTTTTGGACCAAGGCCCATTCTATGAATAGTACTACTACAGTACCTTCCTACTATAATACCTGCCACTGCTATAGTTCCCACCACTGCTACAGTACTTATCATTACTACAGTGCCTCAACAACTACAGTTCTGCTACAGTTTTGCTATAGTAAGTAAAAAAATGTGCTTATAGCTTCTTTGAGTTTATTAATCATGATATATATTTTTCCCATTATAATATGTATATTTACTTAAATTAATCATGATAAATATTATTTATATCACAATTTATTATTTTGAGGTAAAATTACTATTCCAATGATCATGTTACTATTCCCAAGGGTCAATTTACTATTCCCAATGGTTAAGTTATTATTCCAACAATCAAATTACTATTATAATGATCACATTCCCTTTTATAAATACCACTTTATTATTTCACTTAATATTCAAAATAATTATTCTCAATGTTCAATATTTATATTTTCTATAATTTTTATTACTTTACTAATATTTTTTTCTTTTCTATAGTGTTGTTCATGTTAGGGATGATTCTAAAATATTATGGTGATCCATATTTTACCATTTTTGTTTTTATATTTTTTTGTTTTTCACCTGTAATAATTTTCATTTTAATGGGTTTATTAATTGACTAATTTAATGATTTTCATGAATGAAATAATATTTTTTTTGGTTTCTCTATGTGTTGTATGTGTATAATTTTTGAATAATATAATATAATACACAGTCATTTCAAGAAATAAATATCATATATAAACTCTTGGTTGTTACATTCTTCTCCCCTTTATAAATTTCATCCCCAAAAATTCAACTTATATTATTGATTGATAATAGGTGAGGTTACTTATATTTTATTATTTCCTCTAGGTCACATGTTTCCTCTTCATACTTATGGTTCCTTCACAACATTTTGACAAGGTGGTTTGTATTTTTGAGTTGAAATTTATTTCTATAGTCCAAAATCTTCACTAGTTTCTCCTTATTTGAGAGGTCATTTTGTAGTTATACCAAATTTGGATTTATTATATGTGAGGGGTAAGTTATGTACTTCCTTAGGGAGATATTCATGGAACACATCATGGACTAGAGCCATATTTGGTATAAGTGCAATTCGACAAGCCACTACTCCTAAAAAATCAAGGACATCAAAGGGTTCAACTTTCCTTGGTCTAAGCTTACCCTTCTTTCCAAATTTCATGACTCTCTTCTTGGTGATATTCGATGGAAAAATTTGTCTCTAACTTCAAATTCCAAGTCCATTCAATAGTTGTCATCATATCTCTTTTTTCAACTCTGAGTAGATTTTAAATGTTGGTGGGTGGCCTGAAGCTTCTTTGTCATCTGTTACACAAGATTAGGTTTAAGTATATTTAATTCCTATATATATCTTTATATAGATACATTTTAATACTTGAGTGGAAGATGTTGTTTTATGAGAACTCAACTAATGGGAGATGTTAGTCCCATCCACCTTTGAATTCCATTGAGCATGCCTTTATCATGTCCTTGGGTTTCGTAATCTCCCTTTCATATTTTTCATTAGTTTGGGAGTGATAGGCCTTACTAAAATTCAATTGAATATTCAATCACATTGAAGACTTATCCAAAATTTAGATGTGAACCTTATATCAAGATTAGAGATGATAAAAATTGGAACCCCATGTAGCCTAACCACTTACTTGATTTATATCTTAGAAGTTTTTCTAGTGATAAATCGTCATAAATGGAGATAAAATGGGTGGTCTTGGTGAGATGATCTACCACAAACCATATCACATTATTTCCTTTATATGTCTTCAATATACCAATGAAAAAAGCCACGGTGGCATTCTCCTATTTTCACATGTTTATAGGAAATGGTTTAATTATCCCTTTAAACATATTCTTATCTTCTATAACTTGCAAACATACCAAGAACCTTGAGATATACTCAACAATCTTCTTCTTCATGATGTCCCATTAGAAGTGCTCTCGAATATCACATTATATCTTGGTACTCCCAGGATGGATATAGAAAGATGAGTTATATGCATTATCCAATAGCTCTTTATTTATATAAGGTGATGAATTCATACAACATGATGTTTCAAACTTAATCACACCATAATCATCAATGTGGAACTCATGTATCTTCCCTTTACTTCTTCACCTTCTTTTGTAACTCTAGATCATCCCTTTGTGCCTCTTTTATCATCTTTGGGATAGATGGTAGGTCAATAATTTGGGAAAGGTAGGACCTATTCACTATTATTATTATTTATAGATCTATCATTTTCATATCCATGAAGATGAGGTCTTTATTTGTCCACATCATGGATAAAGTAGCAGGTTCTTTTCTAGAGAATCCAATTCTTTTTTTTATTTGTATTTGTGAGATTTTTTCCTGGAAAGAGGGTTTTGAGATGGGTTTTTTGTGCAAAACATGGTTATACCCCTTGGGGTTGTTTTATGAAAATTATAAATGATTTATAGAGTTAAACATAGTGGGAAAGCGATGTACATGTACTGTTTTGGTGAGTGTTTTCACATAATATGAGTTTTTTAAAGGTAAGGTGGTGATTTAAGATGTCAAACATTTTTAGAATGTTTTATAAGTTGCTAAAATGTTTTATAAAATTACAAGAAAGGTGTGAAACACGTTTTTGGGTTGTTTTATGTGAGTATGATGTGGAAAATGAATTTTTCTTGTGAAATTAGTTTTATGTGACATGTATGTGGGCTTTTTGGTGAATGTGTGATGTGGAAGTGGTATTTTCATGTGAAAATTATATTTCATGGCTTGTTGAACTTGTTTGAGCGCAAGAGGGGATCCCGGGTATCTAGGTGGGTTGACGTGTACTAGTATGCTAGTAATCCCATGGGGTTTGGCCTCAGTTTCACGTAGTAAGATTGTTGATGACAATACTAACTAAACTATAATTATTATGATGATGATGTTGGGGGACCACTAGGTTATGGGTATGATCCCTACTAGTGGCTCGTGTGCACGAGAATAGATATTGTGACGGTTACTCTCACCGAGATACGAGGTACCTAGGACCCACAGTGAGCTAGTGCCTAGGGGTTATTTTCCCGTTGCTTGTGCTCATCATTTACTTTGGGCTTACCATCGGCATAAGGTATGGTTTGATGGAAAATTAAGTATTGTTGGCATTATTTTTAAAGATGTTTATTCTTAAAATATCCCACTTGAAAACAGTTTTTATTTAAATTTTCATCTTTTAGAAATTGTTACTAGCATTCCATGTTTATGGAAACTTGAAATATTTTTGTCTTTGAATGTTTATCACATGGAATATCTTAGTTGTTGTATCCTATGGGGATTTTCCTCACACCCTACATACACCCTTGGGTGTAAGTAGACTTGGTGATTTTTTTTCATAGATTTGGGTACATCTTTTGTGCCAATGGTTCAGGTTTTAGCAGTCTGTCATGATGCGGTGTTGTGGAGATGGCTTGAGGGAAGTGCCTCTTTCCATGTGTAGGTCATTCATCTATATGTTTTTGGTTTTTTACCTTTGTAATGGTCTTCAAACATTTTTTTAAAATATATAATTCAGTTCTGAAATTTTTTAAAATATGGTTTTGTTTAAAAAAATCTAGATTTGGTTTATTGGATTTCATTGTCACTGTATGTCTATAAACTTGGGTAAATCATTCCCAATTATCATTGTATGATACCCGGGAAATGTTTTCCGCATATGTGGATCGAAAATGCCCATTGGACCTTGCCATGGGTTAGGTCGGGTGTTGGTTTTGTGGCAACCAAATACGGTTCGAGATAACAATCATGAACAATTTCTCAAAAAACATCAATAGTACCTTACTAAGCCAAGAAAATTATGGATTTCTATAAAACTAGTGGGTTTGGTCCACTAATCAAGTGCCTTTTCCTTTGAAGGGTCCATATAAATTCTCTCACATATGATCATGTGTCTCAATAATGTGACTTTATGCATCCAAAAGTCACACTATCTAAAGTTAGCGTACATTTTCTCTTTCCTTAACATTTCCACTAAAATCCTTATATACTCTTCCTATTCCTTATTTCTCTTATAGTAAATGAGAATATCATTGATATTGACTACAAAAAAATTCAAGGTTTTATCTAAATACTCTATTAATATAATCCAAGAATATTATAGGGGAATTAGTAAGTTTTAAGGGGATCACTATGAACTCATAGTGTCTATACCTTGTACGGAAAGTATTCTTCTGAATATATTCCTTATTCACCTTCAGTTGATGATATCCAGAACAAAGATCTTCCTTTTATAAGTATTGACCTCCTCTTAGTTGATCTAACTAGTCATCAATACTTGGAAGAGGATAATTTTTCATTATGGTTATCTTGTTGAGATCCTGATAATCATTATATAGATGCATTTATCTATACTTTTTCTTGACGAAGAGCACCAGTGCACCTCAAATCGACGCACTAGAGAATATGGACCCTTTGTCCAAATTCTCTAACAGCTGCTTCTTTAAATATTCTAGTTCGATAATTTCCATCCTATATGAAGATTTAGAGATAGGAGGTTCTCTAGGTATAAGTTTTATTTATAAATCTACCTCACGGTCTGGGGGAATTCTGGGTAATTATTTTGGAAATACATCAATGTATTCGCTCATAATGGGAATTACCTCCAGGTTGATACCTTCCTTTGACTGAACCATTTGAGCGATGTATGATTCTTCATAGGTCATCAACACCAAAACAATTGAGGTATTTTTTTTAGGAGATTCATGATCTTCCTTTCATTTGTAGAGAAGCATGGAATAGTTCATAATATGAAAATATATTTTCTTTTTCGGACAATTGATGTGTTCTATATATAATGAGAACCAATTTGTGCCCAGTATATCATTGAATTCCACCAAGGGAAATATTATGAGAATAATTGGAAGAATATTCACACATATGCTAATAGGAGAAGAGTAGAACACTTGGATTTCAATGACAACATCACTAATTTTATTTATAGATATTATACTTTAAGGTATTAGGGATTTGATTCAACAGTTCAAGAAAATGTGTAGGATATAATGGAATTTGTAGAACCATAATCAAATAAAAAAATTTCCCTTATTGAGTGAATAGGAATTTTACCTTGTATAAATTTTTTTTCATTCTACACTTCAGCAGTAGTGATGGCATAATATTTCTTTTTCTCCATCGCCTTTGGTAATTTCTGATGCTGATTACCCTCAAGGATCATTGGTTTAGTGAACTGACTTATATAGTACCCTTACTCCCTATAGATGAAGCATTAAACCATGGGTGGTGCATTAGGGGTTACCTTACTTCCTCCATCATATTAGATATCTTCTTCATGTATATTCAACATTCATGATCTTATTGGCATTCTCACACACACTTGAAGCATTTCCCTATTCCTCTGAGGAATTCCCATGATGCTTCTTCCCACATTTTTGAAACGTGGGTGGTCTGGTCCTCTTTCCTATTTTGTCACTTGAACCACCATCTTGAAACTCCATTCTTCTCTTATTATTCCTATGTACAAAGGTAAAATCTCCAAACTCCACCTCTACTTTGAGAGAACATCGAACAACTTCTTTATAAATTCTGAAGTCTCAGATATCTAGAGTCTTTCTAAAGTGTGGTTTTAAACCACTAAAGAATCTATCTATTTTGATATCATTATTAATAAAAAATAATGAGGTGTATCTTGAAATCCTTGTGAAGTATTCCTCATAAGACTTGATAGATTAACCTTCCTTTTTCTTCATCTCTATGAATTGCCACTCCATATTTGTTCAAAGACTTCAAGGTAAATACTTGTTAAGAAATATTTTCTTAAATTCTTTCACTCCATCTCTTCAATTTCATCCTTCAGTTTGGTGTTCTTTATCAATTCCCACAAATGATCATATTATTCACCTAAATGATTGATGTACAAAGTCGTCATCTCCTTCTCAAAATATTGGAGCATGAAAAAGATATTTTCCATTGAGTTAACTCACTATTCTATAATAATTGGATCGAAAGATCCACTGAATTTTAGTGTTCATTGCCGCATACAAGACTAAATAGCTAGTTTATTTTTCTTGGGTGAAGGAGGAAGTTCCACATGGTTTAGGTAATTATTCATATCTAGATACAAATGGGTAAGAATATCCATGAATTTTTGAACTCCAACACCCATGGAATTAGGGATGTCATTTAGACAATCGTTGCATTGTAACTCACATAGGTTGTCAGCCTGGTTTCTCTAAGTTCCCACCATTTTCAAAAATAATAAAGGTTTGAAAAAAATGTAAGTAAACAATTAATGAATAAACAATTTATTAGTATTTTAAATAAACTCTAAATACATATATTATGGGCTCCCTATGTTTATCCTTTTTTCTAAAATAAAGATTCTTGGATGTTCATATATACTTAGACTTATCCTATAGTTTTTCACTATTGTTTTCTAATCCTAAATCCAAAATTAACTAAATTGTACCTCTGATACTAACTATAGAGTCCCTACTTTTTCTTACAATACTATTACACAATTTTAAAGAAAAACAACATAATAGTTATACATTTTAGGATCAAAAGTTTTAGTATCTTTGTATAATTAGGATCATACATCACTATTACAAAATAATCATAAACATTTATTTAAATCTTTCTTATTTATCCTTGTAAAATCTCACATAATCCTTAGTACATATAATCACCTTTGGATATATATCAAAGAAATTGGAGATATAAAATCCTAGTGAGAGGATTAATAAGGGACATAAATAAATATAACATGGGTGAGAATAATCATTATTATCATATCATAAGCATAGGACCATCATCAAAATCATGGGGGAAACATTTGATAAAGTAATGGAATTTGGAAATGAATAAAAATAAAACATCATGTCATAGTGGCCAAATACTACACATAGTTGTGAACAAATCTAGTATCATGGTCATGCATACCATATGTGCATAATCATAATGTAATCATTGTAAATAATGTTAGAATCATGTTCACACATAATGAACATTCTCTCTTGAGATACATCACATTACCCAATGAATTTTAGAGCTATATAATTCTGGTCCCACCCATCACATCATAATATTTACATAATCATGCATGGAAAATAGAACGTCTAACAATCATAGTTATGAAATAACCCATTGAAAATAATGTGTTTCATAAGGATTTAATAAAAAATAATTTGATAAATAAACTTGGGGTTCCCAAATGAATAATTGGAAATATATTTTCATATACATCATCATTCTTGGGTGGAGAAAAAATTACTTTAGAGAATAAAAAGATGTATTTTGGAAAGAAAAGACTTTTTGGAAAAGCTTTATATTTGGATTAAAAATCAAGGTGGAAACATGTATATCCCTGAATAGAAAATATAATAATGTTGAAATAAAGATTAAGGTGTATTAGAGGAATATCCATACAGAACATGTCATGATAGAGGTATAACCCAAAGAAAATGAGTTGGGTTTGAGAAACCACTTATCTTAAATCCCTCTTTATTTAGTTTCTTTTTCACCTCCTAAATAATAAATTTATATTTATTAAAAAATTGATCCCAAATTAAATTATTTTCTTTTTTACAACTATTTATTAGTTATAATCATTTTATTATATTTATTAATTCCCTTGTTAAAATGGAAGTCATTTTGATATCATGTTTTCCTTAAAAATTTCTCATTTTGTTTTAATTTTTCTATTTTGGTCAAAGTCATTTATACATAAGTGTAATAAATTTTAGGTTCTTAAAATACATATATTTATACCTTTATATATTATAAATAATTTATTTTAACCATAGTTTTTTTATAATAAAGGGATTGGAATTTTTCTCTTTGGAGATTAACCAAAAATTGATGATACATTGTCGAAAGAGTAGTAAAGGTTAAGTTTGAAGTTTATATGTGTCATAAATATAAAAATTTTAGTAGGTTAAAATAATTAATATAATGTTAAAATACCTTCAAATTAATTTCATAATATTTTTGTTGAAAATAATTGGAAAGACGAAAGAGATAAAGTAAAAAGAGAAGAGTTCATAGAAACTTACTCTTACCTCAGTGCAAATTCTCTTGTACGGCATTAAAAATCCCTTGATATTTGGAGTTATTTTACTCTAAAAAATACCTAGATATTATAAGGGGATTTATAGGGATGATTTTTCATTGATTTAGCTTTATAAAGTGAGTTATAAGTGGTTTTTCAAGGGAAAAGAGGGGGTTATTTATACTTGTGAAGAGGGGTATTTTTAGAATAAAATATTATATCAAAGGTAAAACTTGTAATAATGAATTTTTAGCAATATAAATCATATTTAAATATAATATAATAGTTTTAAGAATTTAAACACCTTTATAATTTTAATCCACTTAGTTTATTAAAAATGAAAGTGGAAAAAAATGAAAAAATGTTTTTTAAGGGTTCACTTTTGAATTTTAGTTTTGGAAGATGTTTTTTATGTTTGGAAACATCATTTATTATATTTTAATGAATCATTTATGAAATTAAATATATTTTTTCACAAACTAATGTATGTTAAATTATAAGGACGTTATTACATCATTAATGATATAATTTAAGATACACCGGTTATGTGAAAAACTATATTTTGTCTATTCACTTGAAATTTAAAGTATTTCAGAAAATTACCACAAATATCACCCTTCAATAATTTTGATGTACTGGTTTCAAAAATGATATTTATTTTATCCAAATAATTTTATATCATAGGTAATTCTAATTTTTAATATAAAAATTATGATTTCTATGAAATACTTTAAAATTAAATTTATTAAAAATGTCATTATATTTTCTTTGAGTATTTTAATCATGATATTAATGTTTTTGGAATTATAATATTTATATTTACTTAAATTAATAATGAAAAATATTACTTATATTAAAATTTATTATTTTGAGGTAAAATTATAAGTCCAACAGTTATGTTACTATTCATATTGTTCATGTTACTATTGTCAATGATCAGGCTCAAATTCTAAAGCTCGCATTACTATTCCAGTGGTCACATTACCTTCTATAAATAAAACATAATTATTTCACTCAATATTCAAATAAATTCCTCTTAATGATCTATTTTTTCCATTTTCTAGAATTTTGATTGGTTTTTTAATATTTTATTACTTTTATATAGTGTTTTTCTTGGAAGGTACGATTCTAGAATATTAGAGCGATCCATATTTTCCCATTATAGTTTTTCTATTTTCTATTTTTTTTCCATTGTAATTATTATAATTTTGATGGGCTGATTCATTAACTAATGTAATTATTTTCATTAATGAAATAATTCATTGTTGGTTTATCTATGTGTTGTATGTGTATAATTTTGTATAATATAATATAATACACATACATTTCAAGAAAAAAATATCATATATAAAATTTGGGTTGTTATAAACCACATCTTGAGTGATATTCTCCACACACAACATCATAATTTAATCCATCCCTAAGCAACATTTCTTTAAGGCACATGACCTCACCCATCAACGCACTACCACATCACCCAAACATGATTC
Source organism: Viscum album (assembly GCA_963277665.1). Lineage (NCBI taxonomy): Eukaryota > Viridiplantae > Streptophyta > Magnoliopsida > Santalales > Viscaceae > Viscum > Viscum album. The sequence continues at coordinate 294,557,045 of OY728157.1, forward strand.
CTTATTGTCGTAGGCATCACCACACCATTCAAACAACCACATCAGGGTCTATCCTATCACTCATAATATTTCTTTAATCGGTTCCATGACTGGCCACATTTATCACTATACTCCACTCTAAGAACCAATGTTTCTCCAGTTCTAGTCACCATTTAAACAATCCCAAAACCCAAGTTTGATTCCCATTCACTACCTCCAACGAACTCTAAATCTGAAATCCTAAAATAGATATATCCTTTCACCAACAACCTAATTTTTGTTTCATCACCATTGTCTTTACTTTTGAGTTATAATCAGTATGTACAGTCTATTTGTACCTTTTAGTGTATGTGATTCTTGTTTTATTATATTTATCTTCTATATTATAGTTGATTCATTATATAGATTTACTACTATCATATTCTGGATTTTTGTGGCATATAGAGATCTTTGTTTTATTTCTATAGGTTTGTGGGACATCCACTATACAGATAGGTCATACTGAATTTTCGATGGATTTAGGAATGGCCCTCAAGACTTTCTTAGGAGGGAATAATCACCCCATTATTTTTTTGGTCCCTCGCCACTTTTCTTCAGTCTCTATCATACTATTCGGTGAACCTAAGGCCATATGGAATACCCACTCGGGCACCATTCAGGTAGCCCTAACTAGGACATTACAAAATGGTTTCAAAGCTAGGTTTTAATCTTGGAGCATATGGTTGATGGACCCACCATGCTTCTATTGTGCCATTTTGATGCCACAATCTAATGTCATTAGTTAAAACACACAACAAGAATCACCATGAATCATAACACAATAATACACTTGATTAAAACATGGAATGGAGAACACACAAGGCACAAATGTTTTCATAAATAGGGAATCACCCACATGAGGTCAATGGACCAAATCCAACCCACATAGAACCCCTCAAAATTTCTTATATAGAACAATTAAAATCCACTTTCTAAAACCACTTAAAAATCCATTGCATGTTTCTTCACTCATATAAGTCCCTTGGAAAAAATCCTACATAGTTCTAGAACAAATTTTAAAATTCTATTTCAAAACCCTTTTTCAAATCGGTACCTTTACAATAAATTGCATTTTAGCCAGAATATATTTTTAAATATTACTTTAAAAGTGTATCATTTTCTCTTTGAAATCCAATCCACATCACCAATAACCCATAAAGAGGGCCACCAACACTCTTTTTTCCAAGGTTACACCATCAGACCATTTAGAAATATATATAGTACATTTTTACTGTTAGGTTTATGTGAGACCATCCCAATATTATGAAAAAACTCACACATTATAGGCAATTTTATATAAATTTATTATCAATATGGAACACAAATATAAAATCACCAAAATAACAAGAGTCTCAAATAATTTTAAGGCCCTTACCTCATACTTGTACATTCCCTTAGATTCTATGGAATGACTATCACTACCTCTACCCTCCCAATCTTTTCCTCAACTTTAATTTCATATCACACATCAATCAACTCAAAAAAATATAATAACTTATAATTAATTAAAAAAACTCTAAAATCATAACAACTCACCCAATGGTCCATCAAATATTTCTAGGGTATGTATTGACCTCAAAGAAGTCCCTGAGCACCAATAGAGTGGTCCAATGATGTCATAATCATTAGAAACTAGTTGCATTCCACTCCCAATGCATGTCCATGCTTAATCAATGAAAAAACCTTAATTTAAAGACCCAACATGATGATAAATGTCATCTAAAATCATCCAAAACACTAATTAAATATGAAAATATACACACCTTATCATAAATAGTGAAAGGTGGCTTGTTTACGGTGTCTCGATATTCTCTCTATGATCTTAACATAAAATCCTATTAACGTAAAAAATATTTCACTAAGCTTTCAAGAAATCATTCCTTATCAAAACCCTAATATCAAAATAATTATTAATGGAAGGAAGGGAGGATAAAAATAAATGGGTGAGAGGAAATCACATTAAATCACCAATAAAATTCCACAAAAATCACCCCCACATCAAGGGCAAAGAACGGGAGGAAGAGGAGGGGTTTAATAGAAAAAATGGCATCCTCACACTCCTAGTTTGACATATGACCTGAGGCATCCAATTAAAATAAATACAGGGGTTCACCTCATTAAAAACCAACCCATAAGCCCACTAGGTCACTAGTGGGCCACACTGATAGGATGGTGGCTCTATTAGCTAGCCAGTTCTGGACTGTTTGTTGGTCAATGGCCCCAACAGAGGTGTTGGGAAACTTCCCAGCCACTGAAAATCCAGTGGGTACCACTAGAAAGCTAGTAGCCTTATATAAAACCTATCCACCTCAGTCACCATCCTCATCTCCCCCTGATTCCCTATGATTCCCATGCAATCCTCATTCTATGTCTAAAATCATCCCTGGTGTGTTCAAATGATCAGAATTCGGGCCTGAATCTCATCTCTACAAATGGGTCATCCAAAAAATTAAAATTTCAAAATTCCCTTAGTTAATTTGTACTCATAATGATGTGATTCATTACAATATACATTTTTAACCATTGATAAATATTATTGGTGAAAAATTAATTACACCACTTTTTGGATATGGTAGTCCATACCTATGCATGAGTAATGTTTTCACTTTTCAATGGATGGAATGAGACAAAGGAAAATAATGACTCAAATTTCCATAATAATTATTATATCATATATATAATATTTATTCATTAAATCTATCCTTATTACCATTCGTGTAAACTAGGAATAAAAAATGAATTGCATCACTTTGTGGAGGTGGTGGCCCTCACATATGCATGTATGATGTTATCATTTTCCAACAGATCATAAGGTAAGAAGGTAGAAAATAGATTATAATTCAATAATAATAATTACTTCATTAATATAATATATAAAAATTAAATACATATTAATAACCAACCCCAAATATTGGTGATGAAAAATGAAATACATTACTCTGTAGAGACGACAGTTTGTACATACACATGAATGATATTTTTAATTTCCCATTAAATACAAAGGTGATAAAAATGGTTGTAACATTAACATAAAAATTATTATTATAGTAAATATTCCTATTTCATCATTTTGAATGGTTATAGAAGATTTATAGGTGGTAGAAAAATAATTAAACTTGAAAAATATGTGTAAGAACATATACCTATTCATTAAGAAACCACCATTGAATATATTCTTAAATCCCCTTGGATTTTTTTTCAAGAAGCGAAAAACCTCTAGGACATGGATACAAAAGTTTAGAAGATATTTTAGTAGGTTTTTTGAGATAAAGGGATTAGGTGGTGTGTCGAAGAGAGTAGATGGGGTCCCTCTTTGAAGTGAGGTGAGTGGAACTCTAGTAATTCTTAATAATATTAAAATATAAAAAATTCACTCTTATGGTCAAGTGGTTATAAATTACTTAAATATCAAATATATGATGGGATAAGATTGAAATAAACGCATATAATATTATTTTTGACAAGTTTTTGGTTTATTTTAACCATTATATCTTTAGTTTAACTCCTCTATAACCCCTTTTAACCTTTATCATAGTAATGAATTTTTACCTTAGTTACTATTCATAAGATCCAAAAAATTAAGTTTACCTTATTACATAATATTAAATATTATGATTCTAAATATTTAATACATTTTAAAAAATTATATTTCAATAAGTGGATAAAATTAATTTTGAAATTTTCATATGGTATATAAAAACATATCTCATTTCCCCAAAAATAGATTCTTTTTTTAGTTTTTAATGGAATGGTGTTTTTTCCTTCTTGAACTATGCACTAATCCTTTTTTAAATATGTATTAAAAACACAATGAAAATCGTTTTTAGAAAAATGAATTTTTAAGCATAAAACTGGACTTATTCTTATTCCATGCCTAGTAAAAACCATTAGATGAATGTTAAAAAAAATATTGAATACATTATCTATGTGTTTCATTAAAATAATTCGCTAATATATAGTAATTTTCTTTATTAATATAAAAAAACATTGCATACTTAAGAACTTCTTTTAGAAAAAAATCTTGTGTTACCATCAAATGATATTATTTTTCTTTCAAACCAATTTATAAATGATTAATTAATTTTATACATGGGTAAACAATACTTTTTCATAATTTTTTAAATCATATTCATACCCTACAATCCAATGTTTATGTGATAACAATCATATTGAATAAAAATATGTCAACATTATATTGTAGTTCATTTAAATTTGGTGTTTCATATAAAGGAATCTATCATAAAATAAAATTTATTTAAATAAAAATATATCACAAAATCTTGGGATGTTAACCACCAATTTAGTACTTGTGTTTCAGGAAAAATATCTTCAATGAGGACTTATAGAATCTGTTCCTATAAAAACTCTTTTGTATCTTGAGCATCAATTTCGTCAAAATCAATGTTTATCCAACTATCTCTTTCATTAATATAATATCTTTCAAGAAATAAGGTTTATAATTCCATAATTAATTTCTTTTCTAAGGGTTTATATAGGTAATATCCCATTGTTTCCTTAGGATATCCTAAAATGATACATGTTATTCCTCGAGGTGCTAGTTTGTTTCCCAAATTAGCCTTAACAATCACCTAGAAACCCCATACATGATTATGCTACAACATATATTTCTTCCATACATTAATTCATATGTTATTTATTTTTCTACCTTATTGGAAATTATTTTAGAATGTGTGTTACAATTTTTAATTCATATCCCCAAATTTATAATGGAAGATATGCATGAATCATCCTCTAACTTACCATATCAAGGGATATATGGTTCATCCTTTCACTAAAACCATTCTATTATAGTGTATAATGAGGATTTATTGGAGATATAATCTCAAAATCATATAAATAATCAATGAACTCTTAGTTAAGATAATCACCACCTTTATTAGATTTAATATTCTTTATCTTATTACCAAGTAGATTATCTACTTAATTATTTAATTTTTTTAATTTATCAAATGATTAGGAATTACACATCGTTAAATAAGCATTTACTTGTCTACTCAAGTCATTAGTAAAATTAATTGAGTAATAATTGACACCTATCACTTCTTCTTGAAAAGGGACACATGTGTCAGTAAGTACCAAAACCAGAATCTTTATGGCCCTTTCACACTTACCGTCGAAAGGTGTTTTAGTCATATTACCTTGTAAAAAAGTGGGACATAAATCAAGTGTTTTTAGTTCTAAATAATCTAAATAGTTATATTTATATAGCTTTATCCACTAATTCTTGTATATATGACTAAGTCAGTGATGCCATAACTGTGTGTGAAATGAGTCATGTGAACCTAATTTGTTATCAATTTCAAATACTTGGTTTTTATAATATAATATATAAATACAATTATTTAAATTATCCATACCATAACATATGTTTTCTTTATAAAATAAAAATCTTTTATTTATAAATATGAAAATAAAACCATTTTTATCAGGGTAAGATATAGAAAATTTGTTTTTGGTAATAGTGGGTACATAATAACAATATTCCAAAACCAATATCATTCCAGTTGGAAATGGAATATGGTATTCACCTAAATCCAAGCCAACAATTCATACTTTGTTTATTTATCAAAGATACACCTCTCATATATAAATATTATATAATCTAATCGGTCCTTGTATTTGAATATAGATTTTAGTGCCACAATATATATCTAAATCCTAATTAGTAGATATAGAAATATTTCACTTGATAATGAATGCACTTGAATCTTCCCCTTTATTCTTTAACTGGGTGTAGCTCTTCTTCCAATGGACTATATTACCACATGAAAATCATACTAAAATTTTTTCTTGTGCATGTATTTGGATATTCCTCTTCATAGAAATATGGTTCTCTGGGTCCATATACTTGGAGTGAGACTTGGGGACCTTTTCTTTATTCTTTTATTTATTCACCTTAAAGACTACAGGTTTTTCATGCATCATGTACTTATCAACTTAGTGAATCAAGATAATGAACTTTGAGAGATACTTCTCACTATTTCTTATATTATAATTAATAACGAAATTATACAAGATTTTAGGTAGTTATAATAATATGAGATCTATGTGAAACTCTTTACATGTGGCCCGAATGATGATGAATCTCCAAGATTTTCTTTGAAGATTTCATATCTCTCTTTTATCACCTTCTCTTGATAAAGATAATTAATGTGATACATGATTTTATACACATCCATATCATCAAGTTGCTTTATATATCACTGTACATGGATGATAGCATGAAACATTGGAAATTTTTTGGAATTATCCAAATGTTTTATATAAAGATACAGTTCTTACTCACTTGCCTCTTTACCAAGGGATTTAGGAATTGATGTTTCTAGTATATATAATTTCTACTCTTAGCATAGTGTAACATTCAGGTCCTATAGAATTCCTAGAAATTCAAGCTAGTGAGAAGGTTATCCATATCTAATATAGATCTTAGTGATATATTCAAATTCATATAGATTTCCATTTTTATAATAAATAAGAGTATATTTTTAGTACTTTATATGGACTACTAAATTGGATAATAAATTTAATTTATTAATATCCTTCTATTTTATAAAAACCTAACATTCACTTCCAGTAGTTTCAAAATATCATATCATATGGATATTCTATTGGAATGGATCCATGTGACCCTTCTTATAATCCAAATGGATTCCTAGAAATATATTCAAAGGTATTTAGGTAGGAGTGTCTTTAAAATTTCATTAACCCATAGTACCTTGATATGTTGAGTGGACTCTCGAATCCTGAAATCCCAAAATTGGATTATCTTAACACTTTTTAACTAGTTTCACTAAGTGATGTGGATAAAATCAACCCTTAATGTGAACTACATTATGTTGACCCAACACTCAAGTTATAAATTCCCTAATGATTGAAAGCACCCCAATAGAGGTTGGTCAATGTCAACCCAAGTAGTGTAAGGATTTGAATTAATATTATATTTGAGGTATTTTATCTTTATGTGTAAATAGAGTATTTTATATTATTACATTATTGTTAATATTAATTGGATTTTACTTAAGTGATTAACCATTTCTAGATAAAACATATGCATAATGAAATTTTATTTTAATATCATCTTGAATTCTTTTTAATTTATTCATTAAGTGATCACAATAAAGAATCCATAAATAAATAACCATGAAACTGGAATAAATAAAATAATAAATGCGTATGATCATGAGATTTTATAGTGGTCGGTTTATCTAGTGGTTTATAAACTAACCCTTGACCTTGGGGGGAACTCATGGAACCATTCCTAATTAGAGTTGTATCATTTAAACTGTTCTCCAGGTATGTCTTGGGTGGGTCTCACCTCAATATGGAGTTTGAACACCCTCCTCTCACCTAGTATATTTATCCTTTAAAAATTATTTTACTCACACATAGGTGATGGGAACCAAAGGATTGGTTTTGGGGTTTTACATAAAAGAAAATGTGGTCTTGAATTTCCCTTGCATAATAAGAAGAAGGTGATGACACCTAGGCCATCTTTTCTATTTAATAATAATAAATTAAAAGAAATCAACCGCATATACAGGTTGGTCTTAACTCATGATTACCCACACACATGCAATGACTATGTAATTTTCATTTTAATCATTCTTAATTAAGATAAAATATGCCAGAATTAATTAATTATCTTCCTAAATTAATCAATTAATTTATCAAAATTTTTATCCAAATTTCCATTGAGATTCTCATTTTATCTTACTTTAAAAAAATTAATTTATTTTATTTTATTTAAAATTTACTGAGTATAAAGTATGTACTTGGAGGAAATACAGTTAGTAATCATTCGAACTAACTAATATGTATTGTATTCATATATTTTCTACTCATGTGGAATATAGTATACATTTTATGTCATGTAATTACACAACTTGTACTATCAATAAATTATACTCGTACACATGTATGTACCAAGTAATGTTTTTAATGTGCATGGAGTAGTTGACATATTATGACTATACATGGAATGTAGTTATGAATATTATGTGAAAATTAATTAAGCATTTAATCTATATATATATATATATATAACCTTCCATGTAGAGTTTACTTTAAATAAATGAAACATTGGAATGTGTTAATAAATTTTGAATGGAATAATTAATTGATTTTACTTTCTTCATAAACAGGTTGGGTATATTGCATGTACATCCTATCTACACACCATGTAAAATGATTCACCATTTTATCTACGACACATGCTTGGGGAATGGGAGTGTATGTCAGCCATGGATATTTATGAGGTACAAGATATTTATGGGAGTTACCCAACATGTGAACTTTGAGTTTCCAAGTTTTTAATCATAGGTGTTGTGTAATAAATTCTTGATGCATCATTGTCTACACATTTTTCACTAAAAACACATGTACTACATGGAGTGTAAGTGATTTACATGATGTTTGCTATGAAAAAAAATGTACAAAGATGTCTCGATCAATACATGGTGTGTATTGATACATGTCGTTTGTATTTATTTCATGGACATCTAGATTTATTGTGGTTTCTTCTAGTGTAGTGTACATGGGTACACAATGTGTACCAATGGGATACACGTCGTGTAACCTTATGTTATTCTAAAAAAAATCAGCACCTTTTAATGGGTTATTGGGATGTTATTCATATATTATTAACCCATATTTTATTATATGTGAAATAAAAAAAGAGGAATTGAGAATCTTAACATTCAAATTTTAAAGAATGAATTACATAAATTAAAAACTAATGATAAATACATAAATCAATCAATTGTAAATAAATAATTATAAATTGATATGTAACCTCACTCTGATACCAGTTGAAGGTTCTAGGGAACATAAAAAGTAGTCATTTCCATTCTCAATAATGAAAATTCATCAACTTCTTTAGATTTTTCCTTGGTACTATATGAATACCAACCCATGAATCCATGAGGAAGGATAATCACATATAATTTATAATTAATTTATGTAAATAAACAATTATGTTGAGTTGGAATTCATTCTTCATTGAAGATTCAATCGACCACTTCTTAGTATATTTTCATAGAGATGAGAGGATTCAAGGGTAGAATCCCTTTGGTAGTGATCCAAACATGCTCCATGAACCTCAGAACATTTATATATGAATATTCAAGTACTAGAATGTAAGATTATTATGCATGTGACATTTTTTTATGATCTCCATAGGATTTCATTTGAGGTTAGAAGGATTTTTCTTATTCTATCTAGATTTTAGAGGGAGGATATGGATAATTTCTCTATGTTCTTGAGAGAATTATAGAGGAATAGATCTCTAGGGATTGGGAGAATTATCTCTAGAATATTATTGTGCACAATGTTGGTTAGGGTTGAGAATGATATAACTGGGTTAATATAGATCTGGGGTTATATAATTAATAATTGAAAATGTTCCCTTATTATTCTCTTAATAATAAGTGAAATCATGTCTAAATAATATTATTTTTATTATTATTTACTTGACATGAATTAAAATCACATATATATAACTATTTTTTTTAATAAATAAATTAACATTCATTCAAATACTATTTAATATATTATTTATCACCTGAATAATGACTTAGCCCATGATTCTTCATTAGTATTTATCAAACCTTGAATAATGAATATTTATTTAAATAAATAAATATCATTCCATTAATAATCGATAAATAAATAAATATTACATTCACTATAATAGAGAATAAATATTTATTTAATATATAACCCACATTTATTCTCTATAAAACTAGTGACTTAATATTTATGATCAATCCAAACAAAAATAATTACTAAACCAAATACAAGAATTATATTTATTTAATATGTTAAATTCATATATAATTTAACCGAGTTCTACAAATACTTAGTGTGTATCCCTCTAGGCCCCTTTCACAGAAGCATTTGGTGATACTGCCTAATGTCCAAGGCTAGCCTCTAGTTACATGTCAAGGAACCCATAAAAAAATAAGTAAATTCCATAGTGGCATAAAACCTCTTATGAATATATATTATATAATATAATCCATTTATCATTATATCTCTAATCAATCAAGTTGAATACTAGTGTCATTAAGCAATATGCTTGGTGTATCTTTCTTTGAATTTTCAGTATTGAACCTACCAACATAACACTATGGCTAGGAACTTAATACAGAACTTAAATTTCAATCAAAGGGCTAGAGAGATCAACTTATGTTAAATAATTTATGTGAAAAATCTTTCCACACATTATTTTTTAATTCAATATCACTCGTGATGCACCTAATGTATCCTACATCTCCATGAGAATTTGTCATCACGGTTTTTATCAATATATCAAAGTGCACGACTCGTGATATAAATTAGTAATAATTATAAAGTCTAAAAAACATTACACACATCCATATATAAGAACATCCAATGACATATATAAATTTGGATTTCCTACCAGTGGTTCAAGTTCTCACAACCTCCTACACTTGGAGATTACCAAGGACAAACATCATGAGATGAAGACTCAATGTCTTATGATCCCTCTACCCCTGATAGACTATCATTTCTATCCCATAAAATGATATCATTCATCCATAGAACATATATTTAAGAATAATTTAATTTTCATTCAATATTCTCATCATTGTAGGGAATTTATTTGAACTTTCTGTGTGATAGGTATCCTTAGGACATTATCACATATTATGTCACATAGAAGAAAAATCATGATGTGGTAATAATTTTATTAATATTCAAAATTTATTAATAAAAGTAATCAAAAAGTATAAATATATTGGTTTTAGGGTATCTAATCCAATATGAATGTGATTTTGGTTATCTATGTTCACATATTTATGCATGTTCCTGATTGGAGTTAGATATTCTCATAAATGTATATGTGAATATGATTATGGTTAGCAATGTTTACAATGTTATAATTCATATGATTATGCTTATGCCACATTTATATGTTATACCAAATTCCTATGTTATGTTCCATGGCTCACGATTATTGTCTTATATTTATTCATTCTTATGAGAAGTTATATGTTTGATTTCTTTTGAGGTTATATGTTATTCAATCATGACTTACGAAAAACTCTTATGATCTCATGATCCATTTAATCAGATATTTCTCTCATGAAATTTTTTTTATCACATGCCTATGATCTAACCCCTTTATAACTTGTTAAAAATCCCTTACTGATCATTTGAACTCACACCTTATGTTTCCTTTTCTTATAGGTGATAATATACAATATGTTTTTTAGAATTAAATATTGTATAGAGATGTATTTAGAATATGTTAAAGTAATTATATGTAATAATACTTTAATGTAGTTAATATCCAAATACACCAAACCTTTGGATCTGTAGATTATATGATTTATTATTGAGATGAGAATTTAATCAATGTAAATGACATAAAATATATATGTATGTTTAGCATGGGTCATCTCATAAACCCATTTAATCTGAATTTGTTGTCTACCTTGTGTAAATTTAATGAGATTCCATATGTTGTTCTTCTTGATGGACTCCAAATCCTTCATTATGTCATACTCCCAAGCCGTTTCACTAGCTACTACATGGTAGAAGGTCTGATCCTCATCATCCAGTTTTAGTAGATCATTAAGGAGTTTTACTTCTTTAGTCTCGACATATATTTCAGTTAGTGGTTGATATTTTACTAGACACTCATTGATTTTTAGGGTATATATTGTAAAAACCTATCCTTAAACATTATATAGGAGAAGAGATTTTACTAGTCTAGGTTCTAGAGAGTTAGATACAAGCTTAAAATTTATCAGAGTTGTAATAAAATTAAACAACCAAAAGGGTAACTTCGCTTCCGCGCACGCAAGAACAAAGGAGTCCAACTTTGGACTTCTGAGTGACCTGTTAAAAATAATTTTAAAACAGGGGGTGAGCATTGGATATGCCTATTAATGGGTTTCAAAACAAAACTATAAATAAATAATTTTACTTTTAAAATATTTCTTTAAAATACATCCTTTAAATCATGAAATTAACATTTCCCATAAAATGCCACCACCATTTTCTTGAGAGATTCTGAAACAACTTTTAGGATAAAATCATCCTCAAAATAGCTAATCTTATTTAAGAGTTACGAATAAAATACATTATAAAATATGCACGCAGTTGAACAAAAATGCATGAAATTACACTTATAAGTTAGATAATGACCATACTTAATCATTCAATGACATGTCAGGTGCGTGGATAAAAAATTTCACTGGAAATATAACTTGTTTAAAATCACGCCAAAAATGATATCAATTTTCATTTATCACATAAATGAAAACCATGAAATTATAGATAAGTTCTTAATAATTTTTTATGGATTGGAAATGAACAATTAACCCTTCTTAGTAAATTATATACATAAGTATACAGAATTATTCCATGTGAACTTGAAAATGTATAACTAGTTAATACTTGTTCATGAGATAATGATTTATAACCATGGTTATTCTACTAGTTTAACAATCACATGTACCTTCACTTACTATATTCATAACAACGGAATAAATAATATAGGACATCATAAACATTATATCAAGGCCTCATTCCAAGACTACACATAACCATTTTTTCAAGGCCTCGTTCCATGACCTAGTTTGTCTCATGAGACCTACTGATGCATCGAGAGGCTATAGCGGGCCTCACCCATCACATAATAAGTCCTATGCATTCTTCATAGGTCTAATAAAAATATTCCTTTAAATAAAAGTTTCTCATACCACATTAATTTATTTAAAAAATTCATTAACAAATTATTGAGGTGTGCATTCATTAAACAATCCAAAGTGTCTAATACCACCTCGAAAAGTTTAGTTCTTAATCCATATAATAACATAAAAAGATTAATCTCATACTTGAAATAATTGTATTTATTTGTAATTCATCAATAAAATTATTAATGAAATAAATTCACATTAAATGGAAAAAGCATATATAGTTTTGTCTTCTCAAAATAATATTTTATAATAAATAAATATGTTTCGCACATAAATTTATAAATAAATCATTTCAATTCTTGAAGAAATCCATGTGTTTGATAATCCCAAAATATTTATTTGAAACCATGAGTTTATTATGAATGAAATATGTGTTGATGTTACGCTTGATGTATGATCATGACTATATGAATATGTGACAACCATAAGTTTAAAATAACACAACAACATGTTATGTGCATTTTTTTAAAATATGACATTAAGTATTATAACATGTCAATAAACATTATATCCTTTGTATATATATATATATACATATATATACCATGAGTTTAATTTTTAAAATAAAAGAACTTAGTGTTTCCCATAAATATATATATATATATATATATATATATATATATACATATTGTATTCATAAAACTCATTATCAAAAAATAAATTTATGTTTTAGAAAAAAACAGTGATAAATGAGAACATCATGTGGAAAAGTTAATATGAAATAAAATTTAAAACATAAAATTTGTTATATATATATATATATAAGTAGAATAATGGCTCAAAAATCATACTTGGATTTAGTAATCCTTGAAAAATATTTAGAGATTCAATGAAACCACCTATTACACCAAAATAAATCAAATCACACCAAAATATGAATAACCCTTAGTTTGAAGATAATACTTTTATATTTATATATATATATTTATATATATGTATATATATAAACTTTTTTTGGGAATTGCTAGTGATTTTTTATAACACCAAAACTTATGTTATTTAACTTCAAATAAAATATTAATAATTTTAATCATCCATGTACTCCAAATCCCTTTCATTAACACATGTAATTCATTTTATAAAAAGTGATAATTTAGAACTGTATCTTATGTAAATATATTGATCACCCAATTTCTTAATTGATTATATGCATAGGTTGATGACATGAAAATATAAATTCTTCACATAGCATTAGTAAATTTCCCTTCACATTATACAACGTTCTTAAGTAATAAATAATTAAGTGTCGCACATAAAACTATAAAAGTAACCATTAAAATAACACACTTTGAATGAAAATGTTATAATTATTAATTTTAAAATTAAACCTTAAAATTTAAATTGAAACCACAAATTAATCTAAATAGAACGAGTGTCGATGATATGCACATAAAAATATTTTCATTTTTATAGAATTTAAAATTATCAACATTTAATTTCTAATCATATATATATAACTTAAATATAATATTTTCATAATTTTTTTAAATACATGATTATGATTAAATATGTAACAATCTTGAATTTAAAATTGAATTAATTATAAACATATTCAATAATATATATGTATGTATATTTATATTTATAATATATAAATATATATGTGTGCTTAAATATAATAAGCATAAGATCAAAAATTAGCATATACACATGGGATTTGTAATATCCAAATTAGCATTAATAAATTCTTCCTTACAAACAACTTCGATAAATTTTACTATAATTTAAATTTGAAAACATAAAGTTTAAACTGAAAACATGATTTTTTTTTAAATAACTAACAAAACGATTTTTATAGAAAATAAAATCAATTTTCCATTCCAACATATGAACAAACCCTTTCTAGTAAACATAAATTACACAATAGAATCATGAATAAAACTGTTAATTTTTGGGAAATAAATTTGTTAATGAGTTACATGATTAAGGTTCAAATCTCAAATAAATTTTATCACCCCTTTATGAACACAAAAAAAATCTCCCTCACAAAAATTCTGAAAAACTTTGACAAAAAAGAATAACCAAGATTTTTAAATAAAACATTTTTGATCAAATCAACCAAATAAATTAACTCATAAATATATTTCCCCTTACTTGAAAAGCAGACACATGCAGGAGAAGATCTGATGTTATAGCATCATTTCACAAACCCTCACTCTCAGTGGACTAGCAAACTATTTTTTTTCAAATAATTTTCATGTTTAAGGATTTTATAGCCATGGTCTCGGCAGAAGTAAGCTTGTAGTGCAAGCTGGTAAGAAGAATTTTAACAATATAACATTATATATACAAACACAGGACCATCACATAATAGGGAAATCAATAATATAAAATTGCACTTAAAAATACATTGGCGGATCAAAAAGGTATACTAACTATTTATAATCCAAAAGTAAGTCATTCATAGACCAAGGACTATAAATAAACAATCAACATAGAAAAATGTAAAAACAAGGATTAGGAAATTAGAAAGAGAATACAACAACGACACATTTTGCTGTTAAATCAGATAAATACAAACACCTAGAATAAAGAAAACCCCAACATAGATATGAATACTTATAAATTAAATACTACCTCTGACCTGGACATGACAAAACCCAATCTAATTAGGAATCTAAATATGCTTCTCAGACCGACCTACGGGCATCTGCTCTTCTTCGCCCATGATCAATCAACACACAAGGCCCTTCACCAACATTTGACTCAACCACTGTGATAGCGATCAAAACTCCTACATCAGTCTCAATCTCTGTATTAGCTCCTCTTGGAATCCCTATAGTGTAGACCCTCTAGCCTCACCCTTCACACCTAAGATCTTAGCCTCCAGTCTCCCGGTTGGAGCCCTCGCCTACACAAACTGGATCCCTTGGGTCTCTCCTCCCTGCTCGAACCCTAGGTTGACGCCTCACGGACCAAGAGAAACCCTTAGAACCCTCATACACAGTGCATCCCCTTTCCAAGATTTGTTTTTTTTATATATATAGTTTGATATTATAAATCAAATCTTTAATATATTATTACCTTTATATATATATATGGTATTTTAATTATAAAACAAAATTGTATAAAGTAATAATTTTATAAAAATTAACCTAATCAAAATTTAAAATTTAAAACTAACAATTATTACTTCATATATATATATATATATATATATATATATATATATATATCAATTTTTTATTAATTTAAATTATCATATTGTATATATTTTCAAATATAATAGTTTTAAGAAATGATTTATTCAAAATTTATAATTCAAAATATTTCATATGCATAGAGATATAAATTAGGTTTTAAATAAAAAATTTATCATAAAATTGTTATATGAATAATATGTATAATTTCATCATCTAATTAAAATATAAATATAATTCGTAGTTTTAAAATAGTAATAATTTTATAATTCTAATCTTATTTTATAATTTTAAAACTAATAATTATAACTTTATATATATATATATATATATATATATTATTTTGAAAATCAAAATTTGTAAATCCAAAATAATTATATTCAATGTGTGGTTTTTATTATTTCATATTAAATAATTTGTATTATAGTTAGTATAATTTCAATAGTCAATATATTGATTTTTTTTTTGAAATTTATTTATTTAAAATATTTTATCAAACACCCCTTTTGATAAATATTTTTATTCAAATTCATTAATAAATATATTCATGTTAAAATATATTGGTATAAAATTTATTTTAACACTATATAATTATATATAAGAATTATTATATAACATATAATAAATTTAATTAAAATACTTAATTTAAATCATTATTTTTAATGGAAATATACTAAATAAAATACATTTTTAATAAAATTAAGTTTAGAATATTTTGGGTTGTCACATTATTCCACCTCAAAATAATTACGTCCTTGCAATTAATTTTGTCGTACTAAAAATAATTCATAATTTTTATCTTTAGAATTAAGAAACACTAGGACTGCTAAACCTCTAGACTCAGAAACATTTAATCTCTAAAGTTAACTAGAACATTTCTCTGATACCAACTGAAAAGACCCGGCCTTAAACATTACATAGCAGAGGAGATTTTACTATTCTAGATTATGGAGAGTTAGATACAAGCTTACAATTTATCAGAGTTGCAATAAAATTAAACAAAAAAAGTGTAACTATGCTTCTGTGTGCGAGAAAACAAAGGCTTCCAACTTTGTACTTCCAAGTGACCTGTGAAAAATAATTTTAAAAAAATGGGTGAACATTGTATATTCCAGTAAGGGGTTTCAAAAAACCACAAAGAAATACTTTTACGTTGAAAACATTTCTTAAAAATACATGCTTTAAATCATGAAATTAACATTTCTCATAACATGTCATCACCATTTTCTTGAGAGATTCTGAAACAACTTTTAGGATAAACTCATGCTCAAAATAGCTAAACTTATTTAATATTTACGAATAAAATATATTATAAAATATGCACGCACTTGAACAGAAATGCATGAAATGATACTAATAAGTTAGATAATGACCATACATAATCATTTAATGACATGTCAGGTGTGCAGATACAAATTTGCACTGAAAATATTACTTGTTTAAAATCACAACAAAAATGATATCAATTATCATATATCACAAAAATGAAAACCATGAAATGGTAGATAAGTTCTTAACCTTTGTTTATGGATTAGAAATGAACAATTAACCCTTATTAGTAAATGATATACATAAGTATAAAACATTATTCCATGTGAACTTGAAAATGTATAAATGATTAATACATTTTCATAAGAGAATGATTCTTAACCATGGTTATTATACTAGTCAAATAATCACATGGAATTTCACTTACTATATTCATAATGAGGGAATGCATAATGCAGGACATCATAAACATTCTGTCAAAGCATCATTCCAATATCATACATAACCATTTTTTAAATGCCTCGTTTCATGACCTAGTTTCTCTCATGAGACCCACTGATGCATCGAGAGGCTATAATAGGACTCACACATCACATAATAGGTTTTATGAATTCCACATGTGTCTAATAAAAATATTCCAATAAATAAAAGTGTCTCATACCACTTTGATTTATTAAAAAAATTCATTGAAAATTATGGAGGTACATATTCTTTAAACAATACAAGGTATCTCATACCACCCTAAAAAGTTTAATTCTTAATCCATATAATATCATAAAAATATTAATCGCATACTTGAAATAATTTTTTTATTTTTAATCCATCAATAAAATGAGTAACGAAATAAATTCACATTTAATAAAAAATTCACATATAGTTTTGTATTCTCAAAATAATATTTTATAATAAATAAATATGTTTTATACATAAATTTATAAATAAATCATTTCAATTATTAAATAAATCCATGTGTTTGATAATCTAAGAAAATTTATTTGAAACCATGAGTTTATTATGAATGAAATATGAGTTTATGTTTTTTTTGATGCATGACCATGACTTTATGCATATGCGGCATTATTAAGTTTAAAATAACACAACGACATGTTATGCACATTTTTTTTAAAATATGACGTTAAGTATTATAATATTTCAATAAAAATTATATCCTTCGTATATATATATATACCATGAGTTTAATTTTTAAAATAAAAGAACTTAATGTTTCCTATTAATATATATATACATATATGTTTATATATATACATATTGTATTCATAAAACTCATCACCATAGAATAAATTTATATTTTAGAAAAACTAGCGATAAATGGGAAAAACCTTTGGAAAAGTTAATATGAAATCAAATTTAAAACATAAAATTTGTTATATATATATATAAGTGGAATAATGCATTAGAAATTGTACTTGGATTTAGTAATCCTTTAAAAATAGTTAGATTTTCAATGAAACCACCTGTTGCACCAAAATAAATTAAATCACACTAAAATATGAATAACCCTTAGTTTGAAGATAATACTTTTATGTATATATATATAACCTTTTCTTGGGAATCTCTAGTGATTTTTGATAACACCAAAACTCATGTCATTTAACTTCACATCAAATGTTAACAATTTTAATCATCCAAGTACTCCAAATCCGTTTCACTAACACATGTAATTCATTTTATAAAAAGTGATAATTTAAAATTGTGTCTTACGTAAATATATTGATCGTGAAATTTCTTAATTGATTATATGCATAGGTTGATGAAATTAAAATATAAATTATTGACATAGAATTTGTAAATTACTCTTCGCACTATAAAATGTTCTTAAGGAATAACTAATTAAATATTACATAAAAACTATAAAAGTAACCTTTAAAATAACACACTTTCAATGAAAATGGTATACTTATTAATTTTGAAATTATTTTTTAAAATTTAAATTGAAACCACAAATTTATTCTAAATACAATGAGTGTCGATGATATGCACATAACATTTTTTTAATTATATATAATTTGAGATTATCAACTTTTAATTTTCAATCATATATATATAACTTAAATATAATACTTGGATAATCTCTGGATATACATGATGCTTAAATACATAACAATATTTAATTTAAATTTAAATTAATTATAAACATATTCAATAATTAAAATTTATAAAAATAACTTGAATTTTCCATAATAATCATATATATATATATACTTATGGATTGAAATTTATTTTATCCCATATTTATACATGTTACACTTGCACATTCAAAACATGTAAAAAAATACTATATCAATATATATTTGTATTTATAATATATATATATATATATGCTTAAATAAAATAAGCATAAGATCCAAAATTAACATATAAAAATTGGATTTTTAATATCCACGTTAGCATTAATAAATTATTCCCTACACAACGCTTTGATAAATATTAATGTAATATAAATTTGACAACATAAAGTTTAAACTAAAAACATGATTGCTTTTTAAATAACTAACAAATCAATGTTTATAGAAAATAAAATCAATTATACTTTCCAATATATGAAAAAACCCTTTCTGATTAACATAAATTACACAATAGTCTCAAGAATAAAACTATTAATTTTTAGGAAATAAATTTATTAACAAGTTACAGAATTAAGTTTCAAATCTGAAATAAATTTTATAACCCATTTATGAACATAAAATAAAATCTCCCTCACAACAATTCTTAAAAACTTTGACATAAAAGAACAAAATAAATTTTTAAATAAAACATTTTTGATGAAATCAATCAAATAAATTAACTCATAAATATATTTCCCCTTACATGAGAAGCAGACACACAGAGAAGAAGATCTGTAGCTATAGCATCATTGCACATGCGCTCACTCTCACCGAACTAGAAACCTTTTTTTTCAAATTATTTTCACATTTAAGGATTGTATAGACATGGTCTCGGTATAAGTAAGCTTATAGTGAAAGATAGTAAGTATAAAATTGAAAATATAACATTTTATATACAAACACAGGACCAACACATAATAGGGACAACAACAATATAAAATTGCACTTAAAAAGACATTTGCGGACCAAAATGGTAAACTGATTGTTTATAATCCAAAAGTAAAGAATTTATAGACCAAGAACCTTAGATAAACAATAAAGGTAGAAAAATGGAAAAGGATTAGGGAATTCGATAGAGAAGACAACAACAACACATTTTTTTATTAACCTGGATAAATCTGAACAGCTAGAAGAAAGAAAAACCCAACTTAGATCTGAAGACTTAAAAATTAGAGCCTACCTCTGATCTAGACAAGACAAAACCTTGAGTGATCAGGAATCCAAAGACGCCGCCCGGACCGACCTATGGGCATCTATTCTTCTCCATCTGGGATTAATCAACAAATGAGTCCCTTCACCGGTGTTTTACTCGACCACCGCAACATCGATCAAAACCCATGCATCGGCCTCGACCTCAGAATCGGCTCTTCCTAGAATCCCTATAGTGCGGACCCTCTGGCTTCTCCCTCGACACCTAAGATCTCGGCCTTTAGTCTCTCTGTTGGAGCCCTCACCTACACAAATTGGATCCCTTGGGTCTCCCCTCCCTGATCGAGCCCTAGGTCGACACCTCACAGACCAAGAGAAACCCCTGAACCCCTCATACACAGCACGTCCCCTTTCCAAGATTTATTTTCTTTTATATATATATATATAGTTTAATATTATAAAACAAATATTTAATATACTATTACCTTTATATATAAATGATATTTTAATTATAAAACAAAACTTTATAAAGTAATAATTTTATAAAAATTAACCAAATCAAAATTTATAATTTAAAACTAACAATTATTACTTTATATATATATATATATATCATTTTTTATTTAATTAAAATTAAAATATTATATATATTTTCAAATATAATAGTTTTAAGAAATGTTTTATTCAAAATTTATAATTCAAAACATTTCATTTACATATATATATAAATTAGGTTTTAAATAAAAAAAAGTATCATAAAATTTTTATATGAATAATATGTATAATTTCATCATTTAATTAAAATATAAATGTAATTCCTAGTTTTAAAATAGTAATAATTTTATAATTCTAATATTATTTCATAATTTTAAAAAAAATAATTATAACTTTATATATATATATATATATATATTATTTCAAAAATCAAAATTTGTAAATCCAAAATAATTATATTCAATGTGTTGTATTTATTATTTCATATTAAATAATATTTATCATACTTAGTATAATTTCAATAGTCAATATATTGATTTTAGTTATAAATTTATGTATTTAAAATATTTTATCAAACACCCCTTTCAATAAATTTTTTTATTCAAATTTATTAATAAATATATTCATATTAAAATATAATGGTATAAAATTAATTTTAATGCTATATAATTATCTATAAGAATTATTATATAATCAACGTATAATAAATTTAATTAAAATTCTTAGTTGAAATCATTATTTTTAATGTAAATCGACTAAATAAAATGCATTTTTAATAAAATTTAGTTTATAATATTTTGGGTTGTTACATATATAGCTTCTATAGAGACATGTAGAGTTCTTACTAGTTGTGATGTATATGGGGTA
The DNA here is from genome assembly GCA_963277665.1 of Viscum album. Taxonomy (NCBI): domain Eukaryota; kingdom Viridiplantae; phylum Streptophyta; class Magnoliopsida; order Santalales; family Viscaceae; genus Viscum; species Viscum album. The sequence continues at coordinate 294,578,858 of OY728157.1, forward strand.
CTCTAGGTTATCACCCCATGTGATGCAAGATTAATCATGGTTTCTCTATCTTTTAATTCCTATTGCATAATTTCCACTCCCATCATAGTATACAGTGCCCCTGATCTTGACTATTGTTATATTTCTTGTAACATGGGGACCTCCAGTATGTCCTGAGCATCTTCATTGGTACTTTCATCCCACTGCCACTCCACATCTTCTTAAAAAATATCTCTACTTAAATAGAGTTTACTATGATTAGGATTATAAAAATAAAGGTATTTATAACCTTCCACCGCATTGAGGTACACCATGGGTTTGTTATGGTCATAAAGCTTCTTGAGATGTGAAACCATTACCCTAGAATAATCTATGTACTTTAACACCCCCAATGAGAAAGGCGAGGCTTCCTATGGGTTAGAACTTCAAATGGTGTATTCTCTCCCAATTCCTTAATTGGAAAATGGTTTATCATGTGAACCACATGCTACACCGATTCTCCCATGAATCTTCCAGGTATTTTCATGCTCTTTTGCATAGACCTTTTCATATATATGAAAATGAGATTCATCTTCTAACCATATCATTTCTATACAGAGTTTATAGTGTGGTGATGTGTCACTCAATCCCATATTCCTCACATATTATCATGAACTCATTTAACTTGAATTAACACCATGTATTATTCTTAACATCCTTACATTATTCCCAAATTAATTCTCCACATCAAGTTTAAACTTCTTGAACATGGAGAATGTTTGAGTTTTTGTATGTATGATATAAACCCACGTACAATAATTACAATCATCAATAATTAAAATTAATTCGTTATTACCCATAAGAGTGAAAGGTTTTATTGGTTTAGATATACTAATGTGTAGTAGATCTAATGGATTCTCTACTCTAAATGGGTTGGGAATGGAATCCTTATTTTCTTGGTGATTAGACACTATTTTCACTAATTTTTTGGTAGTGTAATCACCAAAAGACTGAAAAAATTAGTTTCTTATCCATAAACATTAATTTATGGAAGCTAAAATGTATAATACTTTCATTACAAAACTATATTGGGTCTCCAAGGCTTAATATGAGGCATATTAGTGAGTAGGTTTCTAGTTAGATCTTGTACAATGTACTCGGTGAATGCTTCATTGTCATCAGGATTGTTCCAATTTTTCATATGCATGCATTGAATCACCATCCATTACCACCTAATCCCCATATTTTGTATATTTGGTTTTGGGGGATCATACTATTATCTTTATTAGTGGGAAAAAACTCATTTAAGATTAGATCTATCTTCAAGAAATTAACATGGAAAGGTTTGGGAAGAATAGTATAATTGTAATGAAATAATAGTGGACTCTATATTATTATTCTATGAGTGATGTCTGGTTATTTAAATGATCCATATCTAAAATATTTAATAATAGAACCATGTGGGAGTTTATGAAGAAGATACATGCATCTCATTCAAGTCATATCATAAAGTCTATCAATGATACAACACATGAAACAAAGGCATCCCATCCCTTTATTAATGTATCATCATATGGTAAGGGGTGATATACATCTCATTCATATCACCTATTATGATTCTAATAAGTTTAAAGGTATTAAATGAAAAGTTTTAAGTTAATATCCATCAATTTCCCACCTTCACTTAAAATCCCATAAGGATTTTAATGCAAAACATTACAAATCTTATAAATCTATCCAAAACTCTTTTGGATATGGTTTACCAACTCTTTTTATTTTGAAACAAACATTTTTTCAAAATATTAATCCTTATCCAAGTTTCTAACTATGTAAAACTATAGGCCATAGTAGTGTTGACAACAAATATGTAAACCATGTTTCATAGATGTAAACAAAGAGAGGATTCTAGGAGAGTGTTAGTGCTACTTAAGCTTGTAATGGCTCTAGTGTGATCTCCTTCAAACATACACATATCTCATATGAACATATACATCAAAATATGTATCATTTATATCATATATATATACCTATATAATACCTTTTCTTCTGAAACTAATTGGCCACTACACATGGAACAAGGTCAATCTAGTATAGGTCATCTCATCTTTTCTTGATTCTCTAAAAAAGACTGGCTCGGTAGATGAATACATCACATTTCATCCACCTAGTAAAAGATCACATTACATGAACCTTATCCAAGTATAAAAACACATATCATGTGGCTCAAAAAATCATGTACATGCATTTCATCAATCTAGTTCAATCAAGGGTTGGATGTTTTTTCTCATCATTCAAGTAGGAAATCTTATCTTGGTCATGCTTTAACCAATGGCATGATCAGAAACATACACAACCACCCCCAAATTATCTAATTCACAAAATCATGTATAAGAAATGTATTAAAGTATGATATTTATATTTCTACATATCTCACTAACCTTGGTTAAGAAATATTTATTATAAGAATACACCACTAAGTATATCGATGATTGTCTGAAATTTCATGGGATATACTTGGCAGGTTAGTCTAAATAATAAGTCCCCTATTATTATATCATTGTTACACTAATCATGTTAATCTTGACATATAATCATGTTCTATAATATTCCATGATGATAATTGATTATATACACATCTAATTTATACTTTGGGAGGTTTTTATCATTCCATCATTCATGTAAAGTAAACTGAAGAACATGTAAATGAATGATAAGTAGAGATAGACATTTATAATAATAACATGATACATTATGAAACCATTACATCAATCACTCAAGTATAATATACTTAGAGACTTTATATGAACCTCATACTTATATTTCACAAATGGTTTTGTAAAATGATTTGTTACATTTTCATCTATAGCCTCCCAAAAAGTCCTAACATCACCCTCTCAATGAACTATCATATAAGATGGTATTTTCAATGGATTTTGTTGATAATTTTGTGATACATATGTTCCTTTTCCTAGTATGTAGCTCCATTATTATCCCAACAAATATTGGTCACTCCGTCAATGATATAAATCACCTCTAGTTTATAAATGGACTTCTTGATCCAAATAGATTTCTTCATAGTATTTTATACAATGATATACTTTATCTTTGTTATTGAGTCCTATGGGGTGTCTTATTTTAAACTCTTACAATTGATAGATCCTCAATTTAGGAAAAACAAGAAACCATATTTATATTTCCCATCATCTCTATCATATTGGAAACTTTCATCAGTGTAACCCTTTATATAGAGATCATCCTCTCCTCTAAAGACCAAGAACATTTCCTTGGTCCTTATCAAGTAATTATGAATGTTATTCATAGTAATCTAGAAACTTTTACAAGGATTTTATTGGTATCTATAAGTAATTATAAGATAATAGGTGACATAAGGTTGTGTACACAACATGGAATACATTATAGAGATTATGGAAGATGTATAAGGAATTATATTTATCCATGTTAACTCCTTAGAAGGATCTTGAATATTCCTAAGATCTATGCCTTGTAACACTGATAAAGACCCCTTCTTAGAGTTCTCCATGATAAACCTATTTATAACTTTACCGATTTAAGTTTTATGACTGAGTCTAAGAAGTATCTCAAATCTATCTCTATATATATTCATACCTATTATGTGGGCAGCTTAACCTATGTCTTTTATTGATAAGAATTTTCCTATCTGCATGTTTATAGACTGAAGTATCGAGATTCCAATTATAATAATTAGTATGTCATGCACATAAAATATTAAAAACACCACTATTATCACACTAATATTCTTGTATACACAAGAATCATCCATGTTATTTATGAAACAAAAATATTTGATCACATCATCAAACTAAGTATTCTAGCTTTGAGAATCCCTCTTCAATCCATAAATGGATTGTTGAATATTTCATTCCATATTAATCTAATTTAACACTTCAAGAACATTAGGTTTCATAATATACATTTCCTTAAATAAATTCTCATTAAGGAAATCATTTTTGACATCCATTTGTCATATATCAAAATCAGAGTGAGTTACCATGATGAGAAATATCTGAATGGACTTTATCATTACTATAGGTGAAATGGTTTCTTTATAATCAATACCATTAATTTTACTATAATATTTTTCCATCAATAAATCTTTATAAGTATACACTCTACCATCCATGTCAGTTTTATTATAGAAAAAATGCTTTTAATCTATGGGTATCACCCCTTTTGGTGCATCCACCTAGTTCCAAACTTGGTTAGTGTACATGGAGTCTATTTCAGATTCCACGTATTTTAAACAATTATCATAATAAAAATTATTGATATCCTCACTAGTAATTGGTAGTTTTATCATCTATGAACATTGACTTGTTATCATTATCTATGAGAAATTCATATCTCACAAGTGTGTGACAAATGTTACTAGACCATCGAGGTTCTTGCATACCTTGAGTTGGTTATTCTTCTATAACTCATTGTATAACCATCTCAACCTACAACTTAGAAAAACTACTTTTTTGTTGGTCTTGAACTTATCCAAGTTCAAATTTACTCCCACTGGCTCCTAGAATTAGGTGTTCCTTCTCAAGGAAAACACCATTTCAGGCCATAAAAACTATGTGTTTAGTTGGATTATGAAATAATATATCATAGTTTCCTTGGGATAACCAACAAATATGAGCCTATCAAATTTAGATTCAATCATACCATAATTAAAATGTCATATTAATTATATGTATCCCTAAATATTTATAAAATAATAATGGTATTTCTTCTAATCCATATATTATATGGTGTCTTTATATATTCTTTAAATGGAAAACGGTTTAGTAAAAATATAGAAAACTCTATATCATATCCCTAGAATGAAATAGAAGGGTCACATTAACACATCATCAGTTGAGCTATATCCAACATTTTATGATTAATCCTCTCAAACACACTATTCTATTGTGGTTTTCTAGAAGGAGTTAGTTGTAAAACAATCCCATAATCCCTTGGATGATCAATGAATTACTGACTCAAGTATTTACCAACCCAATCTAATCATAGGATATTAATACTCATTCCATATTAATTTTGTACATTATACTGAAACTCTTTGAAATTTTAAAAAGTTTAATACTTGTGTTTCATCATAATAACATAACCATACTGACTAAATCCTTCAATAAAAGTAAATAAGTACCTAAAACTATCACTTTCTTGAATACGCATTAGTCTGCATACATCATTGTGTATGAGATCCAATATTCCACTAGCCCTTTCACATTTTCTATTAAAAGGATCATATTTCCTAATAAACAATATTCTAAATTTTCAAATGATCTATAATTGAATTGTTCAAGTAATCCATCTCTTTGGAGTCTTTATATGTGTTTCTCATTTATATTTCTATGGTGACAATGTCAAAGATTTGTGGAATTATAATAAACCCTAAGCTTCTTATTTTTAATGTTATAAATAGAATTATCTATATATAAAATTTATAAACCATTTATAATAAAATAAATTCCATTAAATATATCATTAGTATATATATAATAACTCTTTTTCTTAATATTTAATTAGAATCTATTCTTTTCTAAACAACATACAGAAATAAAATTTATGTTTGCTATAAAAACATAATAATTGTTCTCAAATTCTAGAATAAATTCACTTGGTAAACTAAAATCATAATTTTTGACCTCTAATATATAAAATCATGATCCAATAACAACATGAAGATTTAATTCACCCTTTTTCAATTCCCTCATATCTCTGAGTCTATGTTTTTCAGTAAAAATGTGTGATGAACACCCAATGTCCAATGCTCATGAGTTAGAGTCGGTGAAATTAACCTCTATAACATTCACATTAAAATTTTCTAAATGTTTTACTTATGTGATAGCAATTATTAACCTTAGATACCAATATATAACTATTCTTAAGATCATACCTATGAAATATCTCAATATGATTATCATGAAGTAATAAATAATCTATAACGGTGACATATCTCGGGGTGAGTATCATTTTATATATTTTTTTATTAATTAATTTTAATTAATTTACCCTCACTATAAGTTATGAACTCATACATCATATATATTTAGTAATCCAAGATCCATATTTCACTAATAATGAGTCCACTAGGGAATTCATCTCCCAAGTTAGTTATTTAGGTAGGGAATCATCCCAATCATAACAACTATGATTATTGGATATTTTAGAAGACAAAATCTTTTTCCAAATACATCATATGGATTCACTTAACTCTATTCCTATGGTATCATAATAGTTAGGGTTTCCAAGATATGTGTTACCCATATAAAACACCAAGTACAAGGCCCTAAATATTATGGAAACATTATAACTTGTTTATCTTACATAAGTAAATCTAGGGTCACATGGATAAGGCATGAAACTACCCAATTGGATGATAGAGGTATTGAAAATTTATAATTTTGAAGGAATCACACAATTAGTATATTAAAATGTTTTCTTAAAATTTTCCTCCGTTTAATATACATATGAAGCATATTTAACTCAATGCATATCATGTAATATTTATTATATAATGTTTTATTCTTTTGTATATGAATTCATATAAAAATTTAGTTTTGGAATCATATTCCATCAACCAAATTAATTTATTTAGACCATGTTAATGGGTAACTCTTTACACAGCAAACAAGTTTGTGTTACTCATCCAAAAACAGAATCCAAACATATTCATTCACATTCAAATGCATCACATAAATAAGGTACATGAACTCTTCATGTAAATGCATGGAGTTATATGAGATTTATTATCTCTACATGAGTAAGCCTAATGCAATGGATAGAAAACCCCTCACCTTTAAGGAATAAGGCATAAACCTCTAGGTCGGTGGGTAGTATGACCCAAAATCCCTCTCCCTAGGGATAATTTACCCAATATATAATTAAATTCATGATATCTATGAAACCTAATATTCAAAAATTATATCCAAAAACTATTATCAATTTCATAACTCTAAAATAAAATTGAGGTAGAGGTAGATGAAAACTTAATCCTATGTTGTTGTACCTAACAAATAATTCCAGGTTGTATCACTAATAAGAAATTTATCATATAAATAAAGCTTAAAAATTATTCAAATTTTATAAATAATTTATAAGCATGATATTTTAAGTAATTGGAATAACCTAAATCCATGATATGTATGTAGGTTTTGGGGTGCAAGGGAAGCAGTCGGGCTCGAGCCCAAAAACAATTCCATCAAGTTATTTATATTTCTCTGAAGAAATAGTTAGAAACGTGTTCCTAAATGTAACGCCCCAACCCCAGTTACCCAGATTCTGTGCATTATTACATAATATTGGCATGATCACAAAAGATCAAATCTCGAAAGACCGATTAGTTTAGTACCCTTGGAATAACTAGATATATTCATAAAGTCTACATTACATCATAAAGTGAAAAATACTATAACAAAATATTGTCTTCATATCCCCTCATACTATCCCTACTGGTCATTCATAAATTACTTCTTCACATCCTGGGAAAAAATAAAACATTGAAAGGGGTGAGCTTAGATGCTCAGTAAGGATAACAATATAGCGGAAACTTTCATAAATACGCATAAACATTTAAGGCAATGTATAACTAAAACAAAAGCCTTTTAAACTTGAACTTTAGCATAATATGGAAAATATAAAATGAAATAATTCCATTTAATTATTCACATGGATATTATACTTTTCAAATAATCACATGCAATATCAATAACCACTTTCATAATGATGGAATGCATAATGCCAGACTATCATAACCACATAGTCAAGGCCTCATGCCAAGACTACAAATAAGATTTTGTCAAGGCCTTGTGCCAAGACACTAGTTTGTCTCAAGAGACCTACTGATGCATCTAGGATCTATAGCAGGCTCCACCCGTCACATATTAAGTCCAATTCATTCCTCATATGAACAGGTTTAAACATAACATAAACATTCGTATTAAAACTAGCATTCGAAATGTCAATACTTTCTACATAAACCACTAATGGTATAAAAATAACACATCCACAATCAAACATATCACAAAACCTTCAATACAATATGTAAGTTTTGTATCAAAATAATAAACTTCAAATAAGCTTAAAATCCATCAAAGGATGTTGACATCGATGAAATCAAAACTATTTGAGAGAAATATATCTTTTTTTGAAATCATTTAAAAGTCACATTATTATAAAATAAAATATTTACTTTGAAAATATTCTTATAATATTGTAAGGGAATCCTCGACGATTTTATAACGGCAGAAAATAGCTGCACCCAGCGTATAAGTTAAAAAAGACATTCTTACCTTAATTCTGTCGAAAAGGGTAAAAAGGACCTTCTTTGGAAAATGATAGAAAGATTCCTTTATAAAATTCTTATAAAAATTAAACAAGGGTATAAATGACTTTATCCCATAGTCTTTAAAATAGTAAGAATAATTTGAAATACATTTTTAAGAAACATGGATGTGGATGACAAAGAGGTCCCAGTAGATAATTACGTATAAACAACCTCGGATAATGAAGAGGTTCTGAAATAAACCCTTACCTTGTGCTTTTTCTTAGTCGATGGTATGTTAACCTCCTCTATAATAGTTAAAACATTGTTATTAAATTATACAAGAACAATATACATAATTATGATATCATATATGATCTTCTAATAATGCTTTGTTAATAATATTTTAGTATTATCGTCATTTCGGGTGTTAACTTACTCATTTTCTTTTATATGTTTTGTGACATAAGTAAGGTTTGTCATGGATAGTTTGTATATTATTAATATCCAGAACGATTTAAAGTTCTTAAACATTAATTTTAATCATCAAACGAGAATTATTCTTGAATGGATATGATGGGGAATGAATCTCATCGTGTTTGTAGAGACGATAGTCCGTACGTACGCACGAGCGACAATATATTTCTTTTGATATTAAAATAATATATAATTGGATGGTATATCATATATAAATATTAATTATCATGTTATATGTATTATTTACATGAATTAAACATCATTATTATACCCATCCAAATAATAATATATTGAATAACAATTACACCACGACATGGAGACGGTAAGCCATATGTACGCACGTATGGTGACATGTCATTAAAAGGATGGATAGAATAATGAATATGGTTATACCATATTTATAATAACATCACATTATATAGAAGATACTGTATTTATTATTTTATAATTTAAATAACAAATAAAGAAGAAGATGAAGAAGAATGGAACTTGAAAGAGGGTGGTGAAAACATTGCCTCTTCTTCGGGTTATTCCTTTTGATTTGATCAAAAGGGCTCTTTAGGTTGGATTTCTAATAAAAATAGGGTATCTAGGTTGAATTGAGGGAATTTGGGATAATATTTGGGCAGGGTTTGGCCGAACCAAAAGGCTTTGAAGGTGTGAAGAATTGGTTAGAAGGGGTGTCCTTTTATAAGGGGGAGGAGGGGCTCTTTAGGAAAACTTAAAGTATTATTTTATAATAAATTCATATTCGGTTTCTAAAGGCTCAAAAGTAGATTATTAAAAGTATAAGGTGGTGATGGGTCGAAATAATTTCAACCAATATATTTTACACAGGTTTGGATCATTATATTAACCTTATCTCTTAGTTTTAACACTTTGTTAATTAGATTGACCTTTACCATGTCACTTTGTATTTTTATATTATATAGTTAATAAACATAATATATACATCCAAGAGACCCCCCAAGTGGTCCATTAATGATACACCTATAATTATATAAGTCTCTTGGTCAAACATTATATTTTTAGGAATATAATATAAATTAATAATATAATATTTGTTTTAAAAACTCTTTTATGTCAATTTTGAAACTATTGGGTATTTTGTTTTTGGTAATTTCATAACAGCATTATTACTTCTAAAACAATTTATATATTCAGTCCTAATATGTCATATTAACCTATAAAATTAGTGTAATTCATAAAAAGTCTCAAATTACATTTATTTTGATATTTAAAATATCAATTATTTTAATATTTCATTAATTAGGTAATTAATGCATCATCATTGTGTCATAAATAAATTAAATTATTTAGTGTCTAAAAATTATAAATAAAATACAATTATGTAGGAAATATTTTTATATTTATAATGAATATTTATAATTGAATTTATCTTTTGTATAATCCTATATTAAAATGTTTTAGTTATTAAACTTTGATTTTAACTCTTTTAACTCTTTTTTTAATTAAATAATAATAAATGTCCTAATCTAATCCAAGTGGACCTAAATGATAATATTTTATTCCTAAGGTTGTTTTTGGTCGAGATAAACTTGTCAAATAGAATTAGGACATGTGTTAGGGTAATATTAATATCATTTTTACCCTTAATTACTCTATTTACTTTTAACCGTGGTAAATAAAAGTAAAAAGTTATTATTCACAAAAAATTATTTTTATCTTATTGAACCACATTTTACTCCTTGATATTAACCGTGTCTATTGTATTTTCTAAATTCTACTCACAAAAGCGGTAAAATTAAGTTTTATGTGAATTTTTAAATTCTCCTAGGAGGTGGGTAAAAGACGGTGAAAAGTTCCATAAAATTTTTATATATCTAAAATTATTCTAAACTAACTCTAATGAAATACATTGAACTTATATAGGTATTATGTATCTATTTTTACCAACATTAAATTTAAATAAAATAAATAATTATTTAAATAAAAATTCGGTTTTAAACTATAACTTAGTGTTTTTTCACTATTCTTCAAAAATTGAATGTTTTTAGAAAAATACTAAAAATTCACCCTAAGATAATTTCGATATTCCGAATCCAAAAAATGAAGTCCATTTTGAAAGATAAAATTTATAAAATTTCAAAAAGTGGGTATTACTATTCATATCGACTAGTTTGATTGGTTGTGGTGTGTGTTAGAACTCGAAGTTGCGTACAACACACGCTACTGTATTATTCAAAGCGAAGCGTACCATAGAAGCTTGGGGTGTTACATTCTCCCCTCCAAATAATTTCATCCTCGAAATTTCTAAAATACTACTACATCAAAATACCCAGGTGGTTCTTCATCATATGTTTCTCGGGTTCCCACGTTTCTTCTTCCATCTTATGGTTTCTCCACAAAACTTTTACCAGACGAGTCGTCCGGTTTCTCAGCACTTGTTCTCTCATATCAAGAATCCTGACGGGCTCTTCGCAATAAGACAGATCGGGTTCCAGTTCTAATTCCTCATAGTTGAGTACATGTGTTGGGTCAGGCATATATTTCCTCAACAGTGATACGTGGAACACATCGTGAACTTTGGAGAGACTTGGCGGCATTGTCAAACGGTAAGCTACAACCCCAATTCATTCTAGAATTTCGAAAGGTATGATGTACCTAGGACTCAATTTACCCTTCTTACTAAAACGTATAACTCCCTTCCATGGATATACCTTCAAGAAAACATGATCTCCTACCTGAAATTCCAAATCCTTCCTTCGGTTATCGGCATAGCTCTTATGCCTACTTTGAGCTGCTTTGATGTGGTTTTGTATTACCTTTACCTTTTCCATCGTTTCCTCCACCAGTTCTGGGCCTATGAGTTTTCTCTCACCAACGTCATCCCAACAGGTTGGTGTGCGCCATCTCTTTCTGTATAAGGCTTCATATGGTGCCATCTGAATACTTTAATGGAAGCTATTATTATAGGAAAATTCCACCAGAGGTAAATATTGATCCCACATAACCTGAAAGTCAAGTGAGCATGATCTCAACATGTCTTCTAAGGTTTGAATAGTCCGTTCTGATTGTCCATCTGTTTGAGGGTGGTAGGTAGTGCTCAAACAAATTTCAGTATCCAAGGCCTTCTGAAGACTCTTCCAGAATCTTGAAGTAAAACGGGGATCACGATCAGAAACAATTGATAGGGGTACTCCATGAAGTCTCACAAATTCATTAATATATAGTCTTGCTAGACGTTCTAGTGGTATATCTTCTCTTATAGCAAGAAAATGTGCTAAATTGGTAATACGATCAACAATAACCCATATTGCATCGTTCTTTATAGGATTCTTTGGTAGTCCCATGATAAATTCCATCGTAATATTATCCCATTTCCACTGAGGTATGGGAAGAGGTTGCATGACTCCTCCAGGTTGTTGCCTTCCAGCTTTCACTTGTTGACAAACCATACATCTTGACACAAAATCAGCAATATCCCTCTTCATGTTGTCCCACCAAAAATGTTTCTTCAGATCTCTATACATTTTGGTGCTCCTAGGGTGTATAGAGAAATTGGAACTATGGCCATCATCCAATAACTCTCTTTTTAGATCAGGTATATTGGGAATACAAAGTCTCTTCCCAAATTTCAAATTTCCATCTTCATACACAAAGTCACTCAATCTCCCATAATTCATAGCTTTAATATTCTTTTCAAACTCTTCATCATCGGTCTGAGAACTCTTTATCCTTTATAGTAAAGATGGTTTGGCAACCATTTGGAAAAAAAATTTATGTTTCACCTTCCATGGTGATTCCCATATCCATCTTTACTAAATCCATGAAAATAGGATCCCTTTCAACTCTCATCTTGTTCAAAACTCCATGATCCTTTCTTCTCAAAGCATCTTCCACCTTATTTTCCTTCCTCGGGTGGTAGTGTATCATGCAATCATAATACTTGAGTAGTACAAGCCATCACCTTTTCCTCATGTTGAGTTCTTTCTGTGAGAAAATGTACTTTAAACTCTTGTGATCGGTATATATGTCACATTTTTCACCATAGAGATAATGTCTCCAAATATTCAAAGAAAAAATTATAGTAGCTAACTCAAGATCATGAGTAGGATAGTTTTGCTCATGAATTTTCAGCTGTCGTGATGCATATTGAATAACTCTATCATTCTGCATAAGGACACAACCAAGTCCTTTCTTCGATGCATCACTATAAATAACAAACCCGTTATTTCCCGATGGTAGAGTCAAAATAGGAGAACTGAATAATATTATCTTAAATTCTTCAGAACATTCTTCACACTCTTTTGTCCAAACAAATTTAACCCCTTTACGTGTGAGCTTCGTTAATGGGTTACCCAATCGGGCAAAATTCTGGATGAAACGCTGATAATAACCTGCTAAACCAATAAAACTGTGTACCTCAGTTATACTCGTTGCGGATGGCCATTATTGTATTTCCTTGGTCTTAGAAGGATCAACAAAGATTCCATCCTAAAGATAATAGGGCCAAGAAAAGAGATCTCCTGAAGCAAGAATTCACACTTGCTAAACTTCACATGTAATTCATGTCTTTTAAGAGTCTTCGGGATAATGCGCTAGTGATTTTCATGATCTTCATAGATTTTGGAGTATACCAAGATATCATCAATAAATACCACCACAAATTAATCGAGATATTACTTGAAAATTCTATTCATTAGATCCATGAATACAGGGGGTGCATTAGTCAGCCCAAAAGGCATTACTGTAAACTCATAATGCATGTACCTGGTTCGAAATGCTGTCTTCGGAATGTCTTCCTTCTTCACACACAACTGATGGTATCCAAATCGAAGCTAAATATTAAAAAAGTATTGAGATCCATGTAGTTGATCAAATAAATCATCAATGTGAGGTAGGGGATACTTGTTCTTTATTGTTATAGCATTGATTTCCCTGTAGTCGATACATAACCTCAGAGATCCATCTTTCTTCTTAACAAAAAGGACAGGGGATCCCCATGGAGAAACACTAGGGTGAATAAATCCCTTATTAATCAATTCCTCTAGTTGTTTCTTTAGTTCAACTAATTCCATAGGGCCATTATATAAGGGGTCTTCGATATAGGCCTTGAACCAGGAATTAAATAAATGGAAAACTCAATTTCTCATTCTAGAGGATGTCCAGGTAAATCTTCTGGAAACACATCAACATATTCTCTCACAATAGGTACATACTCTATTTGAACATTCCTTTCCTCACCCATAGTTATTTCATTCTCTTCCTCCCCGATAATTGAATTTAGTTGAGCTACTAGGGGTGGATCTAGGTAAGAATTAGGGGGTGATGATTCCGCTCTAAAGATAAGGTGTTCCTTATCATCATCATCAAAAATAGTAACCTCCTTCTTCTTACAATAAATTTTTGCATCATGGTCCGAAAGCCAATCCATACCGAGGATTATATCAAATTCAATCATAGTTATGATGATGAGATCCGCAGATAAAGAACATTTATGTGCTCTAATGGGGACTGATTCACAAAACTTTGTTGCAATGATACTTCCCTTAGGAGTTCTGACTGACAACTCCCTTGTTAAATCAAATTGGAAATATTTAATTTTTTTAGAAAACTGGGAAGATATGAAACAATGCGATGATCCAGAATCAAATAAAGCATTTTCTAAACTTGAGGAAGCCATTAAATTACATGCCACCACATCTTTCGGGGCTTCAACCTCAGCAGTAGTGATTGCATAATCTTGTCCTTGATCCCTAGGACTTTTCTGAGGTAAGTTTCCCTGACTCTTAGGACATTCATTTTCATATTGTCCCATCTCCCTACAGTTGTATCATTGAACATCGGTAGCTTCTTTCTTCCCCTTGCAATCACGAGCTTGGTGGCCTTTTTCACTACACTTGTAATATACTCACATTCCCTTTAAGTAAGTACCAGGGAGTTTCTTCCCACACTTACTACAGGATGGATATTCAACTTTTCCCTTATTCCCCTTATTTCCATTCCTAGAGTGATCATAAAATCTCTTCTTTTCTTTCTTTGCTTTAAAGTCAAAAGACTTAGAGAATTCTTTTTCTGTCTTGATAGCACATGAGATAATATCTTCGTACGACAAGAAGGATTGTGACAATAATGATCGATGAAGAAATGGTTTTAACCCATCAAAGAAATGATCAATATTACTTCTTGGGTTACGTATATAATCTCCAGTATACCTTGTTAACCTTGTAAAGTTAGCCTCATACTTTACGACATTCTCATCCTCCTTTTCTCTCGGACTTAGAAATTGCCTTTCCATAACTACTCAAAGGTCACGAGGAAAGTATTTTTCAAAAAACAGATCTTTGAACTCCCTCCATTCCATATTTGATACTTCATCATCTTCCTTCGTGTTATGAATCAATGACCACCATTGATCAGCATCTCAAGTGAGGCTGTAAACTGCCATGATAACTTTTTCCCTTTCACTACTCCCCAAAGCCTGAAATATTTTCTCTAGGGAACTTATCCATTTCTCAGCTAGCAATGGATTTGTACTCCTATTGAATGTTGGTGGTTTTTGCCTCATGAAGAGATCTAAAATTGATCCTCCACGTTGCGGATCAGGGTGCTCCATACAGGTAAGTTTATTATTCATAACCTGAGTGAGTTGTCCCAGTATGGTGATTAGCTGATCAGGACTAGTTGCATCACCAGCTCCACTATAATTATCTTGAGCGGGAGGTAAATCCTTACATGGAGTGTGTGCATTGATATGGTTTCCATTTCTTCCACTAGGATCCATTTCTAAACAATGGCATAAAGTAGATCAATTTATGAATCAAAATACATAATTCCATACCTGTAAAACACATAACATAAATTGAACTATTTATGGACATAATGCATAATCATAAAAATGTTTTCTTTGAGGAAGTATATACTCATAAACCCTTCATAATGGTTTGTAAAGAAATTGAGAATTATCCTAAGTATATCCACTGGGAGTGTCGTAACCAGGAGTGCAGCAAGACCCATTGTCGTGCACCAGTTCCTGATCGAGTCTAGCTCAAAGTGGTGTTTTTGGGTTTTACCCCTAAGTACATCTGTGCCAAAGCCGTCTCTACCTTCTTGTATCTAGATAGGTATTTATTGCTCGTAAAACACACAAAATATCTAGAATACCAAAATTCTAGGAAGTTCTTCTATACTAATCCTCAAAGTTTATCTTAGGGCTATGTGCTCTAATCTGAGTTTATCTAAATCTAGTTTCCAAGGTTTGTAATAAACTTCCTATGATACCAACTGTAATGCCCCGACCCCAGTTACCCAGAGTCGGTGCATTATTTCATAATATTGGCATGATCACAAAAGATCAAATCTTGAAAGACTGATTAGTTTAGTAGCCTTGGGATAACTAGATACATTCATAAAGTTTACATTACATCATAAAGTGAAAAATACTACAAAAACATATTGTCTTCATATCCCCTCATACTATCCCGGCAGGTCATTCATAAATTACTTCTTCACATCCTGGGAAAAAATAAAACATTGAAAGGGGTGAGATCAGATGCTCAGTAAGGATAACAATATAGTGCAAAATTTCATAAATAAGAATAAACATTTATGGCAATGCATAACTAAAACAAAAGACTTTTAAACTTGAACTTCAGTATAATACGGAAAAGATAAAATGAAATAATTCCATTTACTTATTCACATTGATATTCTAGTAGTCGAATAATCACATGCAATATCAATAACCACTTTCATAATGATGGAATGCATAATTCCAGACCATCATAACCAGATATTAAAGGCCTCATGCCAAGACTACAAATAAGATTTTGTCAAGGACTTATTCTAAGACACTAGTTTGTCTCATGAGACCTACCGATGCATCGAGAAGCTATAGCGGGCTCCACCCGTCACATATTAAGTCCAATGCATTCTTCATATGAACAGGTTTAAACATAACATAAACATTCGTATTAAAACTAGCATACGAAATGTCAATACTTTATCCATAAACCATGAATGGTATAAAAATAACACATCCACAGTCAAACATATCACAAAAACTTCAATACAATATTTAAGTTTTTTATCATAATAATAAACTTCAAATAATCTTAAAATCCATCGAATGATGTTAACAAAGATGAAATCAAAACTATTTGAGAGAAATATCTCTTTTTTTGAAATCATTTAAAAGTCACATATTTAGAAAATAAAAAATTTAATTTGAAAATATTATTATAATATTGTAAGGTAATCTTCGACGATTTTATAACGGCAGAAAATAGCCGCACCCACCGTATAAGTTAAAAAAGACATTCTTACCTTAATTCTGTCGAAAAGGGTAAAAAGGACCTTGTTTGGAAAACGAAAAAAATATTCCTTTATAAACTTCTTATAAAAAGTAAACAAGGTTATAAATTACTTTATCACATAGTCTTTAAAATAGTAAGAATGATTTGAAATACATTTTTAAGAAACATGGATGTGGATGATAAAGAGGTCCCAGTAGATAATTACGTATAAACAACCTCAGATAATGAAGAGATTGTGAAATAAACCCTTACCTTGTACTTTTATTTAGTCGATGGTATGTTAACCTCCTGTATAATAGTTAAAACATTGTTATTAAATTATAAAAGAACCATATACATAATTATGATATCATATATGATCTTCTAATAATGCTTTGTTAATAATATTTTAGTATTATCGTCATTTCGGGTGTTAACTTACTCGTTTTCTTTTATATGTTTTGTTACATAAGTCGTGTTTATTATGGATAGTTTGTATATTATTCATATCCAGAATGATATAAAGTTCATAAACATTACTTTTAATCATCAAATGATAATTATTTTTGAATGGATACGATGGGGTATGAATCTCATCGCGTTCGTGGATACGGTAGTCCGTACGTACGCACGAGCCACAATATCATTCTTTTCATATTAAAATAATATATAATTGGATGGTATATCATATATAAAGAATAATTCTCATGTTATATTTATTATTTATATGAATCAAACATAACTATTATACCCATCCAAATAATAATATATTGAATAACAATTACACCACGACGTGGAGACGGTAAGCCGTACGTACGCACGTATGGTGACATGTCATTCAAAGGATGGATAGAATACTGAATATGGTTGTACCATATTTATAATAACATCACAGTATATAGAATATACTGGAGTTATTATTTTATAATGGAAATAACAATGAAAGAAGAAGTTGAAGAAGAATGGAACTTGAAAGAGTGGGGTGAAAACATTACCTCTTCTTCAGGTTCTTCCCTTTGATTTGATCAAAAGGGGTCTTTATGTTGGATTTCTGATCCAACTAGGGCCCCTAGGTTGAAGTGAGGGAAGTTTAGAGAATATTTGGGTAGGGTTTGGCCGAACCAAAAGGCTTTTAAGGTGTGAGGAATTGGTTATAAGGGGTGTCCTTTTATAAGGGGGAGGAGGGGCTCTTTAGGAAAACTTAAAGTATTATTTTATAATAAATTCATATTCGGTTTATAAAGGATACAAAGTGGATTATTAAAATTATAAGGTGGGGATGGGTCGAAATAATTTCAACCAATAGATTTTAGAGAGTTTTGGGTCATTATATTAACTTTATCTTTTATTTTTAACTCTTAGTTAATTAGATTGACATTTACCATGCCACTTTGTATTTTTATATTAAATAGTTAATAAACTTACTATATACATCCAATCAACCCCCAAGTGGTCCAGTAATGATACACCTATCATTATATAAGTCTCTTGGACGAACCTTAGATTTTTATAAATAGAATATAAATTAATAATATAATATATTTTTTTAAAACTCTTTTATGTCAATTTTGACACTATTGGGTATTTTGTTTTTGATAATTTCATAACAGCATTATTACCTCGAAAAAAAATTATATAATCAGTCCTAATATGTTATATTAACCTATAAAATTATTTTAATTCATAAAAAGTCTCAAATTACATTTATTTTGATATTTATAATGTCAATTATTTTAATATTTCATTAATTAGGTAATTACTGCATCATCATTCTGTCATATATAAATTAAATTATTTAGTCTCTAAAAATTTTAAATAAAATACCATTATGTATTAAATATTTTTATATTTCTAATGAATATTTATAATTAAATTTATCCTATGTATAACCCTATATGAAAAATGTTTTAGTTATTAACTTTGATTTTAACTCTTTTAACTCTTCTTTGAATTAAATAATAATAAATGTCCTAATCTAATAAAAGTGGACCTAAATGATAATATTTTATTCCTAAGGTTGTTTTTGGCCGAGATACACTTGTCCAATATAATTAGGACATGTGTTAGGGTAATATAAATATCATTTTTACCCTTAATTACCCTATTTACTTTTAACCGTGGTAAATAAAAGTAAAAAGTTACTATTCACAAAAAATTATTTTTATCTTACTAAACCACATTTTACTCCTTGATATTAACCGTGTCTCTCGGATTTTCGAAATTCCACTCACAGAAGAGGTAAAATTAAGTTTTATGTGAATTTTTAAATTCTCTTATGAGGTGGGTAAAAGATGGCGAAAAGTTCCATAAAATTTTTATATATCTAAAATTATTCTAAACTAACAGCAATGAATTACATTGCACTTATATAGGTATTATGTATCTATTTTTACCTTAATTAAATTTAAATAAAATGAATAATTATTTAAATAAAAATTCGGTTTTAAACTATAACTTAGTGCTTTTTCACTATTCATCAAAAATTGAATGTTTTCAGAAAAATAGAAAAAATTCACCCAAAGATAATTTCGATATTCCTAATCCAAAAATGAATTCCATTTTGAAATATAAAATTTATAACATTTCAAAAATTTGGTATTATTATTCATAATGGCTAGTTTGATTGGTTGTGGTGTGTGTTAGAACTCGAAGTTGCGTACAACACATGCTGCTGTATTATTCAAATAGAAGTGTACCATGGATGCTTGGGGTGTTACACTAAAATCCAAAAAGATAGGATATTTTCACATATAATTTATAATTGATTTATTTAATTAAATAATTTCCTTCCACTGAATTTTTTCTTCATCGATGAATCGGTAGACCACTCTTGTCGTATCATTGTTACGTCAAATGAATTAAATGTAGATTCCCACTAGTGGTGATCCACACATGATTTTTAAACCTCTAATCATCACAATAGAATTTTATGGGTACTATAATGGATGAATCTATCACTTGTTATGATCAATGTTGATTGTAACTAAATCCTTCAAGGAATAATAAATTTACACTGGTGGAGGAGGAGAATTTCTTCACATTCTTCATAGCATTCTGGGGATGAGATATCACTAGGTCTTGAGAGGATTCTCTCTAGAACTCATTGTGCACAACAAAATAATTTGGCTCTACTAGTTGCACAAAACATCATAACATGGTTTATATAGTGCTAGGGTTATAAAATAAATAATTCCATAGTGGTTCTTATAATTTTTTACTTCCTACTGAACCACTTCTCTAAAAAAAATTATTATTATCATATACTTGACATGTACTAAACTCATAGAAAAAAAATTGTTTTTATTAAATAAATAAATTAAAATTTATTTAAATATTTTCTAATATTACATTTATCATTGGACCATTAAATTTGATCTTCTAATACTGCTTAATATTTATCATTCTTTGGATAATTACGATTTAAATAAATATCATTGCATTATTCACCAAAAAATATATAAATATTATATTCATTGAAAATGTTGAATAAATATTTATTAAATATTTTTATAACTAAATAAATAATATTTTTTACCTTTTGAATAAACTAGAATAATTAAATATTTTGATATTAACATAATTAAATAAATAATGACCCGATGAATAAAAAATTATTAAATATTCAACTCACATATACAAATTCTCTAAAATAATTGGTGATTGAATATTTGTAATCAGACCAGCATAAATAATTATTAAACTATATATGGGAATAATATTTACCTGACATGTTAAATTTATATACAATTTAACTGATGTTTTGAATCCACTTTTTGTATGACCCATTAGACCCCTTTCTTAGTGACATTAGGCTACATTGCCTATAGTACAAGGTTAGAATCTAGAAACACACCAAATCAATCATAGAGAAATAAGTTAATGTCACAGTGACATTTAACCTCCTATGAACATACACCATGTGATATAATGCCTTTATCTTAATATATCTAATCAAGAAGGTTGTATGCTAGTGTCATCAACCAATATGCTTGATGTCTCTTTCTTTGACTTTATATAAATGAATTTTTTTTACAACACCACCATATACATGGAATTAATTAGAAAATTATATTCCCTTTAATGGGATTTGGATATCAACTTAGGTTAAAGAACAAAATGGGTAAATCCTTTCTCACATTATTCATTAATACAACATCACTCATGACACAGCCAATGTATCCTACCTTGTCATGAGCATATGTCATCATGGTTTTTTAAATGCATCAAAGTATGTGACTTTAAAATGTATTAATAATAATATTATTAAATTATAATAATCATTACACATGTCTACAAATAGGAATATCCAATGACACATATAAATGTGGATTTAAAATTAGCAGGTCATGTTCTCATAATCTCCTACACTGGATAATCCCAAGGGTGTACATAATGAGAAAGTGTCTCAATGTACAATTAGTATCCACCCCTAATAGACTATATCATTTGTTTCTCGTCAAATGATATTTTCCAAATATATGACTTATATTTAAGAATATTTTCATGACAATTCTTGGTTATCGTCATAGTGGGGAATTATTATGACCTTTTAGAATGATAAGTATACTTATCACATTATCATATACTATGTCATGTAGAATAAAAATCATGATGTGATAATATATTTTATAAAAATCCAAACACATGAATAAAAGTAACCATAAAGTACTTAGAATTTTGTTCTAGGGAACCAACTCCAATAGACTCCCACTTTCACTAGAGCCAACTGATAATAACCTTTAGTCTGCTATCTCTCATATGATGTTCATGCTTATATTGAGATAAATATTTATCCAAGGGTTCTATCATGTTTTCTTCGATATAATATATTATCATAGCGACTTCACCCTTTTAAGTGATATTTTTGAAGTATTACCTTTTTCCATTTATGTGATCTTGGATCCTTTATGAGATACACCACTGTAGTATTATCATAATATAATGTGATAGGATATCTAATCTTATGCACCACATTGATCTATTTAATAAAGTTCTAAATCCAAATAGATTCTTTGGTGTCATAAAAAGATGTTATATACTCAAACTCCACTATAGAATCAGTGAAAATTGGAT
Organism: Viscum album; assembly: GCA_963277665.1. Taxonomy (NCBI): domain Eukaryota; kingdom Viridiplantae; phylum Streptophyta; class Magnoliopsida; order Santalales; family Viscaceae; genus Viscum; species Viscum album. The sequence continues at coordinate 294,600,917 of OY728157.1, forward strand.
ACTTCAAACTCTTCCAACTCATATCTCCTCCATTGAGACTAAAAACATATCTTGATTGTGACTTTATATTGTTCTTATTTTTTTAGAAACTGTTTCAGTATATCCTCTAATGACAAGTTCATCATCTTCTCAATATACCAAGAACATATCCTTAGTACACCTCAGATACTTAATTATGTCCTTAATAGCCAATCAAAATTGCTCTCTTAGATAATCTTGATATCTATCTACCATGGTTAAAGCATAGGAAACATCTAGACTAATACATAACATGGAATACATGATAGATCCTATTAAAAATGTGTAAGGGATATTACTCATTCTCTCTCTAAATTTGAATATGAGGACACATTTTCTTGAAGAGATATATACTATGTGACACTAGAACCAATACCCTCTTGGATTGTTCTTGTACTAAATATATTTAGTATTTTTTCAATGTATATACTTTGACTTAGTCTAAGAAACCTTTTGGATCTATCATGAATGATCCTGATTCCAAGGATATATATTATTTCACCTAAGTACTTCATAGATAATATCTTGTTTAACCATTCCTTAAATTATTGTAAAACTAGTATTCTATTTTCAATATGTAATACTCCATCAATATATACTACTAGGAATATGAACACACTCTCACTAAACATATTATAAAAACATTACTCAAATTCATTCTTTATGAAACCAAATTCTCTTATGGATTCATCAAACTAAATGTTCCATGAATTAGATGTCTGCTTTAAACCATAAATGGATCTCTAAAACTTTTATATCTTATTGGAATTTTATGGTGTCAGAAACCATTTAGGTTGTGTCATATATATGTCTTTCTAAAGGTTTCCGTTAAAGAAATCTGTTTTGAAATCTATTTACCAAATATCATATTTATGGAAAGATGTTATGAAAAGTAAAATTATAATGGTTGTAAAAATTTAAATTAGAAAAAATGTTTCATCATATTCAATTCCTTGATGTTTTTTAAACCTTTTTTCCACTATCCTTTCTTTACAGGTACTTACTTTACCTTTCATATCTAGTTTTCTCTTGAATACCCATTTTCACCCAATAGGATTTACATCAAATTCTGGACTAACCAGAACCCAAAATTGGTTTTGATATAAATAATTTATCTCAACATTCATGTATTCTTTCAATATTGTATCTTTTAAGCTCTCTACCACCTATTTTTAGGAAATTAGATCATTATTTTCAACAAATAATGAGTCACTATCTTCAGTTTCTAGAAAACCATATATTTTTTGCTCTTTAACCTCATTAGTGATCTTATGAAATACTACTGTTTCAGGAACAACAACTTCCATATTAAATTTTGGAACCTATTCTTATACTAACACTTTTGTATTTTGAGAAAAAACATCATCAAATTCAATCTTTCTCCAAATATCCTTCTTGAGGAAGTTCTCCCTATTGAGAAAAATAATTTGTCTTGTGATTTTCACCTTCTTGTTTATTGGGTTTAATAGATAGTATCCCATTGTTTCCTTGAGATACTTTATAAATATACACTCTGCACCTCAGGGTGCTATTTTCTTCCATAGTTATATTTAGCAAATGCCTCACAATCCCATGCACGAGTATGTGAAAGGATGTATTTCTTAGTATGAATTAAATAACATGGTATCCAATATTCAATATTAGTTAATACTCAGTTTAGAATGTGTGTTGAAACATTTAATTAAAATCAGTAAATGGATAATGGAAGAGTTTCATAGATCATCATCAACCTTACAATTCCATGAAAGGTACAGTTCCTCCTTTCACTGACACCATTTGACTATAGTGTATGAGGATGAGTGAGTTGTGATAGGATCTCACACTCCTTTATAAAATTGATGAATTCTTGGTTAAGATATTCACCACCCCAATCATATAAAAGTTTCTTTATCTTCTTACCAAATTAATTATAAACTTCATTCTTAAATTCTATGAATTTCACAAAATATTATGACTTATGCCTCATTAGGTATATATATCCAAATTTACTCAATTAATTGATAAAATTAGGGAAGTAAGAACACCCACCTCAAGATTCTACTAAAAATGGTTCACACACATTAATGTGTACTAATTCTAGAAGAACTTTATCTCATTCATTTTTTCACCAAAAGGTGGATTGTTCATTTTTCCTTGTAAACAAACCTGAAATTTGTTAAGTGGTTTTAGATCAAAATAGTCTAAGTAACCATATTGGTAGAGCTTTGTCATATTATTATTATTTACATGACAAAAATGATGATTCCATAGCTTGTTGTAAAATTATTTGTGAAAACTTGATTAATTGTCAATTTCCAATACTTGGTTTTCATACTTAAATAAATAAAGACCATTTTTATAATATTTAATTCCATAACATACACAGTCTTTATAAAATAAACAACTTTTATTTTTTAACTTGAAAATTAAAACGTATATATATATAGGAAAGATATAGGAATTATGTTTCTGGATATTTTTGCTACATACTAAAAATATTTAAAAATTAAGACCATCCTTGTTGGTAATGGAACATGGAAGTCTCTAATGGCTAGAGCAGTCAGCCCTGTATAATTAGTAGTATAAAAATACACCTCTCCTAGGAAAATATTTCAAAATCTACTTGCCCCTTATATTTGAATACAGATTTCATCCCTATAATCTATATCTAATACACAATGTATAGATATAGATATAATTCACTTGATAAAAAATGACCTTGATGCTCTCCTTACTTTATTAACTCGGTAAAGTTCTTCATCTAGTGGACTAGCTTTCCATATGTAAACATATTTCATCATTTTCATTTACCTATCTTTATATCTTCCTTTTCTTGGAAAGATAGTTCTAAATATCCTTAGACTTATTTCGAGTATTGGGACCCTTTCCCTTATTCTTCCTTTTATTATTCACCATAAGGACCACAATATTTTCATGCCTCATGTCTTTATCAACTTGGTGAATAAGATTAATGAGTTCTGAAATCTTTTTATCACTATTAATCATATTATAATTAATAATAAAACAAGAGTAAATATTAGTTGTTAAGGATAAAATGATATATTTGCACAACTCATCAGGGATTATAAATATCATGATGTTTAAGCACTCAATGTATCTAATCATCTTGACTTTGTGAGGCCCAGCTAGCACCAACTCTCCAAGATTGCATGTGAATAATGTATTAGAGATCTCATATATCTCTATTATTTCCTTCTCTTGATATAGATCTTGAATTTGATACATGATGTTATAAATTTATATATCCTCGTGTTACTTTAAAAGATAAATGTACAAAGTAGATAGCATCAAACATTGGACAATTGTGTTATCATCCAAAAGTTTCATATAGAGAGATAGATCTTCCTCAAAGTCCTCTTTTCTAGGTGCCTCAAAAAAAGGGTTTCCCATCACATCTAATTTCCATTCAAGGTGTAGTATAACACCTATGAATTTATACCATTCCTATGGATCACTATGATATTAATGAAGTCATGTGAGTTTTCATTTCTACAATAAATAAGAGAAGAATTTTAGTACTATATCTAGATTGTAATTTAAATAATAAGTTTAATTTAATTCATTAATCGCCCAATATTTTATTAAAACATAATGTCCCTTTCAATTTTTTTTCAAAATATCCCATCTCATGGATATCCTAGTGTAAAGGTCCCACATGACCCTTCTCATAACTTGGATGGAGGTTTGACAAGCTAATCAGAGGTACTTAGGTAGGTTCAACTTTCTAACTACATTAATGTATGGATCCTTGATCTATTGAGTGGACTCACTAATCTTGAAATCTTAGATTATGATTTCCTCATAACTTTTCCAAATAGTTTTACTAAGGATCATGAATTCGGTCAAGCCTTAATTTAAACTAGGTTAATTCGACCCAAAAAAAATCAAGATACAGATTCTCCAGTAATTTAAATCACCCCAATGAAGGTTGGTTAAGAACATTGAACTGTGGTTCAATTTCTACTCAAGTAGTGGAATGTTATACTGATTTAATATTTTATTTGATTGATTTTTTATCTTTATGTGTTAAATACCCATTTTATCATATCACATGATTGTTAATATTAAGTTTATGTTAATTAAGTGATTAACCATGTCTACATAATGTTTAAATATATGATAATATTTATTTTAATTCCATCTTACATTCTTGTTAATTATTTTATTTAATGATTTAAATATATGTAAATAATTAGCCATGAAAATGAAATAAATATAATAAATAAAGTGGAATTACCATGAGATCCTTTAATGTTTGCTTTATCTAGTGCATGATAAAACAAACCTTAACCCTCAGTATTTAACTCATGGAACCAAGAATGGTTCTATTTAAAGTATTCCATGGATACTATTGTGTACCTCCTAGATTGGTTTCACCTCGATTATGAACTTGATCCACCACCACTTTCCTATAAGCTCCATAAAATATATAATAATTCTCACAATAAATTAAGGAGAACCAAAGGATTGGTTAATGGGGTTATGTAAAAGAAACAGTGGTTACATAGGCCCTTACATAATGAGAGGAGAGGAATGAATCATAGACTATTAGTTAATTTAATAAATTATTAAAAAAACCATGAAATAATAAATTAAATAAACCAATAATATATACAGGATGGCCTAATCTCATATTCTTCCACATATATGTAATGAATATGAAAAAGTAAACTAGTCATCGTTAACTTCAATTCATTCTTTATTATCAAAATAAATGTGCTTGAATTAATTCAATAAAGCAATTAATTAATTAATTCCATTTATCTTAATGACCATATGAAATCTCTTGGGTATACCCATCATAAATGAGATATGGAAAATAGATGGTTTGATCAGTAATTATACATAAATACATGGAATAAATTTATCATTTATCAATTCTTCAATCCTTATTACATAGTTAGCACATCTAATGTGAATAGTGAAATTATGTTTTTAATGATAAAATTAATTATTATATATATTATTTAATTTCTTTTTCTTTAATAGGAGACTACATGGTGCGTACTAATAAGATACATATCAATTTCCTCTCTTGTCATGTATCTAGGATAAACGTTAAGGGATTTGTCATGTATCTTGGTTGAATAACATGACGTGTACTATAAACCATCAATTGACTCAATATGCTTTTTAGATGTGGGGATTAATGAGTCATGTGGAATGTACACTAGCTACACTCCACATATATCTTTAATGACAGAGGATATCAGTCTCGTGCAGTGTTATAATGCATATTTGACTATATAGATAGGGAGAATTTTTCTGCTAAACTGTCTAGACTACAAAGTGTGTATGCCAACTACATGTCATGTGGTCTAGAAAACCATGTTTCGGTATATCCTAGTTAAAACTTGGTGTGCATTAAATTCTCCATTTTTCATTAATACTCAATGCATCATGCATCCCAAGACACATCTAGGTGCAGTAAACTTGGTTACACAACATGTACTTTAGATCACACGTTAGGTATCTTTGTCTACTAGCCAAAATCCTCAAAATATACTAATGGAATATTAGATTGTTCCTCATCTATTATTAATCTATTTAAGATGACATAAAACTTGAGTTGAAAGAATTAATATATTGAAAACATGTTAATTAAACTCTGGATTAAATAATTAATAAACTCAAAGCAAATAAATAAAAAAAATTCATATAATTGATCAAATAATAATAAAGAATTATAAATTATTATGCGACCACTCTGATATCACCTATAGGTTCTGGGGTGTAATGGAAGCAGTCAAGCTTGATCCTTATAAAATGTTTCCATCACCTTCTTCAAATTTCTCCTCATAACTATATACAAATGTGTTCCCAAAATCCACAAAGATAGAATCTTTTCACATATAATTTTTAATTAATTTATTTAATTAAAGAATTTTATTTTATTGAATTCTTTCTTAGTCAATGAATCTATAGAAAACTATTTTTTTATCATTGTTGTGTCAAATGAATCAAGTATAGATTCCCTCTAGTGGTGATCCACGCGTGTTTTTTGAACCTCCAATCATTGTCGTAGGAATCTCTAGGTGTAATCACAAATTAATATATCACTTTCAATGATCAATGTTGATCATAACTGAATCCTTAAAGGAAGAAGAAATTCTCTCTAGTGTAAGAGGAGAATTGTTTTTTATTCTTCTAATAATTCTATGGATAATATCTCTTTAGGCGTTGAGAGGATTCTCTTGAGAACTTGTTGTGCACAATAAAAAAATGTGGTTATACTAATTTCACAAAATGTCATAACCGGATTTATATAGTTAGGGTTAGAAAATAAATAATTGCACAAGGGTTATTATTATTTTCTTAATTCCCAATGAACCCCATGTATAACTAATATTATTATTATTATTATTTTTTCACATTCTCTAAAATCATGGATAAAAAAATATTATTTTTCTTGAATAAATATATTAAAATTTATTCAAATAATATTTAATATGAAGTTTCTCACTGGACCATTAAAATCGGTTCACTAATCCTCCTAATTTTTTATTGGTATCTAAATAATTACTATTTTAATAAATATTATTACATTATTCTCCAATAAATATATAAATAATATATTCATTGAAACTAGTGAATAAATATTTAGTAAATACTCATGTAACTAAATAAATAAATATTTTGTTACCTTTTGAATATACCAGAATAAATAAATATTTTTATATTCACATAATTAAATTAATAATTACCTTGTTAATAAATATTTACTAAATATTACACTCATATATATATATATATATTCTATTGAATAAATGGTAATTGACTATTTTTGATCAAACCAATATGAATGATTATTAAACCATATACGAGAATAATATTTATCCAACATGTTAAATTCATATATAATTTAACAATGCTTCCAAATAAACTTTTTTTGTGACCCTTTATGCCCCTTTCTCAATGGCATTGGGATACACTACCTAAATTTCATGGTTAGTTTCTAGTAACATGTCAAGGCTCTCATAGAGAAGTATGTTAATGTCCTAATGAAATGTAACCTCCCATGAACATAAACCATGTAATATAATCTCTTTATCTTAATATCTATAAGCAAGAAGGTTGAATTCTAGTTTCATCTAACAATGTTCTTGATTTATCTCTCTTTAACCTTTCAAAAATGAACTTGATAACAACACCGCAAGGTGACCCTAACAGTCGAGTGACTCTAAGCAAGAAGGTTTCATTATAAATGTGGATTTACAGTTTGTGTTTCATGTTCTCATAAAGGTAATGAGGTGACCCTAACAGTTATGTGTCTTATTCTGGTCATTTTTCCTAACCTCATGGAATCGTAGGGGGTTATATGAATGAAATGCATATCACACCTTATGATATGTTGATATAATAAGAAAGGCATGAGATGTATTTGCTTCTTATATCATATCATTCAACAGGCATTATGATATTCCATACATGAGATGAATCAATCTTCCATATCCAATCCCTAATGGTTCTTCATTTAAAAATCTATGAGATGTATCATTTTGCATCATTTGTTTACATATTTAATAAATAACACCCCAATAACATATATTGTACAGGTTCCCTGAGATGAAACCTGATACTCACTATGTAGTCCATGATCTTAATTCAATGAAAAGAATTTAGATGTATATATAATGGGATGATATCCCATCTATTTTAATTACATATATTTTTTCATTCTATCCAAATCTCTCTCTTCAACTTGATATTTTTTTTATTACTATATTAAAGATACTAACACCCCTTTGATGTTTTGGGAATCCCTAGAATGTGAATCATGATCCTTAGATTGATGGATTGCCTATGGAGGTAGAAATATTACATTTACTACTCCTATGATCATCATCAAGATACTATATTGATAAAGGAGATGGATTCCAATATTTATGTATTATAGGTATGATGTTATTTTTAAACCCTTGCACATTATTTCCTTAAACATGGATCGGGTTGTATATGGGTTTTTTTCATTACAAAATGTCATAGGTTGATCCCCTAAAACCCATCATCATCATTTTACCAAGACTTATAATATTATTACATGTTTTGTGTATGTATTATGCCCTTGAGAGGATGTGATGATCACTATTCATTCACTGGAACAAGATGGACCTTTTTTCCATGATCTAAATAGTATAGTCATCCCCAAATTTCACCTTGCTGATGATATTATAATCTAGATAATAGAACTTCACTTAATGGAATTTCATTTGGTTTTTAGATATTTTTTCCATATATGATACATCAATGTGGATTTTTTCATCCTCATAGCAATTAAATTTTGGAAGCCCCATATCTTCATTAAAAAACAAAACATGTTTTTGGTCTCACATATCTTTTAACTCCTCCTAAGACACATCCATAATTAGTATAGGTTTTCTACCGTGTGTTTCTTTGATATTAGACTCTTCTTCATGATTCTTCCTATAAAACTAAAAAAAATAGTTCCCCATGTTACGCAATTATAGAATTTTATGTGGATATTTTCCTTATTGATGATGGTGGTATCATCGACACCATCCTAGAGTGTCATTCCAGTACCCAAAAACATCACTTTCCATGATAATGCCACTTTTCACACCCTCTTCCCTAACCATGTACCTCAATATTGTTATTTCCATCCTCTAACAACTCCCCTGTGGCTTTCTTCCTAAGAATAATCTACTCCGCTTAAGAGAGTAATTGGTTATCTCTATAACCATAGACTTTGTGTATATACTCCTTATTCACTTTCAATAGTTTTATTTCTTCCTCAAATTACATATAATTAATTTTTAAGATTTTCTCAATGAAGGTAAAACCTGTATATACTTATCAGGAATGGAATCCTATAGTCTCTTGATAAGTGTGGTATCCATCGTGTGGGCTCTAAGTTCCTGGAAATTGTTTTAAAATCTATTGATCTTCCTAGAAAACTCATCAAAAAATCATTCAACCACATCATAAGAACTATAGGATCACTATTTAATGTTTTTTATCTTTCATTATTCATCTAATCAATGTTAAGATACTAATCTTGAAGTTCATCCCATGTCCCCTTCACAATCTTTTTTTTTGGAAATTTTCAGCAGCACAACCCTGAATACAACCATAAAAATGCATTCACATTCTATATTATCCTTTCTTGCTTCCATTACCACTCTAGAAGTATATTTAATGTATTACCAGACTCTTTAATCCTCCATATTCACTTTTATCATGATTTAATGTGTTGAATAGTTTGTGGATGAAATCATCAGGTAATGCAATGGCACAATACTCTCCTTTATAGCTTGGTGTGGATTGGTCTCCATCTCCTTGAAGAAGATTTATTTGGGAATAAAAATTTACTCTGATAAAATATATTTTATTAAATATAATTGGGAGTATTTCCCTCCATTTTACTATAAATAATGTGAGTGCATGAATAGAGGAACGTAACCAAAAATTTATTGCACACATAAATGTGGGAATAGAGGAAAAATAAAGAAGGGAAAAAATTGTTGGGAAAGTTATATATTTTTTACCACTCTCTAATTTTTTAATTGTGAAAAGTAAAATGCACCAAATTGAAAAAAAAATATTTTGGTATATTATCAACTCATGATCCAAGTCACAAACTTGAACCATAAAAAAATATAACCTAAAACTACCAACAAAATCTATAAATAAACTTTCTTCAAGTGCCACATCTGATATCCACCTATACCTAGGTCTATAAAAAAACATTAGCAAACCTAGAAATAAATATTTAGTACCCCCATGTCAAAATTAAAACAAAAAATGCATGAGTTTCATAAAATAATAAGAATAAATCAAAATTACATAAATATTCGAGTATAATATTAAATGTAATTATTTATTGAATACAAAATAACTGCAAATAAAATCCAATCAAAATTATACCACGTGTGAGATCCATTATATGATCGACCCACTAGAAAAATAATCATTAAGGAAAATAAAAATAAGATACAATAATCTGAATCCTTGTAAGTAGAGAATATCTTCTCTCATGAATCAATGAAATAATAGTATTTTCAAGAAATATGAGGTTTAATTTCTGACACCATAATGACATATAAGTGTCCAATTCATCACCTGTCGAACCATCAAGCTCTAAAATTGAAGACAAATTCTCATAATTAGACCCCATAATATCCATGTAGTTCAAAGATTCAAATACTATCATATGATTATTCATTTATAGAGATATATCCATAGACCCCATCACCCCCAACTCTAATTATTAGTCGATATAAGGAAACTATGGATGGCATAGGTGGGTGGATTGACTGATCCCTTTAAGAATCACAGTTATTTCCAAAACATAAAATAGTTTTTAATGGATAAGATAACAACCAAGGTTCCCTTGGAATAAAACTAATCATACCATGGTTCCTAGGTGGTGAAATATTATTCAAAATTAGTGTTTCTATTAGATATAGGGTTACCCTTCTACATTCTATGGTGTGGGTGTTGTCAACTTTTTAACATGGGGATGATACTTTAGACCCTAAAAACATCAAGTGATTAGGTTTTAACAATGATCATAGAGTCATTACCACCATCTTGACCATAATAATTGAGGTAAAAAAGATCATGTAGTCATATACATCTCATAGGATCTTTAAATTAATTTTTTTCTTGAACAGACCCTTCTTGTTGTTGCGAAAAGTAGTATGACGGTCACTAATTGTCAATCCTACCATATTTCATCATGGTTAGATAGAGTAAATAAATTAGGATGAGTAGATTTTGGAGTTAAGAATTATGTGAAAGGAGTTAGGATAGGTAAATGATAAGAAAATAAGGAGAATTAATTTTGGCATATTCATGAGGTTAGAGTTTGGAATTAGGCACGTGTTGGGTTTCACTTGGTTTGGTAACCCCAAGGTAACAATGTTAAAGTCATTAAATTTTATTTTAATAGGATATATTATCCATCACGATTTGTAGTGGTTGATGAAATTTTATACAAGGACAATGATTATCAATTTATTGACTCGATTACTTAGATCATAGATTGCAAGGTATATTTAGGTTGGTGAGTTCATCATATAGTGTTTAATAAATGATCTTTATAAATTATTTCTTGTAATAGGGGAACTATTTTGAGATATCAAATTGATAAATTCCTATGATATCATCTAAAATTATATAACATTTTTATTAGATTTGGGGCCCTGAAACTAAATAATTTATACTTTAGATTTCTTGTATATTCATATACAGAAGTTTTTATAAATACCTTATTATATATCAATTATTCTTTTGTGTAACTTTAATGTGATAATTTATAATAGTATTTTTTACATTGAAAAATTAATAAAATTTCCCCACTATGGTGATAACCTTGAAAATATATAATTATATTCTTAAACTATGTATCCTATGGTTGTAAGATGTCATCGGAAGAGACACAGATAATAAAGACGGTCTGGTGTGAGGACTCAAAAGAGGATAATATTTCTTATCATAAATTTATCACTTGGTAATCTATAAGATATTATATTAGGAGTAAAGTTTTGGGATTCAAAATATTTTTCAATTCACTATATTTAACTTACTAAAATTTCAAACTCTGAGAGTTTACTTCAACCATGTCATAGTGGTGGTGGTAGTAACCTTCAATGTGTGGATGAGTTTACCAGAAGTTAGCATGATTTTGATGGTAGAGAATATTGTTCTATAGGAATGGTGAACAATGTACCATCAGTTATGTTTGATTTGGTAGAATCCACATTTTAGATATGAAGTTAATATATAGTTGACTATGATTCTCATAGGTCGGTGGAACTAGTTTTATCAGCTAATTTCCCCAATAAAATGGAGGTGCGACCAACTCCAAGTATGAATTTTTTTCAATTACTTTTATATTAGTCATTAGATAATTAGATACATTTATTCACATCCTTATAATTATAGAAATTTTATAGTTTTTAGTGTTCTTCCATTGATGTAGGGTGAAATCTCAAACCACATAATCTTGTAAGTTCATTTAATTTTACTATTGATCTTTATCTACTTGAAGTTATAGCATGTGATTGGGGTGAATCTTAGAATTTATAATTAAAAAATTGGAGGATTCATAATTCTAGTTTTCTAATATAATGTGGGAAGTATCGATATTTAAAGTTCTACAACATTGAACTATTGGTGGATATTATTTTTCAGTTAACTTTGGTTCTAGAATTTAATGATTCTATTAGTTATTCAAGATTCCGAATAACTGGTATTACAGTATGGTTGAGAGAAATCCAAAACTCAAGTACCTTTATCTTATAAATCATATTTATATTGATTTTAGTTCTTCTTTACTATCATCAAAAGATATGACAATAGAGTAAGGAAAGGTTCCAATCTGTCAATTCGACAGAAAATACTATTGCTTCTAGTGGATGGAGATTGAATATTATCTCATCCATAAGGATCTCAAACTTCCATTAAGTGAAGATAAACCCAAATATATGAAGAAAATTTAAACTTAATATATATACAATAAATTTTTAGGCTTGTTCAGGATGACATCATATAAAACTTGGCCTTCAACATTTAGGAGAATGAGATTGCAACTAAACTGATGTAGGACTTGAAAAACATGTACAGAAAACCGATATACTTAAACAAAGTTCTATTGGTGGGTTTTTTTAGATTTATTTTATTATAATGATGGTCAATGTAAGATCATATTAATTACTTCAACATGATCTAGAGCTTGCTCGAAGTAGCTAAAATTACTTTCAACAAAGATGTGTGGGATATATTACTGTTTTCATCCTAACTAGAATATTTAGATTGCATGGTTATAATGGTAATTAATTCCTATTGAAATACTAATATGGTGTTTGATGAAATCTAGAATTTGATCCTAAATGAAAATATTAAGAGAAGATAGGTCTAAGTACCTTTCAATGGTGTGTTTCATACTAATGGAAGGGGGACTCACATCATCGATAGAATCATCAACAACTGAAAAAAGAGTCTACAGAGAACAGACATGGAAATTTGAATGGTCCATGACCTACCTATTGGTATTACTGTAAATAAGAAAATATATAGAATAATTGTAGGAATTTCAAATAATTATCTGAAAGGAAAACTTCCAGAAGTTCAAATTTTGTTAGTTCAAGGGATGGAGGTAAAAATCTTATACTCGCTATTCAAAATTTGGTGGATTCATGGGGGGATAATTCTGGATCATCCTTCTACTCAGCAGAAGATCATGGATTCATGGTGAATTATAAATCAAGAAGATTTATTATAGTCTATCTACAATATTGAGAAGATTTAGATATTTTTAAAAAAATATATGTAAATATATAGATTCAGAATAGAAGTACTCTTTGGTCAAAGGGAGGGTGATGCATACTAGGTCTCAAGAGGAATCTAATTTAAATGGGGTAGTTATATAATTATGGCTTTGAAAATACTTTCAACAATTGATTCTAGAAAGTTCATTAGGGATCCAAGGATGTGGAAATAGGATAAAAAGATGGTATAATTTACATGACCTAAAATATACAAGGAAGTGTAATTACTAGAATTGTATCCTCTGAAAATTTGGAAGTTTGGAATTATATACATCATCATATAAGTGAGAAGTACATGAATGTTTTATAAGATAAGTTCATTATAAATCTTTATCACACAACTATTGAAATTTTTGAGATCTACATGCTTAGAAATTAGAAGGTTGTTTCATTTGACTTGAATAATTGGAATCTGAGAGCCTAGAAGTTGAAACTTGTTCATATGGATGTCTGGGGACCTACCTAAATACAATATCAAAAAGGATCATGTTACTTTTTTACATTAATTAATTATTCCACAAGGAAGGTTTGGGTTTACTTTATTAAAATAAAATTTAATGCTTTTATTACTTTTGTATAGTGGAAATCCATGGTGGAATTAGAAAGTAGTTATAATTTGAAATTCCTTAGACCAAATAATATCGGTGAATAAAATGGTAGAAATTTCAAGGAATTTTTTATATAATAAGGGGATCAGGATCAAGATAAAAAAATTAGAAATACACAAAAAAATGGAGTTGTACAAAGGATTAACTAAACTATTACAGAGAAGGTAACATATATGTGTGTGTAATATAGTATACCCAAGGATATCTAGAAAAAGAAACTAACACTACAACATATCTTGTCAATAGAAGTCTATCTTATTCATAAGGGAAAATATTACCAGAAGATCTATGATCTGGTAAATTATCAGAATTATTTTACCTTATAATCATCAATTTCTCTTTATATAATATTATTGATACAAAGGGAATAGATAAGTTAGAGGAAAAGTTCAAATCTTTATTTCCTATTGGTTATAGTAATGGATAATTTGATTAAGACTGTGGGATAATGATAAATTAAATGTCATTTAAAGTCAAAATGTAATCTTTAATGAAAAAGTTTTATGGAAAGACATAAACTTAGTTAAATTAAAATTTTAGGGAAAGATATCAACTGCTGAAGAATAATTTGAACTTGATAAAAGCATGATAGACTGAAAATACTAATGATATCAAATTATAGCATTAATTTATCAAAAATTTGATCAATGGTATATGTTTTAGAATTCCCAAAAACTGTAGAAGTTTGAGGGAAATATATGCTAGAAGAAAAATCAATAGAAAGAGTACCATAAGTTAGAGAACTGGAAATTTATGTTTTGGTGAGTAAAAAACTTCTTTAATAATATATTCTACAGTAATATGAGAGGTAAAATGGTTTATAGTCAATGAAAAATTCTTAATTTTAATAGATACTGGAAAACATGAATTCCTAGAATAGGTACCAATGCTTAGTGACTTAAAGTAATGGGATTCATCCATGGAGGAAGAGATCAACTCCTTAGAGTTAAATGGATCTTGGGACCTAACTGGACTACTAGAAGGGAAACAAGCACTAGAGAATAAATGGTTCTTACAAATTGATGCCTCCCCCGCTCTCTCCCAAGTTGGTTCCCTTGAACAAACTTATATGTACTTTTTGATTAACTATATTCATAGTTTTTGAATATTAATAAAATTATTATCATATCATTGTTGTTCTTTTATGTGACATTGCATGTGATAATGTTCTAAGGATACCTGTCACACTAAAAGGTCATAGAAAATCCACACTATAATGCGAACCTAGAAGTGTTATGATGGTATTATTAAATACTATTTTATGGTTGGATGATATAATCTGAAGGGACATAGATGATATAGGATATCAAGGGTAGGGTAATCATAAGACACTGAGACTTATTCTCATGAATTTAATTCTTGGTAATCCTAAAGATATATATATTATTATAGCATTACCCACCATTAAGAAATCCAAATTGATATGTGTCATTATATGTTCCAATATATAGATATTTTTAATAATCCTTGGACTTTAATAATATTATTAATTGATATCATGAGTTTCTTACTTTGATGTACTGTCATAAAACATGAAACATATATTCATCTTAAATTTGGGTATGTTGGGTGTGTCACGAATGATATTTCATTAATGAATAATGTGAGGAAGAATTTTTTTCATTTAGTTATTTTAACAAAAGTTGATATCCCATACCCTTTGGTGGGAATGAAACTACCTAACTAAGTCCATGAACACATGTTTTATTAGTAAGTTCATTTTTATAAATTCAAAGAAAGATACATAGAGTACATAGGTTGATGACACCAGTGTTAAATATACTTGATTATAGATATTGATTGAAAGTAATTATTTACATAGTGTGAGTTCGTATGTGGTTATTATCATGGTGAAATTTAACTTCTTTCTCTATGGGTGTCTTATTGTTTTGTTATATTCTAACCTTAGAATTTAAGTAGTGCTATCTAATTACACTAATAAAGAGTCATAGAGGGTCACACACTAAGTGTATTTGGAACCTCAATTAAATTTTATATGAATTTAACATATTGAATAAATACTACTCTCATACATGATTTAATAATCATTCATGTTTGGTTGATTTCAAATATCCAATCACCAATTATTCAAGAGAAAACATATAGGAGATGAATATTTAATAAATATTTATTTTCTATTTCAAAGAATATAATATTTATTTATTTATTAGTAAATAATACAATCGTATTTATTTATTTAAATAAATAGACATTATTCATGGTTCGATAAATATTAAGAATGGTTGGAAGACTAAGTTTAATGATCATGTGTGAAATAAAATATTAAATATTATTTGAATTAATATAAATTTATTCATTCAAGAAAAAAATATTTATTTTTTTGAAAGTTTAGCATATATAAATTAATTATTATTATTATTATTATTATTATTATTATTATTTATAAATGGGGTTTTTTGGACATTAAAAGAATAATAATGGACTATGTACAATTATTTATTCTCTAACCCTAGGTTTATAAATACTCAGTTATGTCATTCCCTAACCCTAGTCTAGCCATTCTAATCATCACATACAATGAATTATAGAAAGAATGCTCTAGAGAATGGAGAGTGATTCTCCTCCACCACCATCTTGAGTCTAGAGAAAACAAAATAATCCTTACACCTTGAAGAGATTCTTATGGTGATCAACAAAAAATGATGAAAGTGTTAGAGTCTTCTATGTTATCACTCAATTAATTTTATGGTGATGTTAGTAGGTTCACTGAGCATGTGTGGATCACCTCTAGAGAGATTATAACCTTGAATCCTCTCACTGCAATGATGTTAATCTAAGAAGAGGTTTATCAAATCTTCAATAGATAAATAATTCCAACATGAGGTAATTATTAATCTATATAAATTAATTTTAAATTATATATGATGATCATATATCATGTATTATGGGGTTTCTATTTTATCTGGTTTTATGGAGAAATTTGAAGTGGTTTATGAAAAATAATTTATGGGCACAGGCTCGACCACTTACACTACACCCCATAACCTTCAAGTGGTATTAGAGTGGTCACATATCAATTTATAATTATTTATTTATAATTGATTTATTTATTCATTTACCATTAGTTTTTCATTTCTATAATTCATTCCTTAAATTATAAATGTTAATATATTCTCTTCTTTTTCTTTATTCTCACTCATATAAACTATAGCATGTTAAAAAATATGAAGAACATATGAAGAACTCATATTTAAGTATTGGGAATTCTATCTAGATATCACATGAGTGTAGGATGTTTATCCTGTTGGTACACATCATATACACCGGGATGAACTGTGAGAAATCTGGTTCATCATGTAGTAAATATACATAGTGTTATTACTACACACCTCATGTTGAATAGGATAAATTGGAAAATGGTTTCATAAACTACACGCCATGTAATTGGATTTCATTCTATGTAGTCTGTGTGTTTTTGTGATGGAAAAATACATAGTTAAATATGTTTTATGTATTTATTATATGACACATGTGACTTCCAATCATGAAACTTGGAGGTCACACTATGTGTAAATCTAGTACATGTTGTGTTCCTCATAAATATTCATGACTATCATACAGTCCCAGTCCCTATGTGTGCATCATGGATATATGGTGAAGAGACATACAAGACATGTAGTTGGCATGTTTATGTCATGTGTCTTACCTATTTATGAAAAAGGTAAAATTAATTAATTAATCCATTAAAACCATATCCAAATATATATTTTTTTCATTTATTGATAGTAAATGTCATGAA
Source organism: Viscum album (assembly GCA_963277665.1). Lineage (NCBI taxonomy): Eukaryota > Viridiplantae > Streptophyta > Magnoliopsida > Santalales > Viscaceae > Viscum > Viscum album. Next base: position 294,618,595 of record OY728157.1, read on the forward strand.
ATAGGTTTTATATATCTTAAATTCTTAATTAATTTCAATATAATATTCTAAATTTCATACCTTGTATGATCATAATGCGTAAACTACTATGTGTGCATTAAAAGCATTACATTCTATGTTAATTAACATTTGTTTGTATATCATTTATCTACAGTACATTACATGTAATTATGTGATAAAATTTTTATTCTATATGTCATATGAGTATATAGTATACAAATAAAATACACATCAGGTAGTTTGGACTGATACATGTTGTGTTGCCTCTAAGTACATGTTTTGTAACTGATTAATTTTAAAAAAAATTAATTTTTTAAATTTCTTTAAACTTATATTGGATGGGAATATCGAGTAAATTTTGTATGGAAATTAAGATAATTGAATTAATTAAGATAATTATTTGATTTCAGATAATTTTATCTTAATTAATAATGGTTAAAATGTATGCTAGTTTATTAAATGTTTATTTGTTGCTTGCTGCACAAGAGCCTCAACCCAGTTGGTGGGGACTCGGCAAGTCCATCCAAGAGACCTGAGTTTGAAACTAGATGGATACATAATTTCTGGGGGGGGTACTGTAGAAGACACTATTCGGTACTGTAGTAGCCAGAACTATTCATCTATTTGGGCTTTTGGGCCACCAGTTTGGGCATTAGGTCCTTTAAGGGCTTCGGGCCACCTCAAGGACTTCGGGCCACGTCAAGGTCTTTGGGCCACCTAAAATTTTGCTTAAATTATTAGATAGACTCTACAAGGAGAAGACTCTGCATGGGGATTCCGAGAAGGAACATTCACAATACCATAATCTTAGAGGATTTGTGAGCAAGAGAGGGTATGGAATTTCCATCAGGACCAGCCTATGCCTGCATGGGAATCCAACCTGAACAAGCCATGAGAAAGGTGGAAAGATAATATCAAGATGAAGAATCTAGGGAGGAGCAGTTCCAAGTACAGTTTGTATATATCCTAAGACCTATGGGTCATGTACTCTCTTAGCCTATGGGCCTTGTAAGGGTTCCCCCTCATCCCATGAAAGGGGGGTTAACAAAAATACATAAATAAAAGAAGGCCTTCAGGCCATTTGGGGGTATTTGTTTATTTCATGTGGATGATCATTAGGAAACATTAACCTATGTATTTGAATGGTTTATTTTAATTTATTATTATTTCATGGTTTCATAATAATTTATTAAATTAACATTATGTTCTATATTTCATATCCTATTATCATTATGTAAGGGTATGTGTGTCTGAAATTTCTTTTTATGTAAACCTATAACCAATATTTTGGTTCTCCTCACCTATGTGTGATTAAATATTTTGTAGTAAATGGAGATCTCAATTTAGTGGAGGCAGTTCAAGTTCAGATCCAAGGTGAAACCAATCCAAGAGATACATAGGTGGACAGGTGGAATATTTTAGCATGAACCGAGTTGTGGTTCAAGGTATTATTCCCCTAAGGTTGAGGGGTAGTTTATCATCCACTAGATAAAGTAACTATTATAAAATATCATGATCATGCTACTTTTATTATTTTATTTCTATCAAGTTGCATGTTTTATTTCTTTATAAATGTTTTTATTGTGATCACATAAATTAATTAATTAACAATCATGAAATATGAAATTAAAATAAAATTGGATTGTGTGGAAATTTTATCAAGACATGGTTAATCACTTAAGTAAAATTAACTTAATATTAACAAGAGTATAATAAAGATAAAATAATTAATTTACATGTAAAATAAAAACCCTCAATAAAATATTAAGTAAGACAATACTTCTATTACTTGAATAAGAATTCGATCATAGAAATAAGTGTTTACATGTCCAAAGTATGGACACTTACTTTTATTGGGGGATTATTATAATGTTTTTTTTTTGTCAAATTATAAAAAATGACATTGGGTGTAATAGAAAAAATATATTAAATACAATTTGTAGGTAAGTGTTGAAGAAATACAAGTATAAGATTCCAAGATTGAGGAGGTCACTTAATAGATAAAGCATATATAAGTTAATGAAATTGGGAAGTTACAACTACCTAAAATCCTTTGAATAATTAGCATGGCCAAAGTATAGGTTATGAGAATGAGTATATGGATATTTTCCATAAGAATATTTGTACGATAGGATATTATAAAACCAATGCTGAGTGTTGTTGGGTATTGATAAAATAGTGGGAGATTAAAAAATTAATCAATATTATTATCAAATTTTTTAATCCAGATGAAGTAATAAAATTTTGAACTTATTTATTTTAGAAAATGGAAAGCCACACAGCTTAAATTATATCATTGTGATCCATGTTAGAGAAGGATCATATTCTCATCAGCTCGAATATCCAAGAATGGTATAGGTGTTTGCAAGTTATACTACAACATGAGAAAAAAATGTACATGTTAGAAACCATTTTTCCTAATTCACTTACTAAATAGGATATTGAGGAAGAATTGTGTATTTACCTTAAACATGTGAACAATACCAAATATATCTACTTTTTTATGCTATTATCCATGTTTAGTGAGATCATGAAGCAACATGAGGAAATATTTGTGTATAACATGATGTCTAACCTCCATGATATTTATAAAGAGACGGTGAGAAAAGAGTGATATAATATCTCCAATGCGCTATTCACATGTAAGCATGGATATTCGTCATTTGATGGTCCTCAGGTAGTCAAGATGATTGGCCACATAGAGTTCTTGGGCATCTTGGCCTTCAATATCCCTAATGATTTGTGTAAAGGTCTCATTCTTTCCTCATTTCCTAAGATCGTATCTAGATTCATTATTAATTATAATATGAGAAATAGTGATAAGTCTCACTCAAAACTCCTTAAATTGATTCTCCAATTCTATAAGAACATGGGGCATGAAAAGTATTTAGTCTTTATGGTGAATAAAAGGAAGATAAGAAAAAGGTCCCAAATACTCATTTGAACTCTAAGACTTCAGAGCAGCATCCTTCCAAGAAGAGGAAGATCTAAATACAAGTGAAAAAATCATATGTATTATGATTTTCATGTGTAAATTTGGGCCACTGGGAGACAAATTTCACCCAGTTAAAGAAGTGAGGGAAAGATTTAGGTATGTTCATTATTGAGTGAAATCATCCAATATCAATTAATTGGGTATTAGTTTCATCTTGTGGTACTCATATTTATATCCAAATATATGAACCAATTAGATTCTAGAAGATTAACATAGGAGAGGTGAGTCTTTGAGGAACCAATGGTTCATGACTTGTTTCCTTGGAAATAGTATACTACCACCTTCCATTTCAAACTGGGAGGTCTTTATTTTTAGGGATTGTTATTGTGTACATTTAGTTACCCAAAACATAATTTTTGTATCCTACCTAGATACATATGTATTTATTTTTAAAATTTAGAAATAATAGTTTTTTATTTTAAAAATACAACATATGTAATGGTATAATGCATTTAAATAACATAATTTATGTATTAGATTACCAAAACCAAGTATTGATAATTGATATTGAATCAGGTACACATTAGTCATATCAAACTCAGTTGTGGCATCATCCTCTTGGACATATAAACAAGAATCATTTGAAAAAACTCTATCAAGATGGTTATTTATAATATATTGAGCTAAAAATCACTTAATAGATGTCCTATTTTTACAAGGAAAAATTACTAAGCCTCTAGTTTGTGAACAAGGTGAAAGATACATAAAGGTTCTAGAATTGGTACACACATATGTGTACAAACCTTCTCCAATAGAAGCTAGAAGTGGGTATTATTACTTTATTACTTTTACTAATTTCTTGAGTATATATGGATATTTCAACTTAATGATATATAATTCTTAGTATTTTATGAAATTCAAAGAGTTCAATAATGAATTAGAGAATAAGATTGGTGAGAAGGTAAAGAGGCTTCGATCTGATCTAGGTGGTGAGTATCTTAACCAAGGGTTCATTGAATTTATAAAGGATTTTCGGATTCTATCCCAACTCACTCCTCCTTATATAACATAATGAAATAGTGTTAGTAAAATGAGGAATTGTTTTTTGATTGTCATGGTGAGGCTGATGATGAGTCATGTGAATCTTCTATTATCCATTTGGAGATATACATTAAAAACTATAAAATACACATTAAATTATGTGATAACAAAAGAAGTAAATGGTGTCCCATACCATCTATGGACTAGGAAGGAACTTGTGTTATTAAACTAGTGTGCATGGGGATTTTAGGCATTTATTAAGCCCCAAACAAGAAAAAAAACTAACACCTAAAGGCATGAAATGTATATTTATAAGATATACTAAGGAAACAAAAGGATATTACCTATACAACCTTTCAGATAAATTATGGTCAATCATTGCCCTACTTTTGAATAGAGGGGGAACATCCTCAAAAAGGAAAGTGGTAGAAAGATTGACTTCAATGAATTTTATGCTCAAGATACACAAGAGATGGTGCATAAACATATTCCATAGTTCCTTTTAGAAGATATTGTTCCTAAAACGTAAGTACTAAATATGATAATTAGATAGGTTAGAAAACCAGAAAGATATGGTTTTCTAGTCACTGATGATGGTAACTCATTATTAGTTGACAATAATGATCATGTTACCCACAAGGAGGAATTAGAGAGATCAGAAGCTATCAAATTGGAAAATAAGACATGAATTTAAATATGTATTCCATGTATCAAAACTAATTATGAGTTTTAGTTGATCTCTTAGTTAATGTAAATCTTGTTGGGTGAAATGGATATTAAATAGAGAACTGGACATGAAAGGTAAAGTTAGTACCTATAAATTATAGTTAATAGCCAAAGGGTTTAAAAATGTCAAGGAACTGACTACGACGAGACCTTTTATACAATATCCATGTTTAAACTCATCAAAATTATACTTTCAGTAACATTTTTACATGATTACGAAATTTTTCATATGGATATAAAAATAGATTTTCTTAACAAAAACCTTCAGGAAGATGTCTATATGACACATCCATAAGGGTTTGTGACTCCAAGTAATGCCGATGAGGTATGTAAATTATAGAGATCCATTTGTGGATTAAAGAGAGAATCTAGGTCATTGGATATTCAATTTTATGAAGACATAAAATAATTTGGTTTCATAAAGAATGAATTTGTGTCATGTTTTTAAAAGCGGTTTAGTGGGAGTGTGGACGTATTCCTAGTAGTGCATGTTGATGATATATTACATATAGAAAATGAAATACTAGTCTGACAGTCAGTTGAGAACTAGTTAAAAAAATGTTTCTCTATAAAGGACTTAGGTGAAGCAACCTATATTCTAGGGATAAATACCATTAGTGATAGATCTAAGAGGATATTTACAATAATTCAAGGCACATAAATTTTCCATATATTGAAGAGATATAGTATAGAACAATCCAAAGGGGATTGGTTCTAGTGTCACATGGAATATATATCTCCAAGAATATGTGTCATCAAACAAAGTAGGATAAGGAAAGGATGAGTAGGATCCTACATGAATCTGTGATAGGATCAATCATGTATGTTATATTATATACTAGGATTTATGTTTACCATACCTTGAGTATGGTAGGAAGATATCAATATGGTCCATGAGAACAACATTGGTTAGCTGTTAAGGTCATCCTTAAGTATCTGAGACGTACTAAGGATATGTTCCATATATATAGAGGATATAAGGAGTTAGTCGTCAAGGGATATACTAATACTAGTCTCCAAACTGATTAGAAAAATCTAAAATCATAGTCAGGGTATGTCTTTAATATAAAAAAATATTTTATGAACTAAAAGAGTTTAAAGAAGCTAGTTTTCATCAATTCTATAGTGGAATTTGAGTATATCATGGCTTCTGATGTGACTAAGAAAGTGTAGTGGATACGAAACATCATCCAAGATCTTGATGTGACACCCAACAATAAAGGCATTGTCACATTTTATTGTGATAATACTATAGTTTTGGATCTTTAAAATGGTCTAAGGTCACATAAATTGATGAAGAAAATACTTTGAAGGTATTGGATCATGTGGGATTTTTTTTCAAAGAGGTGATTTCATAGTGAGAAACTTTTCCATGGAAGAGAGCATGGTGGAACCCTTAATTGAAGACTTATCTCAGCATAATCCTGAATATCAAATGGGTTCTAGTGGACTAAGGTTTTTAGGTAGTTGGTTCTACTGAAAGTTGGAGTCTGTCAGAGTTGGTTCCCTGGAACCAACTTCTATATACTCTATGATTACTTGTATTCATGGTTTTTGAATATTAATATAGTTATTATCATGTTATTATTGTTATTTAGTGTGACATTGTATGTGATAATTTCCTAAGTATACATGTCACACTAAAAGGTCATAGTGGTTCTCCACTATGATGATTATCTATAAGTACTATAACAATATTCTTAAATACTTGTTCTATGGTCAGGTGATATCATCTGATAGGACACAAATGATATAATCTATCAGCGGTGTGGGCTCATAACACGTTAAGACTTCTCATAAAGTTATTCCTTGGTAATATCCAGGATATGAAGATTATAAGAACATGGACCAATAGTATAAAACCCACATTTCTTTGTTTCATTGAATTTTCCTAAATGCGGACATGTGTAGTGATCTATAGACTTTAAGATTATTATTAATGAAAATCATGAGTCGTATACTTTGATATATCATTGTAAACCATGAAAACATATATCCATAGTTAATTTGGGTATATTAGGTGCATCATGAATGATATTTCATTGATGAATACTATGAGGAAGGATTTTTTCCTTCTTTTCTTTTAATATAATTTGATATCTCAGGACCTTTGATAGGAATATGACTTCTTGACTAAGTCAATGACCATAGCATTCTATTGGAAAGTGCATTTTCAGAAAGTCAAAGAAAGAATAAATGAAGCACATAAGTTGATGACACTAGCATGCAACATACTAAATTAGAGATATTGAGCCATGGGGATTACATTACACAGTGTGCACTCATATTTGGTTATTTTTGTTGAGATATTTAATTTATATCTCTATGGTTGTCTTGATGTATTTTTAGACACTAACTTTTAACTTTAGGTAGTACTGCTTAATGTCACTGAGAAATAGTCCTAGAGGATCACACACTAAGTGTATTTGGAATCTCGGTTAAATGATATATGAATTTAACAAGTTGAATAAATATTATTCTCACATATGGTTTAATAATTATTCATGTTTAGTTGATTTTAAATATTCAGTCATCAGTTATTCAGGAGAATATATATGTGATTTGAATGTTTAATAAATAGTTGATCACTATTTTAGAGAATATAATATTTATTTATTTATTAGTGAATAATGAAGTGATATTTATTTATTTAAATAAATATTAATTATTCAACTTCTGGTAAATATTAATGAGAATTTATGGAATGAGTTTAACAGTTTGATGTCAAATGACATATTAAAAATTATTTGAAAAAATATTAATTTACTTATTCAGGAAAATTTATTTATTTATTTACAAGTTTAGAAAATTTCAAGTAAATATTATTATTATTATTATTATTATTATTATTATTATTTAGAAATGGGTTTTTTGAGAATTAAGATAATAATAAGGAACTATGCACAATTATTTATTCTCCAACCCTAGGTCTATAAATACTCATTCATATCATTATTTAAGCTTAGTCTAGCCATTCTAATCATTGAACACAATGAATTATATTGAAAATCATCTCAAGAATTAGAGAACTATAATTGTAGAACACTCTATAGAGTGTATATCTATCCTCCTCATCCACCCTCTCGAGTCTAGAGAGAACAAAATAATCCTTCTTCCTTGAAGATATTCTTGTGCGATCAGCAATGAATGACACAAATATTAGTTTCTTCCTCACTGGCACCTATGTATTTATATGATGATGTTTAGAGGTTCATGGAACATGTGAAGATCACTACTAGAGATATTCTACCCTTGAATATCCTTATTACAGTGAGGATGCACCAAAAAAAGGTTTTTCGAATCTTCAACGAAGAAATAATTTCAATGCGGGGTAATTCTTAATCTACTTAAATTAATTATAAATTATATGTGATGATCCTATTTCTTTGATTTCAAGGTTTCTGTTTTATTTAGTTATAAGGAGTAATTCAAAGGAGTTTATGAAAAATAAGTGTTGGGCCTAAGCCCTACTGCTTCTGTTGTTCCCTAGAACCTTCACTCTCTCTCTCCCAAGTTCTAAAGTGAGAAACAAGAGTGGTGAACAAGAATGACTTGATTTATCCTTCTGATGTTGAATTTGTTTTTATTTGAAGATTATATGAGGGTTTTAAAACACTAAACTCTCTTATAATAGAATTTTAAGGTTATATAACAATGAACCAGGGGCCTTAATACATGTATGGACAATCTAGGGGTATTCTAACTTGGACCCTTCATGGTATGTGGCCCGACATCGAGTGAATAATGCTAGAATCACAGCATGAAATCATGTTAGAATTTATTTATTGTTCTTTGTAATTATGTTGTTGTGTATGTGATGCATGGGGAACCCCATCACTGGTATACCAGATCTCATTTTATAATGCATATCAAGTCTGAAAAAATTAAAATATTAGTTACTGAACACTTTTTGTTGTGTTTCAGTTCCAAAAAATGAATATATTGACATCAATATCATGACTATTGATACTTTGAAGAAAGGGTTTTCACCCAAACATTTACTAAATATTTTGAATGTTTAAATATTATTTTTTAGTATATTTAAGTGTATGTGATGAAGGTTATGTTTATTACAATTGAAATTTTGAACTCACTTGTGATTTTGATCTAAGTTACTTGTCTTTAATAAGTATACAGGATTGAACTAATTTTTTATAACAATCATAGTCTTGGATAAAGTCATTTTCATTGAACCTACTATACCTATCCCATTTTAAATGATCATAAAAAAAATATCAACATCATAACACATTAAAAAAACTATGTTAGTATATAACGTGCGACCGTCATGGCTCATGTTTGTTTCATCTTTAATTCTAATATTAATATTTAATACATTATATAATAAATGTAAATGTGAAATATAATTGGTCAAATTATTAAATATCAAGTAATTATTTCACAAGGGGTAGGTGATAGAATGATAAATTAACACAAGTGATATCAATTTAATAAATAAATAATGGAAAAATAAGTGGTAATATTTCCAAATTCATGTATTTTAGGATAAATTTTAAAAACTATCACCATAACCATTTTATCCCTATTTAAGGGTGATGTGTTTAATGGTCATAGGCAGTGATTCAGGCCCTCCAACCAGTGTTTATGGGATGTTCAAGACAATAAAATAATTTCTCACAATTTAGATATTATTAAATAGATCGGAGAAAAAAGTTTGTGGGTTTAAGTAGACTAACTTTAAAATATGTGGGTTGATCTGAAAACCAAGGATATTTTTTCGTTTTTTATGTTTATATTATTTCAATATAATATATCATTTCTATGATAAACATGTATATATTTAAGTATGTGATGAATATATATATATAATTATTTGATAACCATTATGTGTTTAATAATAAATATTTCTTAATAGAAGAGTTTTTATATTGTTTTTTAAAAAAATTAAATATTAATTACAGTTGTGGGATTGCTTATAGAATGATCTTCTTAAAATTTGAATCATATCTGATTAAAAAAAATTGCTTGTATTAAATGCGGGTCTAAATGGATTGAGCATTTTTAGACCTAGTTCACCTGGGTTTGGCCTTCTTTGTTCTCCAGCTCATTAACAATCATGTCTTACTCAAGATTTATGAAATGTTTCTTCAAGGTTGTTATGGAAGAAATAAGTGGTTAAAATGATAGAACTCACTTGTAGAGATAAATTTTAGGCACACCAATGAATTAAGTTGCATTTGAATTTTGAATATTATTATTTTATTTTCTATATAATTATTTTTTAATTATATAAAAAATATTTCAAAATAAAAATTTAAAAATATAATATAAAAAATGATTTTTAAATTATAGTATAAACATGACTTCTAAGAAGACTCATTCAATTACAAATGCATCATTGCATACAAAAGGCCATTTACAATAAGGGATGAATAAATAATTGTTTTTGGTATAACCAAAACCGATATTTAACCATTTTTTCAGGTTATCATTTTTAATTATTAAAACTATATATTGTTTTTATTTTTTTCAGTTTCCATTAGAAAAATACAAAATTTAACAATTGTTTATATTTTCAAAACACCTCCCTTTTAATCAATATATTATCATTATTTTTAAGTGAATCACTATTTTTTCAAAATGTTTATCCATGGGCTTGAAACCCATGACTCCAAAATTTATTAGAAAAGTACAGGAATACAAGAAAAAGGAGGGAAAACTCAGACCTGACATAGAAACATCCATATCCATGTGAAAGAAGCCAAAAGAAATCCATAAAAGTTAATTCATTCTGGATCCCAAATTCTTGGGATGTATACCTCTTCCTTTTGAAAGTCATCCTCATCACCATGTCTTGGCCCATTGGTGGGATTCTCATTCATCATATGATGATAACTTATATGATCCCATGAGAGTGTAACATATCCTAAACTTCCAAGACAAATATCTAAAATCCATTTATCTATTAGCATTTATTCCATCTTTAAGATTAATGAATAAAAGATTTTTCACTGCTATAAAATCATCAAAACCAAATATGTTCAGTTCCATCAAGGAAAATATGGCATGTAATTTCAAGAAATACCATTATGCTTCTTACTTACTGAGTCCAGTGATGGACCTTTCACCTTCTATGTCCTTTGGAGTAATAACATCACAATTTTTCGCGTGTTTCATAACACATTCCCCCTTAGAATCCCTTCCAAAAGAAATATAATCATTTTTTATAAAGTCATTAAAATGAGGTAGATAGGACCACTTGCTACCCTGAAGACTAACATCACTCCTGTTTGAGTCCACAAGTTGCACAACCGGAAATTGTGCATCATGAACTTTATATTTTCAAGGAATAAACATTTGAAATCCCTCTTTATCATACACAATTTTCTTAGGCTTGGATGATGATCCTTTTTGATTCACTGTACCTCCACAAACATTGTACCAACCATGAATATTATCATATGGGTGAACCCATTCTATTAAATAAGTTGATTGAACCCCTTACCTTGGTCACCAATAGCTTCCAACATAGGCACCTGAAAATTTTTCAAATGCTTAAGCATCCTAAGAGATCAACCAGTCAGCTTTTGTTTACCTCTTCAGTCCCTAGCAGCATTGTTCTTCTCTTCCATGATCATCTGATCAACAAAGTAATGAATGGAAGCTTCATCAGGAAATTGATCACCTGTTGAAACTTGGAAATTAGAAACAAAGGCTTCATTACCCTCCAGATCTTTGACGGAGGACCTAGAAGGTTCCATGTTCATGTCTTTGTAGGAGGGTATGCACCAACCCATGAGTGTATCCAATTTCCCATAATCGGAAGGGATAATCTCCTCATTGAAATGTGTAAATGCTTTCTTAGTAATTTCATCCCATGTCCTACTGAATGGCCACTCATCTAAACCCAAAATAGTGGTTCCTATATCATTAGGAATCAACACATATTTCCCTACCACATTGTCAGTCATGTTCAGATATGAATTCCTCCCATAATTTCCTTCAATAATTGGAGGATCTGTGGCAACCTCTTCATTTACCATGCTACCAACCCTTGCATCTTGCTTCCTCCTAAAATCTGACACCATATGCACTTTCAAATTATAGAAAACACAAGGAGAATCCTACCTATATCTTTTCTTATTATGAAAAATGGATTTACAGCCACTAAAGAAAGGGGTAATTTTTCATATCGAATGGTTAAGTAAAAATTGTAATCCATAGTGGAAAGAGTCACACTATCAATCAGGGTTGAGTCTAGATCAATTTCTACTAGGAATCGTGTAAAGACACCATACCTTGATTTCTCTGTAGCATAATCCAATCTAATTGGAGTTCCAATTACAGAGGCTATATAAAATAGAATGTGAGGGTGCCACAAGATCCATATTAAACCATAAATTCAAACCCAAACTTAGGTCCTTGTGATTCAAGAAGTGAAAGTATTGAAACTAGGATTCCGGTTTTGAACAAAAATCATACCTGGATAGATAAAAATCGGCCCAAGACCCCACACCTTACACTTCAAGTATTTGGACAAAAATAGGATGTGGAAGTATCCACACCCAACATGAATGCACTTCCAATAATGAAAACCCCACACAGCAAATAACCTTCAGATCACATCTTTATATTTCTAGGATTTTTTTCCTGGCGAAAGGACCATCCTTGCAATAATTGAAGACTCATATATCTTGAACCTATCTAAGATTAGGTCTTTATTAGCATGTATAATTCCCAAGTTCCCACATTTGAATATCTTTTCATTAGCCCCACCATCACCAGTAAAAAAAGAACGACTTTCATCGTGTGATGTAGAAACCTGAGGAGCAGATAACCCCGCTTTTAGATTCCCCGCATAGAAAATCTAACGAGAGGAAACTCAATCTCTATCTACAATATCCTTGTGCGAGTCAAATAGTCCTTGCACAAGAAATGCTTCAACCATTGAATCTCGATCTAGTCGCACGGCAAGAATGAAACATTAGTCTCCATTGATATCTTGAGAGAACTCCCATGGACTCATCTTCCCCCCATACCAATTATTATTATATTTGGTACCAATTATGATTATGGAATATAAAAAATATGAATGGGATGTTTTAAGTGTTGCAAAATAATAATATTTTTTAAAAATAAATTTCAATTAGATTAATTTTTTTAATCTTAGTTACTAAAATTGAAAATCAATATTGAGATTTTAATTACTAAAATTCAAAACCACCCATGGATTAAAATATGTTGATTATTCCATAAAATTTTATTTAAAATTATATAAATGAATATTCACAATTCATTATGTTTAATTCGGTTTTCATTCGATTAACAACCTAGTGATATCAATGGTTATCCATTTTTCAAGCACCCAACGCCACTTGATGGGGTTTGAGTGGTTACTAGAAGGATTCGAATAGGGTTTGAGTTCTAAGTAGACTATCCAATTAATAACCAGGTAGGGTTTGAGTATATAAGATACTCAAAACCCCACTACTACAAAATGCGCAACATTCAATGTTAGACTTTATCAGCACCAACGAAAATCACTGGTAAAGGATGCCTTTATTAGTAATTTATTTATAGTGCTAATAAAGGGTGACCATTATTAGGACATTGTCAAGTTCTAATAAAAGTCACAATCATATGCGTGAGTCCCACATCGAAATAGTAGATGTTCGATTGCTTCTTTATATATGATTTTGTCGCATCCCAAATTTAGAAACCTGATGTGGGGATGAGCACCTGCATACACTCTTAACACACACTCATACGGGACCATGGGCTCACGTGGGCCTTGGCCCACCCTTTGCTTCCCGCGGTTTAGCCCTCCCACATACACATGGTCGGGTCCTACCCAATCTGGCCCACCAACCCCACCATCCATACTTATACATGGCCCAAACCACCTCTTTTTATATATATCAATAAAAATTCAAAAAAAATAAAAGTAATAAAAATATTAAAAAATTGAAATAATTAAACAAATAAAAATTAAAAATGAATAAATTTAAAAAATTATCAATTAAATCATTATTAATAACTTTAATATATATATATTATAAATATTAATAAATAGTATATATAAAATGAATAATTAGAAATAATTAAACAAATAAAAATTAAAAATGAGTAAATTAAAAAAATTAAAATTTTAATTAATTAAATAATTATTAATAAAAATGAATAAATTTAATAAACATATAAATAAATTATAAATATTATTAAATAATATATATTAAATATAGATATATAAAATGAATAAATTTTAATAATTAAACAAAAAATGAATAAATTATAAATTTATTTTAAAAAATATTAATGAAACAATTATTAATAAAAATGAATAAATTTAATATATATTAAATTTAAATATAGAAAATGGATAAAATGTAATAATTAAAAACATATTAATTTATTATTCATTTTTAATGGTTTTTATATATAATTATTCATTAATATATTTAACAATTTTAATGTAGAAATATATTCATATATATATTTCTCTATAAATATATATATATCAATATATATAATGTTTATTAAAATATGATTTATATAATACATAATATTTATGATCAGATTAAATAAGTCATATATTTAGTGAAAAAATGTTTATAATTAAAAATTAATATTAATTAAAAATATTGACCAGTTGTATCGAGTAATGGACATTTAATTGAATGGTTTTTTATTTTTCAATTTAACATATATTAAACATGTGTTACACTGATTTCACGCATATATTTACACAATTAATACATTTTTATATACAACACACATACACATAATATTTCTGTAATTTATTCAATTTTTAATATTCATTTTCAAATTATATTTATTAACATAATATATTTAATTTATATTATGTTTTTAATCGGTAAATTTTATCATTTTTTATATTTGTATTCAATATATATTATTTTTTATTTTTTATTATTTTTTTCAAATTTATTTATTTTTTAAATTAGTTATTAATTAATAATCTTAATTATTTTTATGATATTTTTTTAATTTATTCATTTTTATTTTTTCATTGTTCAATATGATTGTAATTTTATCCATTTTAAATATTTATTTATACATATTTATTCATTAACATTTAATGTTTTTAATATGGTTTCAATTTATATAATTCATATATATTCATTTCCATTTTAACATATATAAATATTCATTTTTAATTTTTTTTAAATTATCTATTTAATTAATAATGGTTATTAATTTTTTAAATTTATTCATTATAATTATCATTTATTTCATTGATAAACGCTACATATTATATAATTTTAATTTTCAATTAAACATATATCAATCTTGTATATATATATACGCACACGCATTAATTTCACACACATAAATATTTATGTAATTAATGAAATCTTATATAGAAACACATACACCTAATATTTATGTAATTTATTCAAACATTAATATTTATTTTAGAATTTCATTTAATAACATATTATATTTAACATATTGTGTTTTTTAATTGTTAAGTTTTATTTATTTGTTTTTAATTTTATTACAGTTTTTATTATTTATTCATTTTTAATATTTTTTAATATTTTTTTTGGAATTTAATCCTTTTATAATATTTATTTATACATATTTATTTACTTTGTTTTAATATTATCAATATGTATTCATCTTCATTTCAATATATATCCATTTTTTATTTTTTTTAGTAATTTGAACAATTAATAAAACTCATCCATTTTTTAAATATTTTTAAAGTCTACTCATTTTTAATTATTCAATTCCACCCATTTTTAACATTCATATATTTAAGGTTATATATTAATTAATAATGATAAAAATATACTTGTAAATAAATATTTATAAATAAATATATCTAAAAATGTATATTTGTTATATTTATAAAATTATATATTTAAAAATATAAATAAATAATTATACATTTTTTTAAAGTATTTATATTATTATAAATAAGTAATTATGTAATTAATTAATTATAAAATTATAATAAATATATCAAAATAATGAATATATATACTATATTTATATTTATATTTACATATATTTATTAAATATATATATAATTATATAAATATACATGATAATATAAATATATTTATAATTATAAAATTATAATAAATATATTTAAATAATGAATATATTTACTATATTTATATTTATATTTTTGTATATTTATTAAATACATAAATAATTATATAAATATATTTATAATGATATAAATATATTTATAACTTTAAATAAATAATTATATATAGATTTATATTTATTTATAAATATAATTATAAATGTATATTTACTATATTTATAATTATTAATAAATAATAATAAAAATTAAAAAGTATATATATAATTATAAATAAATAATTATATATTTAAATAATTATAAAATTATAATAAATATATTTAAATAACGAATAATTTAATATATTTAAATTTATATTTATATTTATATATTTCTTAAATTAATATATAATTTTATTAATATATATTTATATATAAATATATTTAAAATTATATACAAATATTTATAAATATATTTACAAATATGTTTTTTGTAATTATAATTATAAATCCTTATCAATGCTTGTTTAGCGTTGATAAAGATGGATTTTATCAATGCTTTTTATTTTAGCGTTGATAAAACCCCTCTTTATCAATGCTTTTTTGGAAGCACTAATAAAATCCTTCCCAATATTTTAAAAAGAACCCTAACTTAATCGATTTTATTCATGCCATTTAAGCCCTCACGGAAGTCTAGTCCTACCACCACTCCCCCTCGACCTTCTCTTAGATGAATCAAGCCTCAAATCTAAGGTATGTTATTTTTTCCTCCTCTCTCATTACTTGCTTTCTTGAGTTCATAAGTGTGCGATATTGCAATATTATCTTGGCTCATTTCTCTCGTGGTTCCACATTTAGGAGCTCTATCGATGAATTCTTCGTCATCGTTCATCCTCCTCTGATGGTTTCTTGTTTTTGGGACTCTACATTCTTGATTTTACCCTGTTATGGTTCACATAGGTCATGCTCGGTCCACGGTGTTGTGTTTTTGTTTTTGTGCTTCCAATCCACTCCACGACCATCGGTTTCCTCTTGGTCTTATTGTCACCCCCTTCTAAGAGCTCTCTAACACTTCCTCGTATAGGTTCTCACCCACTTCTCCACTTCCCAAGCTTGTTGTGATAGAGCGTGATCACTACCTCGTGGTGGAAGAGCATATCTACTATAGATTTCTTAAGATTGGAAAATATTTTAATAAATATTTCACATATTCTATCTTATAACACATTTCACTAAATTGTTTATTATTATATAATAGCACTCAAAGAATAAAACATAAAAATGTTATTCTTTAAACATTTATTATTTTTTCTTTTTCACGAAATATCATCTTATACATAGAATATGTTCATCACAATTGAATAAATCATCAATCAAATCAAGTCCTTCTTAGTTATGTTTATACACATATCAAATATCTCCTATAGTATCCAACATAGTGTGGGGTGGGTTTCCTTCATCAATCTACCCAAAAACATTTATCCTCTTCAAGCTTCTAAAATAACATCAACGTCTATTCTCAACAAATCTAATGAAAAAGTATCTTGTTTTTAGTAATGGGTTAACATTAAATTTTTTATATATTTAAATAAACATTTTAAAGAGGAAATTGTATAGAATGAATGATAGTGAATGGAAGAATATTTATTGATTAAATCCATTAACAAATTATAAAAATATTAAGGGTTATATAGTCAACTACTAATGAATTGAACTTTTAATAAAATACATATTCATGGATATTAAGATTCCATAGGTAGATTAAAATGAAAATATAAATTGGTCAACCTTGAAAATAATTATATCCCTTTAATGGGACGTGATCTTGCCCAAATTTACCCAAGTTTTTAGGGTTAAGTGGTCAAATGTAGAGTAGCTTGGGTTGTCGATTCCTCAGAGACCTAAGAAGAAACCTATTGACACACACATTCTATGGAATGTTTTCGGCTATTAAGTGGCCAACTTGGGTAGATTTTAGATAGTTTTAAGTTAACTCTAAGATACTTAAGTGAATTCAAATTAAAATAATGAGTTGATCATAGGTTATCACTTGGGGTGGATTGGATGAATTCCATTTTTTAACAATTTCAATTTCATTAACTCAAGAAAGATTCATTTAATGAATTCAAACTAACCTCATCAATTATTGGTTAAAACGCTTCAAAAACACATTCTAATCACCTATACACTTGTAGGATCATTTTCATGAGAACTCCAAGGTAAATGATCTTATTAGCACATAAAAGTTGGGCGATAAAATTCAATAAGGAAGAGGAAGAGAGAAAATCCTTGAATAAAAGAAACTCAAGTAAAATAAATCAATAAAATTTAGATATTGATAAATAACATCCAATCCATCCCCTTTATAATCCTTTTTATCAACCCATAAAATATTTATCCCTCCATTTATGACATGTTCTCAACAGAAGCAATAAGTATACTCATAAAGGTGAAATTGAAGAAGTAAAAACAACAGAATAACGATCACTACACCGTTGTGTGAAGTATATCACATGGTATGGTGTGAATAAATTCACACATTAAGTCAAAAGTATCAATGTGATATATAGAAAAATATAATAATAGGAAAGAAATAAATTTTATTAAGAACTAAGGTTATTCGAACAACTTACATGAGAAAGAATAACGTTACAAAGACAAATCAGCATAATAACATTACAATTAAAACAAAGCTCAAAGATGATAAAATCCTCCACCAAAACTACCTTAAATAGGAATTTCAAGAGTCTTGGGTCTATCTCCTAAAAGTACAAAGGATCCCACTTGAGTATGGTAGGCCTAGGGTGGTGGAAAGTAAGGGAGAGTGGACTTCTTTGTCCTTGAATGGAAGTGGCATCCAGCTTTCATCCACCGGACTGAGGCGCCTAAATGTCCTTCTATATGGACAAATTTGAGTCATCCATAGAAGAAAAAAATTAATCTCAGGATATATACTAGCTCTTTATAAAATTTCAGCAAAAATTAATTTTTTTTTGTCGATATATGATTAAATTGTTGGGCTATTTTTCTGGGCCGCAGAATCTGGCTCAGAATTTTATCTCCAGATTGGGCTACCTGGAACTCCATTCAAACATCATAATTTGATTTTCCACTTTTTAATGAAATGTTTCCTATTATTTCCTCTATATTGAGTTAAATTTTCAGAATTATTGGGCTTGTATATTTTCCGCTACTGTAGTTTTATTGGGTTGTTCTTCATTTCACTTCACCCAAAATGTTGTTTGTTCAAGGCCAACTTTGGTGGTTTTCCAATATGAATCTTCAAGTGCTAAAAAAGTATGAATTGTTACCAATATAATTATAAACCTTAAAATTAAATATTAAAATAAAATCAATATCATTGTGTACTTTAAATGATTTTTAAAAATGTACCATGTAATAGTGCATTTTAAGAAGGAATTACAATTATAATATGAAATAATGTTCCGTGTAAAATGAACTAAAATGGTGTTTATGAATAATAAAGCACGTGAATATTATATATATTAACAATGAATATTATCCTCATTCAGTGGCTAATCACACCACCAACTTAGGTTTTTCTAGTCCCAAGTAAAATATATCTAAAAAATGTGAAATTCAAATTCCCTTTTCCAAAAACATTTTAATAAAAAATGATCACCAAAAACCCTTGTATCAAACAACTATGAAACCCATAAAAATATTTTAATACAAGATAGTTTCATAAATAGATCTCAATCCCATGCCCATTACTTTGTTCAAATTCATCGCCATATTTAATCCAATATTAATTAAGTATGACGATGTGTTGTGTATCACAATAGACATAGGGGTTCATCTTTATTAAAGGTGGAAATGAAAAAAGTGCTAGGTAGAATCACATTTCAATATTAAGATGAGTATTCAATATTTTTTTGCAATATTTCCATGGTAATTGAAATTGAACTCAAAATATTCAACCCATGTAGAGAGACTTTGTCAATGACTCCCAGGCTCAAAGACCTTAGGGCACCAAGTGAAGCCCACATACTCGGGCATCATCTCGAGTTAACTCAATCAAAAACAAATTCAAATTACCAAAAATATAGATAAAATTACTAACTATGGGCCAGAAAACTATGGATTCATGATCCCCAAGTATCAAAATCCACGCATTAGGTCATTTCATTGCTCTATGCACAAATTTATTTTTTTTTTATTTTTTTATTGAATACTCATATTAAAACTAAAATGATCACCAAAACTATGATATTTATTTGGGGGACCCCATGAACTAAAACTAATACCCCACTATCAAAAGTATGTATGTTGTGATTTTTTTTTGTATGAAAATATAAATGATGAAATATCACTTTAGACAGCCACACTTTCCAAAAATCTATGCTCATTAAATTATATATGGATTAAAATCAGAATTGGGGAATGCTAAATTATTTGATATTTAGTTTCAAAGTTTTCAATGTGTATTATCATGTTCAAAGTTAAAGTAATGTTTCCTTCCATTTACACACATTATTTTCAAATCATTTTTTTCACACAAAAGCAAAAAAATTACACAAAAGAAAATTTTTTATTTCATCCCCCCCCAACTTAAAATAACACTATCTCTAGTGTTTGGAGATAAGAAAATTTAGAAGGGGTTACAGGCATATAAGGGGAATTCAAAAAGGAAATTTAAAATGTGGTTCATAGAATGAAGTCACCTGGTGGTTGAAGTTGAAGTCCGTGCTACTCTAATTTAGTCCTTTGATATCCATGTTACTCATAGAGTTCCCTAGTGGAAAAAGGAAAAAACAAAAAAAACAATATATATATAATAATAATAATAAAAATTAAAATATAATTATATTATAAAAATTATCGAAGAAGTAAGCACTATAAGTCGTAGGTCAGTGGTAAGCATGCGCCCCTGTCTCCCTTCAATCCCAGGTTTGAGTCCCTGAGGCTTCGCTGGTTGTGACGGGGTTTACCCCATGACCTAATAAATGTCATTTTATTTTTTAAAATTATTATATATATATATATATATTGTATTTTTATTTTAACCTACAAAAACATAAAAAAAATAAACTGATGATACATTGTCTTCTTTTTAAATTTTTTGGTAAGGTATTACTCAAGGATTACACCACATGACACAGATGAATATGGTGATCCCCTTTCATACCCATCCATACTCATAATAGAAGAACAGTTCAACAGTCTATGGTACTATCATATTCAAAGTTAAATATTTTTTTAATATAAAATTGATTGATTTATCCTATTTGAAAAATAACTATGATTCAAAAAGATTGTAAACATGAAAACAACGGGTTGCCTCTCATGCATCTCTTTTGTTTAACATCGCTAGCTCGACTTAGACCCCTAATTGTTTAAGTATTTTCCTCATCGAAGGTTTTTTCACACAAGTATTCATCTACTTTATGTTTTTGGAATGGATCAATGAATTATTTGACTCTATGACCATTAACTTTAAAGGTTTTACCATTGGTGGGATCTTAAATTTCTATATCCCCATGAGGGTACACCTTATGCACTATTTATGGACCCGGCCATCTGGTCCTCAACTTTCCCAGGTGTAAATTAAGTTTAGATATATACAAAATAATAGTTTTACCCAGTATAATGTGTTTGGTTTTAATATTTCAAGATTGGTAGGCTTGAACTCTAGCATTATTTATCCTTGAATTTTCATAATCCTCCATCCTTAGTTCCTTAAGTTCATTGAGATCTAATTTCCTTTTTGTTCCAGCCAATGAGAGGTCATAATTCATTTTCTTAATTTCCCAAAAATACTTATGTTCAATCTCCCCTGGAAAATTTCATGTTTTTCCCTAAACCAACCTACATGGGGACATTCCTAAAATGGTTTTATATGCAGTTATATATGCCCAAAGAGCATCTAAGAGTTTTCTTGACCAATATTTCCAAGATAGATTAATTGTTTCCTTAATAATTTGTTTTATTTCTCAATTGGCTAACTCAGCTTGACCATTGGTCTATGGGTGGTAAGTAGTTTACACTTTGTGAGAAATTCCATACTTTTCCAAGACTGCTGATAATGGAAGATTGCACAAATGAGTCCCACAATCACTAATGATATCCCTAGTAATTCCAAATCTATAGAGGATATTTTTCTTGAGAAATATAATCACAGAATGATGATCATTGGATTTTTTAGGAATGGATTCAACCCATTTGGATACATAATAGACAGCTAAAAGGATGTACATATATCCCCTAGAGTTTGGGAAGGTACCCATGAAATTTATTCCCTAGCAGTCAAAGATTTCAATCACTAAGATGGGAATTATAGGTATTTGATTTCTTTTTGTGATGGACCATACTTGTTGACACATAGGAAAGCATTGAAAAAATTTGTAGGATTCCCTTAAGAGGGTGGTCCAGAATATACCACACTGAAGAACCTTAGCAGAAGTTTTTTTATAGGAAAAGTGACCTCCACGCACCTCACTATGCTAGAATTTAAGGATGGACTCTTGTTCAGATTCTTGGACACACCTCCTAATCACTTGGTCAGGGTAGAACTTATAGAGGTATGGATCATCAAACACATAATTCCTAACATCATAAATTAATTTCCTTTGATATTAATTACCTAATAATTTTGGAATGACTCATATAACTAAGAAGTTGGCTATGTCGGCATACCGTGAGAAATCACTCACTGAATACAGGTTATCATCGAGAAATAAATCAGACATAGAAAGGTGATTTGAGTTCTCTTTGAATTCCATCCTAGAGAGGTGATCAGCTACAACATTTTAAACACCCTTTTTATCCTCTATTGTGAGGTCAAATTCTTGTAATAGAAGGACCCACCTAATCAGTATAGCCTTAGCATATTGTTTTTGGAAGAGGTATTTTAGTTCAGAATGGTCAGTGAACACAGTGATGGAGGATCCTAAGAGGTTGGACCTAAACTTTTCTAAGGAAAACACAATAGCAAGTAACTCCTTCTCAGTGGTGGTTTAGTTTATTTGTGTATCATTTAAATATTTTCTTTCATAATCAATGTCACATAGATTTTTCTCACACTATTGTCCTAAGATTTCTCCTACATCGAAGTCACTCGCATCACACAAGAGCTCAAAAAGAAGTTTCCAATTTGGAGACTTCATGATAGGTGGAGAGATAAGTGATGACTTGAGTGTAGAGAATGATTCCACACAGCTTTATGTCCATAAAAATGGAGCATCTTTCACCAATAGAGCATAAAGTGGTCGAGAAATAGATCTGAAATTCCTAATGAACCTTCTATAGAAACCAGCATGTCCTAATAAGGAAATAACTTCCTTAATAGTTTTAGTAGAGGGAAGGTGAGTAATGATGTTGACCTTAATCCCTCTACCAGATACCAGATGGCCTATAATAAGTCCTTTGTTTACCATGAAATGGCATTTTTTCCAATTTAGGATGAGATTCTTATCCTAACATCTTGACAAAACCCTTTCAAAATTTAGAACGCATTCATCAAAAGTATCCCCAAATATAGAGAATTCATCCATGAAGACCTCTAAACAATCCCCCACCATTTCTGAGAAGATTCCAATCATGCACCACTGGAAGGTACCAGGGGGATTACATAACCCAAAGGGCATGCGCTTGAAGGAAAAAGTGCCGAATAGAAAAGTGAAGGTTTTTTTCCCTTGATCCTCTAAGGAGACCTCGATTTGATTATACCCTAAGAATACATCTATAAAGAAATATAATTCTTGACCTGACACTCACTCGAGGACTTGATCAATAAAGGGCAAGGGGAAATGGTATTTCTTGATACAAGAGTTGAGCTTCCTATAGTCAATACAGAATCTCCATTGACTACTGACCCCTGTGGGGAGAAGGTCACCATCCTCATTGGTGATCACAATAATTCCAAATTTCTTTGGGAAAACTTGAATTGGGCTTACCCACTCACTCTAAACAATAGGGTAGATGATACCCGCTTTCAACAACATAATAAGTTCTTTCCTTACCACATCCATAATATTTGGATTGAGTCTCCTTTGAGGTTTATGACATGGTTTGGATTTAGATTCAAGAACAATCCTATGAGTCCCAATGAGTGGGATAATCCTAGGAATATCAGAAAGGGTCCATCCAATTACTTTCTTACGATTTATTAGGACATCCAGAAGCATCGTCTCTTGATTATATTAAAGAGAGGAAGAAATGACAACAAGAAAGGATCGATTGTCCCCTAAGAATAACAACTATGTTCTCTATTAACTCAACATTGATGTATGGACATCCTGGGTCTTTCATCTTTGGTGGAAGGGTTCCTTGGATTGTTGTGCTAAAATTTCATACCATAAGGACTTTTGTTCTTATGTGAGAATTTCATTTTAAATGTGTAGAGGTCCTTAAGGTATTTTGAGTATGCAAGAATAGTTTGAATTTCCTCGAGGAGTGGAAGGTTCAACTTGGATTTTGAGAATATTTCCCTCAATATTTCACTTAATTCAGGCTTGGTTTTCCCCCTCATGTGTTGAGGGAAGGGAGCAGGTTGTTTAATTGTTTGGTGTGGTTGTAGTTCCTTCACATTATCATTGGGTTTTTTAGAATATATGGGTGTTTATTCATTATTTTCATGCATTTTTGAAGATTTTAATGTTTCTGGAATGGATTTTTCAGGTTTCTCAATGGATTTTCCACTTCTTAAAATAGTCACTTCTTTGATTTGTTCATGAAAGGTTTGTGTGTAAATAGATTCTCCCCTTAAAGTTGAGGACGGTATCTCCTGAGTAGGCATGGGTTCCTTCCCAGTTTTAATGGTTTGTAGTTCATGTTTAAGATATGAGACTTCTAAGTTCATTTTCTCTATTTGTTTACACAACTTCTCAAGGATTATAAGATGGACATATTAATTAGGGGCTTGTGTTGGTTGGTTTATCCCTAGAGGATACTTTGGTTGTTTGATTAGTTTTTGCATGGGTTTATAGATGGGTTGTTGGTATTGGTCTGGTTGTGGTTTGAATTGGTTGTGGTTTTTGGAATTTCGTGTAGGGTAGGTGTTTGGTTCTTGTGGTTGGCTACGTTGTTAGTTATCTTTCCAGAAGAAGCCTAGGTGGTCATTATACCTTAGGTTGAATGTGTTTTAGTGTTGGTTCTTTTGAAAGTTTAGGGCATTGAATTCATAAAGTGGTCCTCCTAGAAGAACATATTTAATAGATGGAGTGGTTGGGCAGTTGTCTGTTTTGTGGTCATATTTGTCACAAATTGTGCAAACGGGGTCTAAAGTTTGGATTTCATGGATTTTCCTATGGTATATCTCTTCAACCTTTCTAGTGAGTGCTGTGAGTTTATCCCTAAGGATTTACTATTCACTAATTGTGTGTATTCTAGTAGTTCTATGTGACTTTTCAGAATAAGGTGATGTTCCTCATGTTTGGTTTTGTTCATCAAGGATTTCTAGATACTTATATGCATCATTTGGGGCTTTGTTTTTAAAGGTCCCATTACACCTCATGTAAATGAATTGTTTGTTCCACAGGCCCAACCCTTCATATAAAATTCTCACTTGTTCAGGAATAGAAAAAAAATGGTGTTTAACCATGTTTAGGGTGTCTTTGAACCTCTCCCATGTTTCATAGAATGACTCTCCCTCTTTTTCAAAAAAAAATTGGATTCCCTTTTTAAGTGAAATTGTTTTGTGGTGGGGAAAGTATTTTTTGTAGAAGTCTCTTTGTAATTGGTCTCAAGAGTTGATGGGTGATGGTATCAAATTGTTTAAAAAAAATTAGATCGATCCTTCAAATAAAAAGTAAATAGCTTCATCTTAGATGATTCTAGTTGATGTGGGGGACACATAGTTTCTACAATGTCATTGAACTCCTTAACATGAAAGTAGGGAATCTCGGACTCCATTCCATGGAATGTGGGAAGGTGGTTTAGGACATGGGGTTTAAATATTTAGTAGGAATACCCTTGGTAATTGTGTCTAATGCATGAGGGTGAATTGGTCTAGGAATGTGTGAGCTAGTCATTCATGGTTTGATCGACTGCATTCCCTAAGTTTGGGGCTACCTCATTTGCATTTCTATTTTAGTTCCCACCCGGGTTTATGAGTTGGTTATTTGAAGAACTTGCATTGAAATGGGATCAATTTTTGACTCTAAAGTATTTAGAAGATTAGGATCTAATGGAAATAGTTCCCTTGGTGTACTTGACTCCCCAACCCGAGGACTATCCACCCTAACTAGATGGTTTGATTTGTCATGAGTATAGGCGGACATGCGCCAAAAGAAAAAAACAAGAAAGGGAAAAGATAATATAATTTGTATGAGAATAGAAGAAATGGGGGAGAATAGAATGGGTATTCAGATGACTTACAAGAGTCCCCGACAAAGGTGCAAAAATTTGGTCTCACATAAATTTACCCAAGTTTTTAGGGTTAAGAGTTCAAATGTAGAATAGCTTGGGTTGTCAATTCCTGATAGACCTAAGAAGAAACCTATAGACACACACATTCTATGAATTGATTTTGGATATAAAGTGTCCAAATTGGGTTGATTATAGATAGTTTTAAGTGAACTCTAAGATACTTAAGTGAATTCAAATTAAAAGAATGAGTTAATCCTAGGTTATCACTTGGGGTGCATTGGATGAATTCCCTTTTTTTAACAATTTCAATTTCATTAACTCAAGAATAATTTATTTAATAAATTCAAAATAACATCATTACTTACTGGTTAAAAACCTTTACAAAAAACATTCTAATCACCTATACATTTGTATTATCATTTTCATGATCACTCCAAGGTAAAGGATCTTATTAGTACATAAAATTGGGGCAATAAAATTCAATAAGGAAGTGGAAGAGAGAAAATCCTTGAATAAAAGAAACTCAAGTAAAATAAATCAAAAAAAATTAGAGATTGATAAATTAAATCCAATCCAGCCCCTTTATACTCCCGTGTATCATCCCATAAAATATTTATCCCTCCATTGATGACATGTTCTCAACAGAAGCGAGAAGTAGACGCATAAGGTCTAAATTGAAGAATTAAAAACAAAAAAATAATGATCACTCCACCGTTGTGTGAAGAATATCACAAGTTATGGTGTTAATTAATTCAAACATTAAGTAAACAGTATCAATGTTATATATATAAAAATATAATAAGAGTAAAGGAAGAAATTTTATTAATAACTAAGGTGATTTGAACAACTTACATGAGAAAGAAGAACGTTACAATGACAAATCGGCATAATAACATTACAAAGAAAACAAAGCTAAAATATGATAAAATACTCCACCACCACTGACTTAAATAGTAATTTCAAGAGGCTTGGTTCGAGATCCTAACAGTACAAAGGATCCCACTTGATTATGGTAGGCCTGGGGTGGTGGAATGTAAGGAAGAGTGGAGTTCTTTATCCTTGACCCAAAGTGACAGTCAGCTTTCATCCACTGAAAAGAAGCTCCTAAATGTCCTTCTAAATGGCCTAATTTGAGTGTTCCATAGTATAAAAAACTAAATATACGGATTTATCCTATATCTCTGTAAAATTTGAGCGGAATTGGATTCGTGGTTGTTGAGATATGATTAAATTCGTGGGCTATTTTTCTGGGCTGTAGAATCTGGTCCAGAATTTTATCTTCAACTTGGACCACATGGAACTCCATTAAAACATCATAATTAGATTTGGAAACTATTTACTAAAATGTTCCCCATGATTTCCTCTATCGTAATTTCAATTTTCATAATTATTGGGCTTGCATATTGTACTTTACAGTAGTTTTATTGGACTGATGTTCGGTTCACTTTACCCAGAATGTTGTTTGTTCAAGGAAAACTTTGGTGGTCTTCCAATATGAATATTAAAGTACTCCAAAAGTATGAATTGTTTCCAATATAATGAGAAACCTGAAAATTAAATATGAAAATAAAATTAAGATCATTTGTTACTTTAAATTCTGTTAAAAAGTGTACCATGTAATAGTGAATTTTAAGAAGGAATTACAATTATAATATGAAGTAATGTTCAAAGTGTAAAATGTACTAAAATGGTGTTTATGAATAAGAAAGCGCATTAATATTATATATATTAACAATTAATATTAGCCTCTTTCAGTGGCTAATCAGGACGTATGAATATATTGTTATTTTCTATATGATGTTTATAAATTCTTATACAAAAATAAACAAAAAACACAAATATGAGTATATATTTAGAACTTATATAGTTAGTATAAATAAACATTAATCCTTTAATTAAATTTATATAGTGAACATTGGTAAGATTTAATGATCATTACATTTGTTTGTTTTAGAAAACCTTAACAAAATAAAAATTAATATTCATTTCATTAAGGATTTATTGGAGACTCATTTCAAAATTAAAATTTTACTTATATAATATTTAGATGTTAAAATATTTATTTTATGTAAGGGAAAATGTTTTCAAAATTCTCAATCTAAATTTCCAAAACCCTCTTATAGGGGGGTTCTAGTTTTAAATATATTCTTATTTCCAAATTGAGTTTGAGATATTTAAATCATATCATTTTATGTTTAAATGGTAAAAATATATCATGTTATCATTTCATGTGGATTTTTTTAATTAATGTATTAAAAATATAAATCCCTTTTAGTGGATTTTGTTTTTAGAATATTCTATGTTCAAATGGCTTCAAGAAACTTTAAGTGATTCTCATGTTTTTTTATAACTATTTTAAAGTGTTTAATTAATGTATATTTATAGTTTTCATGTATATATCTAAATGTTATGATTTCCATGCATAATGATATTTAAATATGTTACTTTTTATTATAAATGATAATTAAATTATTTATTAAATGGTTATTAATATGAAATGAAGTTTTTTTAAAAGAGTTAAAGTTGGATGTTTATTAAGTTAAATTGTGATTTAGATTTTTAAAGTGAGGAAAAGTAATTATTATTGAATAAAGTCTCAATTATATATATTAATTAGATTATTATTTTCATATATACATAAATTTTTACATAATGTTTCATGAACCAAGCTGGGTTTCCATCCGACCCGGCACCAGACCCGATCTGCAGCAAGGCCTGAGGGGTGTTCATGATCCTCACGGGCTGGCACAAGTGCCTGGGTATCAAATGAACATTTAGGAACGATTTATCCAATAATAAAAGATATATAAACAAACTTAAACTGAACAAAACATATAAATAAAATAAGATTAATTGAACAAATTGGCAGTAGAAAAAATTATAAACTAAGTAATGAGACATACCTCAAGTGACCTAGTGTGTTACAAAGGAACATAAACCACACTCACTGCAAGAGTGATCCCTAACTAGACCCTAAAATTTAAAATAAAAAGTAGGTGTGAGCAGCAAGATGATCAGTAAGAATTCCTGAGTACAACAACTCCCAATTCCCTTACCTTTAAAAAGAAACCCAAAACGTGCTAGTTTGAAAATAATGCATAATAAAATAATGTTTTTCATTCTTTTCAAATTCAAGTAACAAGATTTAATTTTCAAGAAAATAATTTCTCTTCCATTTAATTTTCAAAATAGGTTTCAAGAATACATTAACATTTCAAAATTAAAGGATACCAATTTAGATTAAAAATATAGTTTTCAAAAAAGAGGGAACAAGTATGAAACAACTGAATTGAAAATCATATCACAAGCACCATGGGAAATCCCTAAGCATCTAGTGTTAGTTGAGGACATAGGATCCTCGTACCTTAATGAAACGTGGAATAGGAACCACAATGAACTACGTTCACATGCATGATCTACTAGTAGGGAACACACCCATAACCTAGTGGTCTCTAATCGATCATCATTGTGTTTATTTAGTGTCATAAGATTCAATCCTCATAGACAAAACTTGGACGAACCACTTCTCAATCATCTAGCATACTACTCCTAGTCTGCCCACCTAGATACCTGGGGTTACCCATGTTCTCTATTTCAAATGGTGGTGAGGTTTTATCAAGAGAACATAAATGAACACAACACTTTCTTTATCCATAACTCATTCAACCTCTCACCACCATTCTCCCTCCTTAATTGCATTCCCCCTCTTTCACATCACACAATGCATAATCTTCAACATTAGGCACATATCATAAATCACATGTTAACACTTGTATCACATTTCTAAAACTATGGGGAAAGGCCTCAAGAGGGTTTTCCACTTTTGAAAACCATTCTTGAAGTGCCAAATGGGCCTAATTACTTTACAAGGAATTTTAACATTTTAGAAGACATGGGTGCTCAATACCTTTAAGTTATAAAAATAATTTAAAATCACACTTTCACAACCAAGGAACCACATATTTAAAACATGCTTAAAACCACGCTTAAATGGGGTAATCCTTTTAAGAAAATCAACATGTCATTATACTTTTATAACAAAAACTGAGCAAAAGGCCACATGTCTTTGGAAATACCCGTTTCACTTTCAAAACATATAGGAACCCACTTTTCAATAACCATAACCATTTATATATATACCTATATATATATATATATTTCATATACAATTCATATAAAATTAGGACACATACTTTTTAAAAGAACACCAAGCAAATATGTAAGTTCTAATTAAAAACAAGGCATAGGGAACCTACCTCAGGGTGGAACCAAACCGAAATTTCAACTCTTTCTGCTATCTAACTTGAAGTTGCTTCCCCCCTACTAAGAATATGCACCTTCATATACTTGTAAGGACACCTAGACCCTATGCACACATCCGCGTGGACATGAACATGTGCAAGAGGATCCTTACATATATTCTTATATGCATATACTGGTCACCACTCACCTACACATGCATTTTTCATATATATACATAGGCACACCTTATCTGATACATTTATTTCACTGCCATGGGTGAATTTACATATAACAGGAGGACCTATATATATATATATATATATATATATACTTACCAATGCATGCGTAGTTGATTTTCCTTAGACTCAAGGGACTTAAAACCACAAAAAAGGGACCACACACTACACATATAATTTAATAAATCCATAAAACAATTTATGAAACACTTCAAAATTAGCACCACAAAATTTTACAAAAAAACCCTCTTTAAACCCAAATGCACACCAAAACTCTTTCCAATCATGTATCGCACCATTGATATAATTTAATAAACCATTTAAAAAATTTATAAAACAATTCCAAAAAGTCATCACAAGACTTTGCACACAAAACCCCACTCAAATTCCTCTTTTAAGGTCATACGCACACCAAAAACATACCAAAACAGAATATTCACCTCTTGTATCATTTAATAAACCAACTGAACGATATATAAAACATATTTCAATGAAACGCGTGGTTTTTTTCAAAAATAACACACCATATTTCATATGAACATACCACTTTAAAAATCAAACCCAAAATCAACTCTCTTAAAAAATAATTGTTTACCACATAAACTAATCAAGAAGAATACTAAATTAATCAAGCAAGCAAAAAATTCCTCCAAATAATGTTTATAGATAGAAAAACTTACCTCAGATGTCAAAAACTCCCAAAAATTGGTGTGAAACTCCAATTGCACCATAATATCACCGCGAGGACTCAAAATTGGACCCTAATTCAATAATTTGAACCAGAAGGAATCAAGATAAAACCCTAAAATGTACCCCTAACTGCTAGAAAAAACTGGAACCTTAAAGGAGAAACAAAAACCCTAAAAATTACCCAAAGAAGTGCAGTTGTCGGAGGGGGAGGGCTCCAAAAAATTTGTGGCCATCCGAAAGGAGTTCGACCGATTGGGATCGTTCTAGAGAACCGCCGACCAACAGGGGGCAGTGTGTGCATTACCATGGCAGAATATGGGGGCGTGAGCAAGGTAAGGGCGGCGTGAGGGGAGGCTGGGAAGAGGCTTCACTGAAGAGGGATATGGAGGGGAGCTCCGAACAAGGAGGGGAGGAAGAGTGGTGTGAGGGTTCGGGGGGAGGTGGCTTGGTGTGCGATGCGGGGGAGGGAGGGGGAAGGGGAGAGGAAGATGGAAAAGAGAAAATAAAAAAATAAAATAAAAAGTAAAGTAAAATCTCAAAAAAACCAGATCCCATAAATACAATACTAATAATAATAATAATAATAATTTTATAATAACAATAATAATTTAATAAAATATTAACCATAATAATAATAATCTTAATAATATTAATGAAAATGAATTAATTAAAAATACTAAAAATATTAATAATAATAATACTCTTAAATATTAGTATTATTATTAAAACAATCCTTATTTCATTTTATTATTATATTTTTTTTACTTTATTTCATTAATTAATTAATCAATTGCGCACCAGGTGGGCCGCACGGCAATTGGGTGAAGTTGCAAGACTTCGGTTGGGCCCTACCCATGCTCTATATGCTGTAAAGCCCAAAAATACTCATTTATCAGCAAGAACATAAGGATTTCAATCAAGCTTGGCCCATACATCAACAGAATATTTCAAAGTCAGATAAAATAATAAAATAAAAATCATTTCAAAAGTATGGGTGTGAGAATTCTCCCCACCATAAAGCTTTCCACCCCCAGAAATCTTTCCCAATATTGTTTAGAGGACAGAATCAGTACACCATCTTAGCTCAAATATGTTTCTGACAAAAAAATGAGAGAGAAGTAACTACACTATCAACAAGGATAAAGGACTTAAAAAATAAACTTAGGAGACCCAAAATGGACTCCCTGCCAAGCGACACACAACCTCAAAAGTCAAGACTTCTCCAGTTGATAATAGAATGGTGGGAACTCTCACAACACATCATTTCAAAATACCAAGAGAAAACACCTTAAACATTCCCAAAAAGTCTCACGCACTTTATCAGAAACAAGTTTCAAATTCAAGAAGGGGATTGGATTTGGATATCTCCGAATGAGAATACCAACTATCGAACCAATACCAGGAACAAAATTGGATTGTTGACACAAGGAGGCTCGAGCAGACTCCCGACCATGAGAAACAACCTACACCCGAGGCAGAACCAGAACACTAACATGGGGAACCCTGAATGGACTCCCCACCATAAGAATTAAACTAACACTGATTTACTCTAGAGTAATTTCAGTGAGACTCATTATGAGTATTTCCACCATAAAAATGTCCAGATTGTTTGAACTCAAGTAATTATCCATACGGACCAAGAACCCCCACCACAAGTGGAGGGGAGGGAAGGGGCCCATCCAATGGACCAACAATACCACCACTGACACATCCCAACATTTTATTTCCCTCAAAGGAACACAAATCCAACTACTCTTGATCTATAAGAATAGGATATGTTGGAGCCATTAAGAGAATACCCATGTTTGGTGTAACACAACCACTTAAATTTTAAGGAAACAAGAAGATTATACATTCTTATAACCAATGATAAACTCTTACAACCAATTGGCGCATAATGTGTAAATGAGGTCCTCCCACCTCTTTCCACCGAACATGAACAATTAAAACAAAAAAACTACACTATAGGCTAAAACTATCTCCATCTACCACAATGAGAATAGAACTCAGATCTAAAAATTTACCACCATTGGGGTTCTCCTAACTACATGCCATATTCACTCCAAGACTTATGGATGGAGCTCTGATGGTTGAAGCATCTACTACCTTATAGTAAGGCTTCAGAAACCCCTCGAACAAAGTTTCTCCTTCTGGTGCCACAAATAACCATATCATGGCCTAAACAGCACCATAAAACACAACATGCTTTGACGTCCATTTCTTCCACACATCACTTCACCGAAATAAGGGCTTAAAAGATGCACTAGCATCGCCCCTCTTTACTTTGAATAAGAAACTTGGATAGGAAGGAAACACAGAAGAAACCTTCCTCTAAAACAAATAATTTTAGTATTTCCCAAAGTAAATGTTCTTTTATTAGTGATGAGATTCTCGGAAGAGTTTGAAACCTTCACCTCTTCTATCGAGCAAGAACACAACACTGTAAGGTGTCACCAAACATGACCCTTGAAACTGACAGAGATACTTCAAAGAGAGAGACCTTAACCTGAGTCCCTAACAGCATACAATTTCTGAAGGCGGACATAACCACCTCTTATAACTTGATTCACCACACAAGTGGCTTAACGTGATATATTACTTAACGGAAACAAATGAAAACCCCCAAGGACCTCTTTAAAACAGCATCCTACACCGACAACTCGAGACTGCTACTACTTTTCCCCCATTGGAATTTCTTTCATCGCTTCTAGACAGAACTTAAAGACTTAATGATGTCGAACTCCATAGTCAAGAACCTAGAAAATCCAAGAGACCAAAATTTATTCCAAATAATCTTTCATCTTCTCTCCAGCTACGATAGGATCCACTAGAGTGAAAAATAGAGGTGGATTTATATTCCAATGTTCAATAAGAAAAATTTTCTGACATTGATCAACTGGAGGATCCGACCACGAAGAAACACTTGTGGCTGCACTTTGACATGCACTAACTCTTTATGGGGGCATACACTAGCTGATGAGGATAACCAAGAACCCAATAAAATGGGATCATTACCCAAAAATGCCACAAATTGTCACCAGAACACATGAAGGGAAACACCACTAAGGCTCCCTGAAACACTCCTCGAAAAAGACCACTGACCAACATCTCAAAACAACCAATCGATGAAACAAAAACTAGAAAAATTACTCAAAAAAACTTAAAAATACATTTTCCATCTGTTGAAAATCAACCTGTTTCTATTTTAAAATTAAATTTCTAAACTTTTCAAACAAGGGTTTTCAAAAAATAATTTTTCAAACCAAATAAGTCACAAGAAGATTCAAGTGGAAACTAGTATCGATCTGTGACTCGGACATATGGTTGGTGGCCATACGTCGGTCACACCACCATTACAGAGAGTATTCTAGGATAATGTCCTCATCCCCACATGGCTTTCTAGGCCCTTTGATCTCCCAAATATCATTTAACTAACTCTCTTTTCATTTCCCATACATCAATGAATTGCAAGGACCTAAAGACTCTCTAGAAACTGACTTTCCTTAGTAACTCAAGTCCAGCTATGAGGTGTGATGTCCAGGTACCTAACTCATAAACAGAACATCGAGTTCCGAAAATCTGAGCTCTAGTCTATCCTAGCTCTTTCCTAAAAAATAAGGCCCAAAAGATCGAACCTTCTCTGGTACCATTTTTCACGAACCAAGCTGGTTTCCATACGACCCGATGCCTGATCCAATCTGTGGCAAGGCCCGAGGGGCATTCCCGATCCCCAGAGGATAGAAAAATTACTCGGGTATCAAATGAACTTTTGGGAACAATTTACTCGATAACAAAATATGGATAAATAAATATAAACTAAACAAAAAAGATAAATAAATGAAGATTATATTAACAAACTGGCAGTGAAAAAATGAATAAACTAAGTAACGAGACATACCCCAAGTGGCCCCGTGGGTCACCATGAAATATAAACCACACTCACTGCAAGATCGATCCAAAACTAGACCCTGAAACTAAAAATATAAAGTAGGAGTGCGAACCAAGATGCTCAGTAAGAATTCATAAGTACAAAAATTCCCTCTGCCCTTACATTTAAAAATAAACCCAAAATGTGCTAGTTTTAAAATAAGACATAAGAAAATAATGTTTTTCATTCTTTTCAAATTCAAGTAACAAGCTTTCATTTTCAAGAAAATAATTTCTCGTCCACTTCATTTGGAAAAAATGTTCCAAGCATGTATTAACATTTGAAAATGAAAGGAGACCAATTTAGATTAAAAATATGTTTTTCTCAAAAGAGGGAACAAGTACGAAAAAACTGAATAGAAAATCATATCACAAGAACCATGGAAAATCCCCAATAATCTAGTGTTATTTGGGGACCTATGATCCTCATACCTCAATGAAACGTGGCATAGAAACCACAACGAACTATGTTCTCATGCACAAGACACTAGTAGAGAACACACTCATAACCAAGTGGTATCAAATCAATCATCATTATGTTTAGTTAGTGTTGTAAGCATCAATAATGCTAGAAAAAACTGGGACAAACCACTTCCATATCATCAAGAATACTAGTCTTGGTCTGCCCACCTAGATACTCAGAGTTACCCATGTGCTCTATTTCAAATGGTGGTAAGGTTTTATCAAGAGAACATAAATGAACAGAACACTTTCTTTATACATAAATCATTCAACCTCTCACCACTATTCTCCCTCCTTAAGTGCATTCCCCCTCTTTCACATCACACAATGAATAAGACTCAACATTATGCACAAATCATAAATCACATGTTAACACTTGTATCACATTTCTCAAACTAGGGGGAAAGGCCTCAAGAGTGTTTTCCACTTTAGTAAACCATTCTCAAAGTGCCAAACGGGCCTCATTACTTTACACTGAATTTTAATATTTTATAAAAAAATGTTTCTCAACACCTTAAAGTTCCAAAAACCATTTAAAATAATACTTGAACAACCAAAGCACCATGTATTTAAAAAATCCTAAACCCACGCTTAAAACGGGGTAATACTTTAAGAAAATAAATATTTCATTATAATTTTATAACAATAACCAACTGAAAGGCCACACGTCTTTCTAAATACCCATTTCACCATCAAAACATCAAGGAATCCACTTTTCAAGAACCACAATCATTTATATATATACCTACATATATATATTGCATATTCATTTCATATAAAAGTAGGAGACATACTTTTTAAAAAAACACCAAGAAAAAATGGAAGTTATAATAAAAGATCAAGGCATAGGGAACCTACCTTGGGGTGGAACCAAATCGAACTTTCAACTCTTAGCACTTTCTAACTAGAATTTTTTGCTCCCCCACTAAGCATATGTACCTTCACATACATTTAAGGACACCTAGACCCTATGCACACATCTTCATGGACATGAACATATGAAAGGGGATCGTTACATATATGCTTATATGAATATACTAGTTTCCACTCACCTACGAATGCATTTTTCATATATATACATAGGCACACCTTGCCCCATACATGTATTTCACTACCATGGGTGAATTTACATGTAACAGGGGAACCTATATATATATACTTACCTATTAATTTGTAGGTGAGTTGCCTAAGACTATGATGAATCGAAACCACAAAGAAGGGACCATGCACTACATATATAATTTAATAGATCAACAAAACAATTTATGAAACACTTCAAAATTAGAACCACGAAATTTTTACACCAAAAACACTCTTCAAACCCAAATTCACACCAAAACTCTTTCCAACCATGTATCGCACCATTTTTATAATTTAATAAACCATTTAAA
Source organism: Viscum album (assembly GCA_963277665.1). Taxonomy (NCBI): domain Eukaryota; kingdom Viridiplantae; phylum Streptophyta; class Magnoliopsida; order Santalales; family Viscaceae; genus Viscum; species Viscum album. The sequence goes on from OY728157.1 coordinate 294,655,590, forward strand.
AAATTTATAAAACAATTCAAAAAAGGTATCACAAGACTTTTCAAACAAAACCCCACTCAAAGTACTCTTTTAAGGTCATACACACACCAAAAACAAATCAAAACAAAATTTTCACCTCTTTTATCATTTAATAAACCAAATGGACATTCTATAAAACACATTTCAATGACACGCGTGATTTTTTTCAAAAAGAACACACCAAACTTCATATGAACATACCACATTAAAAATCAAACACATAATCTACTCTCTTAAAAACTAATTTTTCACCACAAAAATTAATCAAGTAGTATACTAAATTAATAAATCAATCAAACAATTCAACCAAATAATTTTTATTGATGTAAAAACTTACCTCGGGTGTCAAAAACTCCCAAAAATTGGTGTGAAACTCCAATCACACCACAATAGCACCATGAGGTGCCCAAATTGGACCATAATTAAGGAATTCAAACCAAAAGGAATCAAGATCAAACCCTAAAATATACCCCTAACTACTAGAAGAAACTGTAACCCCAAAGGAGAAAAAAACCATAACTGTTACCCAATGAAGGGCCACCTCTAGAGGGGGAGGGCGCCGGAGAAGTCACGACAGTCGAAAAGGAGGCCAACTAGCTGGGATCGCATCAGAGAACTACCAACCATTAGGGGTAGCGCACGCAGTAGCATGGAAGAAGAGGGGGGTGAGTGAGGTTGGGGAGACACGAGGGGAGGTAGGGGTGAGTCTTCTCGAGCGAGGGAGATGGAGGGGATATCCGACCAAGTAGGGGATGAAGAACGGTGTGTGGGTTTGGGGGGGGGGGGTCTTGGTGTACGGTGTGAGGGAGGGAGGGGGGAAGGGGAGAGGAAGATAGAAAAAGAAAAAGGAAAAATATAAAATAAAAATAAAAGTGAAATGTCTAAAAAAACTAGATCCCATACACACAATAATAATAATAATAATAATAATTTTATAATAACAATAATAATTTAATAAAATATTAACCATAATAATAATAATCTTAATAATACTAATGACAAAGACTTAATTCAAAATACTAACAATAATAATGATAATTATAATACTCTTAAATAATAATAATATTATTATTAAAACAATCCTTAGTTCATTTTATTATTATATTTTTTTACTTTATTTCATTAATTAATTAATCAATTGCTCACTAGGAGGGCCACACAGAAATTGGGGGAATCCACAATGCTTCGGTTGTGCCCCTCCTATGCACCGTATACTATCAAGACCAAAAACACTCATTTATTAGCAAGCACACAAGGATTTTAATCAGGCTCGGCTCGCACCTCAACAGAATATTTCAAAGTTAGATAAAATAATAAAATAAAAATCATTACAAAATTCTGGGTGTGACATAATAAGATATTTGAATGAGTTTTTAAGTGTTTATAAATTTAATTTATGGTTTCATTTCTTGTTTGGGAAGATTTATTTGGAATAAAAAGGTTTTTAAAATTTTGAAGCAAAAAATTTCTTTGTTTCTTTGGTTTAAAAGGTTTTCTTGGAAATAAATGAGTTTCCTTATATTTTTCTTAGTTTAAATTTTATCTAAATTTTTTGTCTTTAAATTATAATGATATATTAAAATCAAGGAATTAGGTCACTTGAGATTTGTTTCTCCCCCTCGAATATCTTTGTCTGTTTTTAATTTTCCCTAATGGTTTTAAGAGTGCACATGCAAGAGATATTATTTTTCCTTGATCTACCTCACTAATTCTCTACCCAATATTTCTTTCCTCAATCCATTATTGGTTCACCATCTCCCTCACCTTCATGTTCATTTTTACTTATTCATCATTATTTATCACTCTGATTACATAGAGATCCTAGTTGTGCACGAAAAAAAATTCTCTCCACTTATCATGTAAAGAGGTTACTATAAATGATAACTAAGTAGTGTTTTTGCAGTGCAAGGATGGAAATAGGCTCCAAGTTTCAAGTATCTCTCCCACTCCCATGGATTAAAATAAAAAAAGTATGTCTATTTTTTACCAAGTATCCCTCCTACTCCCATGAATTAAAACTGAAATATATTTTTAAAACATGTCATTACCTTGTGTATTTTATTTTTAATGACCATTAGAGTATCATCTTTTAATATGTTTTTCTTTTGGGGAAACCAAAATATAATGAAATATGGTTTCATTGCAGACTTAATTTCCTTTTTATGTTAGTGTAAAGTTATTTTAGTGTGTTATAGTAAAAATATATTTTTTGGTATTTCTATAATACATGGTCTAGAATAATCTACAAAAAAAAGAGAGTAACATGGAATCCAACTTCACTTCAATCATAAATATCAATTCCATCCATTTGTTTCATGAAATTCCAAGCTCCTTGACCCTCTGTCAAAATTTGGTGATTAAATGACCTTGTATCTTCTAAGGAAAGATATTTCTACCCAAATTTATAAATCTAGGTCACAATTAAATGACAAGAAAGAACAATAATTTCCAAGGGAATTATGCAATCCAATAATAAATAAATTTTTCTTCGAAACATAGTTATTACCACTCTTTTTTCTCACACAACATAAAATTGAGAACCTAGACCAATAGCCACATGGTTACCCTATGTTTTTTCTTTTCATGTCACCCTTGTGTAAAATGATAACTTGTTAGGAATTATAACCAATAACATTCAAATGTTGGGTTTCGATTATTATAAATAGTTATAGATTTCTCCTATGAATATTAATATTTTATGTTAAATTTTTTATTTTTTATTCAAAATAAATATTTTAGGAACCTAATAGGATGAATATGGATTGAAAATGGATGGATTATAATTATATGACAAAAGAGTATGAATATTGAGTTAAATATCTCATCAAGATTATAATAGATAATGTATATGACCCTTCTTAAATCATCTTTCCTTGTTTACATTGTTTTTATTCAAGAAAAATTAGATCATAAGAGTTGGAAGAACATTTGATTTTTCTTAAAATAGATTGGACTTATAAATGTTGGACTAAACATTGGGAAAATATAATGTGCACATTGATTTGGATGAAACTCAAGTTTATGGGTCATTTGATATAAATATTAGTGTAAATAATGATGAAGATTGTATAAAAGAAATGAAAATGGAAATTGAATATGAACTTCATGATTTTCCGAAGTTTTTTGAGAATTCAAATAGTTTTTCTAAGAGACCATTGAATACTGATTGTACTAAATACACAATATTGTCATCTATATTGAATTTATATATTTTGAATGCTGGTAGTGGATGGAACAACACCAGATTTACAGAACTACTTGGTATCCTGAATGATATGCTACCAAAATAAAATGAACGTCCTTGTCAAACATATAACGCTAAATGAATTCTACATTCAATGAGAATGATCTCTAAAAAATTCAAGCTTGTCTAAATAATTTCTTATTGTTTTTCAAAGACCATAAATCGCTCATAAAAATCCCTAAGTGTGGTGTGAATCAATACAAGAAAAATGAATTAAGTCCTTAGAAAATTTTGTGGTACTTTCCTATAATTACACCATTTAAAAGACTATATGGATGCTATAAAACTACAAGACAATTGACATGGCATATAGATACAAGAATTAAATATGGGAAACTACATCATCCACCAGCCACCTCAATGGAAAAAATTGATTATGAGAATCCTGAATTTGGAAATGGACTGAGAAACTTTCATCTTTCATTATCTATAGATGGAATAAATCCTTTTGGTGTATAGAGTAGTACTCAAAGTACATAGCCAATTATGTTGGTAAATTATAATTTTATTCCATGGTTATGCATGAATCACAAATATATTATATTGTATCTACTTATATCTTTACCAAAAAAAACTTGGTAATTGATGTGTGATACAAGTGTTATAATGTATGATTCTCATAGAAGTGAAGAATTTACATTGAGGGACATGTTGTATGGGATGATAAATGACTTTCCTACTTATGGAAACTTTTTAGGCTATATAATTAAAGGAATGTTGGGGTGCCTCATTTGTGAAGAATTCACACACTCAATTATGTTGAAACATTCCTAAAAGACTTCATTCTTAGGACATCAATTTTTTTTACCTCGACAACATAAATATTGATCCCAGATAACATCATCCAATGGGAATAACAAACAAGGTACAATACCATCTCCACTAATGGGGTTACCAACTTTTCAATAAAGTAAAATATATTAACACTATTTTTGATAAACCATTTTCTAAAAACCTTATGAAATTAGGTTAGAAAAGGATGTCAGTTTTATTTGAGTTATCATACTATAATTGTTTGTACATCATACATTTTATTGATGTCATGTATATAAAAAAATATTTGATAGTATTATTGGAATGTTACTAAATGTCCTTGGAAAAACAAAAGATGTAATCAAGGCTAGGTTGGACATGATTAACATGGGGATAAGGGAAGAGTTGGCACCGATGAAGGGTAAAAGTAAAACTTTTCTTACTCCAACATATTACACTCTATCCAGATAATAAAAATTGAAATTTTTCATTTTACTTAATGGTGTAAAAGTTCCAGATGGGTATTCATCAAATATCAATATTTTCCTGTCAATGAATAATTTAAAGTTATAAGGACTAAAATCACATAACTTCCATCTTTTGATGCAATATTTGATGCTCATCTCTATACATTTCATTCTTACTAAAAATATACAACATACATTAACCAAACTTTGATTCTTTTTCAAAGCCATATGAAGTAAAGTTATAGGCCCGGCGAAGTTTCCAATAATGAATAAGGAGGTTGCAATCATACTATGTGAACTATATATGTTATTCCCACCATAATTATTTGATAAAATTGTCCACCTAATGGTTCACTTAGTTATATAGGTTTCACTATGTGGTCATATCCATTACATATGGATGCACCCCATTGAATGGTATATGAATATTTTGAAAGGGAATGTCATGAATCAAAGTTGTCTAGAAGGTTGTATTGAAGAACAATAAATTTTGAAGAAGATGTTGAATTATGTACCGATTTCCTATCATATCTTGATAGCGTCGGTCTCTTAAAGTCTTGTTATAATGAAATCCTTATGGGTGAAGGGATTTTCAGAAGATATTATATTATAATTACCATGATAGGTCAGGATAAATATCACCTTTACATTTTACATAATAGTAAATATTTTGAACAATACGTTGAATTCCAAAAAGAAATTATTATGCATTTTAATCCATAAAGGGTTGAAGTATGTATATCAAATATGCATAATCAATAGTTTATAGGATCATTTTGAGATCATATTTATAAGGATTTGTCTGAAAATCATAATTTAGTTATTGAATGACTTTGATGGATATCTAAGAGACCAAATGAAAATGTTATATCTTTCACTGATTTTGTAATTAATGGTTATAAATTTTATATAAAAGAACACAATAACCACATTATGATGAAAAAAAAGTGGAGTTATTATTGTAGAAAAAGTGATGTACATATCTGGTTCTAAGGATAGAAATCAAATTTATGTGAATATTTCATATTTTGGAATCATCAAATAGATATACATGTTGGATTATACAGCATTCCAAGTGTTGATTTTTCATTTACAATGGGATGACAACAGAAGTACAGTGAATATTGACGAAATGGGATTCATGAAGGTGAATTTTAGTGTCAATGGAGAAAAATAATAGTTGTTCATAATGACATCAGAAGTTGTGTTGTTATTTTATGTCGCATATTCAACAAAAAATAATTGTCCAATCTTCTTGCTAGTGACTAAAATAGTTGTAGGTTAAGATGAAAATTCAATCAAGGATGACCCTTTCACTAGGATATCACAATCATTTCATAGTGGTTCCAATGTAGATAATGTCTTGTATGTTAGAGGGGACCACAAAGAGGGGATTTGGATTCTAAATAGATGATCCAAATCCCTCCATCCTTTAATGAAAATAAAGAGAGTTCAATGAGGAGGTTAAAGTTTTTTTTAATATACTATGATTTTTCTCATAATATTATGTGTTCTATAGTGTATTTATGTAATATAAATTAAATGTTTGACTACTCATGCAAACAATAACTTCTGCACATTATGATGTTACCAATCTAAGGAAAGAATAAGTGGTTAATGTAAAAACTATAGAATTATTAGGGTATGAACATCATGTTGATGAAAAAGCAATAATGGTGTAGAATCACATTGTTGACTAAAATAATAAATGCAATAAGTAAGGGTATAAAATTTTGGGTTGGTTGGAATCAATGTGGACAACCTATTGACCCCAATAATTAAATATTCATTAGTTATGTTGGGGTCACAACGAGGATGAATTTTTCGATTGATAAAGATTCATGACACCATGTCCAACCTATAATGAAGTAAATCATTTATAAAGATATTAATGCAATGTAATGACATACTTTCACTATTTTACCAAAAAATTATATAATGAATCATTGGATTAATTTTCATTATCCCTTGTAGAGCTTGTTTATTTTAGATGATTTCGACAAGAAATGTGTCTTAATGGCCATTGGAAAATATCATATAGTCTTTCAAACACTTCTTACTAATTTTTTTGTTATGGGTGCTGAGGGGAAACTAAATCCCCTCTCATCGGTTACTTATTCATAAATTATAAAGTAGGAAACATGGAATGATTTCATCAGTCATCATGATGAGAAATCATTTTAGATGAATTGTGTTTGATAATATATTATCTAAAATTATTTATTTTATATAATTTGATTCTGAATTTTTAATTTAGGAAACAGAAAAGGTGTACATAAAATAAAAAATGTGCATCAAAACCAATGTACCCCTATTTCAAAGCAAGGATGGGGAATTCTTCACTACATAAGAAAATTGTATGTGTTTTAAATCAACAATAAAAGTTTTATGTGATATCAAACAACATATGTTACTTTTTTTATATGAATATTGATGAATTAAAATTAGAATCCATTTCCATCCCATGTCATGTGATATGGAAGGGGGCGTATGTAAATAAAGAGGGTAAAATATTTGATGAAAACACAAAAGTAATATGAGAAACATGTGTAAGTATGACATAATAGTAATTACTTATGTTTTATAACAGTATTATATAAAAATATCTATGTATTATTATATGTTTCTATATGGTTTATACACAAGAATTGATAGCAACCATACTAGAAGAAAAAATACATTCAGTAGTTTTGAAGCAGCCTGAATAATATGTTCGTGTTAGAGGTGTAGGATTTGGAGTGTCTCCTTGAAAATATTTCAAGAAGAAAACCCTGCAAGAATTACATATCAAATGATTAAATTATTACGAGAGAAAATAGATTCTTTTCAAGATATTATTATCCATTCTGGTTTGGTAGAACAATATATGTGAAAATATGAAAGTGAAGCAGTAGTAGAATGCAGATCAATGCATGAACAACCAAATTCCCCCACTAGCATTGAGGCCATTCATTCCATTTAACTGCATACCTTAGCCGAGGTAATCAATTTTTTCATTACTTTTTATCCTAAATGTAAATAAAAAAACTTCTAATAAATTTATATTACTAAAATTCTTTAGGGTGATTTTTTTTGTGATTTATATCTATCAACACCCACACACCACCTTGTTGTGTGGGGTACTATTTATAATATTGTGGGAGGCAAGCTACACAACAAATAACTCCTAAAAGATCACACGAGAGTGGAGATTGAAGTAGTTAAAGAGTCGAGCACTAAGTTTCTTGTTCCATTTGAAGATCTAGATATTACAATAGTCAATGATGCTATTATAACTTTCATAGCATGGTCATCTAATCTTATAAAGATATATGAGGTATGCCCTTAACAAATTTTTTCAAATTAAAAACCTATAACAGTTAATGAAAAAGGTATGAAGTGAGGTATGGTATTATATATGGATAAAAAAATGGAAAAATGGAAGGTTTGATCAAGAAAATCTAGTTAATTGACCAAGAAAATAGAAAAACCTTCTGAGAGTACCTTATCGCCACCAATTCCACTACAACAAATATTATCATTACAACTTCATACATATGCCATATTCAAAGATAGAGATGTGTCCTATATTCTATATAAAGACGAAATATTTGATACTTTCATTAAAAACATAGTCGGTCTCGAGAGTATAAATGATATTATCATGTTAGAATAGTTGGGAGTCTCAATTATGAATACAAACATAAGATGCATTTTCATAATACGTTTTTCCAAAAAATGATCTAATAAGTTCATTAAAGTTAACAATTATTCATATTTTATATAATTATTTATATTACTACTATATAAAGGAAAAACCCTATGAATCACGGTTTAGAATCATTAATCTATAACACCCCAAACCTAGAAGCCCAGAGCTAGTGCATTATTTTAATGTATTGGCATGATTATAAGGAATAAAATCCTGAAGGACCGATCAGTTTAGTAGTCTTGGAAAATAGATTACATGCATGAAATTTACATTTCAATTCAAAACATAATATGAAACATATATAATTCTTTGAGAAAACCATTATTCTACTAGCTTAACCCGGAATATCAATAATAATAAAATTCTTAGTATCCTAGTAAAATAAAACATAATAAAGGGGTGATCTCAGATGCTCAGTAAGGTTAACCGGTACCAAAAAAACTTTCTTAAATAACCATAAACTTTAAGGTAAGTATAAAACTAAAACACAAGCCTTTTAAATGTAATCCTATTTATAATATGGTAATAATAAATCAAATAATCCCATTTAAACATTCACATGGATATTCTACTAGCTGAATAATCACATGTAATATCAATAACTAATCTCATAATGAAGGAATGCATAATGTCGTACATCTGAAACATATCATCTAGGCCTCGACCAAGACATCAGAAAATAAATGGTTAAGGCCTCAGCCAAATATATATCTAGTTTGTCTCATAATACCTACTGATGCATCTAGGGGATATAGTAGGATCCTCTCATCACTTACTAATTCCAATACATTCTTCATATGAAAAGGATGAAACATAACATAAACATTCATATTAAAACTAGCATACAAAATGTTAATACTTTAACCATAAACCATGAATGGTATAAAAATTCCACATCCATGGTCAAACATATCATAAAACCTTCAATAAAATATGGTAGATTGTATCATAATAAATCAACATCAATCAATCATAAAATCCAACAAAGGATGTTGACATAGATGAAAATAATCTAATAATATCATTAAAACTCATTGAGATAGATATCCCTTTTTACTTTGAAATCGTTTAAAAGACGTGAAATAATAAAAGAAAACATTTTTTTTGAAAATAACCTTGTAAGCTTGTAAGGAAAGATTTAAAATGTTAATTCGTCATAACAGTGTAAAATAGCTGCTCACACTGTATAAGTTAAAAAACATTCTTTCCTTAATTTTTCGAAAAGGTTATAAAGTACCTCGTTTGGAAAATGATAGAAATATTCCTTTAAAAACATTTTAAATAAAGTAAAATATGGGTAAAAATGACTAAAACAAATTTTAGATAATATTTTTAAAGAAATTTTAAGAAGCATGGACATGGATGATAAAGATTTACCAATAGATACTTTTGTATAAACAATCTTGAAAAATAAAGAGATTGTGAAATTAACCCTTACCTTGTATTTTCATTTAGTCGAGGGTGTATTAACCTCATGTATAATGGTTAAAGTATATTATTAAATTATACAAGAACCAAATACATATTTATTATATCATATATGAGCCTCTTATATCATTTTTTTTAATAATATTTCAGTATTACCGTTTTTTCGGGTGTTAACTCCTTCATTTTCACATTCATGTTTTGTCATGTAAGTCAAGTTTCTTATGAATAAGGCATATTGTATTCATATAAAGAATTATATTAAGTTCATAAATATTATATTTACTTATAATATTACTTTTATAATCATTCTTTAATGGTTAATGTTGAGAATGAATCTCATCGTGTTGTGTAGACGGTAGGTCGTACGTACATACGAGCGACGGTATCATTATCTTAACAATTAAATTGTATGAAATTTAATTGTAAATTAATTATATAGAATCATTATTATTTCATATTAATTATTTTTCTTAACGGTGTGGAGATGGTAAGTCGTACGTACCCATGCATGATGATATTGTTATTCATAAGATGGATAAAATGTAGAATATGGTTTTCCCATGATTATAATAACATATTATTATACGTATGATACTATAGTTATTAATTTTCTATGGAAAGAATGTAAAAATAGTAACTATAAGTAGAAAATAACTTTGAAATAGGTGATAAAAATAATACCTCTTTTTCAGGTATCTCATTTTGATTTGCTCAAAAGGACTCCTTGGGATGGATTTATACCCAAAGTATAGCCTATAAAATTTAGTGAGGGAATTTGGGAGAGGAAATAATAAGTTTTTTGATGAACCAAATGGTTTTGGAGGTGTTAATTAAAGAGAAGGAGAAGTTCCCTTTTATAATAGGGGTGATGGTCACTTTTGAAAGATCTTAAAATATTAATTTATTATAAATTTATTTTCAGTTTCAAATAGCTAAAAGGTGGTTTATTTCGAGTATTAGATGAGGTTGGGTCGAAATCTCCCCAACCAATGAATTTTTGACATGTTTAGGTCAAAAAATTAACCTTAGATTTTGATTTATCATTATTTAATCTATTTAATTTTAATTGTGGAAATAATATTCTAAATATTAAATGGTTGTATTTTTTTATATGGTGTAAATTGACCATAAATGGAAACTTTAATACATTTTAGACGTTTTAATTATCACATTGTAATTTTTAAAAAAATTTATTATTTTTAAATAATTTAATAAAATGTTATTTTTATAAAATATTAATAGTGTCAATTTTGACACAATTCATAACATTGACATTAATTAAAAACAAAGCATAAATATAACTTTAAAAAAACAATTTAATACACTCCTAACATTTAATAATCATATATAAAATTCGTGTATCACCTCAATTATGTAAATTATATTAATTTTAATATTTTTAAAATCATTTATTTGATATTTATATTAATAAAATAATTACTTCTTCACTATTGTGTCTTTATTTAGGGTAATTATTTAGTATATACAAATTATAAATAAATTACTATGATTTAGATAATTCATTTATATTTCCATATAATATTCATGATATAATTTATATCTAGGTTATCCTAATATTAAAATTATTGAACTTAGAAGAAATGAGAGCGTGATACTTTGTCACATTCTTTAATTTTAATAATATTTGTGTCATTTTCATAGGCAAATGTCCATTAAATGATCCAAAATATATTATTATGATATATTTAAGATTATCCTAGTAATTTGTATGAGATTTATATTTTTATAAATTTTATAAAACTTAATAAAATATTATTTATTTTAAGGTATCATATATGTCAATTTTGATACTATTCAGTATTTTCATTTAAAAAAATATAAAAAAACATTATAACTTTGAACCAATACTTCCAATATGTCACTAACATGTCGATGTTATCTATAAAATTCGTTTATTTCATTGATTAATTCAAATAATATTTATTTTAATATTTATAATATCATTGTTTTGTTTCTTTCATTAATTAAGAAATTACTACAACAACTTTGTGTCATCATTTACTTTAATTATTTATTTCCTAAAAATTATAAATAAATTATCATAATATAGATAAAAATTTGGGATTTATAATTACTATTTATAGTCTTCCATATCACTTATAGATCCTCATATTAAAAATATTTTACTTGTTAAAAAAAGTATAACAAAATTAAATTTTCTTTAAATATAATATTATAAATACATTAATGTCATAAAAGGAATATTATGGTCCTAAAATATACCCAAGGAATATTATGGTCTAAAAAACTTAACTAATAAAATTAGGACAAGTTTTAGGGTAATTATAATATTATTTTTACCTTTAATTACCTGATTTACCCTTAATCGTGGCAATAGAGAATTTACTAAAGTTACTATTCATAATGCCCAAAAATAAAAGGAACCTATTTATATAATTTGGACCCATGGATTCCAAATATGTAATCCATTTTTAAAAATTCAAAACACATAATTTTTAGTAATTAATTTAATATTAATCCCATTGTCGGAATGAAAATGGGTTTTCAAAAGTTGCGTGAATGGCCTGAAGGCCTTCATTTTTATTTTATTATGGATAATCCCCCTTTTAAGGGTTGAATGGGAACTCGTACATGACCCATAGGCCCATGTCACAAGGCCATGACTGACCCGTAATACATGACCTGAAGGCCCAGAGGCATACCATGCCCAATACATGACCCGTAGGCCCAGCCCACTTGAACTGCCCCTCCCTAGCTTCTACGTCATTGATCACCTAGCTCCCCACCTTGCATTGCTAATCGGAAAGCATTTCCCTGTACAAAGTTTCACGGTGCCTGGTCCCGATGGTGGCTACCATACCCTCTCATTCTTCCAATCTGGTTAGCTCTGCTTCTGGTGGCTGCTACTCTTGTTTCTCTAATCCTCTTCTGGGGCTTGTTCTGTGTGAACTAGGATACTCCATGGACTATGTGGCCCAAAGGTCCTGTGGCTCGAAGGCCTTTGATAACCCAAAGTCCCTTGAGACCCGTAGCCCCAAACCGGTGGCCCGAAATCCCAATTCAGGTGAATAGTTCCAGATGCTATAGTACTGAACAGTGACTACTACAGTACTACTATACTTACCCAAAAATTCACCTCTGCCAGGTTTTGAACCTAGGTCTCTTGGATGCCAATCAGGATCCCTTACCACTCGGGTACGGGCTCATTAGTGTGGGTTTTTAAAAGTTGAAATATTGAAAAACATTGAAATGTTTTTACATAAAAAAATTATGGTAAAATTAATAAAAATGAACAAAATTATATTAAATGTAAAAAAAATAATCTATTTATACTTTAAAACCAATAAAATTTATAATTTAACACTATAAATTATTTCAATGAAAAAAGTTGTTTTCAATAAAAATTTAGTATTTTTAACTATTCATCAAAAATGAAACTTATCAGAAAAATACCAAAAAATTAACAGAAGTTAATTTTGATATTTCTCTTTCAAAGAAAAAGTTTATTTTTTCAACATTAATGTATAAAAGTGTCAGATATTGGATTTAAAATGGGTTCACCATTAAAAGGTGGTAAAACTTCATTTTTGGAAAATACTACTTTTATCCAAAAAAAATATTTTTTCGTATATCATGTATAAAAAATACATAATATTAATGTAAAAATTATATAAAATATATAAAATTCAAAATTTGGTTAATACTATTCATAAATTCTTATTTAATGGCTAGGTTATATATTATATTAAATAACAATATTTTATTAATATATTGTTGTTTGGTAAAACTGGGTCTTGCGTGTAATGCAAGCCAACTCATTTTTGTGTGTAGTATAAGATTAACATGGTTTTATATAAAAATAAATCAAGAAACATAATTAAATTTCTTTAGAAATGAAAATATTTTAATGTCTCTCGGTGTTACATTCTCCCCTCCTTCAATAAATTATGTCCTCGCAATTTGAAATTGCACTTAGAAAATAAAATGTTGATACTAAAAAATGATTGTGTGGAAAACCCACATCGGAAATAGGGTTAAAAAAATATAATCCTAATAATAGGGAAATTTAAATGTTAAGTTCAACACCAAATTAATATTTTGAATAGGAGAACATTACTGGAAAGTATAGATACTTACTTGGAGGAGAAACGTAAATATTTATAGAGAGTGATTGGGGTCATCAATCACACACAAGTGAACAATCAATGTAAAATTTAGGGACTCAAAGACATAAATATATGATGATTTAAAATAACATCAATTACATTGATTTTTCACTTGAGATACATATTTAGGATAAAATATTTTTTTAGATACTTTTTCCTAGAGTTTAGGGATTATTTTACTAAACAGATAAGTACTTGAGAAAACTTACTTGATTCCATCAATGTTATCCTTTGGTTGTGCTTTGATCTATTTTCACTTAATCCTCTAAATTTTTACTACAACTAAAAATGTTAGACCAATGTATCCAATAAATCATACTTTAACCACAAATAATAATATCCATTGTTCAACTTACTTCATTCCAACCTTAAGACTTGACCAATATACTTCCATCCAAATTCACTATCCAAAAAGGTCTCTAAATTTCCCAAATCGATCTTAACATCAAATAATTTAATGTAACTCTTATTGTCACATATCAAATATTTGATCGCCTTTAAATCCTTAATGATAAATCTTATGCCTCAAAATCCTTAAAGAATAATTACTGCATTACCATCCTTATATATCTCAGGAATCTTATAACCATATAACGATTGATGTAATAATTCTTGAATACAAATAAAAAATAACCTTATTCATTACACTTCACTCTTAAACCATTAACTATGCTTCAACATCTTATTCATTAATACCTCCTTCATCTCATTTAAATTTTTCAGTCTCTTCATCATCAATAGTATAATCATTGCATGACTAACTTTTTTGATTCTAACCATTGACCAAAACTCAAAGCACATAGTGAGAAACACAAATCATAGTGATATTATCATGAAGAATAATTTATAGGATATCTAAATGATGCCCTCTTATTATCAATACATTTTTTCATGGGATTAACCTAGTTTATCCATTACCAAATCTAATGGATGGTATATTATACTTAGACTTATCCTCAAAGTCATTTATAGGGTTATGTTTTCTAATATATGTTTTCTAAATCTAATTTCCAAGGTTGTTGCTAAACTTCCTCTAATATCAACTATAACACCCTGAACCTATAATCCTAGATCTGAGGAATTATTTTAATACATTTTCATGATTAAAAGGAATCAAATCCCGAACGACTGATCATTTCAGCAGTCTTATAAAATAGATTACATACATGAACTTTTAATTTCAATACAAAAAATAATTTGAAACAATATAATTATTTGAGAATGTCGTTATTCTCCTAGATTAACCCTATATATCAATCATAATACACTTCTTGGTATCTTGTGAAAATAAAACATAAGAAAGGGGTGAGCTCAAATTCTCAGTAAGGTTAACTAATACAGTATAAACTTTTATAAATAACCATAAACTTTAAGGTAGGTGTAAAACTGAAACACCAGCCTTTTACACATAATCTTCTACATAATATGGAAAGAATAAATCAAACAATTCCATTTAAAAATTCACAAGGATATTATAATAGTAAAAAAATCACATGTAATATCATTAACTAATCTCATAGTGAAGAAATGCCTAATTTTGGACATATGAAACATACCGTCGAGGCCTCGGACAAGACATCTGAAAATAAATGGTTAAGGACTCGACCAAATCCATATCTAGCTTGTCTCATGATACATACTGATGCATCGAGGGGCTATATAGTTCATTTCCTATCACTTAATAATTCCAATTCATTCCTCATATGAAAAGGATGAAACATAACATAAACATTTGTATTAAAACTAGAAAACAAAATGTTAATGCTTTAACCATAAACCATGAATGGTATAAAAATAGCACATCCATAATCAAACAAATCATAAAACCTTCAATAAAATATGGTAGATTTTATCATAATAAATCAACCTCAATCAAGAATAAAATATAACAAAGGATGTTTACATAGATGAAAATAATCTAACAATATCAGTAAAACTCTTTGAGAGAGATATCCCTTTTTTACTTTGAAATATTTTAAAAGTCATGAAATAATAAGATAAAAAAATTCTTTTGAAAATAACCTTGTAATATTATAGGGGAATCTTATAGATTTTAATTCATCATAATAGTATAAAATATCCACTTATGTAGTATAAGTTAAAAAAAACTTTTTTTCCATAATTTGTTGAAAAGGTCATAAAGTACCTCATTTGGAATATGATAGAAATATTCCATACAAAATGTTTTATAAAAATTAAAACATGGTTAAAAATGACTTTATAAAATTTTTTATAATATTTTGAAATACATATTAAGAAATGTGGACATGGATGATAAAGATTTCCTGGTAGATACTTATGTATAAACAATCTCAGATAATAAAGAGATTGTGTTTTCCTTTAGTAGAGGGTGTGTTAACCTCATATATAATGGTTTAAGTATGTTATTAAATTATACTAAAACCAAATACATATTTATTATATCATATCTTATCCTCTTATATCGTTTTGTTAAAAATATTTTTGTATTACCATTGTTTTGGGTGTTAATTACTTCGTTTTCCCATTCTTATATTGTCATGTAAGTCATGTTTATTATGAATAGAATATATTGTATTCATATCCAAAATTATATTAAGTTCATAAATATTATATTTAATTATCATATGACTTTTATAATCATTATTTAATGGTTAACATGGATAATGAATCTCATCGCATTGTGGAGACGGTAGGTCGTACGTACGTATGAGCGAAGGTATCATTCCCTTAATGGTTAAATGGTATAAAATTGAATGGTATATTAATTATTTTGAATAATTATTATGTAATATTAATTATTTATCTACATTATACACATTATTATACCTATTCAAATAAATTATTTTTGAATAAAAAATTACATCATGTCGTGGAAATGGTAAACCGTACATACGCACGCATAGTGATATTGTTATTCGTTGGATGGGTAAAATGAGGAATATGGTTATACCATGAATATAATAACATATTAATATATGGATTATAATATATTTATTATTTTTTTATGGAAACTACATATAAAGATGAAGTATAAGAAGAAAATAACTTTGAAAGATGTGATAAAACTAATACCTCTTTTTCAGGTATCTCCTTTTGATTTTCTCAAAAGAACTCCTTAGGATGGATTTATACTCAAATTATGGCCTATAGGATGTATTGAGGGAATTTTTAACAGTAAATTTTCTGGTTTTGACCTAATAAAATGGATTTGGAGGTGTTAACTGAAGAGAAGGAGAAGTTCTCTTTTATAAGTGGGGTGAGGGGCACTTTTGGAAGATTTTAAAATATTAATTTATTATAAATTGATTTTTAGTTTAAAATTTATCCAAGATAATTTATTTATAGTATAAGATAATTTTGGGTTTAAATAAACTTAAACAATGAATTTTAGACATGTTTAGGTCATAAAATTAACCATGTCTTTTTATTTATCCTTATTTAATCTATTTAATTTTAATTGTGGTAATAATATTCTAAATATTAAATGGTTATAAATATATACTTATATGTTGTAAATTTACCATAAATAGACACCTTAAGAAATTTTAGACCTTATAATTATCACATTATAATTTTTAAATATTTTTATGATTTTTAAATAATTTAATAATATGTTATTTTTATAAAATATCAACACTGCCAATTTTGACACTATTCATAACATTGACTTTAATTAAAAACAAAATAGAAATTTAACTTAAAAAAACTATTTAATACACTAATAACATGTCATAGTAACCAATAAAATTTTGGGATCACTTAAATTTTGTAAAATTATATTTATTTTAATATTTTTTAAATCATTTATTTGATATTTCTATTAATAAAATAATTACTTCTTCACTATTGTGTCATTATTTATGGTAATTATTTAGTCTATAAAAATTATAAATAAATTACTAAGTTTTATATAATTCCTTTATATTTCAAAATACTATTCATGATCGAATTTATATCTAAGTTATCGCTATATTAAAATTATTTAACTTATAAGAAATGAGAGTGTACACTTGGTCACATTCTTTAATTTTAATAATATTTATGTAATTTTCATGGAAAAATATCCATTAAATGATCCAAAATCGATTATTATGATATTTTTAACATTATCCTGGTTATTTTTTTGAGCCTGATATTTTTATGCATTTTATAACATTGAATAAAATATTATTTATTTTAAAGTGTCCTTTATGTCAATTTTGATACTATTCAATATTTTCATTTTAAAAAAATATAAAACCAATGTTATAACTTCAAAAAAAATACTTCCAATATGTCACTAACATGTCTATGTTTTATATAAAATTCATGTATGTCATTTATTAAGTCAAATAATATTTATTTTAATATTTATAATATCATTGTTTTGTTTCTTTCATTAATTAAGAAATTACTATATCATCTTTGTGTCACCATTTAATTTAATTTTTTATTTCCTAAAAATTATAAATAAATTACCAAAATATAGATAAGATCTTTGGATTTCTAATGGATATTTATATTCTACCATAATTCTTACATAAACTCACATTAAAAATGTTTTACTAGTTAAAAATAATAGTATAACAAAATTGGATTTTCTTTAAATATAATATTATAAATATATTAAAGTCATAAAAGTGGCTCTAAGGGATCCTAAAATAGACCTTAGGATTATTATGATCGAAAAACACTTACCCAATAAAATTAAGACTAATGTTAGGGTAATTATAATATTATTTTTACCTTTAATTACTGGATTTACCCTTAACTGCAGAAATAAAAAATTTACTAAAGTTACTATTCATAATTCACAGAAATAAAAGGAGCCTATTTAAAAAATTTGAACTCAATAATTATAAATATGGAATCATTTTTAAAAATTCACAACACAGAATTTACGGTAATTAATTTAAAATTAATAACATTATCGAAATGAAAACGGGTTTTTAAAAGTTAAAACATTACAGAAGATTGAAATTTTTTTACATCAAAATTCATGGTAAAATTAATAAAAATGACCAGAATTATATTAAGTGATAAAAATATAATCTATTTATACTCTAAAACCAATAAAATTTATAATTTAACACTATAAATTATTTTGATGAAAGAAGTTATTTTCAATTAAAATTTAGTATTTTTTTACTATTCATCAAAACATGAAACTAATAAGAAAAATACCAAAAATTAAGAAAAAGTGAATTTTTATATTACTCTTTCCAAGAATAATTTTATTTTTTTTCAAATTTAACATATAAAAGTGTCAAATATTTAATTTAAAATGAGTTCTCCATTAAAAGGCGGCAAAACTGTATTATCTGAAAAATGCTTCTTTTATCCAAAAAAATGAATTTTTTATTATATCATGTCTAGAAAATACATATGATTAATGTTAAAATTATATCGAATATATAAAATTAAAAATTAGGTTAATAATATTTATAACTGCTAATTTAATGGCTATGTTATATAAATATTAAATAATAATATTTTATTAATATATTGTTGTTCGGTAAAATTGGATCTTGCTTGTAACACAAGTTAACTCATTATTGTGTGTGGTGTAAGATTAACATGGTGTTGCATAAAAAGAAATCAAGCAACAAAATTAAATTCATTTAGAAATGAAAATATTGTAATGTCTTGGGGTGTTACATAATCTCTGTATAGTTTCTGTGAAAAAAATCATTATAGTTGAACTAAATTGATAATAAAAGAAATGAGATAAATGATGTGTTTCAGATGAAAATAATAGACAAAAAACACTTTCTGATTCCTACAATGTGGGGGTAAAACTCTGAAATCTAATAATATAAAATATGTTTTATTTTTTTGTCATTACTTATTTTTTAAGAAGCACTGGATGCTGATCTCAATCAATATGGATACCAAAAATATTTATTTTTTGGATCCAATGCTTGAATTTCCAACAAATAAACTACACATGATGTGCATTGAGAATTTTTAATGCACTACAATCAACATTTTATAGATAGAATTTGAATTATATATTTCATTTTATGTTTTAAAAAGAATTTTTTTTTGATATGGAGATCACTAACATTTTTGGTTTGAGGTTGATGATTTGAAATAAGAATCATAGGGATTACTTCAAATGGAAACAAATTAAGGTATATATAAAAAGATTTAACTATAAAAACATATTTCAAAATAATTAAATTATCATTTTAAATCTTTCTAAAGTGTTCGAAGCAAGATAACAATAACGATTGTGGATATTATATTTCTAAATTTATAAAAGATATCATATACCATTAAAGACTATCATCCCTAAAGAGGTCATTTATAAAGGAAACACTGCTACAAAAAATGCTTTTAATAGTGATAAAAATGATCTTTATCAATTCTTAAAAGTGGTGACTACCTAAGTGATATTTAAATACATGAGACTTTATGAGCACTAGAAAAAGTGGTGATAAAGGTACCCTTTATCAAGGATTCCGAAAAGCAATGATAAAGGATTATTTTATCATCACTTTTTGAAATCACTGATAAAGGGTACCTTTATCAGCGCTGTATGAAGCGTTGATAAAGGGTATCTTTATGATCACTATATAAATTGTTGATAAAGGGAGACTTTATCAATGTTATATGAATCACTGATAAATGAATCCTTTATTAGTTCTATATGAAGCGTTGATAAAGGTTATTCCAATTGTTGCAAACTTGCAGCCCTACAGTATCCATACAACAACCCTGTAAAATCAAAACCAATTATAATACATAAAAAGGAATATAAATATACATCAAATATAGGAAAAAATAAAAAATTTAATAGAAAAAAAAATTACAACACAAATACAATAAAAAAATTGTATTATAGATACTTTAAATATTGGTTTGTACAATTGCATGAGTAAGTACAAATTATCACAGACATTCAAAAACATCAATGTTCCTTTGTCTTTGGCCTTAACCCCCAGTCATGGTATTAGTTTCCAACCAAACAACCGTAAATTGAGAAAAATAATACACCTGTATAAGAAAAAAAATTATCTTGTTAGTAATATAATAAAGAAATAAATTAAACACAAAGTATCAATTTTAAACTAAAAACATATACTTTAAGTCATATAGGTAACATAGTGTATCGGATTGAGGTGAGGCTAATTCATACACTTCACTAATGAATTATGGATTTTTTTCCCTAAAGTATCAAAACATATTAGTGTGTTTTATTAGCTTTTAGTATGTCACTTCTCTTTTTTAATAATATGTCAATTTTAAATAAAAAGACACACTTAGAGTCATACCAGCCACACTATTCACTGGATTGAGGTGAGGCTGATTTCTACACATCACAACTGAATTATGAATAATTTAACTATATTATCCAAATAATATGAATGTGTTTACTTAGTTTTGAGTATGTCACTTTTGTTTTTTACTAAAATGTCATATTAAACTGGAAACATGCACTTTGAGTCATATCGATCGCATCGTGTGTCGGTTTGATGTGATACTGATTCCTAAAAATCAAAAATTACTTATAAATCATTGTCCTAAATTATTATGACAATTTGGACATTTTTTCTCAATTTTTAGTGAGTGACACGTGTTTTGAACTAAAATGTCAATTTTAAACTAAAAACAAACACTTTGAGTCATACTAGGAACACAATGTATTGGATTAAGGTGTGGCTAATTCCAACACATCCCAAACGACTTATGGATAATTTTCCTAAAGTATAAAAATAATATGAATTCATTTTATCTATTTTTAGTATGTCACTTGTAAAATCCCAACCTGTATGCCACTAAATCGATGTTCCAATTTAGTTCACCATAAGGCCTCAAGCGGGCCTCTCCATACACCAAAGGATTATGACTAGTAGAGAGGGGTTAGGGTCTATCATGGAGAGATTATTACCTTATATCAGAGTAACCATAGAGTAAATAGATAAATATCATCCAAGGTAGTAAATAAATAGAGTGTAGAAGCAGAAAATAAACTGAAATAGATCACGTTGTAATAATAAATGAAATTCTATAAAATATTGAATGTCTGTATCATACATACAACACCGGTAACCCACTGGGAAAACTATACATATAGGAGTATATAAATAAACTGAAATAAAGTACAAGTCTCTAATACTAACTACGAGTTAAACCACATACCTAGTCTCTAAGACAACGTTGAGCTTCTCCAGCTTGATTATAATAATCCTCACTGGCAACTCCGCTCGATCATGAAACCCTGAGCCTAAACCCTATCCACCATACATCTAGTATCAACCTGGAAAGCAAACATAAGGTATGGAAGCACACCAAGGTACACATATAGGGGTGAGAAATAATCTCAGCGGGCCACCCCAATGATAAAACTATAAATCTTTTGTCAAAGGTTCATGATCATTTAATATGTTCGGCCTATCCAAGACACAAGTAGAAAATATAAATAAAACAGATAACATAAAACCACAGTCAATCCTTGGGTCTATGATCCTAATCAATGAGGAAATGTAAAACCATGTGTATTTATATTTATATATGTGTGTATATATTCTCATATATATAAACACATACATAAATATGAATATATGTGAATAAAGTGAAAAATATAATAAATCAGCAGTATTCAATCATTAGTTCTATAATCCTAATCATTTGGACATCCTATGAAAATGGAATTGAGTTGGATGTAATTTCACTCAATACATGTATAATTAAGTCAATATATGGGGATGTAATCCCAATATACAATACCTAATTCATCCAGTGACAAAAATGTCTCTGAGCAAGCTACACCACAACATGGGGATACATGTCCTAACCATGGGTTCACCCATACTTGCCTCCAATCACTATAATAAAGAATGTTTTATACCAAAATAAAATTATTTAAATATGCTATAGAGATGGACATCATGCCACATTTTCCATGTAAATCCAGACCAATGTTTGAGAACTAGGTCCCGATCCGAAGGTGGTCACGACATTACGAGTCAGATAATCCCTAAGGGTCTGACCTTAGGCGATGTATAAGGAGAGATCACCAGTGATACATCATGACCACCACTTGAGATCTATGATTAGTGAGAGATTAATCATCCATGTCACCCAGGATAGCATAATCATCAATGAGTATAAAACAATGATGTGGAACGTCATGTCTAACATTGCGATCAAGTAATCGATCAGGGAGAGCGTAATCATCCCTATATCTCGAGAGAGCTTGATCATACATGAGTATAATCAGATAAAGTATAAAATAATCATATTCACCACATGTCAATTAGAGGATATAATGATCATACTCAACATATAACAATTCAAGGAGAGTGTAATCATCCTAAAAATACAATAAATTGAGGAAAGTGGAATCATTCTTAATAGCATCTACAAGGATGTGAATAACATCCAAATATATACAGATCAAAATTAAAATCCTAGGAAGTGCCTCTGGGTATCCATATAAAATAATAGTAATAAGAAGGATCAAATCCAAATCCTAGGAAATACATTTGGGCATCCCAAATATAAAGTAAGATACATTCTGACAGGCTCATCAACCTCCAACTAGGAAGAACCTATGGTAATCATCATTGAATCAGTAGTAAACAAGTGGATGATTAAATAAAATATTTAGGGTGTAAAAATTCCTAAACCCACTAATATTTATATATCCCCATGGGTTTACAATTTTGTTGTGGTTTCAAAGGTGACACCTGCTACCACCTCTACCCAAACCCACCATACTATATTAGGGTTGATCAAACATTAGGGCACCCACTGGGTCCCTCGTGTCAAAACACTAGAGATTCATCCTTATTGGTATCCTCAAAGTCCATAAATAATAAAATTAATTCTACTCAATATCCTCATAATGGTACATAGTAAAGGTAATCCTACATGTGACCCTCAAAAATAGTGTAAGAGGCAGAGGCATCCTATATGGTATCCTTGGAATGGTACACTGGTAAATGGGTCCTACAAGGTATTCCCTAGGTAGGTATGTAAGAAAAGGTATCCAAAAACGGACCCTTGGTGACAAAAATAAGATATATGCATCCTACATGAGATCCACTAGGTCAAAATTTAAGGTAAGGAATCCTACATGGGATCCTCAGAAACAACTATCCTCAAAACCTCCTATCCAGAAAAGCACATATCTTAAGGGAGACAACCTCAAGTGGAAATATACAAAATAATTGGTCATGAGATATAGCTCATGGATCATCTCAGATAAAATGTGTCTCATTCTCATGTGATAGTTGGATTCTATTATTCGATAGATAACCTCTACGCATAGAAAAAAGGCTAAAATGCCTCCAAAGAGTCCTAAAAACACCCAAATGGTTTCACCAACACGATATATGTAGAAAGATACTAAATATGGACTAATCATGTGTCCAATTCTGATTATTGGGTGTAAAGAATTGAAAAACCCCTAAAAGGGTGACAAAGGGGGCAGTACACAGCATGTACACTCTAAATACGGCGAGTTCTCAAAAATCCACACCTGGGCATGTACTCCAACCAAACTTGGTATGTAAAAACCCAAGTCCACAGTGTGTTGATCATGTACATGATGTATACTCTACATGGGGTACCTTCTTGTGTACTTCACATAGCCTAGCTATGTACCTCCACACGGCCTGTAACCCACACAGGGTCTGGTTTTGTACTCTACACAGCTATGTGACCTTACACGGGTTGTCTCATCAGGCACTCAGCTACATGACTGAGTACCAGTACACTATGTGTATACCCCATGCATGTCATGTAATTTGAAAAATATCATCTTCCCTAAATAGAAAGAACACATGGTATGTGTTCCTAAATCTATATGTTGTGTGATGATGATTTTAGAATAGGAAACCCCTCAAATCACCTGAAACCCCATTTTTCCCCCAAAAGCAACAGATTTACCCACAAGAGGTCTTGAGTAGTCATAATAGGGGTTTAAAACTATAAAATGATAAATATATGGGGATCTATGGAAAAAACATAAAAAGTTTCTACCTTTAGGATGAATTTGATGAGGCTTCACCCATTTTGTGGTCCATGGCCGCTGCATGACAATCTGGCGTATCCCTAGATCCGCAGCAGTACCTCTCTTCCCCTCTCTCTTATTATCTCTCACTCTCCCTCTTTTCTATTGACTACATTAAGGAGGAATCCCCCTTGGTGCATATGTGAGAATCCAGGGAAGAAAAAGATAAAAAATAAAAGAAAATGAAGAAAAAGAGAAAAGAAAAGAAAAAGGAAAAGGGGGCCCAGGACGGCCCAGATGCTTGACCTAAAGTTATACCCTACCTAGAAAAATCTCCCCATTCTAGACTCAATATTAGAGATAGAATATCAATCTGAAGTTACATTAAAAATATATGTCCAAAAAACCTGTACGAATAAATCGATATTTAATTAATTAATTATTAATTATTAATTATTCTTCTAAAATTTAAACAGCTTGGAATTCCACTAAACTATTTTACTTGGGTAAAAACTCTATTTTTTGACCAATTGAGTGGTTAGAAAAATTATATGTGATCATATTCTAGTGGAAAAATCATTTCACCCCTTATAATAATCTGAAGTAAAAAATTCATATTTCTACTCAAAATTTCCAGTCTAAAAATACATAGGTCCCTACAATATCCCCACCATAAACTTTCTCATTCCTAAGAATCCATATTGGTTATCAGAATCCATTTTCTCATCCCAAGCATCTACACAACTATGTTATCTCAATTGTCCAAAAAATATTCTCACAGTTTTAAAAAATCTTCCATCATGGAAGACGTTTAACTGTGACCGATCTGGTACTCCCCACCGTAGGGATACTCTTATCATTATCACACATCCAAAATCTAACCTCAAAGGATCATGGAAAATTCTTAATTTCAAATATAAATGAGGGTTACCACCACTAAATGTCCAACAATGCGCTCCCAACCATATGGATCACCTTATACCACACCTTGAGTGTAACTTCAAGTTCCTTCATTAATCCAATAAAGTTATTTAAAATAAACCAAGCTCAGCATATGACCAATTATCTCTCAGTGTAAAAAATATGATGTCAAGATAGAGCATGGTCATATCTGTCTAAGAGTACACTAAGATTATATAAAAAGGAATGTATAACTCTCTTTAATCTATGCTCAGATCAAAATAGTGTACACATGTCTTTAACCAACTCCTAATGCCACGTCTCCTAACAATGCAATTCTAGGACTGTACACAGGTCAACCATCCTATAGTACCCAATTATTCTCAATGTCTCCCCTACCATGGAGGTACATTCACCTTTTTAACAAAACTCTTAGGCAACCATTCCCATGGTAAGTCTTGAAAATATCAGTCCCCAGCTCGCATATGACCACTCACCAATTCATGATTTAAAATGGCACCACACATAACCATAATTCCCCTTTATCACTTGACTCACATACCCATGATTCATCCATCATAAGGCAAAGCTGATCATGTTACATGGAATGTTAGTCTCATTAATCCAGAAGCTCCCTTGTAACTCCTCTTCAAAATTGAGCACCTATTTTTTCTATGATTTATTCCACGACTGTGTGTCACACAATGTTGTTTCAGTCATGAGATTCTACCCACAATCTTACAACATTAACAATAGTATAAACACTAGTCAATTGGGTTAGGTTCCTGAATAGTCCTGCTCATCAAATCCAGACTTGAAAAACATGCTCCCTAGTGCTTTTTCAAAATCTGAAGGCATCAAAATGCCTATATCGAAAATCAAAATGATTAACCAAGAATCAATCTCAAATGAGAATATAACCAAGATCACTACATATAAAATCATCTTTAAACCTATAAAAAACTCTCTCATATATGTTTCCCTCAATCAAAATGAACTTTGACCTAAAAGGGTCTAAGTCAAAACTAAGGGCCTCTAGGTCTCCCACCTAGCCCTACTGATCAAGTCTCATAATTGGGTCATAAGTTATAACCACCTAGAACAAAATATCAAACCTCACCAAGAGAGGTAAAGATAAAACTGACCTATGATGGTCAAAACTATTAAGCATTTCCCTACTAGGGTCATGATCCTCTCTAAGCATCCTTATAAGGAACTGCTCCCTGGAGGTCATGATATCAATATAAAATAGATAATGAACTAACACTCATCAGGCATTCATACATGGTAATACCCCCTTAAGGTCCAATTCACAAAAAAATTCCTGGTACCTATCGGAATCGTACTCATTGGTCTAACTATATAACCACAAATGAAGGTCAACTAAGTAAAATGTCATTCTAAACTATGTAGGAAAACCATGTGCACATTGTTGTTGACACTTTAAATAACTAAACCATGAAAAAACACCCTATGAGAGGTACAACATTTGGAAATAATGTTTCCTATTGACCTACTAGGGTCACTTCACCTCTCGTGTGTGAGGACTAAGTCATCAGCCTCACCATCAAACATCTCATCGTAGATATGGATGGTCTGCCATTAGAATTATATATGCATATAAATTGACCAAATTGAGTATAATACCAAAACAAAACCTATATAGGAAAAATACATTTAGTTTTTTCATTAAACTTTAAATAATTAGCCTCTATCATTGGTAATAATCACAAACTAGCAGGCCAATAACATGTGAATCCTACATACCAAATATGATGCATGAGACACCTCTTTCCTTTGTCGTCTGAGAGTCAAAATCAATCCCTAACCTCTTTCTAACGGTCCAAGATCTAGAAATGCATAATAAGTCATAACATCCATACAACATGTGCATCATTTAAAGAAAAAAACATATACAATTGTAACATCGTAGATCAAAATAGTAATTGCAAACCCCAAGCAATTGGGACTTCTCGCTGGAACAGGTTTTCTCGATGCACCAGTCTGATATCCATAATAGGTTCTGACACATTACTAATACTCTTATCTACCATATCCTAAAAATTAATACAACAGGAAATGAAATAGATCTGATACCACTTTATATCATCCTGACTCGGATTCCACTAAACCGGTGCTCCCAACCTGTTCACCAAAAGGCCTCAAGCATGTCTCTCCATATGCTAGAGGTTTCCAACTTGTAGAGAGGGACTAGGGTGTGTTAGTGGAAAGACTATGCCCTCATATCAAAGTAAAAACATCATAAATATCTAGATATGATCTAAGTTAGTAAATAAATAGAGTGAGAAAGTTGGAAATAAACTGAAATATATCATTTTTTAATAATAAATGAAATTATATAAAATATCAAACATCCATATCATGCATAAAACACTGGTCACCCATTGGGTTGACCATACATATTAGAGTACATAAAGAAACTAAAAAAAGTATAGGTATCCTCTACTAACTCAGAGATAGACCACATACTCGGTCTCCAAGACATTTCCGAGCAGCTCTAACATGATCATAAGAATCCCCATGAGTGGCTCCACTCGATCATGCAACCCGGGGCCTTATCCATATCTTCCATGCTTCTGTGTTCAACCTATAAAGAATACATGAGGTCTAAATGCATACCGAGATGCGCGTAAAGGGGTGAGAAATAATCTCATTACACCACCCCAATTATGAACCTATAAATCTGTCATAAGTTCATGCTCATGAAATATGATTAGCCTAGTCAAGACACAACTCAAAAAGATAAATAAAACAAATAACGTCAAACCACAGTCAATCCCTAGGTCCATTATCCAAATCAACTGGGAAATGTTCCACCATGTATATTTAAATTTATATTTATATGGGTATATATGTTTTCTCATAAATACATATATACATAAATATGAATATACATGAGTAAATTGAAAAATATCTTAAATAAATAGTAGTCAATCCTTGGATTTATAATCTCAGTCATTTGGACATCCTATGAAAAGGGAATTGAGATAGATGTTGTACCACTAAATCTGTGTATAATTAAGTTGATATCTAGGTCTATAATCCCAATAAACAATAACTTCTTCAACCAGTTCCAGAAATGTCACTGATAAAGCTATCTCACTACAGAGGGATACATGTTTTAACCATGGGTTCACCCGTACTCACCTAAAATCACTATAATTAAGGATGTTGTATTAAAATGGACACTCTTTTAAATATAGTACAAATATGTACATCATACCATGATATCCATGTAAAACTAGTCCAATGTTTGTGCCCAAAATCTTAGTTTGTAGGAAGTCACAACATTGCTACTCAAATAATCCCTAAGGGTATGACCCTTAGAAGATGTATAAGGAGAACTCATCGGTGAGACATTATGACCACCCCTTGAGGTCTCTAATCTGGGATACTTTAATCATCCCCATCACCCAAGAGAGTGTAACCATCCATGATCATAAGTAAATGATGTGGAATTCCATGTCCAGCACCATGATCAAGTAATCAATCAAGGAGAGCGTGATCATCCCTATCACTCAGGATAGTGTAATCATCCATAAGTATAATCAGATTGAGGAGAGCATAATAATCCTCATCACATGTCAACTATAGGAGTGTTTGATCATCCTCAATATATAAAAAATCAAGGAGAGAGTAATCATCCCCAATATACAATAAAGCAAAGAGAGCATAATCATCCTCAATAGAATCAGTAGGGATGTGAAGAACATCCAAATATATACGAATCAAAATCCAAATCCCATGAAGTACCTATGGGTATCTCAATAAAATAAAAATAATAACAAGGCTCAAATCCAGATCCCAGGAAATATGTCTAGGAAACCCAAAGATAAATAAATATGCATCGTGTCATGACCATTAGCCACTAACTAGGAATCACCATTGGTAATCATCAGTGAATTAGCAGTAAACAAGTGAATAAATAAATAAAAGAGTGAGGGTGGTCGAAAACCTAAACCAACAACTACTTCGATATCCCCAAGAGCTTACAAGTTTGGTGTGGGTTCTAAGGTGACACCCACTACCATATCTATCCAAACCTTACATACTGGTAAAATAGTTTATAGTCAATGAAAAATTCTTAATTTTAATTGATACTAGAAAACCTAAATTACTAGAATAGGTACCAATGATAAGTGACTTGAAGTAGTGGGATTCATCCATGGACGAAGAGATCAACTCCTTAGAGTTCAATGGAACTTGGGACCTAACTAAAATACCTGAAGGAAAATAAGCACTAGAGAATAAATGGTTCTTACAAATCGATGTCTCCCCCACTCTCTCCCAAGCTGGTTCCCTAGAACCAAATTATATGTACTTTGTGATTACCTATATTCATAGTTTTTGAATATTAATAAAATTATTATCATATAATTATTGTTCTTCTATGTGACATTTCATGTAATAATGTTCTAAGGATACCTATCACACTAAAAGGTCATAGAAATTCCCCCACTATAATGTGAACCTAGAAGTGGTATGATGGTATTATTAAATACTTTTTTATGGTTGGATGATATCATCTGACGGGACATAGATGATATAGGATATCAAGGGTAGGGGAATCATAAGACATTGATACTTATTATCATTAACTTCATATTTGGTAATCCTAAATATATAGATATTATGATAACATTACCCACCATTGGAAATCCACATTTATATGTTTCATTGTATGTTCCAATCTATAGATATTTTTAATAATCCTTAGACTTTAATATTATTATTAATGAATATCATGAGTTTCTTACTTTGATGTATTTTCATAAACCATGAAACATATATTCATCCTAAATTTGGGTATGTTGGGTGTGTCACGAATGATATTTCATTAATAAATAATGTGAGGAAGGATTTTTTTTCCTTCGGTTATTTTAAAAAAAAATTATATCCCATCCCCTTTGGTGGGAATGAAACTACCTAATTAAGTCCATTAACATATGTTTTATTAATAAGTTCGTTTTTATAAAGTCAAAGAAAGATACATAGAGTACATAGGCTGATGATACCAGTGTGAAATATACTTGATTAGAGATATTGAGCAAAATTAATTATATTAAATAGTGTGAGTTCATATGTGGTTATTATCATTTTGAAATTTAACTTCTTTCTCTATGGGTGTCTTAGTGTTTTGTTATATTCTAATCTTAGAAGTTAGGTGGTGCTATCTAATTCCACTAATAAAGAGTCCTATAGGGTCACACACTAAGTGTATTCGGAACCTCAGTTAAATTTTATATGAATTTAACATATTAAATAAATATTACTCTCATACATGATTTAATAATTATTCATGTTTGGTTGATTTCAAATATCCAATCACCAATTATTTGAGAGAAAATATATGGGAGATGAATATTTAATAAATATTATTTTCTATTTCAAATAATATAATATTTATATATTTATGAATAAATAATGAAGTTTTATTTATTTATTTAAATAAATAGTCATTATTCATGGTTTGATAAATATTAAGAATGGTTGGAAGACTAAGTTTAATGATCCTGTGTGAAATGAAATATTAAATATTATTTGAATTAATATAAATTTATTCATTCAAGTAGGTAATATTTATTTATTTTAAATTTGAGCATATAAAAATTAATTATTATTATTATTATTATTATTATTATTTAAAATTGGGGTTTTTTGGACATTAAAATAATAATAATGGACAATGTAAAATTAGTTATTCTCTAACCCTAGGTCTATAAATACTCAGTTATGTCATTCCCTAACCCTATTCTAGCCATTCTAGTCATCACATACATTGAATTATAGAGAGAATGCTCTCAAGAATGGAGAGTGATTCTCCTCCACCACCATCTTGAGTCTAGAGAAAACAAAATAATCCTTACACCTTGAAGAGATTCTTATGGTGATCAAAAAAAATGATGAAAGTGTTAGAGTATTCTATGTTATCACTCAAGGATTTTTATGGTGATGTTAGTAGGTTTATAGAGCATGTGTGGATCACCTCTAGAGAGATTATAACCTTGTATCCTCTCACTACAATGATGTTAATCCAAGAAGAGGTTTATCAAATCATCAATAGATAAAGAATTCCAACATGGGTTAATTCTTAATCTATATAAATTAATTATAAATTATATATTATGGTAATATATCATGTATTATGGGGTTTCTAGTTTATCTAGTTTTATAGAGAAATTTGAAGTGGTTGATGAAAAATAATTTTTCGGCACAGGATCGACCACTTCCACTACACCCCATAACCTTCAAGTGGTATATGAGTGGTCACATATCAATTTATAATTATTTATTGATAATTGATTTATTTATTCATTTACCATTAGTTTTTCATTTCTATAATTCATTCCATAAATTATAAATGTTAAGATATTCTCTTATTTTTATTTATTCTCACTCATATAACCTATAGCATGTTAAAAAAATATTAAGAACATATGAATAACTGATATGTAAGTACTAATAATTCTATATAGATATAACATGAGTGCAGGATGTGTATCCTATTGGTACACATCATATACACTGGGATGAACTGTGAGAAATCTGGTTCATCATGTAATAAATATACACAGTGTTATTAGTACACACCGCATGTTGACTAGGCTAAATTGGCATATGGTTTTATAAACTACACTCCATGTAATTGGCTTGCATTCCATGTAGTCTGTGTGTTTTTGTGATGGAAAAATGCATAGTTAAAGATGTGTTATGTATTTATTACATGACACATGTGACTTCCAATCATGAAACTTGGAGGTCATATTGTGTGTAAATATAGTACACGTCGTGTACCTCATAAATATTCATGACTAACATACACTCCCACTCCTTATGTTTAAATGATGGATATATGGTGAAAAGATATACAAGACATGTATTTGGCATGTATGTGTCGTGTATCATGCCTATTTATGAAAAAAAGTAAAATTAATTAATTAATCCATTAAAACCATATCCAAATATATATTTTTTCATTTATTGATAGTAAATGTAATGAAATTGGTTTTATATATCTTAAATTCTTAATT
The DNA here is from genome assembly GCA_963277665.1 of Viscum album. Taxonomy (NCBI): domain Eukaryota; kingdom Viridiplantae; phylum Streptophyta; class Magnoliopsida; order Santalales; family Viscaceae; genus Viscum; species Viscum album. The sequence goes on from OY728157.1 coordinate 294,688,215, forward strand.
AATTTCAATATAATGTTCTAAATTTCATACCATGTATGGTCATAATGTGTCAACTATTATGTGTGCATTAAAATCATTACATGTTATGTTAATAACATGTGTTTGTATATCATTTATCCATGGTACATTAAATGTAATTAGGTGATAAAAATTATATACTATATGTCGTATGAGTATATAGTATGCAACTAAAATACACATCGGGTAGTTTGGACTGATACATGATGTGTTGCCTCTAAGTACATGTTTTGTAACTGATTAATTTTAAATAAAATTAATTTGTTTAATTTGTTTAAAATTATATTAGATGGGAATCTCAAGTACATTTTGTATGGAAATTAAGATAATTGAATTAATTAAGATAATTAATTTATTTGAGAGTATTTTATCTTAATTAAGAATGGTTGAAATGACTGCTAGTTTTTTAAATGTTTATTTGTTGCTTACTGCACAAGATTCTCGGCCCAGTTGGTGAGGACTCGGCAAGTGTATCCAAGAGACCTAAGTTCAAAACCAAGCAGAGACATAATTTCTAGGGGAACTGTAGTAGTATTGAAGTAGTACTGTAGAAGGCACTATAGTAAACACTTCTTGGTACTGTAATAGCCAGAACTATTCATCTGTTTTGGCTTTTAGGCCATCAGTTTAGGCCTTGGGTCCTTTAAGGCCTTTAGGCCACCTCAATTTTGTCGGGCCACCTCAAGGACTTCGGGCCACTTGAAATTGTGCTTAAATGATCAGACAGACTCTATAAGAAGAATCCAGATGGGGATTCAGAGCAGGAACATTCACTAGAGTAGAATCTAAGAGGATTTGTCAGGAAGAGAGGGCATGGAATTTACATCGGGACCAGCCTGTGCTTGTACGTGAATCCTAGCTGAACAATCCACGTGAAAGGTGGAAAGCTAATATCATTATGAAGAAGTTGGGGAGGAGTAGTTCCAAGTAAAGTCTCTATATTTCCTAAGACCTATGGGCCATGTAATCTCTTAACCTACGGGGCTTGTAAGGGTTCCCCCCCATCCCATGAAAGGGGGGTTAACAAAAATAAATAAATAAAATAAGGCCTTTGGGCCATTAGGGGGTATTTGTTTCTTGCATGTGATGATCATCAGGAAAAATTTACCTATGTATATGAATGGTTTCTTTTAATTTATTTTTATTTCATGGTTTTATAATAATTTATTAAATTAACATTATGTTCTATATACCATCCCCTACTATCATTATGTAAGGGTATGTGTGTCTATAATTTCTTTTTATTTAAACCTCTAACCAATATTTTATTTCTCCTCACCTATGTGTGAGTAAAGCTTATGTAGTAAATGGAGATCCCAATCAAGTGGAGGCAGTTCAAGTTTAGAGCCAAGGTGAAACCAATCCAGGAGATACATAGGTGGACAGGTGGAATACTGTAGCATGAACTGAGTTATGGTTCAAGGTATTATTCCCCTGAGGTCAAGGGGTAGTTTATCATCCACTAGATAAAGTAAATATTAGAAAATATCATTATCATTCCACTTTTATTATTTTATTTCTTTCAAGTTTCATGCATCATTTCTTTATAGATTTTTTTATTGTGATCACATAAATTAATTAATTAACAATCATGAAATTTGAAATTAAAATAAAATTGGATTGTGTGTAAATTTTATCAAGACATGGTTAGTCACATAAGTAAAATTTACTTAATATTAACAAGAGTGTAATAAAGATAAAATAATTAATTTACATGTAAAATAAAAAACCCTCAATAAAATATTAAGCAAGATAAGACTTATATTACTTGAATAAGAATGCAACCATAGAAATAAGTGTTTACATGTCCAAAGTATGGACACTTACTTTTATTGGAGAATTATTATAAGGTTTTTTTGTCAAAATTAGAAAATATTGACATTGATTGTAATAGAAAAAATATATTAAATACAATTTGGAGGTAAGTGTTGAAGAAATACAAGTCTAAGATTCCAATATTGAGGAGTTTACTTAATAGATAGAGGAGTTATAAGTTAATGTAATTGGGAAGTTACAACTACCTAAACTCCTTTGAATAATTACCATGGCCAAAGTATAGGTTATGAGAATGAGTATATGGGTATTTTATATAATAATATGTGTACGATAGGATATTCTAAAACTAATGGTGAGTGTTGTTGGGTTTTGATAAAATAGTGGGAGATTAAAAAATTAATCAATATTATTATCAAATTTTTTAATCCAGATGAAGTAATAAAATTTTTAAATTATTTATTTAAGAAAATGAAAAGCCACAAAAATTACATTATATCACTACTATCCATGTTATAGAAGGATCATATTCTCACCAGCTCGAATATCCAAGAATGGTATAGGTGTCTCCACGTTATACTACACCATGAGAAAAAAATGTACATGTTAGAAACCCTTTTTCCTAAGTCACTTACAAAAGAAGATATTGAGGTAGAATTATATCTTTACCTTAAACATGTGAACGATACCAAAAATATCTAATGTTTCATTCTATTAACCATGTCTAGTGAGATCATGAAGCAACATGTGGAAATAGATGTGTATAATATGATGTCGCACCTCCATGATATTTATAAAGAGGGGGTGAGAAAAAAGAGATATGATATATCCAATGCGCTATTCACATGTAATCTTGGATATTTGGCATTAGATGGTCCTCAAGTAGTCATGAAGATTGGACACATATAGTTCTTGGACATCTTGGGCTTTAAGATCCCTAATGATTTGTGTACAGGTCTCATTATTTCCTTATTTCCAAAAATCTTCTCTAGATTCATTATTAATTATAATATGATAAATAGTGATAAGTCTCACTCTAAACTCCTTAAATTAATTCTCCAAGTTGATAAGGACATGGGGCATGAAATGTTTTTAGACTTTATGGTGAATAAAAGAAAGATAAGTAAAAGTTCCCAAAGACTCATTTGAACTTTAAGACATCTGAGCAGCATCCTTCCAAGAAAAGGAAGATCCAAATACAAGTGAAAAAATCGGATGTAGTATTCTTTTCATGTGTAAATTTGGGCCACTATATGATAAATTGCACCCAGTGAAAGAAGTAAGGTAAATATTTAGGTATGTTCATTATTGAGTGAAATCTTCCCATATCGATTAATTGGGTATTAGTTTCATCTTGTGGTACTCATATTTATATCCAAATATATGAACCAAGTATATTTTGGAATATTATCAAATTAGAGGTGAATCTTTGAGGAACCAATAGTGTATAACTTATTGCCTTGAAAATAGTATACTACCAACTTCCATTTCCAACTAGGAGGATCTTGATTTTCAGGGATGGTTATTGTGTACATTTAGTTACCCAAAACATAATTTATGTATCCTACCTAGATACATATGTATTTATTTGTAAATATAGAAATAATAGTTTTTTCTTTTAAAAATAATTCATATGTTATGGTATAATGCATTTAAATAACAGAATTTATGTATTAGATTACCAAAACCAAGTATTGATAATTGATAGCGAATCGGGTACACATTAATCATATCTAACTCAGTTGTGGAATCACCATCTTTGACATATAAACAATAATCATTTGAAAAAACTCTATCAAGATGGTTATTTATAATCCATTGAAATAAAACCACTTAATAGATGTCCTATTATTTACAAGGAAAAATTACTAAGCCTCTATTTTGTGAACAAGGTGAAAGAGCCATAAAGGTTCTAGAATTGGTACACACATATGTGTACAAACCTTCACCAATAGAATCTAGAAGTGGGTATTATTACTTTATTACTTTTACTAATTGATTGAGTATATATGGATATGTCTACTTAATGATATATAATTCTGAGTATTTTAATAAATTCAGAGAGTTCAATAATGAAGTAGAGAATCAGCTTGGTGAGAAGGTAAAGAGGCTCTGATTTGATCAAGGTGGTGAGTATCTTAACCAAGGGTTCATCGAATTTCTACATGAGTGTGGGATTCTATCCCAAATCACTCTTCCTTATATAACATAATGAAATAGTGTAAGTAAAATAAGTAATAGTTCCTTGATTTTCATGGTCAGGTTGATGATGAGTCATGTGAATATTCTATTATCCATTTGGGGATATACATTAAAAACTATGAAATACACATTAAATTATGTTCTAACCAAATAAGTAAATGGAATCACATACCAGCTATAGACTAGAAATAAACCTATGTTATTAAACTAGTGTGCATCGGGATGTGAGGTGTTTATTAAGCCCCAAACAAGAAAAAAACTAACACTTAAAGGCATGAAATGTATATTTATAGGATATACTAAGGACACTAAAGTATATTACCTATACAACCCTTCAGATAAATTATGGTCGATCATTGCCCTACTTTTCAAGTGAGGGGGAACATACTCAAAAAGGACAGTGGGAGAAAGATTGAATTCAATGAAGTTTATGCTTAAGATACACAAGAGATGGTGCATAATCATATTCCATAGGTCCTTTTGGAAGATATTGTTCCTGAAACATAAGTATTGAATATGAGATCTAGATAGGTTATAGAACCAAAAAAATATGGTTTTCTAGTCACCAATGATGGAAACTCATTATTAGTTGACAATAATGATCATCTTACCCACAAGGAGGAAGTATAGAGATCAGAATCTATCAGATGGAAAAGAAGACATGAATTTAAATATGTATTCCATGTATCAAAACTAATTCTGAATTTTAGTTGATCTCTTAGTTAATGTAAAGCTTGTTTGGTGAAATGTATATTAAATAGAGAACTGGACATGGAAGGTAAAGTGAGTACCTATAAATCATAGTTAATAGCCAAAGGGTTTAAAAAAATGTTAAGGAACTGACTACGATGAGAACTTTTATACAATAACCATGTTTAAACTCATCAAAATTCTACTTTCTATAAAATATCTATATGATTATGAGATTTGGCATATGGATGTCAAAATAGATTTTCTTAACATAAACCTTCAGGAAGATGTCTATATGACACATCTATAAGGGTTTGTGACTCCAAGTAATGATGATGAGGTATGTAAATTGTAGAGATCCATTTATGGATTAAAGCGGGCATCCATGTCATTGGATATTAAATTTTATGAAGCCATAAAATAATTTGGTTTCATAAAGAATGATTGTGAGTCATATTTTTAAAAGCGGTTTAGTGGGAGTGTGAACGTATTCTTAGTAGTGCATGTTGATGATATATTACTTATTGGAATTGAAATACTAGTCTGATAGTTAGTTGATAACTGGTTAAAAAAATGTTTCTCTATAAAGGACTTAGGTGAAGCAACCTATATTCTAGGGATCAAGACCATTAGTGATAGATCTAAGAGGATATTTACACTAATTCAAGGTACATAAATTTACCATATACTGAAGATATTTAGTATAGAAAAGTCCAAAGGGTATTGGTTCTAGTGTCACATGAAATATATATCTCCAAGAATATGTGTCATCAAACACAGCAGGAGAGGGAAAGGATGAGTAGGATCCTACATGCATTTGTGATAGGATCAATCATGTATGTTATATTATATACCAGGATTGAGGTTTTCTATGCCTTGAGTATGGTAGGAAGATATCCAGATGGTCCAGGAGAACAACATTGGTCAGCTGTTAAGGTCATCCTTAAGTATTTGAGATGTACTAAGGATATGTTCCATATATATAGAGGATATAAGGAGTTAGTCGTCAAGGGATATATTGATACTAGTTTCCAAAATGATCAGAATTATCTAAAATCATAGTCAGGGTATGTCTTTAGTATCAACAAAGAAGTTATGAACTAAAATATTTCAAAGAAGCAAGTTTTCATCAATTCTATAGTGGAATACGAGTATATCATGGCTTCTGATGTGACTAAGAAAGCATAGTGGATATGAAACTTCATCCAAGAGCTTTATGTGATTCCCAACAATAAATGCATTGTCACATTGTATTGTGATAATACTACATTTGTGGATCTTGAAAATGGTCTAAGGTCACATAAATGGATGAAGAAAATACTTTGAAGGTATTGCTACATGAGGGATTTTTCTCAAATAGGAGAGGTCACAGTGAGAAAATTTTCCATAGAAGAGAGCATGGTGGAACCCCTAACTAAAGACTTATCTCAGCAAAATCCGTAATATTATATGGGTGCTAGTGGACTAAGGGTTTTTGGTAGTTGGTTCTACTGAAAGTTGGAGTCTGTTGGAGTTGGTTCCCTAGAACAAACTTCTATATACTCTATTATTACTTATATTCTTGGTTTTTGAATATTAATAAAGTTATTATCATGTTATTATTGTTATTTTGTGTGACATTGTATGTGATAATTTCCTAATTATACATGTCACACTAAAAGGTCATAGTGGTTCCCCACTATGATGATTGTCTATAAGTACTATGAAAATATTCTTAAATACTTGTTATATGGTTGGGTGATATGATCTAACAGGACACAAATGATATAATCTATCTGAGGTGTGGGCTCATAACACAATGAGACTTCTCATAAAGTTCTTACTTGTTAATATCCAAGATATGAAGATTATAAGAACATAGACCAATTTTAGGAAACCCACATTTATTTGTGTCATTGGATGTTCCTATATGCGTACATGTGTAGTGATCCATATACTTTAATATTATTATTAATGAAAATCATGAGTCGTATACTTTGATCTATCATTATAAAACATGAAAACATATATCCATAGTGTATTTGGGTATATTGGGTGCATCATGAATGATATTTCATTGATGAATAATATGAGGAAAGATTTTTCCCTTCTGTTCTTTTAAATTAATATGATATCTCAGACCCTTTGATAGGAATATAACTTATTGACTAAGTCTATGGGCATAGCGTTCTATTGGAAAGTTCATTTTCAGAAATTCAAAGAACGATAAATCAAGCACGTAGGTTGATGACACCAGTATGAAACATACTAGATCAGAGATATTGAGCCATCAGGATTACATTACACAGTGTGTGCTCATATGTGGTTATTGTTGTTGAGATATTTAATTTCTATCTCTATGAGTGTCTTGATGTATTGTTAGACACTAACTTTGAACTTTAGGTAGTACTTCCTAATTTTGCTGAGAAATAGGCATAAAGGATCACACACTAAGTGTATTTGGAACCTTAGTAAAATTATATATGAATTTAACATGTTGAATAAATATTATTCTCATATATGGTTTAATAATTATTCATGTTTATTTGATTGTAAATATTCAGTCATCAGTTATTCAAGAGAATATATGTGTGAGTTGAATGTTTAATAAATATTTGTTCACTATTTTAGAGAATATAATATTTATTTATTTATTAGTGAATAATGAAGTGATATTTATTTATTTAAATAAATAGTCATTATTCAATTTCTGATAAATATTAATAAGGACTTACAGAATGAGTTTAATGGTTCAGTGTGAAATGACATATTAAAAATTATTTGAATAAATATTAATTTATTTATTCAAGAAAATTTATATATTTATTTACAATTTTATCACATTTCAAGTAAATAATAAAAATATTATTATTATTATTATTTAGACATGGGGTCTTTTGGTCATTAAGATAATAATAAGGGACTGTGCGCAATTATTTATTCTCCAACCCTAGGTCTATAAATACCCATTCATATCATTATTTTAGCTTAGTCTATCCATTATAATCATTGAACACAATGAATTATATATAATTGTAGAACACTCTATAGAGTGTAGATCTACCCTCCTCATCCACCATCTCGAGTCTAGAGAGAACAAAATAATCCTTCTTCCTTGAAGATATTCTTGTGCGATCAGCAATGAATGACACAAATATTAGTGTCTTCCTCGTTGGCGCCTAGGTATTTATATGATGATGTTCAGAGGTTCGTGGAACACATGCAGATCTCCACTATAGAGATTCTACCCTTGAATCTCCTTATTGTAGTGAGTATGCACCAACAAAAGGTTTTTTGGATCTTCAATAAAGAAAGAATTTCAATGCGGGGTAATTCTTAATCTACTTAAATTATTTATAAATTATATATGATGATCCTGTTTCGTGGATTTCAAGGTTTCTGTTTCATTTAGTTCTAAGTATAAATTCAAAGGAGTTGATGAAAAATCATTGTTGGGCCTAAGCTCGACTGCTTATGTTGTTCTCCAGAACCTTCACTCTCTCTCTCCCAAGTTATAAAGTGATAAACAAGAGAGGTGAACAAGAATGACTTGATTTATCCTTCTGATGTTGAATTTTTTTCTTTGAATATTATATGAGGGTTTTAAATCACTAAACTCTATTATACTAGCATGTGAAGGTTATAGAACAATGAACCAGGGGCTTTAATACATATATGGACATTCTAGGGGGATTCTAACTTGGACCCTTCATGGTATGTGGCCTGACATCGAGTGAAGAATTCTAGGATCACACCATGAAATCATGTTATAATTTATTTATTATTTTTTGTAATTATGATGTTGTGTATGCGATGCATAGGGAACCCCATCACTAGTATACTATATGCGGGTTGATCTGAAGACCAAGGATCTTTTTTCTTTTTTATGTTAATGTTATTTCAATCTAATATATCATTTTTATGACAAAAATGTATATATTTAGCTATGTAATGACTATATATATAATTATTTGATAACCATTTTATGTTTAATAATAAATATTTATTAATAAAAGATTTTTTATATTTTTTTAAAAAAAATATTTTAAATATTAATTACAGTTGTGGGATTTCTCATAGAATGATCTGCTTAAAATTTGAATCATACCGGATTAAAAAAATTAGCTTGTATTAAATGCGGGTCTAAATGGACTGAGCATTTTTAGACCTGGTTCATGTGGGTTTGGCCTCCTTTGTTCTCTAGATCATTAACCATCATGTCTTACTCAAGATTTATGATATGTTTATTCAAGGTTGTTATGGAAGAAATAAGTGGTTAAAATGATAGAACTCACTTGAAGAGATAAATTTTAGGCACACCAATGAATTAAGTTACATTTTAATTTTGAATATTATTATTTTATTTTCTATATAATTATTTTTTTATGCTATAAAAAAATATTTCAAAATACTAATTTAAAAATATAATATAAAAATAATTTTTAAATTATACCATAAACATGAATTCTAAGAAGACTCATTCAATTCCAAATTCATCATTGCATACAAAAGGCCATTTACAATAAGGGGTGAATAAATAATGGTTTTTGGTATAACCAAAACCAATATTTAACCATTTTTTCAGGTTATCATTTTTAATTCTTAAAACTATGTATGGTTTGTATTTTTTTAGTGTCCATTAGAAAAATACAAAATTTAACAATTGTTTATATTTTCAAAACACATCCCTTTTAAACAATATATTATCATTATTTGTAAGTGAATCACTATTTTTCAAAATGGTTATCCATGGGATTGAAACCCATGACTCCAAAATTTATTATAAAAGTAAAGGCATACAATAAAAAAAAGGGAAAAGTTAGACATGACATAGAAACATCCATATCCATGCGAAAGAAGCCAAAAGAAATCCATACAAGTTAATTCATTCTAGATCCCAAATTCTTGGGATGTTTACCTCTGCCTCTTGAAATTAATCCTCACCACCATGTCTTGGCCCTTTGGGGGCCTGGAATTCATCATATGATGATAACTTAGATGATCCCATGAGAGTGTAATATATCCTAAACTTCCGAGACAAATATCTAAAATCCATTTATCGATTAGCATTCAGTACATCCTTAAGATTAATGGATAAAAGATTTTTCACTACTATAAAATCATCAAAAAAATATTTTCAGTTCCATCATGGAAAATGTGGCATGTAGTTGCAGAAAATACCATTATGCTACCTCGTTTCTGAGTCCAGTGGTGGGCCTTTCACCTTCTATGTCCTTTGGAGGAATAACATCAGATTTTTTTGCACGTTCCGTAACACATTCATCCTTAGAATCCCTTCCAAAAGAAATATAATCATTTTTTATAAAGTCATTAAAATGGGGCAGATAGGACCCCTTTCTACACTCAAGATTGGAATCACTCCTGTTTGAGTCCACAAGCTGCACAACCTACAATTATGCATCATGAACTTTATATTTTTAAGGAATAAACATTTGGAATCCCTCTTTATCAAACACTTTTTTCTTAGGCTTGGATTATGGTCCTTTTTGATTCACTGTACCTCCAAAAACATCATACCAACCATGAAAATTATCTTCTAGGTGAACCCCTTCTGTTAAAGAATCTTATTGACACCCCTTACCTTGGTCACCAATAGATTCCAACATAGGCACCTGAAAATGTTTCATATGATTAAGCATCCTAGGAGATCAACCAATCAGCATTTGTTTACCTCTTCAGTACCCAACAGTAATGTTCTATTCTTCCATAATCGTTTGATCAACAAAGTTATGAGTGGAAGCTTCCTCAAGAAATTGATCACCTATTGAAACTTGGAAATTAGAAACAAAGGCTTCAGTCTTCTCCAGATCTTTGAAAGAGGACCTAGAAGGTGCCATGTTCATGTCTTTGTAGGAGGGTATACACCCACCAATGAGTGTATCAAATTTCCCATCATTAGGAGAGATAATCTCCTCATTAAAATGTGTAGATGCTTACTTAGTAATTTTATCCCATGTCCTACCAATTGGCCACTCATCTGAACCCAAAATAGAGATTCTTATATCATCAGGAATCAACACATATTCCCTTACCACATTTTCAGTCATGTTCAGACATGAATTCCTCCCATAATTTCCATCAATAATAGGAGGATATGTGGCAGCCTCTTCATTTACCATGCTACCAGCCCTTGCAGCCTGCTTCCTCCAACAATATGACACCATATGCACTTTCAAATTACAGAAAGTACAATGATCCCCCTACCTACATCTATCCTTGTTATGACTAAGGGATTTACATCCACTACATAAAAGGGGTAATTTCTCATACCGAATGGTTAAGTCAAAATTATAATCCATAGTGGAAAGAGTCACATTATCAATCAGGGTTGAGTTAAGATCAATTTCTACTAGGAATCATGTAAATAAACCATACCTTGCTTCCTCTGTAGCACAGTCCAATCTAATTGGAGTTCCAATTGCAGAGGTTATATCAAATAGAATGAGAGGGTACCACAAGATCCATATTAAACCATAAATTCAAACCCAAACTTAGGTCCTTGTGATTCAAGAAGTGAAAGGATTGAAACTAGGATTCCTGTTTTGAACACAAATCAATCTTGGCTAGAGAAAAATCATCCCAAGCTCCTACACCTTACACTTAAAGTCTTCAGACAAAAATAGGATGTGGAAGTATCCACACCCAACATGAATGAACTTCCAATCTTGAAAACCCCACACAACAAATAACATTCAGATCACATATTCATATTTCCAATATTTTTTTCCTGGCGGAAGGACCATCCTTGAAATAATTGAAGACTCACAGATCTTGAACCGATCTAAGATTAGTTCTTTATTTACATGTATGATTTCCAAGTTCCCACATTTGAATATCCTTCCAGTAGCCCTTTCATCACCAGCAACAAAAGAACGGCTTGCATCATGTGATGTAGAACCCTGAGGAGCATACAACCCCGCTTTTAGATTCCCCGCATAGAAAATCGGATGAGAGAAAACCTGATCTCTACCTATAATACCCTAATGTGAGTCAAAGAGGCCTTGCATAAGAAACGCTTCAACCATTGAAGCTTGATCTAGTTTCACTACAAGAATGAAACCTTATTTTCCATTGAGAGATTGAGAGAACTCCCATGGACTCATCTTCCCCCTATACCAATTATTATTATATGTGGTACCAATTATGATTACGGTATATAAAAAAATATAAATGGGATTTTTTAAGTGTTGCAAAATAATATTATTTTTTAAAAATAAATTTCAATTCGATTAAATTTTTAAATCTTAGTTACAAAAATCGAAAATCAATATTAATATTTCAAATACTAAAATTCAAAAGCACCCTTGGATTAAAATATGTCCATTATTCCATAAAATTTTATTTAAAATTATATAAATGAATATTAACAATTCATTATGTTTAATTCGGTTTTCATTCGATTAACAACCTAGTGATATCAACGGTTATCCATTTTTCAAGGACCCAATGATACTTGATGGGGTTTGAGTGGTTACTAAAAGGATTCAAATAGGATTCGAGTTCTAAGTAGACTATCCAATTAATAACTAGGTAGGGTTTGAGTATATAAGATACTCAAAACCTCACTACTACAAAATGCACAATATTCAACGTTATCCTTTATCAACACCAACGAAAATCACTGGTAAAGGATGCCTTTATCATTGATTTATTTATAGTGCTGATAAAGGGTGACCTTTATCAAGACATAGTCAAGTGCTAATAAATGTCACAATCATAGGCGTGAGTCCCACATTGAAATAGTGGATGTTCGATTGCTTCTTTATATATGATTTTGCTGCATCCCAATGTTAGAAGCCTGATGGAGGGATGAGCAATTGCATACACTCTTAACACACACTCATATGGGAGCATGGGCTCACACGGGCCACGGCCTACCCTTTGCTTCCCACGGTTTAGCCCTCCCACATACATATAGTCGGATCCTACACGACTTGGCCCACCAGCCCCACCATCCACTCATATACATGGCCCAACCAACCTCTTTTTATATATATTAATAAAAATTCAAAAAAATAAAAGTATTAAAAATATTAAAAAATTGAAATAATTAAACAAATAAAAATTAAAAATGAATAAATTTAAAAAATATTAAAAAATTTATCAATTAAATCATTATTAATAACTTTAATGTATATATATATATATATTATAAATATTAATAAATAGAATATATAAAATGAATAATTTGATATAACTAAACAAATAAAAATTAAAAATGAGTAAATTAAAAAAGAATATTAAAATTTTAATTAATTAAATAATTATTAATAAAAATGAATAAATTTAATATACATATATATAAATTATAAATAATAATAAATAATATATATTAAATATAGATATATAAAATTAATAAATTTTAATAATTAAACAAAAAAATGAATAAATTATAAAATTATTTAAAAAAATATTAATGAAACAATTATTAATAAAAATGAATAAATTTAATATATATTTTTATATATTAAATAATAATAAATAATATATATTAAATATAAATATAAAAAATGGATAAAATTTAATAATTAAAAGCATATTAATGTATTATTCATTTTTAATGGTTTTTATATATAATTATTCATTAATATATTTAACAATTTTAACGTAGAAATATATTCATATATATATTTCTATATATATATCAATATATATAATATTTATTAAAATATGATTTATATAATACATAATATTTATGATCACATTAAATAAGTCATATATTTAGTGAAAAAATGTTTATAATTAAAATTTAATATTAATTAAAAATATTGACCAATTGTATCGAGGAAATTTAATTGAATGGTTTTTTATTTTTCAATTTAACATATATTAAACGTGTGTTACATTGATTTCACAAATACATATACACAATTAATACATTTTTATATACAACACACATACCCATAATATTTCTGTAATTTATTCAATTTTTAATATTCATTTTAGAATTATATTTATTAACATAATATATTTAATTTATATTATGTTTACAATCAGTAAATTTTATCATTTTTTATATTTGTATTCAATATATACTATTTATTACTTTGTATTATTTTTTCAAATTTATTCATTTTTAATATTAGTTATTCATTAATAATCTTAATTATTTTTTTGATATTTTTTTAATTTATTCATTTTCAATTTTTCATTGTTCAATATGATTGTAATTTTATCTATTTTAAATATCTATTTATACATATTTATTCATTAAAATTTAATGTTTTTAATATGGTTTTAATTTATATAATTAATATGTATTCATTTCCATTTTAACATATATAAATATTCATTTTTAATTTTTTAAAATTATCTATTTAATTAATAATGGTTATTCATTTTTTAAATTTATTCATTACAATTATCATTTATTTCATTAATAGATGCTACATATTATATAATTTCATTGTTCAATTAAACATATATCAAACTTGTATATATATACACACACACATTAATTACACACACATAAATATTTATGTAATTGATGAAATTTTATGTAGAAACACATACACCTAATATTTATGTAATTTATTCAAATTTTAATATTTATTTTAGAATTTCATTTAATAACATAATATATTTAACATATTATCTTTTTTAATCGTTAAATTTTATTTATTTATTTTTAATTTTATTAGAGTTTGTATTATTAATTCATTTTTAATATTTTTTTGGAATTTTATCCTTTTATAATATTTATTTATACATATTTTTTACTTTGTTTTAATATTATCAATATGTATTCATCTTTATTTCAATATATATCAATTTTTTATTTTTTTAATAATTTGTACAATTAATAAAACTTATCCGTTTATTCAATTTTTTTAAAGTCTACTCGTTTTTAGTTAGTCAATTCCACTCATTTTTAACATTAATATATTTAATATTATATATTAATTAAAAATGATAAAAATATATTTTAAAGAAATATTTATAAATAAATACATCTATAAATGTATATTTGCTATATTTATAAAATTATATATTTATAAATATAAATAAATAATTATATATTTTTTAAAAGTATTTATATAATTATAAGTAAGTAATTATATAATTAATTAATTATAAAATTATAATAAAAATATCTAAATAATGATTATATACTATATTTATATTTATATTTACATATATTTATAAAATATATATATAATTATATAAATATACAAGATGATATAAATATATTTATAATTATAAAATTATAATAAATATATTTAAATAATGAATATATTTACTATATTTATATTTATATTTTTGTTTATTTGTTAAATACATAAATAATTATATAAATATATATAATGATATAAATATATCTATAACTATAAATAAATAATTATATAATTATAAATATATATAATGATATACTATTTATTACTTTTTATTTATAAATATAATTATAAATGTATATTTACTATATTTATAATTATTAATAAATAATATAATTTTTTTAAAAGTATATATATAATTATAAATAAATAATTACATATTCAAATAATTATAAAATTATAATAAATATATTTAAATAATGAATAATTTAATTTTTTTATTTTTTATTTTTATTTTTATTTTTATTTTTATTTTTATATTTAAATATTTGTTAAATTTATATAGAATTATATTAATATATATTAATATATAAATATATTTATAATTATATACAAATATTTATAAATATATTTACAAATATATATTTTTATAATTATAATTATTAATCCTTATCAATGATTGTTTAGCATTGATAAAGATGGCTTTTATCAATGCTTGTTATTTTAGCATTGATAAAACCCCTCTTTATCAGTTCTTTTTTGGAAGCACTAATAAAATCCTTCCCAATCTCTTAAAAAGAACCCTAACTGAATCGATTTTATTCACGCCATTCAAGCCCTCTCAGATGTGTAGTCCTACCACCACTCCCCCTCAACCTTCTCTCAGATGAATCAAGCCTCAAATCTAAGGTATGTTATTTTTTCCTCCTCTCTCATTGCTTGCTTGTTTGAGTTCAACAGTGTGCGATATTGTGACATTATCTTGGCTCATTGGTCCCGTGGTACCTCATTTAAGAGCTTTATCAATGAATTAATCATCATCGTTCATCCTTCTATGACAGTTTCTTGTTTTTGGGACTCTATATTTCTGATTTTACCCTACTATGGTTCGCATAGGTCATGCTCAGTCCACGGTGTTATGTTTTTGTTTTTGTGCTTCCAATCCACTCCACGACCATCGGTTTCCTCCTAGTCTTACTGTCACCCCATTTTAGGATCTCTCTAACACTACCTCGTACAGGTTCTCGCCCACTTCTCCACTTTGCAAGCTTGTTATGATAGAGTGTGATCACTGCCTCATGGTGGAAGAGCATATCTGCTATGGATTTCTTAAGGTTGGAAAATATTTTAATAAATATTTCATATATTCTATCTTAGAACACATTTCACTAAAGTGTTTATTATTATATACTAACACTCAAAGAATAAAACATAAAAATGTTATTCTTTAAACATTTATTATTTTTTTCTTTTTCACAAAATATCATCTTATACATGGAGTATGTTCAACACAATTGAAGGAATCATCAATCAAATCAAGTCATTCTTAGTTATGTTCATACACATATCAAATATCTCATATAGTATCCAACATAGTGTGGGGAGGGTTTCCTTCATCAATCTACCCAAAAACATCTATCCTCTTCAAGCTTCTAAAATCAATGTCTATTATCAACAAATATAATGAAAAAATCTCTCTTGTTTTCATTAATGGGTTAACATTAGATTTTTTATATATTTAAAGAAACATTTTAAATAGGAAATTATATATATTAAATGATAGTGAATGAAATAATATTTATTGATTAAATCCATTAACAAATTAGAAAAAATATTAAGGGTTATATAATCAATTGCTAATGAATTGTCCTTTCAGTAAGATACATATTCATGGATAGTAAGATTTCATAGGTAGATTCAAATTAAAATAGAAATTGTTCAACCTTGAAAGTAATGATATCCCATTAATGGGATGTGGTATTGACCAAATTTACCCAAGTTTTTAGGGTTAAGCGGTCAAATATAGAGTAGCTTGGGTTGTCGATTCTTCATAGACCTAAGAAGAAACCTATAGAAACACACATTATATGGATTGTTTTTGGATATTAAGTGTCCAAATTGGGTAGATTTTAGATAGTTTTAAGTGAATTATAATAAAATTAAGTGAATTCAAATTAAAAGAATGATTTTATCCTAGGTTATCACTTGGGGTGGATTGGATTAATTCCCTTTTTTTAACAATTTCAATTTCATTAACTCAAGAAGGATTCATTTAATGAATTAAAACTAACCTCAACACTTACTGGTTAAACACCTTCACAAACACATAATAATCACTTATACCCTTGTAGGGTTATTTTTATGATCACTCCAAGGAAAAGGGTCTTATTAGCACATAAAAGTGGGGCGATAAAATTCAATAAGAAAGAGGAAGAGAAAAAATACTTGAATAAAAGAAACTCAAGTAAAAGAAATAAAAAAACATTTAGAGATTGAGAAATAACATCCAATCTAGCACATTGATACTCCATTTGATCAACCCATAAAATATTTTTCCCTGCATTGATGACATGTTCTCAACAGAAGCGGGAAGTAGACTCATAAGGGTGAAATTGAAGAAGTAAAAACAACAAAATAAAAATCACTCCACCGTTGTGTGAAGAATATCACAAGGTATGGTATGAATAAATTAAAAACTTAAGGAAACGGTATCAATGTGATATATAGAAAAAAAATAGGAAAGGAAGAAATTTTATTAAGAACTAAGGTGATTCGAACAACTTACATGAGAAAGAAGAACGTTACAAAGACTAATCGGCATAATAATATTACAATGAAAACAAAGCTCAAAGATGATAAAATCCTCCACCACCACTGCCTTAAATAGGAATTTAAAGAGTCTTGGTTCAAGCTCCTAACAACACAAAGGATTCCACTTGAGTATGGTAGGCCTAGGGTGGTGGAAAGTAAGGGAGAGTTGACTTCTTTATCCTTGACCTGAAGTGGAAGTCATCTTTCATCCACCAAACAGAGGCGCCTAAAATTCCTTTTAGATGGAAGAATTTTATTGGGACATAGAATAAAAAAATTAATCTTAGTATTTCTCCTATATCTCTATAAAAATTCATCCCAAATGAACTTTTTTTGTCAATATATGATTAAATTGGTGGGTCGTTTTTCTGGGCCACAGAATCTGGCCAAGAATTTTATCCCCAACTTGGCTGCCTAGAACTCCATTCAAACATCAAAATTAGATTTGTCCATTATTTAATTAAATGTTTCCCATTAGGTCCTCTATCTTCAGTTCAATTTTCATAATTATTGGGCTTGGATATTGGCCACTACAGTAGTTTTATTGGGTTGTTGTCTAGTTCACTTCACCCAGAATGTTGTTTGTTCAAGGCCAACTTTGGTGGTCTTCCAATATGAATCTTCAAGTACTCCAAACCTAGGAATTGTTAACAATATAATTAGAAACCTAAAAATTAAATATTAAAATAAAATCAAGATCATTATGTACTTTAAATTATGTTAAAAAATGTACCATGTAATAGTGCATTTTAAGAAGAAATTACAATTATAATATGAAATAATGTTCAAAGTGTAAAATGAACTAAAATGGTGTTTATGAATAATAAATCATGTGAATATTATATATATTAACAATGAATATTATCCTCATTTAGTGGTTAATCACACCCCCCAACTTGAGTTTTTCTAGTCCTGAGAAAAATATATCTAAAAATGTGAAATTCGAATTCTCTTTTCCAAAAACATTTTAATAAAAAATGATCACCAAAAACCCTTGTATCAAAAAACTATGAAACCCATAAAAATATTTTAATACAAGATAATTTTATAATTAGATCCCAATACCAAGCTCATTCCTATGTTCAAATTCATCGGCATATTTCACCCAATATCAATTAAGTATAAGGATGTGTTATGTATCACAATAGACATGGGGTTCATCTTTATTAAAGGGGGAAATGATGGAAGAGCTAGGTGGAATCACATTTCAATATTAATATGAGTATTCAATTTTTTTTTTTGAAATATTTCCATGGTAATTGAAATTGCACTCAAAAGAGGCAACCCATGTAGCGAGACTTTTCCGATGAATCCTAGGCTCAAAGACCTTAGAGCACCAAGTCAAGCCCACATACTCAAGCATCATCTCGAGTTAACTCAGTCAAAAACAAATTCAAATTACCAAAAATAGAGATAAAATTACTAACTCTTGGTGAGAAAACTATGGAGTCACGATCCCCAAGTGACAAAAGCCACGCATTAGGTCATTTCATTACTCTACGTGCAAATTTATTGTTTTTTTATTTTTTTATTGAATACTCATATTAAAACTAAAATTATCACCAAACCTATGATATTTATTTGGGGGAACCGATGATCTAAAACTAATACCCCACTATCCAAAGGATGTGCGTTGTGATTTGTTTTGATTAAAATATAAATGATGAAATATTACATTAGACAGGCACACTTTCCAAAAATCTATGCTCATGAAATTATATATGGATTAAAATCATAATCGGGGAATTCTAAATTATTTGATATTCAGTTTGAAAGTTTTCAATGTGTATTATCATGTTCAAAGTTAAAGGAATTTTTCCTTCCATTTACACACATTTTTTTCAAATCATTTTTTTCACACAAAAGAAAAAAAAAATTACACAAAAGAAAATTTTTTATTTCATATCCCCCCAACTTAAAATAACATTGTCCATAGTGTTTGGAGAAAAGAAAATTTATAGGGGGTAGAGGTAGATAAGGGGAGTTTAAAAATGAAATTGAAAATGAGGTTCATATAATGAATTCATCGGGTGGTTGAAGTTGAAGTCCGTGCTACTCTAATTTAGTCTTTTGATATCCATGATACTCACAGAGTTCCCTTTTGGAAAAATAAAAAAAAACAAAAAAACAAAACAATGTTTATTTATTTATTTATTTATTTATTTATTTATAATAATAAAAAATGTAAAATATAAGTATATATATAAATTATAGAATAAGGAAGCACTATAAGTCGTCGGTCAATGGTAAGTGCGTGTCCCTATCTCCCGTCAGTCCTGGGTTCAAGTCCCCGTGGCTTCTCCAGTTGTGACGAGGTTTTCCCCATGACCTATGAAATGTCCTTTTAATTTTTTTAATTATTATTTTATATTTTTTATTTTTATTTTAACCTCGAAAAACATAAAAATAAAAATAAACTAATTATTCATTGTCTTATTTTTAAATTTCTAGGTAAGGTATTACTCAAGGATTACACCACATGACACAGATGAATATGGTGCTCCCCTTTCAAACCCATCCATACTCATAATAGAAGAACAGATCAAAAGTCTATGGTACTATCATATTCAATTTTAAATATTTTTTTAATATAAAATTGATTTATTAATCCTATTTTAAAAATAAATATTATTCAAAAATATTAGAAACATGAAAACCACGGGTTTCCTCTCGTGCATCACTTTTGTTTAACGTCGCTAGCTTGACTTAGACCCCTAATTGTTTAAGTGATTTCCTCATCTAATATTGGTTCACACAAGTATGCATCTACTTTATGTTTTTTGAATGGTTCAATGAATTTTTTGACTCTATGACCATTAACTTTAAAGGTTTGACCATTGGTGGGATATTTAATTTCTATATCCCCATGGGGGTACACCTTATGCACGATCACTAATGATAGCCCTATGAATTCCAAATCTAGAGAGGATGGTTTCCTTGATAAATCTAATCACATTTTGATGATCATTGAATTTTGTAGGAATAGCCTCAACCCATTTGTATACATAATAGAATGCTAAAAGGATGTACAGATATCCCCTAGATTTTGGGAAGGGACCCATGAAATTGATTCCCCGGCAGTCAAAGATTTCAATCACTAATATTGGAGTTAGTGGCATTTGATTCCTTTTTGTGATGGACCCTACATTTTAACACATAGGAAGGCTTTGAAAAAAGGTATAGGAGTCCCTTAAGAGTGTGGGCCAAAAGATACAACACTGAAGAACCTTAGCAGAAGTTTTTTTAGATGAAAAGTGACCTCTACATGCCTCACTATGACAGAATTTAAGGATGGACTCTTGTTCAAATTCTGGGACACACCTCCTAATGATTTGGTCATGGTAGAACTTATATAGGTATGGATCAACAAACACATAGTGCCTAAAATCGTAAAATAATTTCCTTCGAGCTTGAGTCCTTAAGAATTTTGGAATGAATCCTTTAACTAAGAAGTTGGCTATGTCGGCATATCATGGGCAATCACTCACTGAATAGAGGTTCTCATCAGTAAATAAATCAGACACAGAAAGGTGATTTTATTTGTCTTTGAATACCATCCTAGAGATATTATTATATAAAACATTTTCAACACCCTTTTTATACTTGATTTTGAGGTCAAATTCTTGTAATAGAAGGACCCACCTAATCAGTCTTGCCTTAGAATCTTGTTTTTGGAAGAGGTATTTTAGTGCAGAATGGTCAGTGAACATAGTGATGGGGGATCCTAATAGGTAGGACCTAAAATTTTCTAAGGTAAACACAATAGAATGTAACTCCTTCTCAGTGGTGGTTTAGTTAATTTTTTTCATCATTTAAATATTTTCTTGCATAAGCAATGACACGTGGATTTTTCTCACACTGTTGTCTTATGACTGCTCCTACAGCGAAGTCACTCGCATCACACATGATCTCAAAAGAAAGTTTTCAATTTGGATACTGGATGATAGGTGTAGAGATAAGATCTAACTTGAGTGTAGATAATGATTCCTCATAGTTTTTTGTCTATAAAAATGAAGCATCTTTCACTAATAGAGCGCAAAGTGGTCATGAAATAGAGCTGAAATTACTAACAAACCTTCTATAGAAACCAACATGTCCTAAGCAGGACCTCACTTACTTAATAGTTTTTGGAGAGGGAAGGTGATGAATTATGTCGATCTTAGCTTTATCAACTTCAATCCCTCTACCAGATACCAGATGTCCAAGAAAAATTCCTTTCTTTACCATGAAATGGAATTTTTTCCAATTTAGGATGAGATTCTTATCCTCATATCTTGAAAAAACCCTTTCAAAATTTATAAGGCATCCCTAAAAAGTATACCCAAATATGGAGAAGTCATCCATGAATACTTCTAAACAATCCCCCACCATGTCTGAGAAAATTCCCATCATGCACCGCTGGAAGGTACCAGGGGAATTTCATAACCCAAAGGGCATGTGTTTGAAGGCAAAAGAGCTAAATGGACAAGTGAAGGTTGTTTTCCCTTGATCCTCTAAGGATACCTCGATTTGATTATACCCTGATAATCCATCTAGGAAGCAATATAATTGATGACATTCCACTCACTCGAGGACTTAATCAATAAAGGTCAAGGGGAAATAGTCTTTCTTAGTACAAGAGTTGAGCTTCCTATAGTCAATATAGACTCTCCATCCACTACTAAGCCTTGTGGGGAGAAGGTCACCATCCTCATTGGTGATCATAGTAATTACAGCTTTCTTTTGGACAACTTGAATTGGGATTACCCACTCACTCTCAGCAATGGGGTAGATGATACCCACTTTCAACAACTTAAGAAGTTATTTCCTTACCACGTCCATAATATTTGGATTGAGTCTCATTTGAGGTCAAAAACATGGTTTGGATTCATATTCAATAACAATCCTATGAGTCCCAATGAGTGGGCTAATCCTAGGAATATCAGAAAGGGTCCATCCAATTTCTTTTTTATGCTTTATTAGGACATCCAGAAGCATCATCTCTTGATTGGCTTCAAGAAAGGAAGAAATAAAACAGGAAAAACTTTTTTGTCCCCTAAGAATGCATACTTGAGTGATGAAGGTAGGACCTTAAATTCGAGATCATATTGGTTATCACTTTCCAAGAAAGGATGGGACTTTTTATTGAAATCAGTTTCTTTTTCCAGATTTATTGACATAATTAGTTCCTTGTGAATAGAGTTTTAATCCACTAAATTATCCAGATTAGTGTCATGAATGGGTATGGACTCAATGTTATTGATTTCACCCATGGTATCATTGATTGGTGATTCTAGAAAATCATCAATAGAGCTATATGAAATATATTCAAGCCAAGGAGACAAATTTCCCTCATGTGAACAAATAAAATCAATCTCTTCTTGACTTAAACATCCTTCACTAATCCTTTAATGTTCTTCGAGTTCACTATCAACACTACCAATCCAATTAATCTCATGTATCTCTTCATCATCCCCAATTTTATAGTTAGCATCATAGATGTTTTAGTCTAGACTCATGTTTCCAAAGGTGATGGTCATGTTCCCATTTCGAACTGAGATAACATAGTTGATTGTTGAAAGGAAGGGACGGCCAAGGATGATTGGGGTTTTCTCCCTAAAACCTAAGATTGGGTTATTGTCAACGGAAATTAAGTCAGCTGGGTAAATGAAATTTTCAACTTTCACCAAGACATTCTTAAAGATCCCCTAGAAAACTCAAACGCTACAATCAGCAAGTTGAAGAGTGAAAGGTGTGGGTTGGTGTTCTTCAAGCCCTAATTCACAATACATGTAATAAGGAATGAGATTCACACTATCTTCTAGATCACAATGGTATTTGACAAATTTTTTCTCTCCTAACTCAATATTTATGTATGGACATCTTGGGTCTTTCATCTTTGGTAGAAGGGTTCCTTGGATTGTTGTGCTAACATTTGTTGCCATAAGCACTTGGTTCTTATGTGAGAATTTCATTTTAAATGTGCAGAGGTACTTAAGGTATTTTTAGTATGCAGGAATGGTTTGAATGGTCTCGAGGAGTGGAATGTTCAACTTGAATTGTGAGAATATTTTCCTCAATGTTTCACTCAATTCAGGCTTGGTTTTCTACCTCATGCGTTGAGGGAAGGAAGCTTGTTGTTTGATTGTTTGGTGTGGTTGTAGTTCCTTCACATTATAATTGGGTTTTCAGAATATATGGGTGGTTATTCATCATTTTCATGCGTTATTGAAGCTTTTAAGGGTTATTTAATGGATTTTCAGGTTTCTAAATGGATTTCTCACTTCTTAAAACAGTCACTACTTTGATTTTTTCATGAGAGGTCTGTGTGTAACTAGATTATCCCCTTAAAGTTGAGGATGGTACCGCCTGATTTTGCATGGGTGCCTTCCCGATTTTAATGGTTTTTAGTTCATTTTTATGGGATGAGACTTATGAGTTCATTTTCTCTTTTTATTTACACAACTTCTCAAGGATTGGAAGAGGGACAGATTTAGTAGGGGCGTGTGCTGGTTGGTTTATCCCAGGAGGAGACTTTGGTTGTTGGATTGGTTGTTGCATGGTTTTCCGGATGGGTTGTTGGTATTGGACAAAAGGATGTTGGTATTTTTCTTTTTGTGGTTGGAAATGGTTGTGGTTTTGGAAATTTTGTGTAGGGTAGGCATTTAGTCCTTGTGGTTGGCTAGGTTGTTGAATATTTTTCCAGCAGAATCTTGGGTGGTCATTATACCATGGGTTGAATGTGTTTTAGTATCGATGCTTTTGGAAATTTGGGGAATTGACTTCAGCAGGTGGTCCTCCTAGAATAACATCCTTGATGGATAGAATGGTTGGGCAGTTGTCTGTTTTGTGGTCATGTTTGTCACAAATTGTGCAAATGGGGTCTATAGTTTGGATTTCATTGATTTTCATAAGGTCTATCTCTTCAACCTTCCTAGTGAGTGCTGTGAGTTTAGCCCTAAGGCTTTATTCTTCTCTAATTGTATGAATTCTAGTAGTTCTTTGTGACTTTTCAGAATAAGGTGATGTTCCCCATGATTGGTTTTATTCAGAAAGGATTTCTAGATACTCGTAAGCATCATTTGGGACTTTGTTTTTAAAGGTCCCATTACACATCATGTCAATGAATTGTTTGTTCCCCAGGCCCAACCCTTCATAGAAAATTCTCCCTTGTTCAGTAATAGAAAAACCATGGTTTGTAACCATGTTTAGGGTGTCCTTGAACCTCTCCCATGTTTTATAGAATTACTCTCCCTCTTTTTCAAAAAAAAAATTTGGATTCCCTTTTTAAGTGCACTTGTTTTGTGGTGGGGAAAGTATTTTTTGTAAAAGTCTCTTTGTAATTGATCCCAATAGTTGATGGATGATAGTATTAAATTTTTTAGCCAATTTTTAGCTCGATCCTTTAAATAAAAAGGAAATAGCATCATCTTAGATGATTCCAATTGATGTGGGGGACACATAGTTTCTACAATGTCAGTGAACTCCTTAACGTGAAGGTATGGCATCTAGGACTCCATTCCTTGGAATGTGGGAAGGTGGTTTAGGACATGGGGTTTAAATATGTAGTTGGAATCTCTTTGGTAATTCTGTCTAATTCATGAGGTTGCATTGGTCTAGGCAGGTTTGAGGTAGTCATTCATGGTTTGATCGACTGCATTCCCTAAGTTTGGGGCTACCTAATTTGGATTTCTATTTTGGTTCCCACCTGGGTTTATGAGTTGGTTTCTTTGAATACCTTCCATTTAAATGGGCTCAATTTTTGAATCTAGAGTACTTGGAAGATTAGGATCTAATAGAAATAGTTCCCTTGGTGTACTTGACTCCCCAACCCCAGGACTATCCACCCTAACTAGACGATTTAATTGGTCACGAGTGTCGGCGACATGCACCAAAACAAAAAAAATGAGAAAGGGAAAAGATAAGAGAATTAGGATGATAATATAAGAAATGGGGGAGAAAAGAATGGGTGTTCATATGAATTAATTGAGTCCTTGTAAACGCTGCCAAAATTTGGTCTCACCCAAATTTACCCAAGTTTTTAGGGTTAAGCGTTCAAATGTAGAGTAGCTTGGGTTGTCGATTCCTCAGATACCTAAGAAGAAACTTATATACACACACATTATATGGATTGTTTTTTGATATAAAGTGGAAAACTTGGGTAGATTTTATATAGTTTTAAGTGAACTCTAAGAGACTTAAGTGAATTCAAATTAAAATAATGAGTTGATCCTAGGTTATCACTTGGGGTGGATTGGATGAATTCCCTTTTTTTAGAAATTTCAATTTCATTAACTCAAGCAGAATTTATTTAATGAATTCAAACTAACATCATCACTTATTGTTTAAAAACCTTCAAAACATATTGTAATCACCTATACACTTGTAGGATCATTTTCATGAGCACTCCAAGGTAAATTATCTTATTAGCACATAAAAGTGGGGTGATAAAATTCAATAAGGAAGAGGAAGAGAGAAAATCCTTGAATAAAAGAAACTCAAGTAAAAGAAAGCAATAATATTTAGATATTGAGAAATAACATCAAATACAGACCCTTTATACTCCCTTGGATCAACCCATAAAATATTTATCCCTCCATTGATGACATGTTCTCAACAGAAGTGGGAAGTAGACTCATAAGGTCGAAATTAAAGAAGTAAAAACGACAAAATAATGATCACTCTGCCATTGTATGAAGAATATCACAAGGTATAGTGTAAATAAAATCACAACTTAAGAAACCGTATCAATGTTATATATAGAAAAATATAATAAGAGGAAATGAAGAAATTTTATTAAGAACTAAGGTGATTCGAACAACTTACATGAGAAAGAAAAGCATTACAAAGACAAATCGGCATAATAACATTACAATGAAAACAAAGATAAAAGATGATAAAATACTGCACCACCACTAACATAGATATACATTTAAAGAGGCTTGGGTCGAGATCCTAATAGTACAAAGGATCCCACTTGAGTATGGTAGGCTTAGGGTGGTGGAAAGTAAGGAAGAGTGGAATTCTTTATTCTTGACCCGAAGTGGAAGTCAGCTTTCATCCACCGAACAGAGGCACCTAAATGTCCTTTTATATGTCTGAATTTGAGAGGTCCATAGAAGAAAAAAATGAATATCCGGATATATACTAGACGTATGTAAAATTTTAGCCTAAATTAATTTGTGGTTTTCTAGATATGATTAAATTGGTGGGCTATTTTTCTGGGCTGCAGAATCTGGCCCAGAATTTTATCTCCAACTTGGGCCACCTGGAACTCCATTCAAACATCATAATTAGATTTTCCCACTGTTGAATGAAATGTTTCCGATGATTTCCTCTATCTTTAGTTCAGTTCTCAGAATTATTGGGCTTGTATATTGGACACTACAATAGTTTTATTGGGCTAATGTCCAGTTCATTTCACCCATAATGTTGTTTGTTCAAGGCCAACTTTGGTGGTCTTCCAATATGAGTCTTCAAGTACTAAAAAATTATAAATTATTTACAATATAATTAGAAACCTGAAAATTAAATATGAAAATAAAATCAAGATCATTTGGTACTTTAAATGATGTTCAAAAATATACCATGTAATAGTACATTTTAAGAAGGAATTGCAATTATAATATGAAATAATGTTCAAAGTGTAAAATGCACTAAAATGGTGTTTATAAATAATAAAGAATATGAATATTATATATATTAACAATGAATATAATCCTTATTTAGTTTCTAATTAGGTAGTATGAACATATTGTTATTTTTCATATGATGTTTAGAAATTCGTATACAAAAATAAACAAAAAACACAAATATGGGTATTTTTTTATAACTTATATAGTTAGTATAAATAAACATTAAGCCTTTAATTCAATCTCCATAGTAAACATTGGTAATATGTAATGATCATTACATTTTTTGTTTTAGAAAACCTTACCAAAATAAAAATTAATATTCATTTCATTAAGGATTTATTTGAGACTCATTTCAAAATTAAAATTTTACTTATATAATATTTTGATTTTAAAATATTTATTTTATTTAAGGGAAAATGTTTTCAAAATTTTAATGCTAAATTTACAAAACCCTCTTGTAGTGGGGGTCTAGTTTTAAAGATATTCTTATTTCCAAATTGAGTTTGAGAAATTTAAATCATATTATTTTATGTTTAAATGGTAAAAATATATCATGTTATCATTTCATGTAAATTTTTTTAATTAATATATTAAAAATATAAATCCCTTTTAGTGGATTTTGTTTTTAGAATATTCTATGTTCAAATGGCTTCAAGAAACCTTAATTGATTCTCATTTTTTTTATTTTAACTATTTTTAAGTGTTTAATTAATGTATATTTATAGTTTTTATGTATATATCTAAAGTTTATGATCTCCATGTACAGTGATATTGAAAACTATTACTTTTTAGTATAAAGGATAATTAAATTATTTATTAAATGATTCTTATTATGAAATGAAGTGTTTTTAAAAAATATTTAAATTTGGTTGTTGATTTAGTTAAATTATGATTTAGATTTTTAAAGTGAGTAAAAGTAATTATTATTGAATAAAGTGTCAATTATGTATATTAAATAGATTATTATTTTCATATATACATAAATTTTTATCTAATGTGTCACAAACCAAGCCGATTTGTCATCTAACTTGGCACCAAACTCGATCTGCGATAAGGCCTGAGGGGAATTTCTGATCCCCACGGGCTGGCACTATGACAACCCTGCTTTTTATTACAACTTAAACATGATTTATTACATAAAACTTCACTTGATACAACAAAGAAGATCGAGAGGTTTAGTGTCTTTGGGGCTTAGGATCATTACATAAAAACTTTAAACATGAAATACAACATCCTTATTGAAAACTTCCTTTACATGACCACTACATTCCTTCGTACTTAGCATTTCATGGGATAACCTGAGGACATGCATAAGAAAAGGGTGAGCTATAAAGCCCAGTAAGGGAGTACATAATGAATAACATGAGGAGTACAATACATGTTAGGCAATAGGCATATCAATAGATCATAAGAGAGACATGAACATAAAGGCATGATAAAGCATGATAATCATAACATGGAAATGTGGCAACAACACTTAACATTGAATTAGCATGATCCAAGGCTCATTGCACATGGAGCATGAGTAAACCCTCATTGCACTTGAAGCACGAGTAAACCCTCGTTGCACTTGAATTAGCATGAGTCAACACTCATTTCACATGACGTATCATGATACTATACTTTACCCAATGCATTGGAGCGCTATCAGGGCGCACCCTTCTTAAACATTTCATTTCATGCATAAGTGTGCCACATGGATCATAAAACATGGATTCATAAAACATAATCATTTATTCCACGATAAAGGAATGTGGAATTAATACATGAAACTTTACATTCAATAAGTAAATGTGCATGAAGGTGAATACCCTTGATGGAGAAATGGGCATGGTATTCACTACACAATGATATTGGCTTAGAAAATCGGTGTGATTTTGGCAGCGTAACGGCGTGACATAAGAATTCATAACAAAGGCTGATGAGAGAGAAAGGGGTTACTCATCATATTTACATGTAATGAACAGTAAGAAGGTCATATAGACACATGTCCCAACAATTGAAAAGGAATTTAGATTCATGATACAAAAGTATTGCTTGAATATAAAAGAGGAGAAAAAGGTTCCTTTCGGAATTTCAGCATAGTAACGGGTGTACATGGGAGGCATTTAATGAGAGAGAAAGGGGTCTCCCATCATTAAAACAATAAGAGGGCAGTATGGGAGAGGTGTGAAACCATACCCCAACATTCATAAATGAAATTAAAAGGGCAATACAACTTAAAGAAAATTGACAAAAATGAGAAAGGAAGAAAAACCCTTACTTGGAAGTGTGCTTCCAAAGGCTAGAGAGAGGCTTGTGAGAGGCTTCTTGGGAGCTTGGGGCACCTTGAGAGGATTCTAGAGAGAGTAGGGCAGAGTTTGGACGAACTTCAAGGGCTTTGGATGAGGAGGAAGTGGGAGCTTGGGTGGGTTTATATAGGAAAGGTGAGAGAATTCTTTATTATTTAGGTTTGGGACCCCTTATATTAAAATAATCCAAACCACAAACCATCCCATGGTATTTGCCCATGGTTTCTGGAAAAGGGAAGAAGAAAACAATATTTTACAAGGCCAAGTTCCGAACTTATTAAAAAATTAGGGTTGCTTATGTGGAGGTGAGTCACACTCCCATGGAAATTAATTTTAAAAAGGCAAAGTGTTGAATAAGTCTTGAGGGCTCCATTAATGCTTTGAAAAGTGAGTCAAACAAACCCAAAACCTCATTATTTTATTGATAAAACACATATTGGCCGAATATAGGGATTATGGTATTTTATTACATCACCATTGGGTCATTATGATGTCATAAAACACATTATATATTTAAATGGTATTTAATTTTTACCCAAAAATTTGACTGTCTCAGAAAATTATGAAAAATTCACCGTTGGATAATTTCGACGTCCTGATTCCAAAAATAATATTTATTTTATCTAAATAATTTTCTAAATATGTGAATTTTCACTTTTAAAATAAAAACCGACATTTATAAAAAATTCACGGGTTTTGACAGAAATGGCTTTCAAACCTTAATAAAAATTTTAATTGCATTCATAAAATTATAAGATCATTTATATTTAATAAAAATTAATTTAATATTAATAATAATATTTTATTAAAATATTATTTAATTCAAAAATCCTTTAATTTAATAAAATATAATTCTTAATTAAATAATAACTAAAAACATCATTTGTACTTTAAAAACTAACTACAATGCATCAAAAATGACTAGAAATTATATTCATTATTATATACAAAAATAATGTACATGAACATGGTGCTACTTATTTGTTACATAACCCCTTAAAATAGCCGCATAAGACCTAAGGGTAATGTGTGCGATGGTGACAGACTCTTGGGGTTGCTCGGATAACATCGCTCGAGTGGTAATCTCTATCAACTTCCATTTTTCCCGTAGACGATCACGTTCGAGCTTGACTTGATGAAGCTCAGCTTGGGCTTGGTCAAGGGAAAATCCCAAAGACGCCACCTCCTTTCCGAGCTCCGACAAATGGGCTTCGTAAGGGGCAATTCTACTGGATGAGGCCATCGCTTCCTTTGTCTGAGTAGAAAATTGGTTCGTTAAAGCCTTATATTTAAACTACCCAGATGATCACTGTTCAACGGCTATAAAAGTAACGGTCACAAATCTTAACGTAAAACTTAAAGAAGTTGACATCTTATAAAAACATTTTTCATAAAGAAACATTTAACTGGATCAAGAGGGATTTTCCATTAATGAAACTTTGGGTCGTTACAACATTCCCCCCTTAAGAAATTTCGCCCTCGAAATTTTCCTTTTCCCACACTAAAACAAATGTGGGTAACTTAGCTTCATCATATCCTCCAACTCCCAAGTTGCTTCTTCAAACTTGTGGTTTCTCCACAACACCTTGACGAGGGGCATTGTCTTATTTTGTAGAACTTTTTCTCTACGATCTAAGATCTTCACTGGTTGCTCCTCATAAGAAAGATCGTCTTCTAATTGTACCACCTCGGAAGAGAGTACATGTGAAGGGTCTGGTATGTACTTCCTTAAGAGGGATACATGGAAGACATCATGCACCTTGGCCATAGTAGGTGGAAGTGCTAGTCTATAGGCCACAGCCCCAACACGATCAAGAATCTCGAATGGGCCGATGTACCTTGGACTTAACTTCCCTTTCTTTCCAAACCTCATGACCTTCTTCCACGGAGATATGCGTAAAAACACCATGTCTCCGACTTTAAACTCAAGGTCTCGTCGACGATTATCTGCATAACTCTTCTGTCGACTTTGGGCTGCCTTGATATGCTGCTGAATGGTTTTCACCTTCTCCACCATTTCTTCGACCATTTCTGGTCCAAGCAGCTTACGTTCACCGACCTCATCCCAACATGCCGGTGTTCTACACCTTTTCCCATACAGGGCTTCATATGGTTCCATTTGGATGCTCGAGTGGAAACTATTATTATAAGAGAACTCAACTAGGGGAAGATGTTGATCCCATCCTCCTTTAAAGTCCATTGAGCACGCTCTCAACATATCCTCAAGTGTTTGGATAGTCCGCTCGGATTGGACATCAGTTTGAGGATGATAGGCCGTACTGAAGTTCAGTTCAGTATTCAGAGCATGTTGAAGACTCTTCCAAAACTTAGAGGTAAATCTTGGATCTCGGTCCGACACAATAGATAGTGGTACTCCATGCAACCGTACCACTTCCCTGATATATATCCGTGCCAGTTGATCCAAAGAGAAATCCTCTCGAATAGCAATGAAGTGTGCAGTCTTTGTAAGACGATCCACAATAACCCAGATTGCATTGTTGCTTTTGGATGTCCTTGGAAGTCCGGTGAAGAAGTCCATGGTGATGTTCTCCCATTTCCATTCTGGTATGGGCAATGGTTGCATCATCCCCTTAGACTTCTGCCTCTCTGCCTTCACTTGCTGACACACCAGGCACTTTGATGTATATTCGGCGATCTCCTTCTTCATATTATCCCACCAAAAGTTTTCTCGGAGATCTCGATACATCTTTGTGCTCCCTGGGTGAATAGAGAAATTTGAACTATGTGCATCATCCAAAAGTTCCTTCTTCAGCTCCGAACTTGATGGGACACATAGTCTTTTCCCAAACCGCACAATTCCTTCTTCATTAACATTAAACTCTGAGGATTTTCCCTTTTTGATAGCTTCCACTTTTTCTTGGATTCTCGCATCATCCTTTTGAGCATCCTTTAACCTTTCCAAAAGAGATGGTTGAGCAATCATTTGTGAAAGGATTGATGATGTTCCCTTCTTTATGATTCCTACGTCCATCTTCATCAAGTCTAAGAAGATTGGATCCTTCTCAATTCTCATCATTGATAGAATTGCTGGATCCTTTCTACTTAGGGCATCCGCTACCTTGTTCTCCTTCCCAGGGTGGTAATGTATTGAACAGTCATAATCCTTTATGAGCTCTATCCATCTTCTCTGGCGCATATTAAGCTCTTTCTGTGTGAATATATATTTAATACTCTTGTGGTCAGTATATATCTCACATTTCTCTCCATAGAGATAATGCCGCCAGATTTTCAAGGCAAAGATCACCGCCACCAACTCCAGATCATGCGTTGGATAGTTTCGCTCATGGATTTTCAACTGTCTTGAGGCATAGGATATCACTTTATCATTCTGCATCAGCACACATCCTAAGCCCTTCTTCGAAGCATCACTGAATACCACAAAAAGCTCCCCACTTGTGGGTAAAGTGAGCACAGGTGCAGTGATAAGCCTCCTTTTCAACTCCTTGAAGCTTTCTTCGCATTCATCACTCCAAGCAAACTTTACTCCCTTTCGAGTTAGCTTGGTAAGAGGGTTGGACAATCGTGAGAAGTTTCTCACAAATCGTCGATAATATCCAGCTAACCCCAAGAAGCTACGGATATCAGTTACCGATGTTGGCCTCGGCCATCCCTCAATTGCATCTGTTTTGGAGGGGTCCACAGATATCCCATTGCTTGTGATGATATGGCCCAAGAATGAGACCTCCTTCAAACAGAACTCACACTTGTTGTACTTGGCATAGAGCTTCTCCTTGCGCAAAGTCTCCAGTACAGTTCTTAAATGCTCCTCATGGTCCTCCTTGGTTTTGGAGTATATCAGAATATCATCTATAAAGACTACCACAAATTTATCTAGGTAATCTCTAAAGACTCTATTCATCAAGTCCATGAATATTGCTGGAGCATTGGTGAGTCCAAAAGGCATTACTATGAATTCATAGTGCCCGTACCTTGTACGAAAAGCAGTCTTGGGGATATCTTCCTTCTTCACCCTTACTTGATAATATCCCGACCGCAAGTCGACCTTGGAGAAGTATTGTGCTCCACGCAGCTGATCAAACAAGTCATCGATTCTTGGGAGAGGATACTTGTTCTTTATCGTGATTTTGTTAAGTTCACGATAATCGATGCAAAGCCGCATTGACCCATCCTTCTTCTTGACGAAGAGGACTGGTGCACCCCATGGTGATGCACTTGGGCGTATAAACCCTTTATCCAGATTCTCCTGTAGTTGTTTCTTCAGCTCTTCAAGCTCAACAACAGCCATTCTATATGGAGTCTTGGATATTGGTAGCGCCCCAGGTATAAGTTCAATTAAGAACTCAACATCTCTTCTTGGAGGAAGACCAGGAAGTTCCTCGGGAAATACTTCAGCGAATTCCCTCACAATAGGCATTTCTTCAAGGGTGGTTTCTTCCTTGGACTCAATCATCTGAGCCAGATATGCGTGCTCATAAGGCAGTAATATCCATGCTTGAGATGATGGAGCTAAAGGAGATTCATCTTCCTCCTGACACTTGTAAAGAATCGGGGGTCGATTCTCCATATGGAGTGTGATTTCCCTCTCCCGACAATTTATGTTGGCTCTATATAAGGAAAGCCAATCCATGCCAAGAATTGCATCAAATTCCACCAAAGGGAGTATGACGAGGTTCGCCGGGAAATTCAATCCACAGATTATAACAGGGGAGGACTTATACTCATGGGATGCAATGATTGCCCCATTTGCCGTACTCACCGACATCTTTACTTCCATGACTTGTGGTGGTGCAGGGATTATTCTACTAAACTTTTGAGATATAAAAGAATGCGTAGAACCTGAATCAAAAAGTATGTTCGCTATTCTTGAATGAATAACTAGCGTACCTGTCACCACTTCGTTGTCGGGGTTCACTTCGGCAGAAGTGATGGCAAAAGTTCTTCCTTGCTGTCTTGGAGGTTGTTGATTGCCTCCGATAACCCTTGGATTAGGGAACTGATTCGCAAAATGACCCGGTTCTTTGCATTTGAAGCATTGAACAACGCGTTGAGGTTCGAACGGAGCGTTCCTCCCCTCCGTCGCAGCCGCGGGTCCTTCTTGCTGACAGTTAACAGCTAGGTGCCCTTCTCTTCCACACTTGAAGCATTTTCTTGTCCCCCTAAGGCAATTTCCAGGGTGCTTCTTTCCACACTTTTGGCAAGTGGGGTGCTGGAATTTCTTAGCACCGTTGGATTTATCCATCGGACCACCAGCATTGAAGTCCACCTTCCGCTTCTTGTCCCCATGATACCCCTGTGATTCTACGATCTCCATTTCAACCTTAAGGGCACATCGGACAATTTTCTCATAGCTGTCGAAGTCACGGATCGCTAATGCTTTCCGCAAGCTAGGCTTCAGCCCACCAAAGAAGCGGTCAACCTTGCATTCGGGGGTAACGACAAAGCCAGAAGCGTATCGTGCAAGCCTTGTGAAGTTTGCCTCGTATGCTCCCACAGATTCCTCATCTTTCTGCTTGAGGGAAAGGAAGTCCCTTTCCATCTTAAGACGGAGGGTGCGTGGAAAATATTTATCGAAAAACATCTTCCGGAATACCTTCCATTCCAAAGCCTCGATCTCCTCCTCAGGCTTCGTATTTTTGATCAACGTCCACCATTGATCAGCTTCACCCTCCATACGATAAGCCGCCAGGAGAACCTTCTCTTTTTCAGAGCATTGGAGGATGGAGAATATCTTTTCAATGGAGTTGATCCATTGTTCAGCAATCGTGGGATCAGATGATCCACTAAAAGTAGGAGGCCTTTGTCTCATGAAGCTTTCAATAGCGACTTGTTCTTTCTTAGGGGGGGTTGAACGTTCCTCTTGACCAGTGTTTCTATTCAAAACTTGAGTTAGCTGAGAGAGAAGCGTGACAAAGTTCGCGATTCCCGCTCCCATTGGATTGGGCATCTCATTGGTACAATCATCACACTGATCTTCACAATGGTTGTTAGCCCGAGTTCTCCTATTACCGGCCATTGGCTGGAATAAAAGGAAAGTTAGGGGTAACACATAAAGGGTAATCCAAAGACAAAAGTTGATGACTTATAAATAAACTTTAATCTCTTTAACTCATGAGTCTATAGGATTCAATCTAGGCTTTTCATGATCTACCTTCTAACATATATTCTTAGGGGCATTTTTCCCTTAATAAGGGTTCATACTAAGATTGTGAATTTATCAAAACATATCCCCCGGGAGTGTCGTAACCAAGAGTGCAGCAAGGCCCGTTGTCGTGCACCAGTTCCCGTTCGAGTCTAGCTCAAAGCGGTGTTTTCGGGTTTTACCCCTAGGATACATCTGTGCCAGAGCCGCCTCTACCTGCTCGTATCCAGACAGGGATGTATTTGTTTGATAAACCACTTACTTAGTATTTACAAAAACTTAGGGATGTTTTTATTATGCTTAGTCTTGTATCTAAGGCTTTACTAGGGTTTCCTAATCCCAAAAATAACTAAACCTATCCTCTGATACCAACTATGACAACCCTGCTTTTTATTACAACTTAAACATGCTTTATTACATAAAACTTCACTTGATACAACAAAGAAGATCGAGAGGTTTAGTGTCTTTGGGGCTTAGGATCATTACATAAAAACTTTAAACATGAAATACAACATCCTTATTGAAAACTTCCTTTACATGACCACTACATTCCTTCGTACTTAGCATTGCATGGGATAACCTGAGGACATGCATAAGAAAAGGGTGAGCTATAAAGCCCAGTAAGGGAGTACATAATGAATAACATGAGGAGTAAAATACATGTTAGGCAATAGGCATATCAATAGATCATAAGAGAGACATGAACATAAAGGCATTATAAAGCATGATAATCATAACATGGAAATGTGGCAACAACACTTAACATTGAATTAGCATGAGCCAAGGCTCATTGCACATGGAGCATGAGTAAACCCTCATTGCACTTGAAGCACGAGTAAACCCTCGTTGCACTTGAATTATCATGAGTCAACACTCATTGCACATGACGTATCATGATACTATACTTTACCCAATGCATTGGAGCGCTATCAGGGCGCACCCTTCTTAAACATTTCATTTCATGCATAAGTGTGCCACATGGATCATAAAACATGGATTCATAAAACATAATCATTTATTCCACGATAAAGGAATGTGGAATTAATACATGAAACTTTACATTCAATAAGTAAATGTGCATGAAGGTGAATACCCTTGATGGAGAAATGGGCATGGTATTCACTACACAATGATATTGGCTTAGAAAATCGGTGTGATTTTGGCAGCGTAACGGCGTGACATAAGAATTCATAACAAAGGCTGATGAGAGAGAAAGGGGTTACTCATCATATTTACATGTAATGGACAGTAAGAAGGTCATATAGATACATGTCCCAACAATTGAAAAGGAATTTAGATTCATGATACAAAAGTATTGCTTGAATATAAAAGAGGAGAAAAATGTTCCTTTCGGAATTTCGGCATAGTAACGGGTGTACATGGGAGGCATTTAATGAGAGATAAAGGGGTCTCCCATCATTAAAACAATAAGAGGGAAGTATGGGAGAGGTGCGAAACCATACCCCAACATTCATAAATGAAATTAAAAGGGCAATACAACTTAAAGAAAATTGACAAAAATGAGAAAGGAAGAAAAACCCTTACTTGGAAGTGTGCTTCCAAAGGCTAGAGAGAGGCTTGTGAGAGGCTTCTTGGGAGCTTGGGGCACCTTGAGAGGATTCTAGAGAGAGTAGGGCAGAGTTTGGACGAACTTCAAGGGCTTTGGATGAGGAGGAAGTGGGAGCTTGGGTGGGTTTATATAGGAAAGGTGAGAGAATTCTTTATTATTTAGGTTTGGGACCCCTTATATTAAAATAATCCAAACCACAAACCATCCCATGGTATTTGCCCATGGTTTCTGGAAAAGGGAAGAGGAAAACAATATTTTACAAGGCCAAGGTCCGAACTTATTAAAAAATTAGGGTTGCTTATGTGGAGGTGAGTCACACTCCCATGGAAATTAATTTTAAAAAGGCAAAGTGTTGAATAAGTCTTGAGGGCTCCATTAATGCTTTGAAAAGTGAGTCAAACAAACCCAAAACCTCATTATTTTATTGATAAAACACATATTGGCCGAATATAGGGATTATGGTATTTTATTACATCACCATTGGGTCATTATGATGTCATAAAACACATTATGTATTTAAATGGTATTTAATTTTTACCCAAAAATTTGACTGTCTCAGAAAATTATGAAAAATTCACCGTTGGATAATTTCGACGTCCTGATTCCAAAAATAATATTTATTTTATCTAAATAATTTTCTAAATATGTGAATTTTCACTTTTAAAATAAAAATCGACATTTATAAAAAATTCACGGGTTTTGACAGAAATGGCTTTCAAACCTTAATAAAAATTTTAATTGCATTCATAAAATTATAAGATCATTTATATTTAATAAAAATTAATTTAATATTAATAATAATATTTTATTAAAATATTATTTAATTCAAAAATCCTTTAATTTAATAAAATATAATTCTTAATTAAATAATAACTAAAAACATCATTTGTACTTTAAAAACTAACTACAATGCATCAAAAATGACTAGAAATTATATTCATTATTATATACAAAAATAATGTACATGAACATGGTGCTACTTATTTGTTACATAACCCCTTAAAATAGCCGCATAAGACCTAAGGGTAAGGTGTGCGATGGTGACAGACTCTTGGGGTTGCTCGGATAACATCGCTCGAGTGGTAATCTCTATCAACTTCCATTTTTCCCGTAGACGATCACGTTCAAGCTTGACTTGATGAAGCTCAGCTTGGGCTTGGTCAAGGGCAAAGCCCAAAGATGCCACCTCCTTTCCGAGCTCCGACAAATGGGCTTCGTAATGGGCAATTCTACTGGATGAGGCCATCGCTTCCTTTGTCTGAGTAGAAAATTGGTTCGTTAAAGCCTTATATTTAAACTACCCAGATGATCACTGTTCAACGGCTATAAAAGTAACGGTCACAAATCTTAACGTAAAACTTAAAGAAGTTGACATCTTATAAAAACATTTTTCATAAAGAAACATTTAACTGGATCAAGAGGGATTTTCCATTAATGAAACTTTGGGTCGTTACAGGCACAAGTGCCCAGGTATAAAATGAACATTTGGGAATGATTTATCCAATAAAAAAATATATATAAATAAACATAAAATGAACAAAATATATAAATAAAATAAGTTGAATTGAACAAATTGGTAGTAGAAAAAATTATAAACTAAGTAACGAGACATACCTC
Source organism: Viscum album (assembly GCA_963277665.1). Classification (NCBI taxonomy): domain Eukaryota; kingdom Viridiplantae; phylum Streptophyta; class Magnoliopsida; order Santalales; family Viscaceae; genus Viscum; species Viscum album. The sequence continues at coordinate 294,726,974 of OY728157.1, forward strand.
AAGTGACCTTGTGTGTTAAAAAGGAACATAAACCACACTCTTTGTAAGAGTGATCCAAAACTAGACCATAAAACTAAAAAGATAAAGTAGGTGTGAGCACCAAGATGATTAGTAAGAATTCCTGAGTATAACAACTCCTTATTCCCTTACCTTTAAATAGAAACCCAAAACGTGCTAGTTTAAAAATAATACATAATAAAATAATGTTTTTCATTCTTTTCAAATTCAAGTAATAAGCTTTAATTTTCAAGAACAATATTTCTCTCCCACTTCATTTTCAAAATAGGTTCCAAGAATACATTAACATTTCAAAATGAAAGGAGACCATTTTAGATTTAAAATATGGTTTTCAAAAAAGAGGGAACAAGTATGAAACTACTTAATTGAAAATCATATCACAAACTCCATGGGAAATCCCTAAGCAGCTAGTGTTAGTTGGAGACCTAGGATCCTCGTACTTTAATGAAATGTGGCATATGAACCACAACAAACTACGTTCTCATGCACGATTCACTAGTAGGGAACACACCCATAACCTAGTGGTCTCCAATCGATCATCATTATGTTTATTTAGTGTCATAAGCGTCAATACTCCTAGACAAAACTAGGATGAACCACTTCTGTATCATATAGCATACTAGTCCTAGTTTTCCCACCTAGATACTCGAGGTTACCCATGTTCTCTATTTCAAATGGTGGTTAGGTTTTATCAAGAGAACTTAAATGAACATAATACTTTCTTTATCCATAACTCATTCATCCTCTCACCACCATTCTCCCTCCTTAAGCGCATTCCCCCTCTTTCACATCACACAATACATAATCCTCAACATTAGGAACATATCATAAATCATATGTTAATACTTATATCACATTTCTCAAACTACGGGGAAAGGCCTCAAGAGGGTTTTTCACTTTCACAAACCATTCTTGAAGTTCCAAACAGGCGTAATTGCTTTACAAGGAATTTTAACATTTTAGAAAACATGGGTTCTCATCCCCTTCAAGTTCTAAAAATAATTTAAAACCACACTTTCACAACCAAGGCACCAGGTATTTAAAACAAGCTTAAATCCACACTTAAAATGGGGTAATCCTTTTAATAAAATCATTATGTCATTATACGTTTATAATAAAAACTGACCAAAAGGCCACACGTCTTTGGAAATACTCGTTTCACATTCAAAACATCTAGGAAAACACTTTTCAATAACCACAATAATTTATATATATACCTATATATATATTGCATATACATTTCATATAAAAGAAGGAGACATAATTTTTAAAATAACGCCAAGAAAAGATGTAAGTTCTAATTAAAAAACAAGGCAAAGGGAACCTAACTCAGGGTGGAACCAAACTGAACTTTCAACTCTTTGTGCTTTCCAACTAGAAGCTGGTTCTCCCCCACTAAGAATATGCACCTTCACATACCTTTAAGGACACCTAGCCCCTATGCACACATCCACATGGACATGAACATGTGCAAGATGATCCTTACACATTATCTTATATGCATTTACTAGTCGCCACTCAAAGTCCTCTTTTAAGGTCATACACACACCAAAAACATACCAAAATAGAATCATCACCTCTTGTATAATTTAATAAACCAACTGAATGTTAAATAAAACATATTTAAATGACACACGTGGTTTTTTAAAAAAATAACACACCCCATTTCATATGAACATACAACTTTTAAAATAAAACACATAATCAACTCTCTTAAAAACTAATTTTTCACCACATAAACTAATCAAGAAGCATACTAAATTAATCAAGCTATCAAAAAAACACCCAAATAGTGTTTATAGATGGAACAACTTACCTCGGATGTCGAAAACTTTCAAAAATTGGTGTGAAAATCCAATCACACCACAATATCACTACGAGGACTCCAAATTGAACCCTAATTCAAGAATTTGAACCAAAAGGAATCAAGATCGAACCCTAATATGTACCCTTAACTACTAGAAAAAACTGGAACCCCAAAGGAGAAACAAAAACCCCAAAAATTACCCAAAGAAGTGCAGCTGCTGGAGGGGGAGGGATTTGGAAAATTTGTGGATGTCAGAAAAGAGGTCGAGCGGTTGGGATCGTGCCGGAGAACTGCAAGCCAGCAAATGGGTGGTGTGTGTAGTAGCATTGCAGAAGATGGGGGGTTTGAGTGAGGTCAGGGTAGCGTGAGGGGAGGCTGGGGTGAGGCTTCACCGGAGAGGGAGATGGAGGGGAGCTCCAACCAAGGAGGGGAGGAAGAGTGGTGTGAGGGTTTGGGGGGAGGGGGCTTGATGTGAATTTTGGGGGAGGGAGGGGGAAGGGGAGAGGAAAAGGGAAAAGGAAAATAAAAAAATAAAATAAAAAGAAAAGTAAAATCTCTAAAAAACCTAGATCCCATAAACACAATACTAATAATAATAATAATTTTATAATAACAATAATAATTTAATAAAATATTAACCATAATAATAATAATAATATTAATATTAATATTAATATTAATATTAATGAAAATGACTTAATTCAAAATACCAAAAGTAAAAATAATAATAATAATACTCTTAAATATTATTATTATTATTATTATTAAAACAATACTTAGTTCATTTTATTATTATATTTTTTTTACTTTATTTCATTAATTAAGTAATCAATTGTGCACTAGGTGGGCCGCACGGGGATTGGGTGAAGCTGCACGACTTCAGTCATGCCCTACCCATGCAGCATACACTGTAAATCCCAAAAATACTCATTTATCAGCAAGCACATAAGGATTTCAATCGAGTCCGGCCCGCACATCAACAGAATATTTCAAATTCGGATAAAATAATGAAATAAAAATCATTTAAAAAGTCTAGGTGTGACAATTCTTCCCACCATAAAGCTTTCCACCCCCATAAATATATCCCAATATTGTTTAGAGGATAGAACCGGTACACCATCTCAGCTGAAAGAGGTTTCTGAAAAAAAATAAATGGGAGAGAGGTAAGGACATTATCACAAATGATAAAGGACTTACAAAATAAACTCAGGAGACCCAAAATGGACTCCCCACCAAACAACACATGCTCCCAAAATTAAAGACTTCGCCAGTTGATAATAGAAAGGTGGAAACTCTCACAACGCACCATTTCAAAATCCCAAGACAAAACACCTTAAACATTCCCAAAAAGGATCATGCACTTTACCAAAAACAAGTATCAAACTCAAGAAGGGGATTGAGGTTGGATAGCTCTGAATGATACTACCAGCTATCAAACCAATACTAGGAACAAAATTGGATTACTGACACAAGGAGGCCCGAGAAGACTCCCCACCATGAGAAATAACCTACACCCGAGGCAGAACCAGAACACTAACATGGGGAGCCCCGAACGGACTCCCCACCATAAGAATTAAACTAACACCAATTTACTCTAGATTAATTTCAGTGAGACTCATTATTAGTCTTTCCACCATAAAAATTGTCCAAATTGTTCGAACTCAAGTACTTCTCCATACGGGCCAAGAACCCCCACCACAAGGGGAGGATAGGGAAGGGGCCCATCCAATGGACTAATAATACCACCACCGACACATCCCAACATTTTATTTCCCTAGAAGGAACACAAATCCAACTACTCTTGATTTATAAGCATGGGCCATGTTGGGACCGTTAAGAGAATACCCACATTTTGTGTAACACTACCAGTTAAATTTTAAGGAAACAAGACGATTATACATTCTTATAACCAATGATAAACTCTTACACCCAAATGGGGAATAATGTGGAAACAAGGTCCTCCCACCTCCTTCCACTTAATAGGAACAATTAAAACAAAAAAACTACACCAGAGGCTAGAACTATATCCATCTACCACACTAAGAACAGAACTCAGATCCAAAAATTTCCCACCATTGGGGTTCTCCTAACTACATTCCATCTTCACTCCAAGACTTTTGGATGGAGCTCTGATGGTTGAAGCATCTACTACCTCACAGTAAGGCTTCAAAAACCCCTTGAACAAAGCTTCTCCTTCTGGTGCCACAAATGACCATACCATGGCCTAAACAGCACTATAAAATACAACATGCTTCGACGTCCATTTCTTCTACACATAACTTCACGGAAATAAGGTCCTAAAATATGCACTGGCATCACCCCTCTTTACATTGAATAAGAAACTTGGAGAGGATGGAAACACAGAAGAAACCTTCCTCTAAAACAAATAATTTTAGTATTTCCCAAAGGAAAAATTCTTTTATCAGTGCTAAGATTCTTAGAAGAGTGTGAAACCTTCTCATCTTATATCAAACAAGAAAATTACATCGTAAAGTGTCACCAAATGTGACCCTTGAAACCGACAGAGATATTTCAAAGAGAGGGACCTTAACCTGGGTCCCTAACAGTATACAATTTCTGAAGGTGGACATAACCACCTCTTATAACTAGATTCACCTCACATGTGGAGCAACGTGATATATTACTTAAAATAAACCAATGAAAACCCCAAAGGCCCTATTTAAAACAGCATCTTACACCGATAACTCCAGACTGCTACTACTTTTCCCCCACTCGAATTTCTTTCTTCACTTCTAGACATGACTTACAGACTTAATGATGTCGAACTCCACATTCAACAACCTAGGAAACCCAAGAGACCAAAATTTCTTCCAAACCCTCTTGCATCTTCTCTCCAGCTATGATAGAATCCACTAGAGTGCAAAAAATAGAGGTGGATTCATATTTCAATGTTCAAGAAGAATAATTTTCTTACACTGGTCAACTGGAGGATCTAACCATGAAGAAACACTTGTGGCTACACTTTGATGTGCACTAACTCTTTATGGGGGCATACACTAGCTGACGAGGATACCCAATAACCTAATCAAATAGGATCATTATCCAACAATTCCACAAACTATCACCAGAACACATGAATGGAACCACCACTAAGGCTCCCCGGAACACTCCTCGAAAAAGACTGCTAACCAACATCTCAAAACAACCAACCGATAAAACACAAACCAGAAACATTACTCAAAACAACTTAAAAAATGCATTTTCCATCAGTTGAAAATAAACTCATTCCTATTTTAAAATTCAATTTCTACACTTTTCAAACAAGGGTTTTCAAAAAAATAATTTTTGGAACCAAATAAGTCACAAGACGATTCAAGTGGAAAATAGTATCGATCTGTGACTCAGACATATGGTTGGCGTCCATACGTCGGTCACACCACCATCATGGAGAGTGTTCTAGGACAATGTCCCCAACTCCACATGGTTTTCTAGGCCCTTTGATCTCCCAAAGACCATTGAACGAACTCTCTTTTCATTTCCCATACATCAAATAATTCCAAGGACCAAAAGACTCTCTCAAAACAGACTTTCCTTGGTAACTCAAGTCCCTCTATGAGGTGTGATGTCCAGGCACCTAACTCATAACCAGAACATTGATTTTTGACAATCCTACCTTCAATCTAGCCTGAATATTTCCTAATAAATATGGCCCAAAATATTAGACCTTCTCTTATACCATTTTTTCACACACCTAGTCGGGTTTCCAAAGGACCCGACGCTTGACCCAATCTGCGGTAAGGCCCGAGGGGCATTTCTGATCCTCATAGGATGGAAAACGTACTCAGGTATCAAATGAACTTTTGGGAACAATTTACTCGATAAAAATATATAGATAGATAAATATAAACTAAACAAAAAAGATAAATAAAATAAGATTAAATGAACAAACTAGGAGAGAGAAAATAAATAAACTAAGTAATGATACATACCTCAAGTGGCCTCATGGGTCACCACAAAACATAAACCACACTCACTGTAAGATTGATCCAAAACTAGACCATGAAACTGAAAATATAAAGTAGGCATGAGCACCAAGATGCTCAGTAAGAATTCCTAATTACAAAAACTCATTGTGCCCTTACCTTTAAAAAGAAACCCAAAATGTGCTAGTTTAAAAATAAGACATAAGAAAATAATGTTTTTCATTATTTTCAAATTCAAGTAACAAGATTTCATTTTCAGGAAAATCATTTCTCTTCCACTTAATTTTCAAAATAGGTTACAATCCTGTATTAACATTTCAAAATGAAAGTAGACCAATTTAGATTAAAAATATAGTTTTCGCAAAAGAGGGAACAAGTATAAAACAACTAAATTGAAAATCATATCACAAGCACCATGGGAAATCCCTAAAAAGCTAGTGTTAGTTAGGGACCTAGGATCCTCATACCTCAGTGAAATGTGGCATAAAAACCAAAACAAGTTATGTTCTCATGCACGAGCCACTAGTAGGGAACACCATCATAACCTAGTGGTCTCAAATCAATCATCATTATGTTTAGTTAGTGTTGTAAGAATCAATACTGCTAGAAAAAACTGGGAAGAACCAATTCTATATCATCTAGCATACTAGACTTGGTCCACCCACCTAGATACTTGGGGTTACCCATGTGCTCTATTTAAAATGGTGGTAAGGTTTTATCAAGTGAACATAAATGAACATAACACTTTCTTTATCCATAACTCATTCAACCTCTCAACACTTTTGTCCCTCCTTAAGCGCATTCCCCCACTTTCATTTCACACAATGAATAAGACTCAAAATTAGACACATATCATAAATCACATGTTAACACTTGTATCACATTTCTCAAACTAGGGGGAAAGGCCTCAAGAGTGTTTTTCACTTTAGTAAACCATTCTCAAAGTGCCAAACGGGCCTCATTTCTTTACAAGGAATTTTAATATTTTATAAAACAATGTTTCTCAACACCTTCAAGTTCCAAAAATCATTTAAAATAACACTTTCACAACCAAGGCACCACATATTTAAAAAAAATCTTAAATATATGCTTACAATAGGGTAATCCTTTTAAGAAAATCAACATTTCATTATAATTTTATAACAAAACCAAGTGAAAGGCTACATGTCTTTGTAAATACCTGTTTCACCTTCAAAACATCTATGAATCCACTTTTCAAGAACCACAATCATTTATATATATAACTATATATATATTGAATATACATTTCATATAAAATCAGGAGACATACTTTTTAAAATAACACCAAGAAAAAATGGAAGTTATAATTAAAGATCAAGGCATAGGGAACCTACCTCATGGTGGAACCAAACCGAATTTTCAACCCTTAGTGCTTTCTAACAAGAATTTTTTGCGCCCCCACTAAGAATATGCACCTTCACATACATGTAAGGACACCTAGACCCTATGCACACATCTTCATGTAGATGAACATGTGTATAAGGATCCTTACATATATGCTTATATGAATATACTAGTTTCCACTCACCTACACATGTATGTTTTATATATATACATAGGTATACCTTTCCCCATACATGTATTTCACTTCCATGGTGAATTTACTCATAACGGGGGAACCTATATATATATATATACTTACCTATGAATTTGTAGGTGAGTCACCTTAGACTCCTATGACTCTAAACCACAAATAAGGGACCATTCACTACACATATAATTTAATAGATCAATAAAACAATTTATGAAACACTTCAAAATTAGAACCACAAAATTTTACACCAAAAACACTCTTCAAAACCAAATGCACACCAAAACTATTTCCAACCATGTATCACATGATATAATTTAATAAACCATTCAAAAATTTTATAAAACAATTCCAAAAAGGTATCACAAGACTTTTCACACAAAACCCCACACAAAGTCCTCTTTTAAGGTCATATGAATACCAAAAACATATCAAAACAAAATTTTCACCTCTTTCATCATTTAATAAACCAGATATAAATTCTATAAAACACATTTCAATGACACACGTGATTTTTGTTCAAAAATAACACACCACATTTCATATGAACATACCACTTTAAAAATCAAACACATAATCAACTCTCTTAAAAACTAATTATTTACAACATAAATTAATCAAGTAGCATACTAAATTAATAAATCAAGAAAAAAATTCACCCAAATAATTTTTATAGATGTAAAAAACTTACCTCGGGTGTCAAAAACTCCCAAAAATTGGTGTGAAACTCCAATCGCACCACAATCATACCATTAGGAACCCAAATTGGACCATAATTCAAGAATTCAAACCAAAAGGAATCAAGATTGAACCCTAAAACATACCCCTAACTGATGGAAAAAACTGGAACCCCAAAGGAGAAACAAAAACCCTAAAAATTACCCAATAAAGTGCAATTGTCGAAAGGGGAGGGCGCCGACAAAGTCACGACAGTCAAAAAAGTCGGTTGGATTGGATCATGTCAGAGAACTGCCAGCCATTAGGGGCGGTGTGTGCAGCAGCAGGGTAGAAGAGTGGGGTGAGCGAGGTTGACGCGGCATGAGGGGAGGTAGGGGTGAGGCTTCTCCAGAGAGGGAGATGGAGAAGATATCCATCCAAGTAGGGGAGGAAGAGTGGTGTGAGGGTTCAGGGGGGCTTGGTGTGCGACATGAGGGAGGGAGGGGAAGGGGAGAGGAAGAGGGGAAAAGGAAAATAAAAAAGGTAAAATAAAAATAAAAGTGAAATATCTAAAAAAACTAGATCCCATAAACATAATACAAATAATAATAAAAATAATTTTATAATAAAAATAATAATTTAATAAAATATTAACCATAATAATATTAATCTTATTAATACTAATGACAATGACTTAATTAAAAATACTAACAATAAAAATAATGATAATACTCTTAAATAATAATATTATTATTATTAAAACAATCCTTAGTTCATTTTATTATTATATTTTTTTACTTTATTTCATTAATTAATTAATCAATTGTGTACCAGGAGGGAAACACAACAATTGGGCGAAGCCACACTACTTCGTTCGTACCCTTCCTGTGCACCGTATACTATCAAGCCCAAAAATGATCATTTATCAGCAAGCATACAAGGATTTTAATCGGTCTCGGCCCGCACCTCAATAGAATATTTCAAAGTCAGATAAAATAATAAAATAAAAATCATTAAAAAAAATTTGGTGTAACATAATGGGATATTTGAATGAGTTTTTAAGTATTTATAAATTAAATTTATGGATGCATTTCTTTTTTGGGAAGTTTTATTCGTAATAAAAAGGTTTTTAGAATTTTGAATCAAAAAAAAAATATTCTTTTCTTTGGTTTAAAAGGTTTTCTTGGAAATAAATGAGTTTCCTTATATTTTTCTTAGTTTAAATTTTATCTAAATTTGTTGTCTTTAAATTATAATTATATATTAAAATCAATGCATTTGATCACTTGTGATTTGTTTCTCCCCCTCAAATATCTTTGTTTGTTTTTAATTTTCCCTAATGGTTTGAACAATGCACATGCAAGAGATATTATTTTTCCTTGATCTACCTCACTGATTCTCCACACAATATTTCTTTCCTCGATCCATTGTTGTTTCACCCTCTCCCTCACCTTCATGTTAATTTTTACTCATTCATCGTTATTTCTCACTCCGATCACATAGAGATCCTAGTTGTGCACCACAAAAATGATCTCCACTTATCATATAAGGAGGTTATTGTAAATGATAACTAAGTAGTGTTTTTGTAGTGCACAAATGGAAATAGGCTCCAAGTTTCAAGTATCCCTCCCACTCCCATGGATTAAAATCAAAAAATTATGCGTATTTTCTACCAAGTATCCCTCCTAATCCCCTGAATTAAAACCAAAATATATTTTTAAAACATGTAATTACCTTGTGTATTTTATTTTTAATGACCATTAGAGTATTATCTTTCAATATTTTTTTCTTTTCAGGAAACCAAAATATAATGAAATATGGTTTCATTGCGGACTTAATTTCCTTTTGATGTTGGTGTAAAGTTTATTTTAGTGTGTTATAGTAAAAATATATTTTCTGGTATTACTATAATACATGGTCTAGAATAATATACAAAAAAAAGAGAGTAACATGGAATCCAACTTCACTTTAGTCATCAATAACAATTCTATCCATTTGTTTCATGAAATTCCAAGCTCCTTGACCCTCTGTCAAAATCTGGTGATTAAATGACCTTGTATGTTCTAAGGAAAAAAAAATTACCCAAATTTATAAATCCATGTCAAAATTAAATGACAAGAAATAACAAGAATTTCCAAGGGAATAATACAATCCAATAATAAATAAATTTTTCTTAGAAACATATTTATTACCACTCTTTTGTCTCACACAACATCAAATTGAGAACCTAGACCAATAGCCACATGTTTACCCCAGGTTTTTTCTTTTCATGTCACCCTTGTGTAAAATGATAACTTGTCAGGAATTATAACCAATAACATTCAAATGTTGGGTTCCTGTTATTATAATTATTTATATATTTCTCTTATGAATATTAATATTTTATGTTCATTTATTTATTTTGCATTCAAAATGAATATTTTATGAACCTAATAGGATGAATATGGATCGAAAATGGATGCACCCTAATCGTATGACAAAAGAATATGAAGATTGAGTAAAATATATCATTAAGTTTATGATAAAGAATGCATATGACCCTTCTTAAATCCTTTTTCCATGTTTACATTGTTATTATTCAAGAAAAATTAGCTCGAAAGAGTTGGAAGGACATTTGATTTTTCTTAAAATAGATTGGAGCTATAAATATTGGACTAAACATGGGGAAAATCGAATGTGCACACTAATTGGGATGACACTGCTGTTTATGGATCATTTGATATAAATATCTGTGTAAATAATGATGAAGATTATATAAAATAAATGGAAATGGAAATTTAATATGAACTTCATAATTTTCTAAAGTTGTTTGAGAATTTAAATATTTTTTCTAAGAGACCATTTTATACTGATTGTACTCAATACACGATATTGTCAGCTATATTGAATTTATATAATTTTAATGCTGGTAGTAGATGGAACAACACCAGATTTACATAACTACTTGGTATCCTGAATGATATGATACCAAAATAAAATGAACTTCCTTGTCGAACATATAACGCTAAATGAATGCTACATTCAATGAGAATGATCTCTAAAAAATGCATGCTTGTCTAAATAATTTCTTATTGTTTTGTAAGGACCATAAAGCACTCATAAAAATCCCTAAGTGTGTGTGAATCGATACAAGAAAATTAATAAAGTACTTAGAAAATTTTGTGGTAATTTCCTATAATTCCACCATTTAGCAGACTATATGGATGTTAGAAAACTGCAAGACAATTAACACAGCATGCAGATACAAGAATTAAATATGGAAAACCACTTCATCCACCAGACACCTCAATGGAAAAAAATTGATTATGAGTATCCTAAATTTGGAAATGACCTGAGAAACTTTCATCTTTCATTATCTATAGATAGAATAAATCCTTTTGGTGTATAGAGTAGTACTCAAAGTATATGGCCAATTATGTTTGTAAATTATGACTTTATTCCATGGTTATGCATGAATCGCAAATATATTATGTTGTATCTACTTATATTTGTTCCAAAACAACTAGGTAATGATATTAATGTCTATTTGGATCCATTGATTGAAGATATGAAATTGATGTTCAATACAAGTGTTATAATGTATGATGCTCATAGAAGTGAAGAATTCACATTGAGGGACATGTTTTATGGGATGATAAATGACTTTCCTACTTATGAAAACTTTTAAGGATATAGAATTAAAGGAATGTTGGGGTGCCCCATTTGTGAAGAATTCGCACACTCAATTCAGTTGAAACATTTCTCAAAACTGTGTTTTTAGGACATCAAATTTTTTTACATCGACTACATAAATACTGATAATTGATAATATTATCCATTGGGAATACCAAACAAGGTACAACACTATCTCCACTAACGGGTGACCAACTTTTCAATAAATTAAAATATATTAACAATTTTTTCGATAAACCATTTTTTAAAAACCTTATGAAATTTGGTTAGAAAAGGATATCACTTTTATTTGAGTTATCATACTGTAATTGTTTATACATCATACATTTTCTTGATGTCATGTATATAAAAATATATATTTGATAGTGTTATTGGAATGTTACTAAATGTTTTTGGAAAAAAATATAGAATCAATGCTAGGTTGGACATGATTAACATCGGGATAAGGGAAGAGTTGGCATCGATGAAGGATAAAAGTCAAAATTTTCTTCCTCCAACATCTTACACACTATCCAGTTAAGAAAAATTGAAAATTTTCATTTTCCTTAATGGTGTAAAAGTTACAGAGGGGTATTCATAAAATATCAATATTGTTGTTTCAATGAATAATTTAAAGTTATAGGGACTAAAATCACATGACTTCTATGTTTTGATACAATATTTGATGCTCGTCTCTATACATTGCATTCTTACTAAAAATATACAACATACATTAACCAGGCTCTTCTTCTTTGTCAAATCCATATGAAGTAAAGTTATAGGCCCGAAAAAGTTTCCAATCATGAATAAGAAGGTTGAAATCATATTATGTGAACTAGATATGTTCTTCCCACCATCATTATTTGATATAATGGTCTACCTGATGGTTCACTTGGTTATATAGGTTTAAATATGTGGTCTTATCCATTACATATGGATTCACCCCATTGAATGGTATATGAATATTTTGAAAGGGTATGTCATGAATCAAAGTTGGATAGAAGGTTGTATTGAAGAACAATAAATTTTGAAGAAGGTGTTGAATTATGTACCTATTTCCTATCATATCTTGATAGCATCGGTCTCTCAAAGTCTTGTCCTAGCGAAAGACTTACGGGTGAAGGGATTTTCAGAATATATGATATTATAATTACTATGATAAATCAAGATAAATATCACCTCTACATTTTACATAATAGTGAAGATTTTGATCCATATGTTGAAGCCCACAAAGAAATTATTATCTATTTTAATCCATAAATTGTTGAAGTGTGTATATCAAATATGAATAATCAACAGTTTATAGGATCATTCTAAGATCATATTTATAAGGATTTATCTGAAAATAATAATTTAGTTGTTGAATGACTTCGATGGATAGCCAGGAGACCAAATGAAAATGTTATATCTTGCACTGATTTTATAATTAATGGTTATAAATTTTATATAAAATAACACAATAACCGCAGTATGATGAAAAACAGTGGAGTAATTATTGTGGAAAAAATAGTGCACATATCTGGTTCTAAGGATAGAAATCAAATTTATGTGAATATTTCATATTTTGGCATCATCAAATAGATATAGAGTTTGGATTATACAACATTCCAAGTGTTGATTTTCCATTTAAAATGGATGACAACAGAAGTACAGTGAAGATTGATGAAATGGGATTCATGAAGGTGAATTTTAGTGTCAAATGGGAAAAGGAATAGCTGTTTAGAATGACATCACAAGTTGTGTTGTTATTTTATGTCATATATTCAACAAAAAATAATTGGTCAATCTTCTTACTGGCAACTAAAATAGTCATAGGGTAAGATGAAAATTCAATCAAGGATGACCCTTTCACTAGGATATCACAATCATTTCATGGTTGTCCCAATGTAGATAATGTCTTGTATGTTAGAGGGGACCACAAATAGGGGATTTGGATTCTCAATAGATGATCCAAATCCCTCCATACTTTAATGAAAATAAAGAGAGTTCAATGAGGAGGTTAAATTTTTTTAATATACTATGATTTTTCTCATAATATTATGTGTTCTTTAGTGTATTTATGTAATCTAAATTAAATGTTTGACTACTCATACAAATAATAACTTCTTCACATGATGATGTTACCAATCTTAGGAAAGAATAGGTGGTTAATGCTAAAACTATAGAATTATTAGGGGATGAACATCATGTTGATGAAAAAACAAGAATGGAGTAGAATCACATTATTGACTAAAATAATCAATGCAATAAGTATGGGTATAAAATTTGAGTTTGGTTGGAATCAATGCGGCCAACATGTTGACCCCAACAAGTCAATATTTATTAGTTATGTTGGGGTCACAATGAGGATGAATTTTTTGATCGATATAGATTCATGACACCATGTCCAACCTATAATGAATGAAATCCTTTATAAAGATATTAAAACAATGTAATGATATACTTTCTCTATTTTACCGAAAAATTATATAATGAAACATTGTTTTAATTTTCATTATCCCTGGAAGAGCATGTTTATTTTAGATGGTTTCTGCAATAAATATTCCTTAATGGCCATTAGAAAATTCCATAGAGGATTTAAAACACTTCTTACTAAGTTTTTCCTTAGGGGTGCTGAGGGGAAACTAAATCCCCACCCATCAGTTACTTATGAACACATTATAAAGTAGAAAACATGGAATGATTTCATCAGTCATCATGATGAGAAATCATTTTAGTTGAATTGTAGTTGATAATATATTATATGAAATTATTTATTTTATATAATTTGATTCTAAATTTTTAATTTATGAAACATCAAAGGTGTACTGAAAATAAAAAATGTTCATAAAAACCAATGTTCTCCTATTGGAAAGTAAGGATGGGGAATGCTTCACTAGATAAGAAAATTGTATGTGTTTTAAATCTAAAATTTAAGTTCTATGTGATATCAAACAACATATGTTACTTTTTTTATATGCATATTGATGAATCAAAATCAGAATCCATTTCCATCTCATGTCATGTGATATGAAAGGAGGAATGTGTAAATAAGTAGGGTAAACTATTTGATGAAAATATAAAAGAAGTATGAGAAACATGTGTAAGTATGACATAATAGTAATTCATTATGTTTTATAACAATATTATATAAAAATATCTATGTATTCTTATATTTTTCTAAATGTTTTATACACAAGAATTGATAGCAACCATACTAGAAGAAAAAATACATTCAGTAGTTCTGAAGCAGCCTGAATAATATGGTCATGTTAGAGGTGTAGGCTTTGGAGTGTCTCCTTGAACATATTTCAAGAAGAAAACCCCACAAGAAAAACATATCAAATGATTAAAGTATTACAAGAGAAAATAAATTCTTTGCAATATATTATTATCCAGTCTTGTTTGGTAGACCAATATATGTGAAAATTTTAAAGTGAATTGATAGTGGAATACAGATCAACACATGAACAACCAAATTCTCACACTACCATTGAGGCCAGTCATTCCCTTTAACAGCATACCTTACCCAAGGTAATCAATTTTTTCATTACTATTTATCCTAAATGTAAATCAAACAACTTATTATAAATTTATATTACTAAAATTATATAGGGTGAAGTTTTATGTGATTTATATCTATCAATACCCACACACCACCTTGTTGTGAGGGGTATTATTTATAATATTCTGGGAGAAAAGGTACACAAAAAATAACTCCTAAAAGATCACATGAGAGTGGGTATTGAAGTAGTTAAAGATTCGAGCACTAAGTTGCTTGTTTCATTTGATGATATAGACACTAAAATAGTTAATGATGCTATTAGAACTTTCATAGCATAGTCATATAATCTTATAAAGATATATGAGGTATGTCCTTAACAAATTTTTTCAAATGAAAAACCTCTAAAAGTTAATGAAAAAGGTCTGAAGTGAGGTATGGTATTATATATAGATAAAATAATGGAAAAATGGAAGGTTTGATCAAGATAATCTATTTAATTAACCAAGAAGATAAAAAAAATCTTTCAAGAGTACCTTATCCCCACCAATTCCATTGCAACATATATTATCATTACAACTTCATATAGACGCCATATTCAAAGATGGATATGTGTCCTATATTCCATATGAAGAAGAAATATTTGAAAATTTCATTACAAACACAGTTGGTCTCACAAGTATAAATGAGATTCCCAATTTTGAATAGTTGGGAGTCTCAATTATGAATACAAACATAAAATACATTTTCATAATACGTTTTTCCAAAAAAATGATCTAATATGTTCATTAAAGTTAACAACTATTCATATTTTATACAAGCATTTATATTACTACTATATATAGGGAAAACCTACGAAGAATGGTTTAGAATCATTAATCTATAACGCCCCGAACCCAGAAGCCCAGAGCTATTGCATTATTTTAATACATTGGAATGATTACAAGGAATCAAATCCTGAAGGACTAATCAGTTTAGTAGTCTTGTAAAATAGATTACATACATGAAATTTACATTTCAACTCAAAACATAATATAAAACATATATAATTATTTGAGAAAAACATTATTATACTAGATTAAACTTGAATATCAATCATAATAAACTTCTTAGTATTCTAGGAAAATAAAACATAATAAAGGGGTGAGCTCAGATGCTCAGTAAGGTTAACCAATACCACAAAAACTTTCATAAATAACCATAAACTTTAAGGCAAGTATAAAACTTAAACAGAAGACTTTTACACATAATCCTATGCATAATATGGTAAGAATAAATCAAATAATTCTATTTAAACATTCAAAACAATATTCTACTAGTCGAATAATCACATGTAATGTCAATAACTAATCTCATAATGAAGGAATGCATAATGTCGGACATCTGAAACATACTGTCGAGGCCTCGGTTAACACATTAGAAAATAAATGGTTAAGGCCTCCGCCAAATCCATATTTAGATTGTCTCATGATACCTACTGGTGCATCACGGGGCTATAGCAGTCTCCTCTCATCACTTACTAATTCCAATGTATTCTTCATATGAAAATGATGAAACATAACATAAACATTCATATTAAAACTAACATATAAAATTCCTATACTTTAACCATAAACCATGAATGGTATAAAAATTGCACATCCATGGTCAAACATATCATAAAACCTTCAGTAAAATATGATAGATTGTATCATAATAAATCAAACTCAATCAATCATAAAATACAACAAAAAATGTTGACATAGATGAAAATAATCTAATAATATCATTAAAACTCATTGAGAGAGATATCCCTTTTTACTTTGAAATATTTTAAAATACGTTCAATAATAAAAGAAAACATTTCTTTTGAAAATAAACTTATAAGCTTGTAAGGAAAGATTTAAAATGTTAATTCATAATAATATCATAAAATAGCCGCTCACACTATATAAGTTAGAAAAACATTCTTTCCTTAATTTGTCGAAAGGGTCATAAAGTACCTTGTTTGGAAAATGACAGAAATATTCCTTTAAAGACATTTTATAAAAAATAAAATATGGGTAAAAATGAATAAAAATAATTGTAGATAATATTTTGAAATAAATTTTAAGAAACATGGACATGGATGATAAAGATGTACTAGTAGATACTTTTGTATAAACAATCTTGAATAATAAAGAGATTGTGAAATTAACCCTTACCTTGTATTTTCCTTTAGTCGAGGGTTTATTAACCTCATGTATAATGGTTAAAGTATATTATTAAATTATAACAGAACCAAATACATATTTATTTTATCATATATGATCCTATTATATCATTTTGTTAATAATATTTCAGTATTACCATTGTTTCGGGTGTTAACTGCTTCATTTTCCTGTTCCTATTTTGTCGAGTAAGTTATTTTTATTATGCATAGGACGTATTTTATTCATATAAAGAATGATATTAAGTTAATAAATATTATATTTACTTGTCATATTACTTTTATAATCATTCTTTAATGGTTAATGTTGATAATGAATCTCATCGTGTCGTGTGGGCGGTAGGTCGTATGTACGTACGAGCGACGGTATCATTCTATTAACGATTAAATGGTATGAAATTGAATTGTAAATTAATTATATTGAATAGTTATTATTTCATATTAATTATTTATCTCCATTATACAAATTATTATACCCATCCAAATAAATTAGTGTGGAATAACAAATTACACCACAGTGTGGAGACGATAAGTTGTACGTACACACACATGGTGATATTGTTATTCATAGGATGGATAAAATGAAGAATATGGTTTTCATATGATTATAATAACATCTTATTATATGTATGATACTATAGTTATTAATTTGGTATGGAAACAATGTATAAACAGTAATTATAAGTAGAAAAGAACTTTGAAAGAGGTGATAAAACTATTACCTCTTTTTCGGGTATATCCTTTTGATTTGCTCAAAAGGACTCATTAGGATGGATTTATACCCAAATTATGGCCTCTAGGATTTAGTGAGAGAATTTGGGAGTGGGAATATTAATGGGTTTTGCTGAACCAAATGGCTTTGGAGGTGTGAATTAAAGAGAAGAGCAGTTCCGTTTTATAAGAGGGGTGATGGTCACTTTTGAAAGATCTTAAAATATTAATTTATTATAAATTTATTTTTGGTTTCAAGTAGCTACAAGGTGATTTAATTAGAGTATAAGATGATGGTGGGTCTAAATCCCCTAAAAAATGAATTTTTGACATGTTTAGTTCATAATATTAACCTTAGCTTTTGATTTGTCATTATTTAATATATTTAATTTTAATTGCGGTAATAATATTCTAAATATTAAATGGTTATATTTTTTTATATGGTGTAAATTTACCATAAATGGAAACTTTAAGAAATTTTAGACCTTTTAATTATCACATTTTAATTTTTACCGTTTTTTATTATTTTTAAATAACTTAATAAAAAGTTATTTTTATAAAATATCAATAGTGTAAATTTTGACACAATTCATAACATTGACATTAATTAAAAAAAACATAAATATAACTTTAAAAAACTATTTAATACACTCCTAACATGTCATAATCACCTATAAATTTTTTTTATCACCTCAATTATATAAAATTATATTTATTTTAATATTTTTAAAATCATTTATTTGATATTTCTATTAATAAAATAATTACTTCTTCACTATTATGTCGTTATTTAGGGTAATTATTTAGTCTATAAAAATTATAAATAAATTAATATGATTTAGATAATTCAATTATATTTACATAGACTATTCATTATCTAATTTATATCTATTTTTTTCAATATTAAAATTATTGAACTTAAAACAAATGAGAGTGTGACACTTTGTCGCATTCTTTAATTTTAATAATATTTATGTCATTTTCATAGACAAATGTCCATTAAATGATCCAAAATATATTATTATGATATATTTAACGTTATCCTAGTTATTTGTATGAGCCTGATATTTTTATGACTTTTATTACATTTAATAAAATATTATTTATTTTAAGGTATCATTTATGTCAATTTTGATACTATTTGGTATTTTTATTTTAAAAAAATATAAAAACAACATTATAACATTGAACCAATACTTCCAATATGTCACTAACATGTATATTTTATCTATAAAAAATTAATTCATTTATTAAGTCAAATAATATTTATTTTAATATTTATAATATCATTTTTTTTTTGTTTCTTTCATTAATTAAGAAATTACTGCAACAACTTTGTGTCATCATTTAATTTAATTATTTATTTCCTAAAAATTATAAATAAATTACCATAATATAGTTAAACATTTTTTATTTATAATTACTACTTATAGTCTTCCATATCACATATAAAACCTCTTATTAAAAATATTTTACTTATTAAAAAATGTATAACAAAATTGAATTTTCTTTAAATATAATATTATAAATACATTAATGTCATACAAGTGGCTCTAAGTGGTCCCAAAATATACCCAAGGATTCTTATGGTCGAAAAAAACTTAACCAATGAAATTAGGAAATGTTTTTAAGGTAATTATAATATTATTTTTACCTTTAATTACATGATTTACCCTTAACCGCAGCAATAAAAAATTTACTAAAGTTATTGTTCATAATACCCAAAAATAAAAGGAACCTTTTTATATAATTTGGAACCACGGATTACAAATATGAAATCCATTTTTCAAAATTCAAAACACATAAGTTTCAGTAATTAATTTAATATTAATCCCATTGTAGGAATGAAAATTGGTTTTTAAAAGTTGAAATATTGAAAAATATTGAAATGTTTTTACATCAAAAATTATTGTAAAATTAATAAAAATGACCAAAATTATATTAAATGATAAAAATATAATCTATTTATACTTTAAAACCAATATAATTTATAATTTAAAACTATAAATTATTTTAATGAAAAAAGTTTTTTTCAATAAAAATTTAGTATTTTTTAACTATACATCTAAACATGAAACTTATTAGAGAAATACCAAAAATTTAACCAAAGTGAATTTTGATATTACTATTTCAAAGAAAAAGTTTATTTTGTCAAAATTAATATATAAAAGTGTAAAATATTGGATTTAAAATGAGTTATCCATTAAAAGGTGGCTAAACTACATTATTTGAAAAATACTTCTTTTATCCAAAAAATTAAATTTTTTCTTATATCATGTTTAAAAAATACATAATATTGATGTTAAAATTATATAAAATATATAAAATTAAAAATTTGGTCAATACTATTCATAACTTCTTATTTAATGTCTAGGTTATATATTATATTAAATAACAATATTTTATTAATATATTTTTGTTTGGTAAAACTGGTTCTTGCGTATAACGCAAGACAACTCATTATTGTGTGTAGTGTAATCTTAACATGGTTTTGTATAAAAAGAAACCAAGAAACATAATTAAATTTATTCATAAATGAAAATATTGTAATGTCTCAGGGTGTTACATTCTCCCCTCCTTCAATAAATTACGTCCTCATAATTTGAAATTGCACTTAGAAAATAAAATGTTGATACTAAAAAATGCTTTTGTGGAAAACCCGCATCGAAAATAGGGTTTACAATATATAATACTAATAATAGGGAAATGTAAATGTTAAGGTCAACACCAAATTAGGATTTTGAATAGGAGAACATTATTGGAAAGTAGAGATATGTACTTAGAGGAGAAACGTAAATATTTATAGGGAGTGATTGAGGTCATCAATCACACACAAGTGACTAATCAATGGAAAATTGAGGGACTCAAATCCATAAATCTATTATGATTTAAAATACCATAAATTCCATTGATTTTTCACTTGAGATACATATTTAGGATAAAACCTTTTTTAGATACTTTTTCCTAGAGTTGAGGGATTATTTTACTATACAGATAAGTACTTGAGAAAACTTACTTGATTACATCAATGTTATCCTTTGGTTGTGCTTCGATCTATTTTCACTTTAACCTCTAAATTTTTACTAAAACTAAAAATTTTAGACCAATGTATCCAATAAATTATACTTTAACCTCAAATAATAATATCCATTGTTCAACTTACTCCATTCCAACCTTAAGACTCAACCAAAATACTTCCATCCAAATTCATTATCCAAAAAGGTATCTAAATTCCCAAAATCAATATTAACATCAAATAATGTAATGTAACTCTTATTGTCACATACCAAATATTTGATCACCTTTAAATCCTAAATGATAATTCTTATGCCTCTAAATACTTAAAGAAGAATTACTGCATTACCATCCTTATATATCTCATGAATCTTATAACCATATAATGAATGATGTAATAATTCTTGAATCCAAATACAAAATAACCTTATTCATTCCACTTCACTCTTAAACCATTAACTATGCTTCAACATCTTATTCATTAATACCTCATTAATCTCATTTAACTTTTGCAGTCTCTTCATCATCAATATTATAATCATTGCATGAATAACTTTGTTGATTCTAACCATTGACCAAAATTAAAAGCACAAAGTCAGAAACACAAATCATAGTGATATCCTCATGAAGAATAATTTATAGGATATCTAAATGATTCCATATTCTTATCAATCCATTTTTCCATGGGATTAACCTAGGTTATCCATTACAAAATCTAATGGATGGTATATTATACTTAGACTTATCCTCAAAGTCATTCACAGCATTATGTTTTCTAATCTATGTTTTCTAAATCTAATTTATAAGGTTGTTTCTAAAATTCCTTTGATACCAACTATAATTCCTCAAACCTAGAATACTAGAGGTGGGGAATTATTTTAATACATTTTCATGATTACAAGGAATCAAATCCCGAACGAGTGATCATTTCAGCAGTCTTATAAAATAGATTACTTACATGAACTTTACATTTTAATTCAAAACATAATTTGAAACAAAGATAATTATTTGAGAATGCCATTATTCTCCAAGATTAACCCTACATATTAACCATAATACACTTCTTGGTATCTTGGGAAATTAAAACATAAGAAAAAGGTGAGATCAAATGCTCAGTAAGGTTAACTAATATAGTAGAAACTTTTAAAAATAACCATAAAATTTAAGGTATATTGTATCATAATAAATATACCTCAATCAATCATAAAATCCAACAAAGGATGTTGACATAGATGAAAATAATCTAATAATATCATTAAAACTCTTTGAGAGAGATATCCCTTTTTACTTTGAGATATTTTAAAAGTTGTTCAATAAAAAAAGAAAAAAATTATTTTGAAAATAAACTTGTAATATTATAAGGGAATCTTAAAAATTTTAATTCATCATAACATCATAAAATATCTACTCACATAGTATAAGTTTAAAAAACATTTTTTCTATAATTTTTTGAAAAGGTCATAAAGTACCTCATTTGAAAAATGATAGAAATATTCCTTTCAAAATGTTTTATAAAAATTAAAACATAGGTAAAAAAAATTAAAAAAATTGTTGATAATATTTTGAAATACATTTTAAGAAACGTGGACATGGATGATAAAGATGTCCCGGTAGATACTTATGTATAAAAAATCTTGGATAATAAAGAGATTGAGAAATTAACCCTTAACTTTTATTTTCCTTTAGTCGAGGGTGTGTTAACCTCCTGTATAATGGTTGAAGTATTTTATTAATTTATACTAGAACCAAATCTATATTTATTATATCATATCTTATCCTATTATATCGTTTTGTTAATAATATTTTAGTATTACCATTGTTTTGGGTGTTAGCTACTTCATTTTCCTATTCCTATATTGTCATGTAAGTCATGTTTCTTATGAATAGGGCATATTGTATTCATATCCATAATGAAATTAAGTTCATAAATATTATATTTAATTATCATATGACTTTTATAATCATTATTTAATGGTTGACGTGGAGAATGAATCTCATCGCATTGTGGAGACGGTAGGTCGTACGTACGCATGAGCGACGGTATCATTCCCTTAATGGTTAAATGGTATGAAATTGAATTTCATATTAATTATAAATAATAATTATTATGTAATATTAATTATTTATCTCCATTATAATCAATATTATACCTATCCAAATAAATTATTTTTGAATAAAAAATTACACCACGGCGTGGAGATGGTAAACCGTACGTACGCACACATAGTGATATTGTTATTCGTAGGATGAATAAAATGAAGAATATGGTTGTAACATAAATATAATAACATATTAGTATATGTATTATAATATATTTATTACTTTTTTACATAAACAACATATAAAGAGGAAGTATAATAAGAAAAAAAATTGAAAGAGGTGATAAAACAAATACCTCTTTTTCGGGTATCTTCTTTTGATTTTCTCAAAAGGACACCTTAGGATGGATTTTTATCCAAAGTACGGCCTATAGGATGTAATGAGGGAATTTTTAAGAGTAAATTTTCATGTTTTTACCTAATCAAATGGCTTTGGGGGTGATAATTAAATAGAAGGATAAGTTTCCTTTTATAAGAGGGGTGAGGGGCACTTTTGAAAGATTTTAAAAAATTATTTTATTATAAATTTATTTTTAGTTTAAAATATCTAAAATGTGATTTATTTATAGTATAAGATGATGGTGGGTTTAACTCCCCTCAAAAAATGAATTTTATACATGTTTAGGTCATAAAATGAACCTTGTTTTTGATTTATCATTATTTAATCTATTTAAATTTAATTGTGGTAATAATATTCTAAATATTAAATGGTTATAAATATTTACTTATATGTTGTAAATTTACCATAAATGGAAAATTTAATAAATTTTAGACCTTATAGTTATCACGTTATAATTTTTAAATGTTTTTATGATTTATAAATAATTTAATAAAATGTTATTTTTATAAAATATTAACACTGTAAATTTTGACACTATTCATAACATTGACTTTAATTAAAAACAAAATATAAATTAACTTCAAAAAAAACTATTTAATACACTTTTAACATGTCATAGTAACCTATAAAATTTTTGGATCACCTAAATTATGTCAAATTAAAATTATTTTAATATTTTTGAAATCATTTATTTGATATTTCTATTAATAAAATAATTACTTCTTCGCTATTGTGTCATTATTTATGGTAATTATTTACTCTATAAAAATTATAAATAAATTACTAAGATGTAGATAATTCCTTTATATTTCCAAATAATATTCATGATCTAATTTATATTCAGTTTATCTCTATATTAAAATTATTTAACTTAGAAGAAATGAGTGTGACACTTTGTCACATTCTTTAATTTTAATAATATTTATTTAATTTACATGGAAAAAATATCCATTAAATGATAAAAAATATATTATTATGATATTTTTAACATTATAATAGTTAGTTTTTTTATCCTGATATTTTTATGCATTTTATAACATTTAATAAAATATTATTTATTTTAAAGTATCATTTATGTCAATTTTGATACTATTCAATATTTTCATTTTAAAAAAATATAAAAAAACGTGATAACTTCAAATAAATACTTCAAATATGTAACTAACATGTCTATATTATCTTTAAAATTCATGTATGTCATTTATTAAGTCAAATAATATTTATTTTAATATTTATAATATCATTGTTTTGTTTCTTTCATTAATTAAGAAATTACTACATCATCTTTGTGTCACCATTTAATTTAATTATTTATTTCCTAAAAATTATAAATTAATTACCATAATATAGATAAGAATTTTGGATTTCTAATGGATATTTATAGTCTACCATATCACTTACATAATCTCACATTAAAAATGTTTTACTTTTTAAAAACAAAAGTATTGCAAAATTGGATTTTCTTTAAATATAATATTATAAATATATTAGAGTCATCCAAGTGGCTCCAAGTGGTCCCAAAATATACCTAAGGATTATTATGGTCGAAAAAAAATTACCCAATAAAATTATTACAAGTTTTCGGGTAATTATAATATTATTTTTACCTTTAATTACTGGATTTACCTTTAACCACGGAAATAAAAAATTTACTAAAGTTACTATTCATAATTCCCAAAAATAAAAGGAACCTATTTACAAAATATGAAGACACTGATTCCAAATATGGAACCATTTTTAAAAATTCAAAACATAGAAGTTACAGTAATTAATTTAAAATTAATCCCATTGTCGAAATGAAAACAGGTTTTTAAAAGTTAAAACATTACAAAAGATTGAAATGTTTTTACATCAAAATTAATGGTAAATTTAATAAAAATGACCAAAATTATATTAAATGATAAAAATATAATCTATTTATACTTTAAAACCAATAAAATTTATAATTTAGCAGTATAAATTATTTGGATGAAAAAAGTTATTTTCAATTAAAATTTAGTATTTTTTTACAATTCATCAAAACATGAAACTAATAAGAAAAATACCAAAAATTAAGAAAAAGTGAATTTTTATGTTAATATTTCCAAGAATAATTTTATTTTTTCAAATTTAATATATAAAAGTGTAAAATATTGAACTTAAAATGGGTTCTCCATTAAAAGGCGGCAAAACTGCAATATCTGAAAAATACTTCTTTTATCCGAAAAAATTAATTTTTTATTATATCATGTCTATAAAATACATATGATTAAGGTTAAAATTATATCAAATATATAACATTCAAAATTAGGTTAATACTATTCATAATCGCTAATTTAATGGCTATGTTATATATAATATTAAATAATAATATTTTATTAATATATTGTTGTTCGGTAAAACTGGATCTTGCTTGTAACACAAGGTAACTCATTGTTGTGTGTAGTGTAATATTAACTTGGTGTTTTATAAAAGGAAAGCAATAAACAAATTTAATTCATTCAGAAATGAATATATGGTAATGTCTCAGGGCGTTACATAATCTTTGTATAGTTTCTACGAAAAAAAATCATTATAGTTGAACTAAATTGATAATAAAAGAGATGAGATAAACGATGTGTTTGAGATGAAAATAATAAACAAAAAACTCTTTTTGATTCCTACAATGTGGGGGTAAAACTCTAAAATCTAATCATATAAAATATATTTTTATTTTTTTCATTACTTATTTTTTTAAGAAACACGGGATGTTGATCTCTATCAATATGGATACCAAAAATATTTATTTTTCGGATCCAATGCATGAATTTATAACAAATCAACTACACATGATGTGTATTGAGAATTTTTATACACTACAATCAACATTTTATAGATAAAATTTGAATTATATATTTCAGTTTATGTTTTAAAAAGAATTTTGTTTTGATATGGAGATCACTAAAATTTTTGGTATGAGGTTGATGATTTAAAATAAGAAGCCTACGGATTACTTCAAATAGAAACAAATTAAGTTATATATAATAAGATTTAACTATCAAAACATATTTAAATATAATTAAATTATCTTTTTAAATGTTTATGCAATGTTCAAAGTAAGATAACAATAACGATTGTGGATATTATGTTTCTAAATGTATAAAAGATATCATATAACATTAAATACTATTATCCCTAAAGATGTAATTTCTAAAGGTAACACTGCTACAAAACTTTCTTTTAATAGTGCTAAAAATGATCTTTATCAATTCTTAAAATCGATGACTACCTAAGCAATATTGAAAGACCTCGGACTTTATTTGCACTAGAAAAAGTGGTGATAAAGGTACCCTTTATCAAGGCTTCAAAAAAGCACAGATAAAGGATTCTTTTATCACCACTTTTTGGAATCACAAATAAAGGGTACCTTTATCAGTGCTATATAAATTTTTGATAAAGGGTATCTTTATTAGCGCTATATGAAGTACTGATAAAGGGAGACTTTATCGATGAGATATGAAGCACTGATAAATGGATACTTTATCAATGCACTACTAGAAAAGGGGGCTTTGGAGGCCCCCTGACACGGGCGACTACCAATGGCGGTCGATAAGCTTTAAAAAAAACCTTCATCCTCCCCCCCCCCCCCCCCCTCGCCCTCGAACCCCCCTTACGCACCCCCCTCATGCCACCGGAATAATACCCCGTAGTGCCAACCATCGCCTCCCTCACGCCAACTGTTGTCGCCCTCGTGCTCGTCCTCCCTTTCCACACCACTGATGCCATACTCCCCCCCCCCCCCTCCCTCCGCCACCCTCACTCTTGAACCCCCCTCGTGCTCGAACCCCCCTCGCACCGCCGGAACATTACCCCACAGCGCTGACCACTTCCGCCCTCGTGCCCATCCTCCCTTGACGCATCACCGACGTCACCCCCCCCCCCCCACCCTCCCCCACCCTCATGGTCAAACCTCCCTCATTCCCAAACCCTACTCGTAGTGCCTATTCTCCCTCACCGCACTGTCGCCACCCGTCACTAGTCACTGCCAACACTGCACCGTCGACGCTACATAACCACCTCCGCCTCCCCCTCCACCCCCCTCGTGGTCGAACCCCCCTTGCACCTGAACCCTACATGCAGCTTCTGTTCTCCCTCACTGCAACTCCACTACCCGTCACTGGTCACTGCTGACACCACGCGACCGCCTCCAGCTCCCCGTCATCACCCATCCCCTCCCTCACCGCACCACCTCCTCCTCTAGATCTCCACCACCACTGCCGCTTGTCCCCTCCCTCTCTGCACCGCCTCAGACTCCGGCTCCCCTCCACTGCCGCTCCTCTCTCTCCCAGCACCACCTCCAGCTCCCCTCCCTTCCAGATTTGTAGCGCTATCAGGTATACCCTAACTTCTGTTTAAGAGTTTTTATTTTGGGCATTTTATAGCACAAATTTGGCATGCATGAAGATTATATGAATATTTTGTGTGAATAAAAATTGTGGAAATTGAAGTTCATGTGTATACGGGCTTGTGTGCATGAAGAATTATGAAACAATGTGTGTTAATAGTGTTTTTATAAGAAGAAATCATAGTTTAATTGAGATTGGAAGTTACATACAATGTACAGTCCATGTATATGTTGACTTGATTAATATTAAGTTGTGTTGTTATTTGATTTATAGCATTCTTGAGTCTGTATGTGTATCCCATGAGAAAATGTTTGAGGCTTGACCACATTTGTGTCAATGTTTGTTATATAGATATTATTATGGATAAGAGTTGGATTGATCTTCCAAATCGAATTTCTAGAGAATATTTAGAAGGAATTATGCAATTCATTGAGTTCACTGGAAGATTTAAAAGTGACTATATTAGTTTTTCATGTACAAAATGTGCAAATAGATATCAATTCACATGAGATTCCATGAGGAATCACCTATTCTTGAATGGATTTCTGAAAAATTATAAGAGTTGGACTCTTCATGGGGAAGAATATATTCATTTTCAAAATACAGATGCAGTTCAGATGGATGTTGATGTGAGGATGAATGATCCAATGTATGAAATGCTTACTGAAATGGTACATAGGTTGGCTCCAGAAGGCATTGACTTCCAAAATGTTGAGACCGGTGAGATAAATATGTGATTTGGTGTAGATCATGATTTAATAAGGTTTTATGAATTACTTGATTATGCGAAAACGGAATTATATCTTGGATATACTACTTACAATAAATTATCATTTATCATGGAGTAGTTGAATTTGAAGACTTTGAATCAGTGGTCAGACACATCGTTCGACATGCTGTTGGCATTATTGAAAAAGGTTCTACCTGTCGACGCTAATATTCCTGAGTTATATTACCATGCTCGTAAGTTGATAGAGAACTTAGGTTTTACATATGAGACCATAGATGCATTTGAAAAAATTTGTATGTTTTTTAGAAATGAAACTGCCTATTTGGATATTTGTACAGTCTGTGGCACTTCCAGGTGGAAAGAGAACATGAGAAATTAATGTAACGACTCAAAGTTTTATGAATGGAATTCCCTTCTTATAATTATTCCTTATAGTAAAATCACATTAAGAATAACAATGAAATATAATTATAATAAATATTATGTGACCATTAAACATAATTTTTCAACTTCTATGTTTTGAATTTCAAAAATATGAGATACACGGTTGTGTTCAAGATGATTTTTGGAGTCTAATTAAACAAAAAAAATGGTGAATAGTAACATACCCTTATGAATAGTAACATGCCCTTATGAATAGTAATATGACCCTTATGAATATTAAATTTTCCAAAATAATAGTAACCTTTCCCATGAATAATTAAATAAAATTTAGGCATCTTAGAAAGTGACAATTTGGCCATAGTAAACGTTTTGGTATTTTTGTAAGTCATAAATAATTAAGTATAATTAATTAATTAATTTAAAAGAAATTTTTTTTTCTAAATTTTTTTTCATAAATTAAAAAATCTATGTCTTCTAGTTTTTAAATAATTTTATAAGACCCTACATAATTTTTGAAAGCATTGTAAAATCAGTTTTAATTTTAAAAACTGTATTTTTCAAGTAAATTATGATTTTAATTAAATATTAAATTAATAATATTTAGAAAATTATTTTTGAAAAATGGACTTCATTTTTGGATTCTACACATCAAAAAATGGTTGGGGTGAATTTTTGGGATTTTTTTGAAATACTTGAATTTTTGATGAATAGTGAAATATCGTAATTTACATAAATAAGTTAAATAAGATAATTATAGAGTCATGCGTGATGTTATGCTAATGTAATCCCACTTGGTTCGGGATTAAATTATAAAATTGCTATTCTTGGTCATGGAAGACTCACTATTTCTTGTCTTGTGGGGAAATAATAAATTAATGGATTTTAAATTAAGAAATCTTCTCTCCCCTCCACTATACATACCACCCTTCACTCCCTCATTCCCCCACACCTCTCGAGATTTAAGACTTGCCTAAAATCTGCCCAAGCATCTTCCCTAGCCCCTTCCTGAAGTCCAAGAGCTTCTGGTCTAATAAAAATACCAAGATTAGGCCCCTTAAGGAGGATCTCAAGAGGGGGATTCAAGAGGTAATTTCTCTCCTACTTTTCGTTTAAATTCCTTTCAATTTCAAGTTCCTTTCTTATTCTATCCCCACCTATATTTTTCCAAATGGTATGGAAACTATAGTATCATATATATACTGTAATTTTATTATACTAATGGTATATTATACCAACCAACCCCTTCTCCTCTTCCATTTATTTTATAAAATAAAATGTTGTTTGTGAGGTGTTAATCTATCACCTTCAAGAATGACATGTTTTATTTTTCCATTTCTACCTTCAAAAATGGTCATGAAACCATTTTTATGGTTGAACCAGAATATTATATATGTATTAAGTCCTATTTAAAGTTCTATAACTAACTTATGTACATATTACTAAATGAGTAAACAAAACAAGTTTGTTGTGGTCGAAAAACCGCCCAAATTAACCCAAGCAATCATCATTTAATTCTTATCTAATGATTCATCCACATTGTATATAATGTAATTCATTATAAGATCATTTTAACTTCTATAATATTATTAATAACATTGAATATATGTTCTGTATGTTTATCCATGTTCTACACGAACTTCAATTCATGAATACATGTGAAACGCTCAAGAAAACCATAAAAATGAATATTCCCGAGCAATGTTTTTGAACTCTATAACTTATAAAAAGACCCATAAAATAAAATAATGAAACCAAAATGACCCATATTCATGTATAAATGGTTTTTTAATTTATAATTAATGAATATAATGTCATTATATAGGAAATTAAAGTGAAATAAGTGTTCGGATATAAGGTAAGGGGAGAATCTAGAACCTAATTTTCATTCTTTGGGTTCTCCATCTTTCACTCCTTTTTGATATGGTTACTCCTTAAAAAAAATTATTCATAATTTTCTTTCCTTTTCTGGGATATACATGTTTTTCACTGGTATTTATGTCAAACCAAATTTTTTCCAAAAGAACTCTTCTTTTAAGAACACACCTTTTACTTCTCATTCAAGATTGACGGTTCTTGTAACATGTATGTTATTCCCTATTTATTTTGGGAACCCAATGTTTATGAATGTGTTATTATGAGATGAAATCCATTACTTTTCATGGGTTAGTTATGTTCATTTTTGTTATATGTTCATTTTGGCATGCATGATAAATGATAATGTTGTGATGTGACGGGTGCGCCCAGAATTATACAGTGCTCTAATGAATTGGGTAAAGTGATGAATCTCATGAGTACATGTGAAATGATGTGTGAAAAATATGATAGATTTGTTCACAACTATGTGTGGTAGTTAACCACTAATATATGATGTTTCATTTTTATTAATTTCCACATTTAAAGTCTTATATTTATGTGTCCTCTCATGTTCATGATCCTTTGCCTATGTTATGATTATTCTCACCCTATGCTATATTGTTCTGATATATCCTCTTACTGGGATTTTAGCTCACCCCTTTTGATGTATATCCTCAAGTGGATACATGTATTAAGGAGAGTTAAAGTTCTAGTAAGAAGCTTGAGAATAAGAAGTTGAATAAATGTGTATGCTTGATGTTGTAATTTTTATGTATGGTCCTAGTTTTCCCAAGACACTAAACCTTTGGATACTCTATGCGTAATACTATTATGTTATTTATCTTTAAAATGATGTAATATTAATGCATGAAAAGTTTGGGTATCTATAGTTGGTATTAGAGGAAAGGTTTAGTTAATTTGGGAATTAGGATTAGTGAACCATGGAGAAAACCTCTTGCATGAGACTAAGTACAAATATCCACACAAGAATATTTACATAGGGATCCCATATGTTATGATTTTAGTATAAATTGTTCAAATGAATAATTTATTCATGACTTGTTGACTTATGTTTTGTTCTAACCTTTTCTAATTTAGAAAATGTTGGGAACCAGGAGAAATCAGTCTAACAACTCGTACGAGGGCCAATGCAACGATTGCCTGAATGACATCCCCAATGATTTTGGAGGTGGATTTCAAAACTTTATCGAAATGCTAACCCAATTATCTCAAGTTATGAACAATAATAATAATAATTGGGAATTTCCTCCTTCACCAAAGAGGGAGAAACTGGCTATCGAATGTTTTATGCGACAATGACCACTGACGTTTAGTGGATCTTCTGATCCACTAGTTTAGGAGCAGTGGGTTAACTCCATGGAGAATATATTTTCTATGCTTCACTATTCTGATATGGAGAAGGTGACTCTAGTCTTTTATAATCTAAATGGAGAGGCTGA
The DNA here is from genome assembly GCA_963277665.1 of Viscum album. NCBI lineage: Eukaryota > Viridiplantae > Streptophyta > Magnoliopsida > Santalales > Viscaceae > Viscum > Viscum album. The sequence goes on from OY728157.1 coordinate 294,759,229, forward strand.
TCAATGGTGGTATTTTATTAAGAACACCAAGCTAATGGAGGAAATTGAATAGATGGAATGGGAAGACTTTAAGATAATGTTTCTTAACAAGTATTTCCCACGAACTCTTCATACAAAGATAGAGAGAGAATTCATAGAGATAAAGAAAAAATAAGGATAATCCGTCACATCCTATGAAGCGAATTTCACTAGGCTTTCAAGGTATGCTTTTGGTTTTTTTATCAACAATTATAGAAAAATTGATAGATTCTTTAGTGGATTAAAACCACACCTTCGAAAGGCTATTGTAATTAAAGACTTTGGGAGTTATAATGAATTTGTTCAGTGTGCTCTCAAAGCAGAGATGGAGTTTGTATAATGGTCCCATGGCTATGGTGATAAGAAACAAAAGATGGAGTTTCAATCTGGTGGATCTAATGAAAAAGGTGGGAGGAAAACTCAATGACCCACATGCCAAAAATGTGGGAAGTTGCACCATGGGAACTGCCTCAAAGGGATGGGGAAATTCTTCAAGTGTGGGAAAGAAAGACACCATTCTCAAGAGTGTCAAAAAGACATAAAAAGGGAAGGATAATGTGGTAGAAGAAAGGAGAGAACCACTCATGGTTCAATGCTACAACTGTAGGGAGCTAGGGAACTATTCAAGCCAGTGCACTAAACCTCGAGTTCTCGAGGGTAATCAATGTCAGCAGCCACCAAATCCAAAGTAACAAGGGAAGTATTATTCCATCACTACTGTAGAAGTAGATAAAGATAATGAAGTCATACAAGGTACACTTCCTATTCACTCAAGAATGGAAAAAGTATTATTTGATTCTGGTTCTACGCATTCCTTTATATCTTGCAAGTTTGCTAGAACTATAGAATCGAAGCCTCAAAACCTTGAAGTAGAGATATCTGTAAAGTGTTGCAATCATTAAAACCTAAGTGTTTGACTCTTCTCCTATTGTCGTATGTGGGAAGATTCTTCCAGCGAATCTTGTAATACTTTCGTTGGTGGAATTCGATGCTATAATAAGAATGGATTGTCTCTCGTTATATAGAGCATATATCAATTGTGAAGAAAAGGAAATATCTTTTCATATTACAAACCATCCCATGCTCCTCTACAAATGCTAGGAAGATCATGAATCTCCTTTTAAAAAACATTCAATGGTGTGGGTGTTGATTCCCTATGAAAAAGAATACCTCGCCCAAATGGTTGAGTCAAAGGAAACGTCCAACCTTGAGAAAATTCCCATCGTGGGGGAATACGGTTATGTATTTCTTGAAGAGTTACTCGGAATTCCCTCAGATCATGAGGTAGAGTTCTCAATATAACTCATACTCAGAGCTACTCCTATCTCAAAGTGTCCCTATAGGATGGATCCTATTGAACTGGAGGAGTTAAAGAAGCAGCTGCAAGATCATCTAGACAAAGGGTTCATACGCCCTAGTGCATCACCTTGGGGTGGTCCAGTGCTTTGTGAAGAAGAATGATGGAATAATGTGGTTGTGTATCAATTATTGGAAACTCAACAAGATCACCATAAAGAACAAGTATCATCTTCCAAGGATTGATGACTTGTTCGACCATTTAAGAGGAGCTCAATACTTCTCAAAGGTGGATCTTCATTATAGATATCATTAGTTAAAGGTGAAGAAGGAATATATTTAGAAGACTGCCTTCCATACAAGGTATGGGCACTATGAGTTTCTGGTGATGCCCTTCAAACTTACTAATTCCCCTGCAATATTTATGGATTTGATGAATAGAGTCTCTATACATTACCTCGATAAATTTTCAGTAGTGTTTATTGATGATATTCTCATATACTCCAAGAGCAAGGAGGAACATGAAGAACATCTAAGACTTTTTTTTGTGACATTGAGAAAGGATAAGTTGTATGCCAAGTTCAGAAAGTGTGACTTTTTGATGAAGAAAGTCACATTATTGGTACATGTGATCACAAGTGAGGGAATTTTTGTGGATCCTTCAAAAATAAGGGCAATTGAGGAATGTCCTAGGACCTCTAGTGTCACTGAAATCTGTAATTTTCTTGGATTGGCTGGGTACTACCGATGTTTTGTGAGAAACTTCTCATGATTGTCAAGCCCGCTAACTAAGTTAACAAGGAAATGGGTAAAGTATGTCTAGACGGAAGAATGTGAGGGAAGCTTCAAGGAGCTAAAGAGAAGGCTGATCACTACACCTGTACTCACACTACCAAAAAGTGGAGAAAGTTTTGTGATATACAGTGATGATTCAAAGAAAGGATTGGGTTGTATAATCATGAAAAATGATAATGTGATAGCCTACGCCTTGCGACAATTGAAGATCGATGAGAAGAACTACCCAACGCATGATCTAGAGCTAGCAACCATGATTTTTGCCTTGAAAATCTGGTAGTACTACCTTTATAGTGAGAAGTGTGACATATACACCGACCAAAAGAGGCTAAATTATATATTCACACAAAAGGAGCTCAAAATGCATCAAAGGATATGGTTAGATCTAATAAAGGAATACGATTTCTCTATTCATTATCATCCTGGAAAGGTGAACAAGGTAGTTGATGATCTAAGTAGAAAAGAACCTACTACTCTATCCATGTTATGGATTGAGAAAGACCCTATCTTCTTAGATATGCAAAGGATGAATTTAGAAATCATAAGGGAAGGGGATACATCCTACCTTTCCCAAATGATTGTGCAACCATCCATCCAAGAGAAAATTAAGGAATCAAAAAGGTATGATGTGGAGATACAAAAGAGGGTGAATGCAGTAAAGGAATGGAAGTTGCATGAGTTCCATATCAATGATGATGGTGTGATTCGATTTGGAATGCGGCTTTATGTGCCTTCATCACCCTAAATAAAGAAGGTTCTATTGGAAAATGCACATAGATCAACATTATCTATCCATCCTGGTATCACCAAGATGTATCGTGATCTCTGAGAACACTTCTAGTGGGATAACATGAAGAAAAAGATTGCAGAATATATATCAAGGTGCTTGGTATGTCAGCAAGTTAAAGCAGAGTGAAAAAAGTCCAAAGGGATGATGCATCCATTGCCTATACCCATGTGGAAATGGGAAAATGTTACTATGGACTTTTTCATGGGTCTCCCGAAGACATCGAAGTGAAATAATGTGATATGTGTTGTGGTTGAATGACTCACCAAGACTGCCCATTTTATCACTATTCGGGAAGACCTCTCACTTGAACAAATTTCAAAGTTATATGTGAAGGAAGTGGTGACACTACATGGTGTTCCACTCTCAATTGTGTCTAACCGTGATCCAAGGTTCACATCTAAATTCTAGAGAAGCCTTAAACATGCTTTGAGTACTGAATTAAATTTCAGCACGGCCTATCACCCCCAAACTGATGGCCAATCAGAAATGACTATTCAGACTCTTGAAGATATGCTAAGAGCATGCTCTATAGAATTCAAAGGTGGATGGGATCAGCATCTCCCATTGGTTGAGTTCGCATACAATAATAGCTTCCACTTGAGTATTCAGATGGCTCCATATGAAGCTCTATATGGAAAGAGATTTAGAACTACAACCTATTGGGATGAAGTTTGAGAAAGAAAGCTACTTTGACCTGATCTTGTGCAAGAGATGATAGAGAAGGTTCAAGTCATCTAGAAACATATCAAAGCTGCACAGAGTCGGAAAAAGAGCTACACTGACACTCGTCGAAGGGACATGGAGTTTTACGTTGGAGATAAAGTCTTCCTTCGAATATCACCATGGAATAGAGTCATGTGGTTTGGAAGGAAAGGGAAGTTAAGCCCAAGGTACATTAGCCCCTTTGAGATCCTTGACCGCATAGGAGTTTTGGCCTATAGGCTTGCACTTCCACCAAATATGGCTCAAGTTCATGATGTGTTTCACATATCACTCTTGAGAAAGTACATACCTGATCCCTCACATGTACTCAACTCAGAGGTGGTACAGTTGGAAGATGATCTCTCCTATGAGAAGTAGCCAGTAGATATTTTGGATTGGAGAGATAAGGTTCTATGCAACAAGAAAACCCACCTTATCAAAGTTTTTTGGAGGAACCATAAGTTTGAAGAAGCTATATGGGAACTAGGGGAGGTGATGAAGGCGAAGTACCCTCACCTGTTTGTGTAAAACGAAATTTCGAGGGCGAAATTTCCTAAAGGGGGAATAATGTAACGACCCAAAGTTTTATCAATGGAATTTCCTTCTTATAATTATTCCTTATAGTATAATCACATTAGGAATCACAATGAAATATAATTATACTAAATATTATGTGACCATTAAACATAATTTTTCCACTTCTATGTTTTGAATTTCAAAAATCCGACATACACGGTTGTGTTCAAGATGATTTTTGGAGTCTAATTAAACAAAAATAATTTTTGGTGAATAGTGAAATACCCTTATTAATAATACTATGAACCTTATGAATAGTAAATTGTCCAAAATAATTGTAACCTAACCAATGAATAATTAAATAAAATTTAGGCATCTTAGAAAGTTACAATTTGACCATAGTAAACGTTTTGGTATTATTGTAAGTCATAAATAATTAAGTATAATTAATTAATTAATTTAAAAAAAATATTTTCTAAAAAAAAATTCATAAATTAAAAAATCTATGTCTTCTAGTTTTTAGATAATTTTATAAGACCCTACATATTTTTTGAAAGCATTATAAAATCAGTTTTAATTTTAAAAACTGTATTTTTCAAGTAAATTATGATTTTAATTAAATATTAAATTAATCATATTTATAAAATTATTTGTGAAAAATTTACTTCATTTTTGGATTCTACACGTCGAAAAATGGTTGGGGTGAATTTTTGGGATTTTTCTGAAATACTTGAATTTTTATGAATAGTGAAATGCCGTAATTTACAAAATTAAGTTAAATAAGCTAATTATAGAGTCATGTGTGATGTTATGCTGATGTAAGCCCACTTTTTTTGGTATTACATTATAAAATTACTATTCTTGGTCATGGAAGACTCGCTATTCCTTGTCTTGTGGGGAAATAATAAATTAATGGATTTTATATTAAGAAATCTCCTCTCCCCTCTACTATAAATACCGCCCTTCACTCCCTCATTCCCCCACACCTCTCAAGATTCAATCCTTTTATAAAATCTGCCCAAGAATCTTCCATATCTCCTTCCCCACGTCCAAGATCTTCTGGTCTCATCAAAAGACCAAGCTTAGTCCCCTTAAGGAGGATCTCAAGAGGAAGATTCAAGAGATAATTTCTCTCCTTCTTTTCGTTTAAATTCCTCTCAATTTCAAGTTCCTTTCATATTCTATCCCCAAATATATTTTTTCAAATGATATGGAAACTCCAGTATAATACCTATACTGGAATTTTATGATACTAATGGGATATTATAACATCCAACCCTTTCTCCTCTTCCTTTTATTTTATAAAAGAAAACATTGTTCGTGAGGTGTTAATCTATCACCTTCAAGAATGACATGTTTTATTTTTCCATTTGTACCTTCAGATATGGTCATGAAACCATTTTTATGGTTTAACCAGAATATTATATTTGTATTAAGTCCTATTTAAATTTCTGGAACTAACTTATGTACATATTACTAAATGAGTAAACAAAACAAGTTTGTTGTGGTCAAAAAACCGCCCAAATTAACCCAAACAGTCATCATTTAATTCTTATCTAATGATTCATCCACATGGTATACAATGTAATTCATTATAAGATAATTTTAACTTCTTGAATATCATTAATAAAATGGGATATATGGTCTGTATGTTTATCCATGTTCTACGTGAACTTCAATTCATGAATACATGTGAAATGCTCAAGAAAACCATAAAAATGAACATTCCCGAGCAATGTTTTTGAACTCTATAACTTATCAAAAGGCCCATAAAATAGCATAATGAAACCAAAATGACCCCTATTAATGTATAAAAGGTTTTAGAACTTATAATTAATTAATATAATGTCATTATACAGAACATTAAAGCGAAGGAAGCATTCAGATATAAGGTAAGGGGAAAATCTAGAACCCAATTTTGATTCTTCGGGTTCTCCCTCTTTCAATCCTTTTTGATATGGTTACTCCTTAAAAATATTTTTTTAATAATTTTCTTTCTTTTTATGATATATACATGTTTTTCACTAGTATTTATGTCAAACCAAATGTTTTCCAAAATAACTCTTCTTTTAAGAACACATCCTTTACTTCTCATTCAAGATTGACGGTTCTTGTAACATGTATGTTATTCCCTCTTTATTTTGGGAACCCAATGTTTATGAATGTGTTCTTGTGAGATTAAAAACATTCATTTTAATGTGTTAGTTATGTTCATTTTTTATATGTTCATTGTGGCATGCCTAATAAATGATAATGTTATGATGTGATGGGTGCGCCCAGAATTATGTAGCGCAATATGAATATTTCAATGTGACGGGTGTGCTCGGAATTATACATCACTCCAATGAATTGGGTAAAGTGATGAATCTCATGAGTACATGTGAAATTATGTGTGAACAAGATTCTATATTTTTTCACAAGTATGTGTGGTAGTTAACCACTAATACATGATGTTTCATTTTTATGCATTGCCACATTTCAAGTCTTATATTTATGTGTCCTCTCATGTTCATGATCCTTTTCCTATGTTATGATTATGATCACCCCATTCTATATTGTTCTGATCTATCCTCTTACTGGGTTTTTAGCTCACCCCTTTTGATGTATATCCTCAAGTGGCTACATGTACTAAGGAGAGGTCAAGTGCCAGTAAGAAGATTGAGAAGAATAAATTGAATAAATGTTTATGCTTGATGTTGTAATTGTTATATATGGTCCTTGTTTTCCCAAGACACTAAAACTTTGGATACTCTATGTGTAATTATATTATGTTATTTATCTTTAAAATTATTTAATATTAATTTATGAAAAGGTTGGGTCACTATAATCAGACTCATCAAAGTTAGACTGTGAAACAGTGAAAACCGATTGTCGTAAATCAAATGTGTTACTTTCCCCTAAATCCAAGGTTGAAAAGATTTTTTATGTCATATAAAGTTTCTAACTTAATGAGATGTCATGCAGAAAGGAATCAGGATAATGATATGTTAACCCACCCAGCAGACTCTCGTGCATAGAAGGATTTCGATAAGAGACACCCCAACTTTTCTAAAGATGTTTGTAATGTACGATTGGGGTTGGAAGCATATGGTTTAAATCCATTCAAGTCTATGGTTGGTGTAACTAATATCACATGGCCCATGGTGTTGGTTCTATATAATCTTCTTTTGTGTATTTGTATGGAGAAACAATTTATATTACTTTCCACTCTTATTGATGGACCTAGAAGTCCGGGGGATAAGGTTGATGTTTACCTTCATCCATTGATTGATGAGTTGAATGAATTTGGGGGTGATGGTGTGATGACTTATGACTCTGAAATGAATGAAATTTTCAAATTGTAGGCTGCTTTATTGTGGATAATCAATGATTTCCCAGCTTATGAAAATTTATCAGGCTTGAGTACGAAAGGGGAATTTGCATGCCCTTGTTACAATAAAAGTAAAAAATCTATATGGCTTAAACATTCCAAAAAATGGGCATAACTGGGTCAAAAATGTTTTCTCCTCCCTCAACACAAGTTCAGAATGGACAGAGTGACATTTGATGGTTCTATATAGTTCAAACCAACACCAAAGATCATTACAAGAGTCAACATGTTATCGCAGATTGTGGAAGAAAACATCTGCATGGTATATGAATTTCAGGATTTAGTGGCTCATCCATTATGTAATATTCATGGTGTAGGTAGACAACACAAGAACAATTGGGAAAAGAAAAGTATTTTTTACAATCTACACTATTGGAAAACTAACATTCTAAGGCACAATTTTGATGTCATGCACATTGAAAAAAATGTTTGTGATAATATATTGTGGACCATTTTAGGTGTCAGTGGAAAATCAAAGGACCATGTTAATGCATGTCGTGATTTGGAAGAAATGGGTTTAAGGAACTAGTTGCATTTATAGTTAGCTGAGGGAAACAAGGAATATATGCCTGCTGCATAGTATATGATGACTACAAAGGAGAAAGATATATTTCTTTACATTTTAAAGATACTCAAGTTTCCCAATGGTTACTCTTCTAATATTTCAAAGTGTGTGAGTTTCACGAGAAAGACATTGCAAGGGTTGAAAAGTCATAACAATCATATACTACCTCGGAAGTTGATTCCAATAACAATTTTTTATTGTTTATCCCCCAATGTTGTTCAAACTTTGATTGAGATGAGTAATTTTTTTAGACAGCTTTGTTTAAGAAATCAACGAATGTGTGATTTAAAAATGTTGCAGGACTGAATTGTACTTATGATTTTTAACTTTGAAAAACTATTTACCCCCTCATTTTTCTATGTTATGGTTCACTTGATAGTGAACCTAACTAATGAAGTAATGGCTATTGGTCCAGTTCAATTTAGGTGGATGTATCCTATTGTGCGGTATCTGAATACATTGAAATGATTTGTATGCAACAGAGCTCGTCTGGAGGCATCAATATCCAATGGTTATTTAATGGATGGGTGTACTACTTTTTGTGTGGAATATCTTATGGATGTTGAAACAAAATTAGATAATCCCTCTTGGATTCATGATGGTCCAGTTGGAGAAGGAACCACATTTGACATGGACAACATCGAGTGGATACAAGCGCATCGATACATCTTGTTCAATACTCCATCAGTTGCACCATTAATGTAGTAAGTGTCTTATCAATTTTATTATTTAACTTTTACATGTTTTTTTTGCATAAGTTTTTCATTTAAACATCGAGATTGTTCATTTTCAGGAAACACATTAATGAGCTAAATGAAGAGATGCATTGTGCGACTGATTATCGAGTTCAACAATCTCATTATGTGTCATTTCATGATTGGCTCAAGGATTTTGTACGTATAAATTGATTTTCATTATGAGTGAAGTATTATAATAATTTATTTCTACAGAAATAATTATTGAATTCTATGAATTATGTAGGTTCATAAGCTGAGGGAGTTAGGTGACCCCATGCTAACTGAAGAATTTATCCAACTAGCTGAGGGTCCATCTATAACGGCTCATAGTTATAAAGCTATAGATGTTAATGGCTTTTGATTTCACATTAAATATGTTGAAGAAAAATGAGAAACACAAAATAGTGGCATCAGTTTTCCATTCATTGATTCTAGTTATTATTATGGTCAATTGACATCACAAGAAGAACAAATATTCTTCGTTACTTTGCCTTTGGATCCTAGTTGGCAAGTTATTGTGAAAATGTCCTGGCAAGGAGTGTTTCTATTTGAACAAGATGAACCCGAGACTGATCCCTTTGTTGCCTAATAGCTTGATCAACATACCATAGTTCAATGTAAAGAAGATATTTATTAGGTCAGAGTGGTCATTTAAGGAGAAACGGTTGATTTGTAGGTTTAATAAAAGCTGTATAATTGTTTTCCCACCAAACCCCGGACAACCCCCCCCCCCACCGCAGACACCCCCCCCACCCTCAAACACCCCCCACCTCCACCGCAGATAGCCCCCCCCCCACCCCCTAAACACCCCCCCCCCCACCCTAGACATTCCCCCACCCCGGACAGCCCCCCAACCCCCAGGCATCCCCTCCAACCCCCAGACAACCCACCCCCTAGACATCCCCCCCCCCACCCCCCGGACAGCCCCCCCCCCACCCCGGACAACCCCCCCACCCACCCCCTAGATAGCCTCCCCACCCCATCACCCTGGACAACCCCCCACCCCACCCCAAATAGCCCCCCTCACCCCCAGACAACCCCCCCCCCCCACCCCAAACAGCCCCACAACACTCCCCCTCTAAATACAAGCCTTTTTTACATAATTTTATTTCTGTTTTGTTGATTTTTTTGATTTTTTAAAATTCATTTACAACTAATTATTCTATCCCTTATTGTTTGATTTAATACTGTACAAGTTTGATTTTTTTTTAAACAATCCAATTTATCTTTTTGGAATTGTTGATGGTCCCCTTATTAATGTTTTGTATGATCGCAGGCATGTCAGGGGAACAGGCAGTAGATCCACATCATCGATTTGAGCCATCTACGTCTCAGGGTCAAGGTATGTTTGAATGTAACTGTTTCTGATTTTTTATGTAATTTCTAAACATGTGTGTGTGTGTGTGTGTGTGTGTGCACATCTGTAAAGTTATATATAAAAAAAATTTCAACAGGATCAGACTCGACTGCGTCTTCCTCTCACAAGAGAGGCCCTAGTCATCGCATTTTATCATGGAATTCTAACACGATCTATGATGTTTCATTTGACAACATATTTCATCTTTTGGGACTGAATGCCCCTGCATTTATTCGTCATCTATTTCATATCATACGCGACCCACATCGATTTCCATTTCCACACATTCTAGGATTTTATCCCTCTAGATACATTAGATTGGCTTTGGAGGGAAGTTCAGGTAAGAAGACCAATTTAGTTTCTTCCCTATGTTTTAAAAAATACTAACATGTGTGATTTTTTTCTTAAATAGAATAATATGAAAGTGTGCCCCGATGAGTTTTGGCATGTGTGTATGATAAAATTTTGTAAGATGTGGAAATATTATAAAGGCAGAGTCAAGAGGGGGCACTGGGTACCAAATATGGGTGTCGCAGACATTCTGGAAAAAGTCCTAAGAGGTGTTCTCTCGTCTCAGTGGAATGAATTAGTTACATATTTGTCTACTGAGGCTGCTGTGGTTAATATATTTATTTTGTTATATATATTTTCAAGAATTTTTGACATTATATTTGATTTAAACTTGAATTAATTGTATGTAGGAGGTGTCTTCACGCTATTCCAAGAATCGAGAGCTGTAGGGACCACCTCACAGGCTCGGGACTCATCACATGTCTCAGATCTGACATGAGGTATTTATTATTCATTTTTATTATTATTTATTATGGTTTTGTGTTATATTATTATATTCTATTGGTATATAGTTATGGGAGAAAGATGCACCGACTGATAAAATGTCGGTGTGGATGAGGATTCATGATCGAAATGATCCTGAGGCTACAGCTCTTATAGTAAGTGCTTGTACTCATTACCAATACTTACATGCATCTGTATATAAACATATATATGTATATATATTTAAATATTGCACAGGCTCAATTTGAAGCTGAGTTAGAACAGCTTCCAGAGGATCAACAAAAACTTCCCATGTGAAGAGATGATATATTCCATCGCATTATTGGTTGTGACGGACATGGATATAGTTTAACCTATGGAACGGGGATTCCTCATTCTGTAGTATCATGCACTGAGGTTTTCAGTCTTTTTTTTTGCTCAGATGACATAGCAGCTTTCAGATTTTGAGGCACAGTTGCGTGCTTCTGAGGTGATAAAAGCGCAATTGATCACTGAGGTTAGAACACTGCGGGAGTATGTGCGTCCGGGTACTGGTATAGGAGATCATACGATGCAGGTTTATACTGAATTTATTTATTTACTTTATATTATTTTCATTATTAAATATTTATTATTTTCATTTGTTGTAGGACCCTAGCACACCGGATAGAGGTAGCAGCCATGACCGCGCATGACGTGTCATATTCATGAGGTGTGTTTCTTTTATATTTATTATTGAATTAATGTTATATATTAATTTAGACTTTAAATGTAAATTTTTTTGAGGGGGGTAGGTGACCACACATCATAATTATGTGTCATATCCTCGTACACCTCACCAATAATAATTAGGGTGTTTTTATGTGATTTCAAGTCACGCCGATGTCGGTCGGTTTGCATTTTACTGTTAAATGCATGTTTTGGCCATTTATGACACGTGGAGTGCGTTTTCAGTCACTATGGTCACACAACACCTCCAATTGACGCACCGTCTTCCCAACCATTTCACAATTCACCCACCCTTTTTTTCGTCTGATTTCATGGCATTCTGAGGTCGTTCGGCCGGTTTTGACCACCCCACGCATGCTTTTCAAGTGCGCCGAACACCTAAAAACACATATTCAGCAGTGTCATGAAAACCACGTGTCCTAATGACATTTCTACTCCTCATACACCCCACCAATAATAATTAGGGTGTTTTGGTATGATTTCAAGTCATTCCAATGTCGTTCGGAATGCATTTGACCATTAAACGTGTGTTTTGGCCATTTACGACACACGGAGTGCATTTTCGGTCACCACAGTCACACGACACCTCTGATTGATGTGTTGTATGCCCGAACATTTCAAAATTCACCCAAACTTTGTTTTCGTTCGATTTCATGGCATTCCAAGGTCGTTTGACCGGTTTTGACCACCCCACACGCACTTTTCAAGCACGCCAAACACCTAAAAAACACATATTCAACTATGTCGCGCAAACCGCACGTCTGAATGATGTGTTGTCTCCTTGTACACCTCACCAATAATAATTAGGGTGTTCTCGTGTGATTTTAATTCATGCTGATGTCATTGTGTATGCATTTTGACCGTTAAACGTATGCTTTGTCCATTTACGACACGCGGAGTGCGTTTTCAGTCACCACGGTCACATGACACCTCTGATTCACATACCATCTACCCAACCATTTCAAAATTCACCCAGCCTTTGTTTTCGTCTAATTTTATGGAATTCTGAGGTCATTCGGTTGGTTATGACCACCCCACACACGCTTTTCAAGTGCACCAAACACCTAAAAAACACATATTCAGTCGTGCCATGAAAATTGCATGTCCAAATGACATGTCGTCTCCTCATACACCCCACGAATAATAATTAGGGTGTTCTCATGTGATTTAAAGTCATGTTGATTTCGTTCGGTATGCATTTGACCATTAACCACATGTTTGGGTCATTCACGACGCATGAAGTGTGTTTTCGGTCACCAAGGTCACACGACACCTCTGATTGACGTGTTGTCTACCTGACCATTTCACAATTCACCCACCCTTGGTTGTCATATGATTTCATGGCATTCCAAGGTCGTTCGACCGGTTTTGACCACCCCATGCATGCTTTTCAAGCGTGCCAAACACCTAAAAACACATATTCAGTCATGCCGCACAAATCGCACGTCCAAATGATATGTCGTCTCCTCGTACACCTCACTAATAATAATTAGGGTGTTCTCGTGTAATTTAAGAATTGTTGATGTTGTTTGGTGTGCATTTGATCGTTAAATGCATGTTTTGGCCATTTACGACAGACAGAGTGCATTTTCGGTCACCGTGGTCAAATGAAACCTAGGATTGATGTGTCGTCTACCCAACCATTTTAGAATTCACCCATCCTTTTTTTCATCTGATTTCATGGTACTCTGAGGTCGTTTGGCTGGTTTTGACCACCCACGCATGCTTTTCAAGCACGCCAAACACCTAAAAAACACATATTTAGTCGTGCTGCGCAAACTGCGTGTCCGAATGACATGTTGTCTCCTCATACACCTCACAAATAATAATTAGGGTTTTCTCGTGTGATTTCAAGTCATTTTGATGTCGTTCGGTATGCATTTGACCGTTAAATGCCTGTCTTGACCATTTATGACACGCGAAGTGCATTTTTGATCACTGCGGTCACACAACACCTCTGATTGACATGCCATCTACCCGACCACTTCAAAATTTACCCACCCTTTTTCATCGTCCGATTTCATGACATTCCGAGGTTGTTCGGCCAATTTTGACCACCCCACGCATGCTTTTCAAGCACGCCAAACACCTAAAAAACACATATTCAGCTGTGCCACACAAACCGTGCGTCCAAATGACATTTTGTCCCATCTTACATCTCACCAATAATAATTAGGGTGTTCTCATGTGATTTCAATTCATGTCGATTTCAGTTAGTATGCATTTGACCGTTAAATGCATGTTTTGGCCATTTACGACACACAGAGTGCATTTTCAGTCACTGCGGTCACACGACACCTCTGATTGACATGTTGTCTGACCAAACATTTCAAAATTCACCCACCCTTTGTTTTCATCCAATTTCATGGCATTCCGAGGTCGTTAGGCTGGTTTTGACCACCCCACGCACGCTTTTCAAGCGCGCCAAACACCTAAAAACATATATTTAGTTGTGTGGTGCAAACCGCACATCTGAATGACATGTTTTCTTTTCATACACCTCTCAAATAATAATTAGGGTGTTTTCATGTGATTTCAAGTCATTCTGATGTCGTTCAGTATGCATTTGACTGTTAAACGCGTGTTTTGGCCATTTACGACACGCGGAGTGCATTTTCAGTCACCGTGGTCACACGACACCTTTGATTGACATGTTGTCTACCCTACCATTTTACAATTCACCTACCCTTTGTTGTCATATAATTTCGTGGAATTATGAGGTCATTCGTCCAGTTTTGACCACCCCACGCACGCTTTTCAAGCGCGCCAAACACCTAAAAAACACATATTCAGTGGTACTATGTAAACCGTGCATCTGAATGACATTTTGTCTCCTCATACACCTCAACAATAATAATTATGGTGTTCTCATGTGATTTCAAGTCCTGATTATGTTTTCTGGTATGCATTTGACCGTTAAACCCATGTTTTTTCCATTTACGACATGCGGAGTGCATTTTTGGTCACCACGGTCACACAACACCTTTGATTGAGGTGTCATATGCCCGACCATTTCACAATTCACCCACCCTTTGTTGTCGTCTGATTTCATGGTACTCTGAGGTCGTTCATCCAGTTTTGACCACCCCATACACGCTTTTCAAGCACGTTAAACACCGAAAAAAACACATATTCAGTCGTGCCGCAGAAAATGCACGTCCAAATGACATTCCCTCTCCCCTTACACCTCACTAATAATAATTAGGGTGTTCACAATTGATTTAAAGTCATTCTGATGTCGTTTGGTATGCATTTGACCGTTAAACGCATGTTTTGGCCATTTACGACATGTGGAGTGCATTTTCGGTCACCGCAGTCACATAATACCTCCAATTGATGTGTTGTCTGCCCAACTATTTAAAAATTCACCCACCCTTTGTTTTTTTCTGATTTCATGGTATTCTGAAGTCGTTCAGCCAGTTTTTACCACCCTACGCATGTTTTTCAAGAGCATCAAACACCTAAAAAATGCATATTCATATGTGCCATGAAAACCGCATGTCCGAATGATGTTTCGTCTCCTTTTACTACTCACCAATAATAATTAGGGTGTTCTCGTATAATTTCAATTCATTCTGATGTCGTTCAGTGTGCATTTGATTGTTAAACGCATGTTTTGGCCATTTACGACACGCGAAGTGCGTTTTCGGTCACCACGGTCACACGACATTTACGATTGATGTGTCTTCTACCCAACCATTTCAAAATTCACCCACCCTTTGTTGTCGTCCAATTTCATGGAATTCTGAGGTTGTTCGGGAGATTTTGATCACCTCATGCACGCTTTTCAAATGCGTCAAACACACAAAAAACACATATTCAGTCGTTTCGCGCAAACCACACGTCCGAATGATGTGTCGTCTCCTCGTACACCTCACAAATAATAATTAGGGTATTCTCGTATGATTTCAAGTCATGTCGATGTCGTTTGGTATGCATTTGATCGTTAAATGCATGTTTTGGCCATTTACAACACACAGAATGCATTTTCATCCGCCGCGGTCACATGACACCTCTGATTGATGGTTCGTCTACTAGAACATTTTACAATTCACCCACCCTTTGTTGTCATCTGATTTCATGGAATTCCGAGGTAGTTCAGCTGGTTTTGACCACCCCACGCACGCTTTTCAAGCGCGCCAAACACCTAAAAAACACATATTATGCCGTGTCGTAAAAACCGGATGTTCGAATGATTTTTCATCTCCTCTTACACCTCATAAATAATAATTAGGGTGTTCTTGTGTGATTTCAAGTCATTATGATGTCGTTCGGTATGCATTTGACCGTTAAACGCGTGTTTTGGCCATTTACGACACGCGGAGTGCGTTTTTGGTCACTACGGTCACACGACACCTCTGATTGACGTGTCGTCTTCCAGAATGTTTCACAATTCACCCAACCTTTGTTTTCATCCAATTTCATTGCATTCCGAGGTTGGTCATCCAGTTTTGACCACCCCACGCACGTTTTTCAAGCACGTCAAAGACCTAAAAAACACATATTCTATCGTGCCATGCAAAACGCATATCCTAATGATGTTCCATCTCTTCATACACCTCACCAATAATAATTAGGGTGTTCTTGTGTGATTTCAGGTCATTTCGATGTCGTTCGGTATGCATTTGACCGTTAAACGCATGTTTTGGCCATTTACGACCCGCGGAGTGCGTTTTCGGTCACCGTGGTCACACAACACCTCCGATTGAAATAACGTCTATCTGACCATTTCACAATTCAACCACCCTTTGTTTTCATCTAATTTCATGGCGTTATGAGGTCATTCGGCCAGTTATGACCACCCCATGCACGCTTTTCAAGTGCGCCAACCACCTGAAAAACACATATTCAGTCGTTCCGTGAAAACAGCGCGCCTGAATGACATGTAGTCTCCTAATACACCTCATGAATAATAATTAGGGTGTTCTTGTCTGATTTCAAGTCATTCGGATGTCGTTCGGTATGCATTTTACCGTTAAACACATGTTTTGGCCATTTACGACATGCGAAGTGATTTTTAGGTCACTACGGTCACACAACACCTCTGATTGACGTGTCATCTAACCAAAAATTTCACAATTCACCCACCCTTTGTTGTCGTCTGATTTCATGGTATTTTGAGCTCGTTCAGCTAGTTTTGACCACCCCACGCACGCTTTTCATGCACGCCAAACACATAAAAAACACATATTCAGCCATGCCACGCAAACCGCACATCTGAATGATATTTTGTCTCCTCATACACTTCATCAATAATAATTAGGGTTTTCTCGTATTATTTCAAGTCATGTTGATGTCGTTCGGTATGCATTTGACCGTTAAACGCATGTTTTGTCCATTTACGACACGCGGAGTGCATTTTCAGTCACCAGAGTCACACGACACCTCTGATTGACATGTCTTCTACCTGACCATTTCACAATTCACCCACCATTTGTTTTCGTTTGATTTCATGGCATTCTGAGGTCGTTCGGCCAGTTTTGACCACCCCACGCACGCTTTTCAAGCGCGCCAAACACCTAAAAAACACATATTCACCCATGTCGTGCAAACAGCATGTCTGAATGATGTGTTGTCTCCTATTACACCTCACAAATAATAATTAGGGTGTTCACATGTGATTTCAAGTCATGATGATGTTGTTCGATATGTATTTGACCGTTAGACGCATGTTTTAGCCATTTACAACACACGGAGTGCGTTTTCAGTCACCGCGGTCACAAGACACATCTGATTGATGTGTCGTCTACCCGATTGTTTCACAATTCACCCACCCTTTATTGTCGTCTGATTTCATGGTATTATGAGGGTGTTCGGCCAGTTTTGAACACCCCACACACGCTTTTTAAGCACGCCAAACACCTAAAAAACACATATTCAGCCCTATCGCGCAAACCATGCATCTAAATGACATGTTGTTTCCTCTTACACCTCACCAATAATAATTAGGGTGTTCTCGTGTGATTTCAAGTCATTTTGATGTCGGTCGGTATGCATTTTACTGTTAAACGTATGTTTTGGCCATTTATGACACGCGAAGTGAGTTTTTGGTCACCGCGGTCACACGACACCTCTGATTGATGTTCCATCTCCTAACCATTTCACAATTCACCCACCCTTTTATTGTCGTCCGATTTAATGGCATTTTGAGGTATTTCGTCCAGTTTTGACCACCCCACGCACGCTTTTCAAGCGCGCCAAACATCTAAAAAACAAATATTTAGTCGTGTCGTGCAAATCACGTGTCCGAATGACATATCGTCTCCTTGTGGAAGGGATATCAGGGGGTGGGGGTTGTCCGGGGGTGGGGGCTGTCTAAGGGTGAGGGGGTGTCTGGGGGTGAGGGGGGATGTCCGAGTGAGGGGGGAATGTCTGGGGGTGGGGCGGTTTAGGGGGTGGGGGCTGTCCGGAGTGAAGAGGGATGTTCGAGGGGGATAACACACTAACGTCGCCCTAATGCCCTAATAGCATATTAGTGTAATGCCGTAATGACCAAATGGATTAGTGGCATATTAGCCTATTAACCTAAT
The DNA here is from genome assembly GCA_963277665.1 of Viscum album. NCBI lineage: Eukaryota > Viridiplantae > Streptophyta > Magnoliopsida > Santalales > Viscaceae > Viscum > Viscum album. The sequence continues at coordinate 294,777,408 of OY728157.1, forward strand.
GGCCAATTGATCAAATTTTCAAACGCCCTAATGGACCAATTTGATTTATATATATATATATACTAACTTAATAAATATGTCCAATTTTCATGTTCTTTGTTTAGTTGTTTCTTTTGTATCTTATTGTAGGTTTATTGAAGCATAAGATTGGAATGGATTAGAGCTATTTGGATCGTTGTATGTGAATAATTATGTCTGTCATTTATTGTTTTTGAGGAACCTGATATTTATTCTGTTTTGAATTGTTTTTCTTTGTCATTTTAGTTGTGTTTCTTCTATTCGACAATAGTTTTGTGATTGTTGTAAATGTGATGTATAAATTATTTTTTTTTTTAATTCTAGGTTTGTGGCCGCCATTGGCGGTCTCCATTGATCAATACCAATAGAGACCTCCACTGGTGGCTACTATAGGCCGATTTTTCAGTATTCTATAGTGACTGCCATTGGCGGTTTTTGCAGGCCTAGTCAATAGTGACCACTAGGCGGTCGCGGTGGACCGAATTTTTAGTCACCTATAGCAACCTCCATTGGCGGTTGCTATAGCCCTATAGCAACGGCCCAAATGCGATCACCACTGGCAGTCGCAAGGCGGTCGCTGTAGGGCTTGAGGGGCCGCCAATGGCGGTCTCTATAGGTCCAGTTTCTAGTAGTGGTGCTATATGAAGTGTTGATAAAGGCTATTCCAACTGTTGTATAGTTGTAGCCATACAGCAGCCCTGTAAAATCAAAACCAATTAGAATACATAAAAAAGGAATATAAATATACATTAAATATAGGAAAAAATACAAAATTTAATTGAAAAAAAAAATTATAACACAAATACAAGAAAAAAAATGTATTATAGACACTTTAAATATTGGTTTTTATAATTACATGAGTAAGTACAAATTATCACAAACATTCAAAAACATCAATGTTCCTTTGTCTTTGGCCTTAACCCCCAGTCTTGGTATTAGTTTCCAACCAAACCACCCTATATTGAGAAAAATAATGCACCTGTATAAGAAAAAAATTCTCATGTTAGTAATATAATAAAGATATAAATTAAACACAAAGTATCAATTTTAAACTAAAAACATATACTTTAAGTCATATCGGTAACATAGTGTATCGGATTGAGGTGAGGCTAATTCCTACACTTCACTAATGAATTATGGATTTTTTTTCCTAAAGTATCAAAACAATATGAACGTGTTTTCTTATCTTTCAGTATGTCACTTCTCTTTTTTAATAAAATGTCAATTTAAAAAAAAAAGACACACTTGGAGTCATACTGGTCACACCATGCATTGGATTGAGGTGAGGCTGATTTATACATATCACAAATGACTTATGGATAATTTAACTATAGTATCAAAATAATATGAATGTTTTTACTTAGTTTTGAGTATGTCACTTGTTTTTTCTACTAAAATTTCATTTTAAACTAGAAACATTCGCTTTGAGTCATATTGGTCGCATCATGTGTCAGTTTGATGTGATACTGATTCCTACGCATCAAAAATTACTTATAAATCATTGTCCTAAATTATTAAGAAAATTTGGACATTTTTTCTCAATTTTCAGTGAGTGACATCTGTTTCGAACTAAAATGTCAATTTTAAACTAATAACAAACACTTTGAGTCATACTAGGAACATAATGTATTGGATTAAGGTGTGGCTGATTCCAACACATCCCAAATGACTTATGGATCATTTTCCTAAAGTATAAAAATAATATGAATGTATTTTTTCTATTTTTAGTATGTCACTTGTAACATCCCAACCCGGATTCCACTAAATCAATGTTCTGAGTTGGTTCACCACAAGGCCTCAAGCGTGCCTCTCCATACACCAAAGGATTATGACTAGTAGTGAGGGGTTAGGGTGTTTCATGGAGAGATTATTCCATTATATCAGAGTAACCATAGTGTAAATAGATAAATATTGTCACGACCCGTCCTCGGGGCCCGTGCCGTGACTACCCCAAGCCCGCCTTCCATAGGCCAGGGGCTGGCGACTAGCACCAAAGGCGTAAAATCCCGATAACTGGGAAGGCGTTGCCTTTATAAAAGAAAAAAAGAACCACAGAGTACAAGCGGAAGAAGTAAACACTAAGTAAAAACTGAGTACAACAGTAAGTGCGGAAAGTAAAAAGGGGCCGGAAATACAAGCCCAACTATAAAGTACAACTCGAAAGGGAAAACAACAACTGAAAAGTAAAGTTGCTACGCTGAGCTGTCCACTGGAAATCCCACCTAAAGGGTGGGTACAGATAGATCCTCTGCTCCTCAGGTCCCACCGTCCGCTCCGAGTATGTCTCGCCCAGTGGTCCACCTCCGGGTACCGCCTCGTCGTCACGTCCACCTCTGATACCAATTTGTCACGACCCGCCCTCGGGTCCGTGCCGTGACTACCCCAATCCCGCCTTCCATAGGCCAGGGGCTGGCGACTAGCACCAAGGCGTCATTCCCGGTAAAAAGGGAAGGCATTTCCTTTGTAAAGTAAACAAACACCACAGAGAAAGCAAGCGGAATATAAACACTAAGCAAAAGAAGAGTACAACTGGAAGTGCGGAAAAGTAAAAGGGCCAGTATACAAACCCAAACTGAAAGTAAAGTACAACTCGAAAGGGAAAACAGCAACTGTAAGTAAAAGCCGCTACACCAAGCTGTCCACTGGAGATCCCACCTGAAGGGTGTGTACAGATAGCTCCACTGCTCCACGGGTCCCGCCGTCCGCTCCGAACACGTCCTGCCCAGTGGTCCACCTCCAGGTACCGTCCTGCTCTGCAAGCCTCATCCAAGATCAACGATGTCCGTCGTCTGCAACCAACACAACGTAGTGCGGGCATAGCCCGTGCAGGGGTGAGTATAAGATACTCAGTAGGGACCCCGAGACCCCTGTAGGTCTCCCGAAATCCACAAAGGATAAACCAAAAAGAAAAATACAAACACGAAGTAACAACCGAAAATGCTTAGGTATATGCCCATACACATACCTAAGTCATCAATTTCAAATACGCTCCAACCTCCGAGCCCAAGTACAACTCAGTCCACATAGGAAAGTAAACGTATTCCACACAGGAAAGCAAAACGTAATCCACACAGGATAGCACAACACAATCCACACAGGAAAGCAATTAGGATTCAGCTCACACCAGGATTTTCATTATCAAAACCGTAACTGCTGAAGAGCCCCATATCTGAAGTGTACAGTGGTCCTGTCACGACTCCGAGGTACTGCTCACTAACCTAACAAAATAAGATAAGAGCTTATTTTATTCACAAACTTAACAAAATAATTTCAAAGGTTTGAAATTCAAAAAGGATAACTCCAAAATTAAATAACAATTGTCATGTCATTTAAAGATGGGTTAAGGGAGATTGAGAGAAGATGAAAAGTTTAGGGTTCTTGTGGGCCCCACCACACTTAATCCTCTAAAGGGAGGTTAAGTGGGTGTGGGTCCCACCCCTAACTTCCTTTGAGAGAAGTTAACCAACAAGTTTAAATAAAAATTTGTAATCCAAAATTTTTATTTAACTTATTCTAAACTCCCAAAAACTAACTCTCAACCCGAAATAAACGCAACCTCGGAAAAGGTCTCCTTAAGCGAATATCGGCGCTGCGAGTTCATCGGTGCCCTCGGATTTCAATTCCGTGCACCAGATCAAAAGTTAGAAATTCCCGCTCGTTCGTTCACTGAACGTACCCGAGCCAAACTTCGGAAATTGATTCCGGGCACACCGGGCCTCGGAATCAGGTGCCGTCAGAAACCGCGCTCTTGTAAAATTCCAAAGAAAATTAAGAAAAAATTTCCCTTGAATTTTACGGGTCTTTACAAATATCATCCAATGTAGTAAATAAATAGAGTGAAGAAGTAGAAAATAAACTAAAATCGATCATGTTGTAATAATAAATGAAATTCTATAAAATCTCAAATGTCCATATCATACATACAACACTGGTAACCCACTGGGACAAATATACATATAGGAGTGTATAAATAAAATGAAATAAAGTACAAGTCTCTACTACTAACTACGAGTTAGACCACATACCCAGTCTCTAAGACACCGTTGAGCTACTCCAGTTCGATCATAAGAATCCTCCCTGGCAACTCCGCTCAATCATGAAACCCTAGGCCTAAACCATATCCACCATTCATCTATTATCAACTTGAAAGGAAAACATAAGGTATGGACGCACACCAAGGTACATATATAGGGGTGAGAAATAATCTCAGTGGGCCACCCCAATGATGAACCTATAAATCCACTATCATAAGTTCATGATCATTTAATATGCTCGGCCAATCCAAGACATAACTAGAAAAGATAAATAAACCAAATAACATAAAACCACAGTCAATCCTTGGGTCCATGATCCTGATCAATGAGGAAATGTAAAATAATGTATATTTATATTTATATGTGTGTGTATATATTCTCATATATATATATATACACATACATAAATATGAATATACATGAATAAAGTGAAAAATACCATAAATCAACAATATTAAATCATTAGGTCTATAATCCCGATTATCTGGACATCCTATGAAAAGGGAATTGAGTTGGATGTCATGTCACTCAAGAAATGTATAATTAATTCGATATCTGTGGATGTAATCCCAATAAACAATACCTAATTCATCCAGTGCATGAAATGTCTCTGAGCAAGCTACACCACTACATAGGGATACATGTCCTAACCATGGGTTCACACATACTTGACTCCAATCACTATAATAAATAATGTTTTATACAAAAATAAAATCCTCTAAATACAGTACATAGTTGGACATAATTCCACATTTTCCATTTAAATCCAGACCAATGTTTGAGCGCTAGGTCCTGATCCAAAGGTGGTCACGACATTACGAGTCAGATAATCCCTAAGGGTCTGGCCCTTAGGTGATGTATAAGAAGAAACCACTGGTGATACATCATGAAAACCCCTTGAGATCTATGATTAGTGAGAGAGTAATAATTCCCATCAACTAGGATAACATAATCATCTATGAGTATACAAAATGATGTGGAACGCCATGTCTAGCACTGCAATCAAGTAATCGATCAGGGAGAGTGTAATCATCCCTTTATCTTGAGAGAGCATGATCATACATGAGTATAATAAAATAAAGTATAGAATAATCATATTCATAACATGTCAATTAGAGGATAGAATGATCATCCTCAACATATAACAATTCAAGGAGAGTGTAATCATCCTAAAAATATAATAAATCGAGGAAATTGGAATCATCCTTAATAGCATCCACAAGGATGTGAATAACATCCAAATATATAAAGATCAAAATTCGAATCCTAGGAAGTACCTATAGTTATCCAAATAAAATAACAATAATAAGAAGGATCAAATCCAAATCCTAGGAAATACATCTAGGTACCCCAAAGATAAAGTAAGATACAATGTGTCAGGCTCATCAACCACCAACCAGGAAGCACCTATGGTAATCATCATTGCATCAGTAGTAAACAAGTGAATGAATAAATAAAAGAGTGAGGGTGGAAAATTTACTAAACCCACTAATATTTCTAAATCCCCATGGGTTTACAATTTTGGTGTGGTTTCTAAGGTGATACCCGCTACCATCTCTACCCAAACCCAACATACTAGCTTAGGGTTGGTCGAACATCAGGGCACCCACTGGGTCCCTCATGTCAAAAAACTAGAGAGTCATCCTTCTTGGTATCCTCGAAGTCCATAAATAATAAAATTCATTATACTCAAGATCATCATAATGGTACATAAGAAAGGTAATCCTACATGGGACCCTCAAAAATAGTGTAAGAGGCAGAGGCATCCTATATGGGGTCCTTGGAATGGTACACTGGTAAATGGATCCTACATGGTATTCCCCAGGTCAGTATGTAAGAAAAGGTATCCAAAAGGGACCCTTGGTAACAAAAATAAGATATATGCATCCTACACGAGATCCACTAGGTCAAAACGTAAGGTGAGGAATCCTACATGGGATCCTCAGAAACAACTATCCTCACAACCTTCTATCCAGAAAAGCACATCTCTCATGGGATAAATCCTCAAGGGGAAAGCTACAAAAGAATTGGTCATGAGATATAGCTCATGGATCATATCAGATCAAATGGGCCTCATTCTCATGTGATAGTCGGATTCTATTATTGGATAGATAACCTCTACGCTTATGAAAAAAGGATAAAACTCCTCCAAAGAGTCCTAAAAACACCCAAAGGGTTTCACCATCACAATATATGCAAAAAGATACTCAAGATGGACTAATCATGTGTCCAATTATGATTCTAGGGTGTAAAGATATGAAAAAACCCTAAAAGGGTGGAAAAGGGGGCAGTACACAACATGTATACTCTAAATATGGCGTGTTCTCAAAAATCCACACCTGGGTATGTACTCTAACCAAACTTGGCATGTAAAAACCCAAGTGCACAGTGTGTTGATCATGTACATGATGTATACCCTACACGGGGTACCTTCTTGTGTACTTCACATAGCCTGGCTATGTACCTCCACACGACGTATAACCCACACAGGGTCTGGTCGGGTACTCTACACAGTTATGTGACCTTACATGAGTTGTCTCGTCAGGTACTCGGCTACATGTCTGAGTACCAGTAAACTACGTGTATACCCCATACATGGCATGTACTTTGAAAAATATCATCTTCCCTAAATAGAAAGAACACATGGTATGTGTTCCTAAATCTATACAGCGTGTGATGATGATTTCCGAATAGGAAACCCCTCAAATCACCTGAAACCCCAGTTTTTTCCCCAAAAGCTGTAGATTTACCCAAAAGAGGTCCTGAGTAGTCATAATAGGGGTTTAAAATTAGAAAATGATAAATATATGGGGATCTATGGCAAAAACATAAAACTTTTCTACCATTGGGAGTAATTTATCGAGGCTTCACCCATTTTCGTGGTCCATGGCTGCCACATGACAATCTAGTGCATCCCTAGCTCCACAACGGTACCTCTCTTCCCATCTCTCTTATTATCTATCACTCTACCTCTTTTATATTGACCACATAAATGAGGAATCCCCCTTTGTGCATATGTGAGAATCCAGGTAAGAAAAGGATAAAAAATAAAAGAAAATTAAGAAAATGAGAAAAGAAAAGAAAAGAAAAAGGGGGCTCAGGCCGAAACCAATGTTTGAACTGAATTTATAACCTACCTAGAAAAATCTACCCATTCTAGACTCAATATCATAGATATAATATCGATCTGAAGTTACATTAAAAATATATAGCCAAAAAACTGCATGAATAAATCAATATTTAATTAATTAAATATTAATTATTAATTATACTTCTAAAATTTAAACGGGTTGGAATTACACTAAACTCCTTTCCTAGGGTAAAAAATCTATTCTATAACTAATGGAGTGGTCAGAAAAATTATATGTGATCATATTCTAGTGGAAAAATCATTTTACCCCTTACAAGAATCTGAAGGAAAAAATTCATATTTCTACTCAAAATTTCAAGTCTGAAAAAACACAGGTCCTTAAAATTTCCCTACCATAAACCTTCTCATTCCTAATAATCCTTAGTAGTTAAAAAATCCATGATCTCATCCTGAGAATCTACACAACTATGTTATCTCAACTTTCCAACAAATAATCTCACAGCTTCAAAAAATATTCCATCAAGGAAGACGTTTAACTATGACTGATCTAGTACTCCCCACCATAGGGATACTCTTAACATAATCTCACATTCAAAATCTAAGCTCAAAGGATCACGAAAACTGCGTAATTTCAACTAAAAATGAGGGTTACCACCACTAAATGGCCCACAATGTGATCCCAGCCATATGGATCACCTTATACCACACCTTGAGAGCAATCTCAAGTTCCTTCATTAATCCAAGAAAGGTATTTAAAATAAAACAAGCTCATCGTAGGTCCAATTCTCTCTTAGTGTAATAAATATGATGTCAAGATAGAGCATGATAATCTTTGTCTAGGAGTACACTAATATTCTATCAAAAGTAATGTATAATTCTCTTTAAGCCATGCTCAGATCAAAATAGGCTACACTTGTCTTTAACCAACTCTTAATGCTACGTCTCCTAACAATGCAAGTCTAGGACTAGCCACAGGTCAACCATCCTGTGGTACCCAATTATTCTCAATGTCTCCTCTACCATGGAGGGACATTCACCTTTTTAACAAAACTCCCAGGCAACCATTCCCATAATAAGTCTTGAAAATATCGTTCCTCAGCTCACATACGACCACTCACCAATTCACGATTTAAAATGGTACCACACATAACCAATATGCCCCTTTATCACCTGACTCATGTACCCATGATTCATTCATCATAAGGCAAAGCTAATCATGTTACATGGAATGTTAGTATCATTAATCCATAAGCTCCCTTGTAACTCTTCAAAATTGAGCACCTATTTTTACAATGATTTATTCCACGACTGTGTGTCACACAAGGTTGTTTCGGTCATGATATTCTACCCACACTCTAACAACATTAATAATAGTATAAACACTAGTAAATAGGGTTAGGTTCCTGAATAGTCTTGATTGTCAAATCCAAACTTGAAAAATATGCTCCCTATGTGGTTTTTCAAAATTTTAAGGCATCAACATGCCTATATCAAAAATCCAAATCATTAACCATGAATCAATCTCAAATGAGAATATAACCAAGATCACTTCCAATAAAAGAATCTGTAAACCTATAAAAACCTCTCTCATATAGGTTTCCCTCAATCAAAATGAATTTTGACCTACAAGGGTCTAAGTCAAAACTGAGGTCCTCTAGGTCTCCCACCTAGCCCTACTAATCAATTCTCACAACTAGGTCATATATTCTAACCACCTAGAACAAAATATCAAACCTCACCAAGGGAGGTAAAGATAAAACTGACCTATGAGAGTCAAAACTATCAATCATTGGCCTACTAGGGTCCTGATCTTCTCTGAGCATCCTCATAAGGAACTTCTCCCTAGAGGTCATGATATCAATATAAAATAGATAATGAACTAACACTCATCGGGCATTCATACATGGTGATACCCCTTTGAGGTCTAATTCAAAAGAGATGTCCTGGTACCTATCGGAATCATACTCAGTGGTCCAACTATATAACCACAAATGAAGGTCAGTTAAGTAAAATGTCATTCTAAACTATATAGGAAAATCCTGTGTAGGTTGTTACTAACACATTAAATAACTAAACCATGAAAAAACACCCTATGAGGGGTACAACATTTGGAAATCATATTCCCTATTGACCTACTAGGGTCACTTCACCTCTCGTGCATGAGGACTAAGTCATCAGCCTCACCGTCAAATATCTCATTGTAGATATGCATGGTCTACCATCAGAATTAAATATGCATATAAATTGACCAAAATTGAGTATAATACCACCAAAAAACTATATAGGAAAAATATATTTAGGTTTTTTATGAAAATTTAAATAATTGGTCTCTATCATTGGTAATAATCACACACTAGTAGGCCAATAACATGTGAATCCTATGTACCAAATATAATGCATGAGACACCTCTTGCCTTTGTCGTCCAAGAGTCAAAATCAATCCATAGCCTTTTTCCAATGGTCCAAGAGCCAGAAATGCAAAAAAAATCATAACATCCATATAAAATTTGCATCATTTAAATAAAAAATCATATAAAATTGTAACATCGTAGATAAAAATAGTAATTTCAAACCCCCAACAATTGGGACTTCTCACTGGAATAGGTTTTCTCGATGCACCAGTCTGATATCCATAATAGGTTCTGACATGTTACTAATACTCTTATCTACCATATCCTAAAAATTAATACAATAGGAAATGAAATAGTTCGGATACCACTTTATAACATCCTGAATCAGATTCCACTAAACCGGTGCTCCAAGCATGTTCACCACAAGGCCTTAAGCATGTCTCTTCATATGTTAGAGGTTTCCAACTAGTAGCAAGGGCCTAGGGTGTGTTCGTGGAAAGACTATGCCCTCATATCAGAGTAAAAATAGCATAAATATCTAGATATGATCCAAGTTAGTAAATAAAAAAAGTGAGAAAGTTGAAAATAAACTGAAATATATCATTTTTTAATAATAAATGAAATTATATAAAAGCTCAAACATCAATATCATGCATAAAATACTGGTCACCCATTGGGTTGACCATACATATTAGAGTACACAAAGAAACTAAAAAAATTATAGGTATCCACTACTAACTTAGAGATAGACCACATACTTGGTCTCCAAGACATTTCCAAGTAGCTCCAACATGATCATAAGAATCCCCATGAGTGACTCCACTCGATCACACAACCCTGGTCCTCATCCATATCTTCCATGCATCTATGTTCAACCTAAAAAAGAATACATGAGGTCTAAATGTGTATCGAGATACACGTACAGGGGTGATAAATAATCTCAGTAGGCCACCCTAATGATGAACCTATAAATCTATAATAAGTTCATGCTCATGCAATATGATTAGCCCAGTTGAGTCACAACTCAAAAAGATAAATGAAACAAATAACTTGAAACCACAGTCAATCCCTGGGTCCATTATCCCGATCAACTGTGAAATGTTTCACCATGTATATTTATATTTATATGGGTATATATGTATTTTCATAAATACATATATACATAAATATGAATATACATGAGTAAAGTGAAAAAATATCTTAAATAAATAGTATTCGATCCTTGGATTTGTAATCTCGGTCATTTGGACATCCTATGAAAATGAAATTTAGATAGATGTTTTACCACTCAATTCGTGTATAATTAATTTGATCTTTGGGTCAATAATCCCAATAAACAATACCTTCTTCAACCAGTTCCAGAAATGTCTCTAAGAAAGCTATGTTACTATAGGGGGATACATGTTCTAACCATGGGTTCATCCACACTCACCTAAAATCGCTATAATTAAGGATGTTGTATACAAATGGACACTCTTTTAAATATGGTACAGATCTGTACATCATACCATGATCTCCGTGTAAAACTATTCTAATGTTTGAGCCCATAATCCTGTTCTGTAGGCAGTCACAACATTGCGACTCAGATAATCCCTAAGGGTCTGACCCTTAGGAGATGTATAAGGAGAACTCATCAGTGAGACATTATGAGCACCCCTCGAGGTCTCTAATCAGGGAGACCATAATCATCCCCATCACCCAAGAGAGTGTAATCATCTATGAGCATAAATAAATGATGTGGAATGTCATGTCCAACACCGTGATCAAGTAATCGATCAAGGAGAGTGTGATCATCCCTATCACTCATGATAGTGTAATCATCCATAAGTATAATCCGATCGAGGAGAGAATAATCATCCTAATAACATGTTAAATATATGAGAGTGTGATCATCCTCAACATATAACAATTCAAGGAAATCATAATCATCCTCAATATACAATAAATCAAAGAGATAAGAATCATCCTCAATAGAATCAGTAGGGATGTGAAGAACATCCAAATATATACGAATTAAAATCCAAATCCCAGGAAGTACCTTTGGGTATCTCAATAAAATAAAAGCAATAATAAGGCTCAAATCCAGATCCCAAGAAATATGTCTAGGAAACCCAAAGATAAATAAATATGCATCGTGTCAGGACCATCATCCGCCAACTAGGAATCATCACTGCATTAGCAGTAAACAAGTGAATGAATAAATAAAAGAGTGATGGTGGTCAAAAACCTAAACCCACAACTAATTTCATAGCCCCATGAGATTACAAGTTTGGTGTGGGTTATAAGGTGACACCCACTACCATCTCTATCCAAACCTCACATACTAGATCAGGGTCGGTCAAACATTAGGGCACCCACTGGGTCCCTCATGTTAAAACACAAGAGGGGCATACTACTTGGGATCCTCAAAGTCTGTAATAAGCAAAGGAATCCTAATCGAGATCCTTGGAATGGTACATAGAAAAATTCACCCTATATGGGGCCCTCAAAAATAGTATAAGAAACATAGGAATCCTATATGGGATCCTCAAAACAATATAATAGTAAAGGGATATTACAAGTGATTCCCTAGGTCGACATGTAAGAAAATGTATCCCATAGGGGACCCTTGGTAACCATAAGAAGATAGAGGCATCCTACGCTAGATCCTCTAGGTTGAAATGTAAGTTGAGGCATCCTACAGGGGATCCTCGAAAATAATAATCCTCATGGACTCATGGCCAGAAAGGAACATCTCACAAGGGATTAATCCTCAAGGGGAGAGCTAAAAAAGCATTATCCATGAGATATATCTCATCAATCATCTTAGATCAAAGGGGTATCACTCTCAAGTGATAGTTGGATTTGATTACTAGATGGAAAACCTCTCTTTTTAGGAAAAAAGTTTGAAACACCTCTTAGGAGTCTTAAAAACACCCCAAGGGTTTCACTATCATGATCTATGTGGAAAGATACTCAAGATGGACTACTCATATTTCCAATTCCGACTCCTGGTCATAAAGATACAAAAAACCATAAAAGGGTAGAAAGGGGGTAGTACACAACATATATACTCAGTACACGACATGTTATCCCAAATCCCCACCTGAGAATGTACTCCAGCTGGACTTGGAATGTAAAAACCCAAGTACACAATTTGTACCCTACATGGGGTACCTATAAGTGTACCTCACATGGATTGGCCATATACTTTAACTAGTCATGTACCTTTACATGGTGTGAAACCCACATAGGGTTTGGTCGTGTACTCTACAAGGCCATGTGCCCCTACACGGACTGTCTGGTTGGGTACTCGTCTATACATCTAAGTACCAGTACATGGTGTGTATACCCCATTCATAGTGTTTACTTAAAAAAATCATCTTCCCCAAATGGGAAGAACATATGGTGCGTGTTCCTAAATCTACATGCTTTGTGATTGGGATTTCCGAATGGGAAACCCCCCAAATAACCCAAAACCCTAGTTTTTTTCAAAAGAAACAAGTCGACCCACAAGGGGTCCTAATAAGTAAAAATAGGGGTTTAAAACTAGAAAATAGAAAATATATAGGAATACATGGAAAAAAATTAAAAATATACTACCTTTGGGAAGAATCCACTGAATCTTCACTCATTTTTCAAGTCCAAGGCTACTGCATGATGATCTAGTGTGTCCTGAGCTTTACAGCAATGCCTCTCTTCCCATATCTCTCTTCCACTCTCTCCCAATCCTTCTGTCTCGACCACAAGGAGGAATATATATGGAATAATACATGAGAAGCTAGGTAATGAAAATAAGAAAAAGAAAATAAATGTAAAAAAGGAGAAAAGAAAGAGAAAACAAAAAAGGGGGATCGACCCAGCCCTGGTGCTCGACATGAATTTATGCCCCGCCTAGGCAAAACTCTCCATTCTGGACTCAACGGTGGAGACAGAATCTCAATCTGAACCTCTATTCAAAATATATGGATGAATGAACCTACATGAATAAATTAATATTTAATCAATTAAATATTAAATATCAATTATTCTATTAAAATTCAAACAACTCATAATTCCGTTAAACTCTTGTCCTAGGGTAAACACCCTATTCTGGGACTGATGGAGTGGTCAAAAAAATTATTCAAGATTATATTCTAGGGTAAAACCTATTTTACCCATTATAATAATCTAAAGGGAAAATTTTAAATTTCTATTCAAAATTTTCTATCCAAAAAAACATGGGTCCTTACATCACTTGTCTTTTTTACCAAAATTAATGTCAATTTTAAATAAAAAGACGCACATTGAGTCATATCGGTTACACTATGGGTCAGATTGATGTGTGGTTGATTCCTACATGTCAAAAATGACTTATGGTTCATTTTTATAAAGTATCAAAATAATATGAATGAATTTTCTTGGTTTTGAGTATTTCACTTATGTTTTTTTATTAAAATGTCATTTTAAACTAGAAACACACACTTTGAGTCATACCGATTAGATCTTATGTAGGTTTTGCATGAGACTAATTCATATACATAAAAAATTACTTATGAATTGTTTTTATAAATTATCAAGACAATCTAAGCATGTTTTCTTAGTTTGCAGTGAGTGACACACATTTTGAACTAAAATATCAATTTTAAACTGATAACAGACACTTTGAGTTATACCGGGAACACCATGAATTGGATTGTGGTGTGGCTAATTCCTGCACATAAAAAATGATTTATGGATCATTTTCCTATGGTGTAAAAACAATCCAAATGTGTTTGATTAGTTTTGATTATTTAATTTTTTTTTTTCTAAAATGTCATATTAAACTGAAAACACACACTTTGAGTCATACCGGTCACATCATGTGTCGTTTTGACATGAGACTAATTCCTATGCACCAAAAATGACTTATGAATCATTCTCTTAAATTAACAACACAATCAGAGTGTGTTTTATCAGTTTTGAGTGAGTGACACATGTTTTGAACTAAAATGTCAATTTTAAACTAATAACTGACACTTTGAGTTATACCAGTCACATTGTGTGTCGGTTTGATGTGAGACTAATTCCTACACATCACAAGTGACTTATAAATCATTTTTCTTAAATTATAAACACAATAAAAGTGTGTTTTATTGGTTTTCAATGAGTTACACATTTTTTGAACTAATATATCAATTTTAAACAGATAACAGACACTTTGAGTCATACTGGGCACACTGTGTATCAGATTGAGGTGCAGTTAATTCATACACATCACAAATTACTTATGGATAATTTTATTAAAGTATAAAAATAATATTAATCTGTTTTATCAGTTTTGAGTATGTCACTTGTTTTTTTTTTACTAAAATCAATTTCAATTTTAAATAAAAAGAAACACTTGGAGTCTTATCAGTCACACCTTGTGTCGAATTGAGGTGTGAATGATTCCTACACATCAAAAATGACTTATGGATAATTTTAATAAAGTATTAAAACTATTCAAATATGGTTTCTCATTTTTGATTATGTCACTTGTGTTTTCTACTAAAATGTTATTTTAAATTGGAAACGTGCACTTTGAGTCATACCAGTCACATCGTGTGTTAGTTTGATGTGAGACTAATTATTACATGTTACAAATGACTTATGAATCATTTTACAAAATTATAAAGAAAATATGAGCATTTTTTCTCTATTTTTAGTGAGTGACTCACATTTGGAACTAAAAAGTCAATTTTAAATTGATAGTTGACACTTTGATTCATATTGGGCACACCGTGTATCAGATTGAGGTGTGGATGATTCCTATACATTGAAAATGAAGTAATAGTTTTTCTAAACTATAAAAACAATTTGAATTCATTTTCTCAGTTTTGATTATGCCACTTGTGTTTTTTTCTAAAATTAATATCAACTTTAAATAAAAAGAAACACTTTGTGTCATACCGGTCACACCATACATCAGATCGAGGTGTGGCTAATTTATAAACATCAAAAATGACTTATGAATCATTTTATTAAAGTATCAAAACAACCTGAATGTTTTTTATTAGTTTTGAGTATGTGATGTATGTTTTGAACTAAAATGTAAATTATAAAATAAAAACATACAATTTGAGTCATACTGAGAAGACTATGTATCAAATTAAGGTGTAGATGATTGAGTATGTGATGTTTGTTTTGATTTTAACTATCTATAAAAAAGCCATAAAAGAGAGAAAATATTCCATTTGTATGTAAGAGTAAACCCCATACTTCCTGAAACACTTCACATTTCTGGTAGCATGGGGTTTCCTCTTGCATCCAAAAGGAACATGTTCTCTTTTTTTGTATTATTGTGGATAGTTGAAAGTAAAATATGAATTCTAAAAAGATATGTGAAAAAACTAAATAATTATTATATAAAAATTATAAGTAAATTAACTTTAAAAGAGTAAATAAAATGATGAAAAATTAACTAAATAAGTAGTTGGAATTCACCTTTTCGTGATGTTTGTATACATTTTTGACCCATTTCCTTGTTGTCATTATCTTAATTGCAACCTCAAATTCCAATCTCTTACGAGCATGAGTAGATTAAAAGAAACCACCCCAACTCAAGAAAAATAATCCACCTATATAAGAAAACAATTCTTATGTTGGTGATACTATAACTAAATAAATTAAACATAAATATGAAATAATACATTAATAAAATGTCGATTTTAAACTAAAACCATACAATTTGAGTCATAATAGGTGCATCGTGTATCAAATTGAGATATGGTTTATTCTTACACATCAAAAATGACTTATAGATCATTTTTATAAATTATAAAAACAATCTAAATTCTTTTTCTCGTTTTTGAGTATGTCACTTGTCTTTTTTACTAAAATTTCATTTTAAACTGAAAACACTCACCTTGAGTCATACCAGTCACATTGTGTATTAGTTTTATGTGAGACTAATTCCTACACATAAAAAATGACTTATGAATCATTATCCTAAATTATCAAGATAATTCGAGTGAATTTTCTTGGTTTTCATTGAGTGACACGCATTTTGAACTAAAATCTCAATTTTAAATAGAGAACAACCACATACTGAGCAAACCATGTATGAGAATGAGGTTTGGATCATTCCTTTATGCCATAAATGAATGATGGGTAATTTCACTAAATTATCCAAAATAAATATGGATGATATTGATCAGTTTTGAGTATGCCACTTGTCTTTTTACTAAAATGTCAATTTTAAACTCAAACCACACAATTTGAGTAATACTAGTCACACTGTGTGTTGGGTTGATGTGAGGTCAATTCCTACACATGAATAATTAATTATGGATAGTTTTTATAAATTTTTAATACAATTTAAGATCTTTTTTCTTGGTTTTAACTATTTTACATGCATTTAAAACTAAAATGGCACATTTCAATTGAAAAAATATACTTTGGGTCATATCAACTACATTGTGTCTCGAATTGAGGTTCGGTAAATTCCTACACATGAAAAATAAATTATGGATTATTTTCATAATGTTTGAAAACAATCTAAGATTATTTGTTCAGTTTTGACTACTTGATGTATGTTTTAAACTAAAATGACACTTTTTTATTGAAAACACATAATTTGAGTTATACCAACCACATCGGGTGTAAGATTTTTGTGCGTTCAATTCCTACACATGATAAATTATTTATGGATATTTTTTCTAAATTTTGAAAACAATTCAATCTTTTTTGATCAGTTTTGACTATTTGATGCATGTTTTAAACTAAAATGATACTTTTGTATTGAAAACACGTACTTTGAGTCATATTAACCACATCAGGTGATAAATTTATGTACAATCAATTCTTATATGTGAAAAATTAATTATGGATCATTTTCCTAAAGTTTGAAAACAATATGTGCTCATTTTCTCAGTTTTGAGCATGAGACGTGTGTTTTGAAATAATGTGTAAATTTAACAAAATAAGTATCAGATAAAAATGATAATGAAATTAACTAAAAATTATATAAAATAATGATAAAATTAACTAAATAAGTATTAGTAATTCACTTATATATGATGTATGTATACATTCTGACACCATATATTTTTTCCATTCATTTATAAACAAATTGATTTCCCTCATTATACATCTCCTTGAGAAATAGATCAAAAATAATATATAATCATTCTGGTACTAATGATTAATAGCCCAAATATATTTATAAGTACATAGATCATACTAGATCAAAAACATAGTAGATAATCACCTAAATTTGATGTTGAAAAACATTTTGACACCATGTACATTGTTCACTCATCTTAAAACAAATTTACTTAGAATTTTGAGTATGTAGATTATTAGAAATCTTGGTAGTATTGAGAAAACATAGAAAAATAAAATATTAAGATATATTTTTAATTAAATTGTAATTAAATTTAGAAATTATCTATTTAGGGATGCTATTCTTCTGATGGTTTATGATATCTTTCATAAATTTTCAAACATAATATCAACAATCATTATTGTTATCTTGTTTCGTACACTATAGAAACATTGACCAAAATAAGAAAATTGTTTTTAAATATGTTTTGATAGTTAAATATTTCTATATATACCTTAATCTATATCCATTTGAAGTAATCTATTAGCTTCTTATATTCAGTCATCGACTTCATACCATGATTTAGCCTATATTTAGTGACCACCCTATAATAACAAAAATCTTGTTAAAACACTGACTGAAACATATAATTTGAATTTTATCTATAAAATGTTGATTACAGTGAATTAAAAATTCACAATACACATCTTGTGTTTTCGGTTTGTTGAATATCCATTAATTAGATCTAAAAAATAAATATTTGGCGTATCCAGATTGATTGCGATCAGCATCCAGTGCTTTCTAAAAAAACAAAAACAAATAAGTAATGAAAAAAATAAAAATATATTTTATATGATTATATTGAAGAGTTTTACCAATTCATTATAGGAATCAAAAGATTATTTCATATGTTATTTTCTTCTCAAACAAGTCATTGGGTGCATATTTTTTCTTATCAAATTCTTTCTAATCCAATTTAATTTCATCCATAGAAATGATACAGGGATTAATGGATCGAAATCATGGTTTGAGGTGTTTTACCTTTATGTAGTAGTAATATAAAGTTATGTAGAAAATATGAATAGTTATTAACTTTAATGAACATATTGGATCATTTTTTAGATAAATGTATTATGAAAATATACCTTATGTATGTATTCACAAATGAAACTCACATCCATTCAATATTGATAATCTCATTTATACTCTCAAGACCGACCACATATGTAATGAAAGTTCCAAATATTTCTTCTTTATATGGAATGTAGGATACATATCCATCTTTGAATTGGTCTATGCATGAATTTTTAATGATAATATATGTTGCAGTGTAACTAGAGAGGAGAAGGTACTCCTAGAATATCATTTTGTTTTCTTGGTCGATTTAATAGATTTTCTTGATCTAACCTTCCATTTACTCGTTGCTTTATCTATTTATAATACCATACCTCACTTAAAAACTTTTTTCATCAACTATTACCAGCTTTTAATTTGAAAAAATTTGTTAAAGACATACCTCATGTATCTTTATAAGATTATATGGCCATGCTATAAAAGTTCCAATAGCATCATTGACTGTTGTAATATCTGGATCATCAAGTGGAACAGGAAACTCTATGGTCCACTCTTGAGTTATCTCAATACCCACTCTCATGTGATCTTTTGGGTGTTATTTATTATGTAGAATGTCTCCCAAGATATTATACATCATACCCCTCACAATAAGGTGGTGTGTGGGTGTTGATATATAAAAATCACATACATATTTACCCTATAGAATTTTAGTAATATAAAGTTATCAAAAGTTGTTTGATTCAAATTTAAGAAAAAAAGTAAGGAAAAAATTTATTACCTCAGGTATGGTATGCAGTTTAGTGGAATTACTAGCCTCAAATCTAGTGGGGTTATTTGGTTATTCATGTGATGATATTTGTTCCACCACTAGTTCGCTTTGATCCATTCGCATATATTGGTCTGCCAAACCAAAATGGACAATAATATCTTACAAAGCATCTATTTGTGCCTAAAATACTTTCATCATATTATATGTAACTTCTTGTGGTTTTGTATTCTCTAAATATGTTTGAGGAGACACTCTAAAACCTAAACCTTCAACACGACCATATTGTTTTGGTTGCTTCAAAACTACTGAAAGTAGTTTTTCTTCTAGTACGATCAATATCGATTCTTGTTTCTAAGCTGTATAAAAAACATATTAACATAAATAGATATTTTTATTTAATACTATTATAAATCATAACAAATTAATATCATTTCATACATACACATGTTTCCCATACTACTTTAGTGTCTTCATCAACTAGTTTACCCACCTTATTTACACGGGCCTCCTTCCATAGCACATGACATGGGATGGAAGTCGCTTCAGATTATAATTCATCAATCTACATATAAAAATAGAAAAATATGTTGTTTCATATTACATAAAATTTTATTATTAATTTAAAATACATACCAATTTCTTCTCTAGTGAAGTGTACCTCATCCTTTCTTTACGATCGAGGTAAATTGGTTTTGATGCATGTTCTTTATTTTTATCACTAATTTTATGTTTCATAAATTATCAATTTTGAATCAAATTGGATAAAATAAATAATTTCAAAAAATATATTATCGACTACAATGAAATTTAAATGATTTATCATCACAATGAATAATGAAATCATCCCATGTTTCCTACTTTATAATGTGTGCATAATTAATTAGTGGGTAGGGATTTACTTTCCCCTCAGCATCCCTAAGATTCAATTTTTTAAGAATAATTCAGAAGCCTATATGGGATTTTTTTAGAATCCATTAAGACATATTTCTTATGTAAATAGTCTAAAATAAATGAACTCTACAAGGAATAATGAAAATTATATCAAAGTTTCATTATATAATTTTTCGGTAAAATAGAGAAATTATGTCGTATCATTACCTTTATATCTTCTCAAAGGATTTACTTTGTTATAGGTTGGACATGGAACCACTAATCTATATAAATCATCACATTCATCCTCATTTTACCCCAACATAACTAATGAGTATTAACTTTTTGGGGTCAATAGGTTGGTCGTGTTGATTCTAGCCAACCTAAAATTTTATACACTTACTTCTTACCTTGATAATTGTATTCAACACTTTGATACTACATTTTTATTTTTTTCACCAACATTTTGTTGATCCCCTAATAATTATGAAATTTCAGTATCAACTAATTTTCCTTTCCTGATATTGGTAACATCATGTAACACCCGAGACTTTTATGTGAAATATTTTGTTTTTATGTTATATAAATCATCAAAGGAATCTTTTACTACACACAACACTAGCTTGGATTTCTTTACACGCAATCGCGACCTTCCTCGATAGCTTGCATCGTACGCAATACCGAGTTTCACTAAACAACGATATGTTATTAAAATATTATTAAAACTAGCAGTTATGAATAGTAATAACCACTTTTTGAAATTTTATAATTTTTATTTTTCAAAATGGACTTCATTTTTGGATTCGGAATGTTGAAATTAGCCTAGGGTGAATTTTGGTATTTTTCTGAAAACTTTCAATTTTTGATGAATAGTGAAACCACTAAGTGGTAGTTAAAAAAATGAATTTTTCATAAAACTTGATTTTACCGCTTCTGTGAGTGGAATTTCAAAAATCCAAGAGACACGGTTAATATCAAGGACTAAAATGTGGTTTAATGAGATGAAAATAATTTTTGGTGAACAGTAACTTTTTACTTTTATTTACCACGGTTAAAAGTAAATAGGGTAATTAAGGGTAAAAATGATATTATTATTATTACCCTAACACATGTCCTAATTCTATTGGACAAGTGTAATTCGACCAAAAAAACCTTAGTAATAAAATATGACCATTTAGGCCCACTTGGATTAGATTAGGACATTTATTATTAATTTATTTAAAGAAGGGTTAAATAGTTAAAAATCAAAGTTTAATAAGTAAATCATTTTTAATATGGGGTTATACATAAGATAAATTCGACTATAAATATTAATTAAAAAGCTAAAAATATTTCCTACATAATGGTATTTTATTTGTAATTTTTAGACATTAAATAATTTAATTTATTTATGACAGAACGATGATGCAGTAATTATCTTATTAATGAAATATTGACATAATTGATGTTATAAATACCCAAATAAATGTAACTTGAGACTTTTTATGAATTACACTAATTTTTTAGGTTAATATGACATGTTAGTATTGATTTAATTAACTTGGTTCGAACTAATAATTCTGTTATGATTTTCACAAAAATCAATTACTAAATAGTGTCAAAATTGACATAAAATAGTTTTTAAAACAAATATTATATTATTAATTGTTTTTTTATTCCTAAAAATCTAAGGTTCGGCCAAATGACTTAGATAAGGTTATATATATTAATAATAAACAACTTGGGGTTCTTTTGGCTTGATATAGTAAGTTTGTTAACCTTATAGTATAAGAAAACAAGAAGACATGGTAAAAGTTAAATTATCTAACTTAAAGTTAAATCTAAATGATAAGGTTAAAATTGATACCTAAACTTGTCTAAATTCTATTGGATGAGATTATTTCTACCCATCCCCACATTATACTCTAAATAAATCAATTTGGATCTATTTAAAACCGAACTTGACTTTATAATAAAATAATATTTTTAGTTATTCCAAAGGTGCCCCTCTCCTCCCTTATAAAAGGGCACCTCCTCCCTCTCTTCCTCACACCACTTTGAGCCTTCAATCTCGGCCAACCCCTACCACTTTCTCCTCTCCACTTCCCTAGAGACATCCTAGAGGTACTGGTCTTCTTCAAAGACCAATTTTAGTGCCCTAAAAGAAGGTCTCAAAGAAGAACTTCAAAGAAGAGGTAATGTCCGTTACCGATTCTTTCATCTTTATTTCTTCTTCCACTTCTTCTTATTTAGTTGTTTCATTATGAAGTAATAACATCAGTATCACTCATATACTGATATGTTATTATAAGTATGAAACAACCCTATTTAACCATTTATCCATCCTACGGAAAAAGAAATCACCGCGCGTGCGTACGTACGGAATACCGTCTCCACGCCGTGGTGTAATCTATTTTCCACCACCACCTTACTTGGATGGGTATAATGGTGTAAATAATGACTATATATGACTATTATAAAGTTATACTTATTCTGAAATAGTATACATACACTCCAATACAATTCCAAGATCATAGGAACGATATCATCACTCGTGCGTACGTACGGAATACCGTCTCCACAATGTGATGCAACTCGTTCTACATGATCTTCATTTCATAATGATTATATAAATGAATTGAATTAATTAATATGATATATATTACACTAATACCATTCTAGAAATGAGGTATCTATAACCTAAAGAGAAGAATAATAATTTATTCGACAAAACACGCATAAGAACAAAAAGTTATAAACACCCGAATAACAAGTAGCAATGAAATATTACTACTAAGAAGCTAAAAATATGACCATATATGATATCATAAAAATAAGTATGATTCTGTAATAAGTCAATAACATTATTTAAATCATTATACAGGAGGTTCAGACACGTACAAATCATATCGGACCTAAGGTAAGG
Source organism: Viscum album (assembly GCA_963277665.1). Classification (NCBI taxonomy): domain Eukaryota; kingdom Viridiplantae; phylum Streptophyta; class Magnoliopsida; order Santalales; family Viscaceae; genus Viscum; species Viscum album. The sequence goes on from OY728157.1 coordinate 294,800,543, forward strand.
GAAAATCTCACAATCTCAATTTTTATCCGAGATTGTTTGTACTTTGGTATTTACTGGGGTGTATTTTATCATCCACATCCATGTTCCCTCAATATGTAATGTTATTTCCATCCACCTACAATTGTTTAAATCCAAATTTACCCTTCGGTGAGTTTTTAGTAAAAGATATGAAAGGAATCTTTTGTCATTTTTCGTACGAGGTACTTTTTGACTTTTCCGACAAAAGTACGAGAAGAATGTTTTTTTTTAACTTATACGACATGAATGGATTTTTAAAACATTATTTCCAAGAAGCTTCCCTTATAAGTTTTCAATTTTATTTTTAATCAACTTCTTTTAGTTATAATTTTATGACATGTTAAGAAATGAAAAGTGTTTTTGAAGTAGAAAGGATATTTTCCTCAAGAATGGAGTTCAAGTGTTTTATCAAAATTATTTTCCATCTAAGATAATAAAGGGTTCTGTTTTTATACCTATTATTACATTGATTTGATTATTTTGTGATGGAATTATTTTTATAAATTCCTTTATCTTATATGAATTGTTTTATGATGTCATGATGTTTAAGATTCCCATTTTTATTACATGGGTTACGCAATGATGTATGATTTATGATTTTGTGGCACACATAAGAATGGTATAATTATGAGATGGGTGGGACCTATATCTCCCTCCAATGCATTGGGTAAAGATTTTATATCTCATGAGATAGACATGGCTAGAACGGTAGGTTATACCGGTTCAGTGAAACAGGACTGAAACGGGGAGTGAACTCGGTTCAGAAATGGACTTTGTCCACTAAGATAGTCTTGTCAATGAGTCTTGACTAATAATAAATGATTATCTATGATTACGTGTGTATGACACAAAGTTTCATGTTTTAATTTATGATTATTAGGATTCCATTTCACTACTATGATTTATCCCATGTTATGAAATTATTCTCTCTTTTGCAGGTTAAGATTTCCAAAAGTTATGTTCTTATGAATATGATGTGATTGATATTTCTTTTGTTTACCCTTATTGAGCATTTGAGCTTACCCTTTTGTATGTTTTCTTTCCCCAGGTCAGGAAGAAGGTTATTAAGTAATATATGCCAAAAGGGACTATAGATATGATGAAATAAATGGGAGACAGTCTAGACGCTTTATGAACCAGTTGTTTATGTTTCCCAATTTCTAAAGACACTATACCTATACGGTCCTTTCGTGGTTTTGTTATATGATGTAATAAGTATGCTTCAATTTTGAAGTATTAACAATGTATGTAAAGTATGGGTCGTTATAGTTGGTATCAGAGGAAAGGTATAGTCAACCTTTGGAAACTAGGATGTGAAAGCCTTAGTAAGAACCCTAAGGATAATTCTAAGCATAGAACACAATCTTAGTGTTTTAGAAATGGCAATGAATAACCTAGGATAAGACCTTAAGTGTGAAATTTTATTCTTTATTATGTGCTTTTCCTATTATAATTAGTGTTGCTCACACTATTCTTCTTGGTTTTAGTCAATGGCTGGAACCCGAAGGAACCGTGTTAATGCAGAATGCGACGGGAAATGCAATGATTGTCCCCCTGAGCAACCAAATGTTATGGGAGCTGGAATGAAAAATCTTGTAGCCATGCTCACAAAACTTTCTCAAGCTATGAATCTTGCCGGACTTCCAAACGAGCAAAGGAAGGAGCAACATTCTGTTGAATCCTTCATGAGACAGCGTCCACCTTCTTTCAGTGGGTCTACTGATCCATTAGTTGCTGAACAATGGATTAGTACTACTGAAAAGATATTTTCAGTTCTTCAATGTTCTGATCATGATAAAGTCATCTTAGCAATGTATCGTTTGAAAGGTAATGCTGATCAATGGTGGAATCTTATTAAGAATACGAGGCAAAGGGATGAAATTGAGTCCATGGAATGGGACAAGTTCAAGGAATTATTTTTCAATAAGTACTTCCCTCGTATTATCCGAACAAAGATGGAGAAAGAGTTTCTGGAACTGAAACAAAAGGATGATGAATCTGTTGGTACTTATGAATCAAATTTTACAAGACTTGCAAGGTACGCCTCTGGTATTATTATCCAACCTGAGATTAAGATCGATCGATTCTTTAGTGGCTTAAAACCAAGTCTTCGAAGGGCCTTAGCCATAAGGGACTTCAATAGCTATGAGGAAATCGTTCGATGTGCTCTCAAAGTTGAGATGGAGATTGGAGTAACCCATCAGTCATATGGGTTTGATAAGAAGAGGAAAATGGAATTCAAAGGAAAATCTAAAGAGCACATTGAAAAGAAGATGAGATTTCCCTTATGCTCAAAGTTTGGAAAGAAACATGGAGGGAGTTGTCTTAAAGGGACAAGTAAATGTTTCAAATGTGGAAAGGAAGGTCATCGGGAATTTGAATGCCACGATGATGGGAAGAAGATGTCTAGTGATGCAAACAAAGGAAGGGATACACAGAATGAACCTACTACACTTCAATGTTTCAAGTGCAAGTAGATGGGAAATTATGCCAATAAATGCCCTAATCCAAGGGTTGATGATGATGGTTGACGTCAACAAACTCTTAAGGCTAAATACAAAGGAAAGTCACATGCAATTTCTATCAGCGATGTGGAGTACGATAACGATGTGGTGAAAGGTACACTTACCATCCACTCTAAAGTAGCAAATGTTTTATTTGATTCTGGATCCACCCACTATTTTATTTCTGAAGAATTTTCTAAGGGTATCACCGTACTACCTCAACAATTAGATGTTGAGTTAGCTGTGACAACACCTAATGGCACAACAGTCGCATCAAAAGTTTATAATTCTTCTCGGATTGAAGTTTGTGGGAAAGTGCTTCCTGCAAATCTTGTGATCCTTCCTATATTAGAATTTGATGTGATTCTTGGCATGGATTGGCTTTCTCTACATGGAGCTCATATCAATTGCCAAATAAGGGAAGTCACATTTCATATTCTAGATCAATCTATGATCGTCTATCAATGCAAGGATGAACATAACCTTCCAGTGGAAATTCATTCCATCTTATGGGTCTTGATTCCACTAAATGAAGGTTATTTATCTCAAATGGTTGGTGAGAAACTCATGATTAAGAATATTCCCATTGTACGGGAGTTTGATGATGTCTTTCTGGAGGAATTACTGGGTCTTCCACCAAATCGTGAAGTTGAGTTCTCAATAGAACTCGTACCGGGTGCTTTGCCTATTTCAAAGACACCTTATAGAATGGCCCCAATTGAGTTGCAGGAATTGAAGAAGAAACTCCAAGAGAATCTTGATAAGAGATTCATACGCCCTAGTGCGTCACCTTGGGGAGCACCTGTTCTATTTGTTAAGAAGAAATATGGATCAATGAGACTCTTCATTGATTATCGAGAACTTAACAAGATCACTATCAAGAACAAATATCCTCTCCCATGCATTGATGACTTATTTGACCAACTACACGGAGCTCAATACTTTTCTAAGATTGATCTTCGTTCAGGGTATCATCAATTAAGGTTCAAAAGGGAGGATATACCAAAGACGGCTTTCCGTACAAGGTATGGACACTATGAATTTATAGTGATGCCATTTGGTCTTACTAATTCCCCTATTATCTTCATGGATCTGATGAATAGAGTCTTTGGAGACTATCTTGATCAGTTTTTGGTAGTCTTTATAGATGATATTCTTGTACATTCAAAGATCAAGGAATAACATGAAGATCACTTGAGAATTATATTGAAGACCCTGAGAAAGGATAAGATTTATGCCAAATTTATCAAGTGTGAATTTTGGCTTCAAAAAGTTGCATTTTTGGGTCACATAATCTCAAAAGAGGGGATATCTGTGGATCCAGAAAAAACAGAGGTTATCAAAATATGGTCGAGACCAACAACAGTAACTGAGATCCGAAGTTTTCTTGGTTTGGCTGGATATTATCGACGTTTTGTGAAAGATTTTTCACGATTATCTAATCCAATCACCAAGTTGACTCGGAAAGGAGTTAAGTTTGTCTGGACGGAAGAATGTGAAGAGAATTTCAAGGAGTTGAAAAGAAGGTTATCCAGTGCACCTGTGCTCACACTGCCTTGTAGTGGAGAAAGGTTTGTGATCTACAGTGATGAATCCAAGAAGGTATTGGGGTGTGTTCTTATGAAAAATGATATGGTGATAGCTTATGCCTCATGACAGTTGAAAATCCCTGAGCAAAATTACCCAACACATGATTTGGAGTTAGCTGTGGTAATCTTTGCATTAAAGATTTGGAGGAATTATCTTTATGGAGAAAGGTGTGACATTTATACTGATCATAAAAGTTTAAAGTATATTTTCACACAAAAGGAGCTAAATATGCGTCAAAGAAGATGGTTGGAGCTGATTAAGGATTATAACTACTCAATCCATTACCATCCTGGGAAAGAAAACAAGGCGGTAGATGCATTAAGTCGATAAGACCATGCCAGTTTATCCATGATGAGGATCACAAAAGATCCAATATTTATGGATTTACAAAGGACGGATCTTGGAATTATAATGTAAGGGGGAAAATATTATCTTTCTCAAATGAATGTTCAACCATCTATACATGTGAAGATTAAAGAGGCACAGAAAGAAGATATTGAGTTACAAAAGAAGGTGAGAAATGTTCCTGAATTCAACCTTGATTGTGATGGGATAATAAAGTTTAGGAATCGGGTTTGTGTTCCTCCCATCCTGGAATTAAAGAAGGAGCTGCTGGATGAGGCTCATAGTTCTTCATTATCTATTCATCCTGGAAGCACGAAGATGTATAGGGACCTGAAAGAGTACTTCTGGTGGGATGGAATGAAAAGAGATGTTGCTGAATATGTCTCTCGATGCTTGGTTTGTCAGCAAGTTAAAGCTGAGAGACAGAAGTCTAAGGGGATGTTACAACCATTACCCATACCCGAATGGAAATGGGAAAACATCACTATGGACTTTGCCATAGGACTTCCTAAAACATCCAAAGGCAATAATTCTATCTGGGTCATAGTTGATCATCTTACAAAGTCTGGACACTTCATTGCTATTAGAGAGGATTTCTCTCTGGATCAGCTTGCCAGGATATATGTAAAGGAAGTGGTAAGATTGCATGGATTACCACTTTCTATTATATCTGATCGGGATCCGAGACTTACCTCGAAGTTCTGGCGAAGCCTTCAGCATACTCTGGATACAGAGTTGAGTTTCAGCACTGCTTATCATCCTCAGACAGACGGTCAGTCTGAGAGAACAATTCAAACTCTAGAAGATATGTTGAGAGCTTGCTCTATGGATTTCAAAGGTGGTTGGGATCAACACCTACCTTTGGTGGAATTTTCTTATAATAATAGCTTTCACTCCAGTATTCAGATGGCTCCTTATGAAGCTCTCTATGGAAAGAAATGCAGGACTCCAACTTGCTGGGATGAAGTTGGGGAAAGAAATCTATTAGGACCTGATCTCGTTGATGAAATGGCAGAAAAGGTCAGATCTATTCAACAACACATAAGAGCAGCTTAGAGTCGACAGAAAATTTATGCCGACAACCGAAGAAAAGACCTGGAGTTTGAAGTGGGTGATAAAGTGTTCTTATGAATATCTCCCTGGAAGAGGGTCATGAGATTTGGAAAGAAGGGGAAGTTGAGCCCTAGATATATCAGTCCTTTCGAAATATTGGATCGTGTTGGGAAGGTAGCTTACCGATTAGCGCTTCCACCGAATCTCTCTCAAGTTCACGATGTGTTCCATGTATCTCTCCTGAGAAAGTACATACCTGATCCTTCACATGTACTTAGCTCGGAAGTTGTACCGCTCAAGAAAGATCTTTCTTATGAAGAACAACCGATAGAGATTCTGGATCGTAGCGAAAAAGTCCTACGAAACAAGACCACTCGATTGGTGAAATTTTTATGGAGGAACCACCAATTAGAAGAAGCTACATGGGATCTTGAGGATATGATGAGGGAGAGGTATCCTCATCTGTTTGTTACAAAGTGACGAATTTCGAGGGCGAAATTCATTTTAAAGGGGGTAGAATGTAACACCCGAGACTTTTATGTGAAATATTTTGTTTTTATGTTATATAAATCATCAAAGGAATCTTTTACTACACACAACACTAGCTTGGCTTTCTTTACACGCAATCACGACCTTCCTCGATAGCTTGTGTCGTACGCAATACCGAGTTTCACTAAACAACGATATGTTATTAAAATATTATTAAAACTAGCCGTTATGAATAGTAATAACCACTTTTTCAAATTTTATAATTTTTATTTTTCAAAATGGACTTCATTTTTGGATTCGGAATGTCGAAATTAGCCTAGGGTGAAATTTTGGTATTTTTCTGAAAACTTTCAATTTTTGATGAATAGTGAAACCACTAAGTGGTAGTTAAAAAAACTGAATTTTTCATAAAACTTAATTTTACCGCTTCTGTGAGTGGAATTTCGAAAATCCAAGAGACATAGTTAATATAAAGGACAAAAATTTGGTTCAATGAGATGAAAATAATTTTTGGTGAATAGTAACTTTTTACTTTTATTTACCGCGGTTAAAAGTAAATAGGGTAATTAAGGGTAAAAATGATATTATTATTACCCTAACACATGTCCTAATTCTATTGGACAAGTTTAATTCGACCAAAAACAACCTTAGGAATAAAATATGACCATTTAGGCCCACTTGGATTAGATTAGGACATTTATTATTAATTTATTTAAAGAAGGGTTAAATAGTTAAAAATCAAAGTTTAATAAGTAAATCATTTTTAATATGGGGTTATACATAAGATAAATTCGACTATAAATATTAATTAGAAAGCTAAAAATATTTCCTACATAATTGTATTTTATTTTTAATTTTTAGACATTAAATAATTTAATTTATTTATGACACAACGATGATGCAGTAATTATCTTATTAATGAAATATTGACATAATTGATGTTATAAATACCCAAATAAATGTAATTTGAGACTTTTTATGAATTACACTAATTTTCTAGGTTAATATGAAATGTTATTATTGATTTAATTAACTTGTTTCGAACTAGTCATTCTGTTATGATTTTCACAAAAATCAATTACTAAATAGTGTCAAAATTGACATAAAATAGTTTTTAAAACAAATATTATATTATTAATTGTTATTTTATTCCTAAAAATCTAAGGTTCGGAAAAATTACTTATATAAGGTTATATATATTAATAATAAACAACTTGGGGTTCGTTTGGCTTGATATATTAAGTTTGTTAAACTTATAGTATAAGAAAACACGAAGACACGGTAAAAGTTAAATTATCTAACTTAAAGTTAAATCTAAATGATAAGGTTAAAATTGATACCTAAACTTGTCTAAATTCTATTGGATGAGAGTATTTCGACCCATCCCCACCTTATCCTCTAAATAAATCAATTTGGAACTATTTAAAACCGAAATTGACTTTATAATAAAATAATATTTTTTGTTATTCCAAAGGTGCCCCTCTCCTCCCTTATAAAAGGGAACCTCCTCCCTCTCTTCCTCACACCACTTTGAGCCTTCAAGCTCGGCCAACCCCTTCCACTTTCTCCTATACACTTCCCTAGAGACATCCTAGAGGTCCTGGTCTTCTTCAAAGACCAATTTTAGTGCCCTAAAAGAAGGTCTCAAAGAAGCACTTCAAAGAAGAGGTAATGTCCGTTACCGATTCTTTCATCTTTATTTCTTCTTCCACTTCTTATTCTTTAGTTGTTTCATTATGAAGTAATAACATCAGTATCACTCATATACTGATATGTTATTATAAGTATGAAACAACCCTATTTCACCATCTATCCATCCTACGGAAAAAGAAATCACTGCGCGTGCGTACGTACGGAATACCGTCTCCACGCCGTGGTGTAATCTATTTTCCACCACCACCTTACTTGGATGGGTATAATGGTGTAAATAATGACTATATATGACTATTATAAAGTTATACTTGTTCTGAAATAGTATACATACACTCCAATACAATTCCATGATCATAGGAACGATATCATCACTCGTGCGTACGTACGGAATACCGTCTCCACGATGTGATGCGACTCGTTCTACATGATCTTCATTTCATAATGATTATATAAATGAATTGAATGAATTAATATGATATATATTACACTAATACCATTCTGGAAATGAGGTATCTATAACCTAAAGAGAAGAATAATAATTTATTCGACAAAACACGCATAAGAACAAAAAGTTATAAATACCCCAATAACAAGTAGCAATGAAATATTACTACTAAGAAGCTAAGAATATGACCATATATGATATCATAAAAATAAGTATGATTCTGTAATAAGTCAATAACATTATTTAAATCATTATACAAGAGGTTCGGACACGTACAAAGCATATCGGACCTAAGGTAAGGGAAAATCTCACAATCTCAATTTTTATCCGAGATTGTTTATACTTTGGTATTTACTGGGGTGTATTTTATTATCCACATACATGTTACCTAAATATGTAATGTTATTTCCATACACCTACAATTGTTTAAATTCAAATTTACCCTTCGGTGAGTTTTTAGTAAAAGATATGAAAGGAATCTTTTGTCATTTTTCGTACGAGGTGCTTTTTGACTTTTCTGACAAAAGTACGAGAAGAATGTTTTTTTAACTCATACGCCATGAATGGATTTTTAAAACATTATTTCCAAGAAGCTTCCCTTATAAGTTTTCAAGTTTATTTTTAATCAACTTCTTTTAGTTATAATTTTATGAAATGTTAATAAATGAAAAGTGTTTTTGAAGTAGAATGGATATTTTCCTCAAGAATGGAGTTCAAGTGTTTTATCAAAATTATTTTCCATCTAAGATAATAAAGGGTTCTGTTTTTATACCTATTATTACATTGATTTGATTATGTTGTGATGGAATTATTTTTATAAATTCCTTTATCTTATATGAATTGTTTTATGATGTCATGATGTTTAAGATTCCCATTTTTATTACATGGGTTATGCAATGATGTATGATTTATGATTTTGTGGCACACATAAGAATGGTATCATTATGAGATGGGTGGGACCTATATCTCCCTCCAATGAATTGGGTAAAGATTTTATATCTCATGAGATAGACATGGATGGAACGGTAGGTTATACCGGTTCAGTGAAACAGGACTGAAACGGGGAGTGAACTCAGTTCAGAAATGGACTTTGTCCACTAAGATAGTCTTGGCAATGAGTCTTGACTAATAAGAAATGATTCTCTATGATTATGTGTGTATTACACAAAGTTTCATGTTTTAAGTTATGATTATTGGGATTCCATTTCACTACTATGATTTATCCCATGTTATGAAATTATGCTCTCTTTTGCAGGTTAAGATTTCCAAAAGTTATGTTCTTATGAATATGATGTGATTGATATTTCTTTCGTTTACCCTTATTGAGCATTTGAGCTCACCCTTTTGTATGTTTTCTTTCCCCAGGTCAGGAAGAAGGTTATTAAGTAAGATTTTCCAAAAGGGACTATAGATATGATGAAATAAATGGGAGATAGTCTAGACACTTTATGAACCAGTTGTTTATGTTTCCCAGTTTCTAAAGACACTATACCTATACGGTCCTTTCGTGGTTTTGTTATATGATGTAATAAGTATGCTTCAATTTTGAAGTATTAACAATGTATGTAAAGTATGGGTCGTTATACATCATCATGTGAAGAATACATTGTTTTCATGAGTAGTAAAACATTTAATTTAGATTATGTTAATATAATAGAAAACACATAATATTATGAAAAAGATCACATTATATTAAAAAACATTGTAACCTTCTCATTGATCTCTCTTTCTTTTTTTAAATTTTAAAGGAATTTTGATCCTCTATCTAAAATCAAAATCCCCTCTTTGTGGTCCCCTCTAACATACATGAAATTTTCTACATTGGGACCACCATGAACTGATTATGATCTTCCAATTAAAATGTTATCCTTGATTGAATTTTCATCTAACCTTATAGTTGTGTTAGTCACCAGCAGGAAAATCAACCAATTATTGTTTTTTGGATCTAAGACATAAAATACTTGAACTATTTGTGATTTCATTATGAAGGGATCATCCTTTTCTCCTTCCACATTGAAATTCACCTTCACGAAGCCCATTTCATCAACTTTCACTGCATTCCTATTTTCAGACCATTTTTAACATAAAATTAGCACTTGAAACGTTATATAATCCAACTCATATATCTATTTGATAATGATAAAATATGAAATATTTGAATAAATTGGATTTCTATCCTTAGAACCAAATATGTGCATTGCTTCCACCACAAGCATAAATCCATTTTTTTCATCATACTACAGCCATCGTGTTCTTTTCTATAGAATATATAACCATTAATTACAAAACTAGTGTAAGATATAACATGTACATTTGGTCCCCTAGCTATCCACCAAAGTTGTTTGAAAATTGAATTCAGGTTTTCAGATAACTCTTTATAAATATGATCTCAGAACCATCCTATAAACCTTTGATTATGTGTCTTTGATATCAATCCTCCATCCCTTGATGGATTCAAATATATACGAATTGTATTTTGGGATTCAATGTATGGATCAAAATCTTCACTATTATAAAATATAAAGGTGTGATTTCCCCCACTCTGTGATGGAAATTATAACAACATCTCTTCCAAAATTACCTTTGACCATAAGTTATCCTCTATGAAGAGACTTTGGAAGATCGATGTTATCAAAATATGATAGGTAATCAGTACAAAATTCAATAGATTCTTCAAAAATATATCATTCTGCAATAAAAACTTCTGGCCAACTTATATTATTTACATACACTTTCAAAATATTTATATATCGTTCAATGAGGTACAACCATCTGTAATAGATAGGACCATATAGTTAAACTTCTTTAACCAATTGAACCATCAGGTGGACCATTATATCAAATAATTATGATGGTAAGAACATCTATAATTCACATAATATGATTGAAACCTTCTTATTCATGATTAAAAACTTCACCAAGTATATAACTTTACTATATATGTCTTTGAAAAGGAAGAAGAGTCTAGTTTATGTATGTCATACATTTTTAGAAAGAATGAAAAGTAAAGTGATGAGCATTAAATCTTGCATAAAAACATGATAGTCATGTGATTTTAGTCCCTATAACTTCAAATTATTCATTGAAATGACATTATTTATATTTCATGAATAACCCTCTTGAAATTTTACACCATTAAGAAAAATGAAAATTTGTGATTTTTCCTGTCAAGATAGAGTGTAAGTTATTAGAGGAATATAAGTTCACCCTTTACCATTCACCATTTCCAACTCTTCCTTTATCCTTATGTCAATCATGTCCAACCTAGCCTTAATACCATATTTTGTTTTTTTAGGAACATTTAGTAACATGCCAATAACACTATCAAATAAATTTTTTCTACATTCATGACATCAAGAAAATTTCTTCCATATAAAAAATTCCAATATAGTAATTCAAAGAAAATTGATCTCTTTTTCCATCTTGATTTCATAAGGATTTTCAAAAATGGTTTACTAAAAACATTTTCAATATCTTTTACTTTATAAAAAAATTGATCACCCATTAGAAGAGACAATGTGGTACTTATTTTGGTATTCCAATCTAATTTTTTATCCAAGATCGGTATTTAGGTCATTGAGGTAAAAAATTATGATGAATTAAAAACACAGTCTTCAAGGAATGTTTCAACTGAACTGAGTGTGTGCATTATTCATGAATATGATGCCCCAAAATTCCATTAATGTTACAGCCTAACAAATTTCCATAAGCAGGAAAGTAATTTATCATCCCATATAACATGGACCTCAATGTAAATTATTCACTTTTATGAGAATCATACATTGTAACACCTATATCCCACATCAATTTTAGATATTCGATCAATGGCGCCAAATAGACATCAATATCATTACCATGATGTTTTGTTCCAAATATAAGAAAAGAAAACCTAATGTATTTTCGCTTTATGCGTAACCATGGTAAAAAGTTATAATTTACCAACACGATGGGTCATGTACTGTGAGTACTACTTTGTACACCAAAAGGATTTATACCCTCTATAGATAATGCAATATGGAATTTTATTGGATCATTTACAAATTCAGGATACTCATAATCAATTTTCTTCTACTAAGGAGATTCTTCTAGATGATGTAGTTTCCCATCTTTAATTCTTATATCTACATTCCATGTCAATTATCTTGTGGTTTCTTGAAATCCATATAGTATTATAAACCATATAATGATAAGAAAGTACCATAACTTTCAAAGGACTTTATTCCTATTTCTTTTATCGATCTACGCCACACTTAGGTAATTTTATAAGTGATTCATGGTCCTTGAAAAACAATATTAAATCATTTTTTCAAGCATGTATTTGTTTAAAGATCATGACCATTGAACATAGAATTTATTTAGCAACATATGTCTGACAAGGAAGTTCATTTTCTTATAGTAACATATCATTTAGAAGACCAAGTAGTTCTATAAAGTTGGTGTTGCTCTCTTTTCTTCCATCTTTCAAATTATATAACTTCAATATAACTGAAAAATGTTGTGTATTTAGTACAACAAGTATACAATGGTCTCTTAGCACAATAATTGGACTTCTCAAACAACTTTTTAAAATCATGAAGGTCATCTTAAATTTACATTATCATTTCTTTCATATGATAAACATCATCATTTACACTGGTATTCATATCAAATTATCCATAAACCACGGTATCATACCAATCAGTGTGAACATTTAGTCTTTTCTTATGTTTAGTCTAATATTTATAGCTCTGGTCTATTCTGTGACAAATAAAATGTTCTTACAACTCTTTTGGACTAATATTTCTTGTATAAAAACAATATAAACATAGAAAAAGGATTTGAGAAGTGTCGTATGCATGCTCTATTGTAAACGTAATGGACTCTTTAACTCCATCTCCATACTATGTTTCTATAAAATTAGCGTGAATCCATTTTTGATTCATATCCATGCCATTAGGTTCATAAAATATTCATAATAAAAGGATAAATTTATAGATAATTCTCATAAGGAAAACCCAACATTTTATTATTTCAAACAATTTTAGTATGCTTTGAAGTAAATGGTTAATTTGATTTAAGAAAAGAATTACTCCATTGGCGGTTGGTGTTATCCTCTGAATTCATCCAAAATGATCACTAGTACCCAATGTGGGATGACTACTGCTCAAAGTAGTTCAAATAACATAGGTTCATGTCTAGAAGAGATGGGGGAAGAGTCTCAAGAAAAAATGTAGTAATAACTATTCAAGAGATGAAGATGATGAGGATGAAAGTTTTCTACTTAAATCTAAATGTTGTTAGGCTAGGAGTTGGTGAAGAACCAGACAACATTTATTATTTTGTTTCCTAAATATGAAAAAAGAAACATTATCAGTATGATCCCTTTAGGGGGATCCTTGATTTGTGCGACTGTGAGAAGGCTTGGTTGGATGTTCTTACACACACTCATGCTAAGATAGTCATTTCAGTTTCAACATTCAAATAAAGCCTTCAATTACTCCATGAAAAGAAAAATGCCTTTGGTATGAGGACTAAATTTCATAAGCTCTTAGCTTCCCATGACAAAATGGTGGTAATTCTAGGATGGTTTTTGTAACCTTTCTAGGTTGGATTCCAACAAATGGGAGGAGTTGAAGTCTATTCATTTATTCACTTGGTATGTGATGGTCCAGGTGGTGTTTCATTAGAAGTTTGTGTGGATATTTAAATGTGTGAAAAATTTCAGGTGACCTTCACTTTTCAGGGGACAAATGTCACATATTATTAATTCAAAGATCTAGAAAAAGTAGCAAGCAATTGATATCATATGGTACATTTGACCACTGACAAATATCATTCAACCCTTGATCTTTCTTTCCTTTAATTATGACATCTCACTAATGATAGGTAGCCACTTCAAACATGAATTTTTCCTCTCATTTATTCCCATTTACCATATTCCAATACACTTTACATCATAAATAAAGTTCTTTAAAATCATTATTTCATGTACAATTAAGTTATGTGGTTATTTTTTTTATAATTTGAAAGGCTCTGTCATGGGCGCTTTCAAATGATGTTTGATTTTGGGTTACTTAGGTACAGTAGAGTGGTTGACTAAGGTCGTCTCTCAAAGGAGGAAGTAAATTAAAAAAAATTCTTAAAGGTATTCTAAAAATAAAATAAAATATAATAAAAACACTACTTGAAAGTATGGGGGGTTGTTTATTGTTTATAAAACTAGAAGAATTTTTTTGGAAGAAGATTGCATTTTTTTTGTTTTTAATTTTGAAATGAAATTCAACGCAACAAGAAGATGTTTTTTTAGAAAAAATTTAAAAGGCATAATCGATCTAACTCTACCTATTCATTTACTTATTAATAATTATCATTTAAATTAATATCTACTTAATTATTATCCTCTAATTTTTTAACCCCTGAACCCTACAAGAATTAAATTTACCACAAATATGAAGAGAATTTAACCTGAAGCTATCTTCAGAACATGCAATCGCAGCACCCTGCTTTGATTGATGATCTAATGATAGCTTAAGTTCAGTGGTAAATTAAGGCACATTTACATTCTGGAAAATGAGAATGAATTGATCTTAGTTATTATATTTTAACTCTACAAATTTATCCCGTGTGGTCTTGTTTTACTGATTAAGTTTGTGCTCTCACAACTTACACAATGATCGACCCCGCGTGTTTTTGTGTAAATTGTTCAATTGATTACTTAGTTTCTTATAATTTAAAAACTAAATTCATGGATCATATTAATTTAATTACAGTATCTCAATGATTCAAAATAATTAAATGAAGAGGGTATAATATAAATCGATCACTAAGAGAACTACTCTTCCATGGGCGGTGTGGTCATCGTGGAGACGTTTTGCATGAGCAAAGGATTGAAAGGGTAGAACCCAATCTCATCTCCACTCTTGATTTAAACCCAAATATTATGAGTAAATAATAAGATAATTTAACAAAACATAATAAAATAGAATAAATAAAATAATAACAAAGAAGTTTATTACACAAATGAAAACATTACAACATGAAGAAGAGAAGAAGGCTTCGATGAGGAGATACTTTCTTCAAGAGATAACCCTATTACAATGGTTGTATAATTTGGGTGAAACCAATTCTCATATTCCTTAAATATCCTAATTCACTTCCAAACCCCAACAAAATTAGAAAAAAAACCCATTTATAGAGTGTTGAGGAGGCAAAGTTCAAAGTGGTTTCAAGTGTGAATGGGGAATCTTGGGAAAATATTTTCTACCAACTTGAACCGCTTATTTTACCACAAAAACGCATGAATAATCTGTACTTTCAGAAGTATTATTCGTTATAAAATTACTCATAGATATCCTCTAAAAATTTGGGCCTAATCCAAGTAGAGATGAAGAAGTTATGGCCCAAATATCGAACCCATGTCCAATCTGACGAGTCCAGCCCAACTTTGACTTCATGGCCCATTTTCACCAACCAAATGCATGATTTAGCTCTAATGTCCTAAATGAAAGTTGTATAAAATTATGTCAGGAACACATTTAAAAAATATTAAGTTCAAATAATTCAAATAATATTATTTATGTTCGAAATACTACAGTGAATATGTAAAGGCTAAAACTGGAATTTTCATCAAATTTTCAAATGAATGATCTAATCCCAAATATTCCATAAATGAACATATTTTCCACAATGTGAGGAAATTATATCATTTATTATCAATAAAATATTCAATAAAATTGTGTTTTATCAACTACCACACACTTACCCTTTTTCACTCCTGGGAAAAACCTCATATCATGTATTCGAAAAAATTGTGACACATATGCATATTCAAATTTCTCAATCCACAGTGAAAATATAGGCAAAGTAAGAATAAAATAAAGATTTGATATCAATAAATTTTAAATTTAATGTATCATAAATTTTTTCAAAACAAAATCCAGTGAGATTCATAACACCAATCATAGCGAAATAGTTCATGGTTCTACCATGCCACTAATTCTCCGCATGTGTGTGTGCCAACCATTCCAAGCTTGTCTCTCCACCCTTTATCTAGTATATTTAGGTCAATAAAAACTTTTATTCTTACTTGATTCTATTCCACTGAACCTATTCAACATCCTTTGCAATCAAATTCCAAAACCCAATCATTTAAGCATTCCTAGAAGTCAAACCATGAGCTCCCGACCTAAATATCCCCACATGTTGTACATTTCTTCACTCCCCTCTTTATTGACTGTTTTTTTTGTTTTTTTTTTGAATTTTTTTAGAGGTAGTACAACATTTTTATATTAGGTGCACACACATAGGTCAATCTGGTACATTGATGGAAACAATCGAAAGAGAAAAAAATGTATGGAGAGACCATGTTATAAGCAAAAAAGGATTACTTACCCTGAATATACATTCAATTGGGTAAGAGAAACTCACAAGTCATGATTGTGTGAAAAATTGTGTGGAGAAATAAATGACACAATTTACCATGAATAAATATCACAAATAATGATGTCAAAATCTAAAAGGTTTTATAATTACAAAACCATTCATATCATCGATGACTTCAATTTTTATAAAAGTCAACCCTTGATGATGAAATATTACTCATACTTATCATTCTGCCAATGAATTTTGAAAACATGAATTTTCCATATGTTCCACATGAGAATGTTACATGATATATATATATAGGGTTTTTTTATAAAAAAATTAATGAAAAAATTAATAGAAAATACACACAAATAAAAATTCTAAATATCTACCCCAAAATGTTTTCCCCTCCCCCTCACTTAAAATATTGCATTGTCCTCAATGTGAACCTATGAGATGATATGTGCACATGAAAAGCATAATTTTAAATAGTAAAAATAATATAAAAGTGAAATGGTTAGAAATAGCTTGATATGCTCAAGTGATAATGGGGTCATGCAGTGTGATGAAATCCGCTGCATCAGTAGAAAGTCCATCAACGTATTTCTTCAAGCATTGCCCATTGAATATGAAGCTCCTTACGGTATCCTCTTGCAAGATCTCCACTACACCATAAGGAAAAACATTAGATATAATATAAGGACCTAACCATCTGGAACGCAACTTACCAGACATCAGCTTCAGCCGTGAACTGTATAGGACTTTCTCTCCAACATGAAACTCTCTTTGTTGGATCATTCTATCATGAGATACTTTTGATCTTTCCTTTTAGATCCTTGAGTTCTCATATGAAGACAATCAAATCTCTTCAATCTCTTGAATTTGCAACTTTATTTGGATTCTAGCTTGGTCCAAATCCATATTGCATTTCTTTATATCCCAATAATCTTGATGCTTCACTTCCACGGGGAGATGACATTCTTTCCCAAAAACAATCCAAATGGGGACATACTAATGGGTGTCTTGTATGTTGTCCGATACGCTCAAAGTTCATCATCCAAGCGCTTGCTCCAATCTTTCCTATTCGGCTGCATGGTTTTCTCCAAAATTTGTTTCAACTACCTATTTGAAACCTCAACTTGTCCATTTGTTTGAGGGTGGTATTGTGTTGATGTTTTGTGTGTCACCCTATACTTCCAAAGTAGGGAATCTAAATTCTGATTGCAAAAGTGTGTCCCTTGGTCACTGATTATGGACTTTGGTACTCCAAACCTACAAAAAAATTGTGTCTTGACAAAGTCCACTACAACATGAGAATCATCAGTCCTAGTGGCTTTAGCCTCCACCCATTTACTCACATAATCGAAAATAACCAAAATATAAAAAAAATCAAAGGAACTAGGAAAATGTCCCATAAAATCGATGCCCCATACATAAAAAATATCACAGAATAGTATGGGTTGTTGGGGCATCTCATGTCTCCTAGAAATGTTCCTAGTGTGTTGGCAATGAGAGAATGACTTACAAAACACATGGGAATCATGGAATAAGCTAGGTTAATATAATATAGAGTACAAAACTTTCCTAGATGTCTGTTGGGGTCCAAATTTTCCACCACAAGCAAGTGTATGACAGAAATGTAAAATAGACTCCAACTCATGATCAAGAACACAAATCCTAATAACCTGGTCATTACACATGCGCCACAGGTATGGATCATCCCAAACATAAAATCTTGACTCACTCTTTAACTTTTGGACTTGATGTTTATTTTAAATTTGTAGGGATTTCAAAGGAAACAAGGTAGTTAACTAAATCATCATACCAAGGATGCATACCTGAAATGGAATAAAGATGCTCATCAGGGAAAGTGTCCCGAAGTGGTACCTGGTCCAAGGTGTCATCCTCTAGTGTGTGAGTAATCCTACTCATGTGGTCCGCCACCAGGTTTTCAGACCCCTTATTTTCTTTTATCTCAATGTAAAATTCTTGAAGAAGGAGCATCCATCGGATTAGTCTGGGCTTTGCGTCTGGCTTCTTCAAGAGGTACCTCAGAGCTACATGGTCAGAAAAAACAACTACTTTAGAGCCCAATAAATATGAAGGGAATTTGTATCAAGAAAATATGACAGCAAGAAACTCCTTTTTGTGGTTGTGTAGTTTTATTAGGCTGAATCCAATGTCCTTGATGCATATGAAATCAAATGTGAGCATCCCTACACACTCTGAGATAAGACAAATCCAACCATAAAGTTGGAGGCGTCACACATAAGCTCAAAAGGAAGCTCCCACCATGGAGGTTGTATGATTAGTAGAGTGGTCAGACACTTCTTTAGCTCATCAAAGGAAGTCCTACAAGAATCATCAAACAAAAAATCAGAATCCTTTTGAAGTAATCGGGACATAAGAAGAGCAATCTTACTAAAATATATGATGAAGTGCCAATAAAATATTACATGCCCTAGAAAAGATCTAACATCACGTGCACATGAAGGATATGGTAGGGAATAAATAATATCTACCTTAGATCTATCAACCTCTATCACGTGTTTTGACACTACATGCCCTAAGACAATGCCATGCTCTACCATGAAATGACACTTTTCAAAGTTCAAGGCCAGATTCTTCTCAATACAATGATTCAAAACCTTTTCCAAACTACTTATACATTCATAAAATGAGGATCCATACACTATAAAATCATCCATAAATACATCCATGCTGGTCTCAATAAAATCAAAAAAAATACTCACCATGCATCTCTAGAAGGTACCTGAGGTGTTGCAAAGTCCAAATGGCATCCTCTGGTAGGAAAACATACCAAATGGACAAGTGAATGTTGTCTTCTCCTGATCCTCCAAAGAAATAGGAACCTGAAAATATCCATAAAATCCATCCAAGAAATAGTAGTGTGTTTTCCCAGCTAATCTATCAAGAATATGATCAATAAATGGGAGGGGGAAATGGTCCTTGCGAGTGGTTTGATTTAGTTTCCTATAATAAATACACACATTCCAACTATTTTGAACCCTCATTGGAACTAACTCATCTTTCTCATTTTTAACAATTGTAACACCACTTTTCTTAGGAACAAACAAAATAGGACTCACCCACTAAGAATCTGAAATGGGATAGATTATACCTGCCTCGAGCAATTTTTCAACCTCTTTTTTAACAACCTCCAAAAGTGTTGGATTGAGTCTCCTTTGTGGATGCCTCACTGGTTTATCCCCATCCTAAAAAAGAATCCTATGTATGAAAATGGATGGGCTAATACCTGATATGTCAGCCAAGGTACACCTGGTTGCCTTAATATTCTCCCTTAAAAGATTCAAAAGTTTTTATTCATGTTCAAAAGGGATATTGTTAGCAATTATAACAAGTAATTTCTCACCACTCAACAAGTACGATTATTTGAGATTTGGTGTAAATGTCTTGAGTTCCAATGTAGGGGGTGATGTATGGATGGAGAAATTAAAGGAACTGAAATATGTGCACAATAAACATGAGTATCAGAATATACATTGTCAAAATTAGAAAATAAAGCATCAAATCCATCAGTATACTCAACATCCATGTCATAATCAGAGTTCACATGATCAAAATTAGAATATGAATCCATTTCAAAATCAAATATAAGAGATTATTGTGCATTCTAAATAGGTGTGGAAGTACTCTTAGACATCAAACTAGAACCAATACTCATAATCTCTCTAAGCATAGGACAATAAAATTCCATGGGGTTTTTATTTTTTTGGTTCAAAATGGGAGATAACAAAAGCAGAATGGTCCTCTAAGGGGTACTTCATGGAGTCCATCACATTAAATATCACAACTTCATCCCCAAACTCCATGGAAAGTGTACCCTCATTTACATTTATGATAGTTTTTTCAGTTTTGAGGAAGGTTCTACCTAAGATAATGGTATCATGAGAACTTACCCAATCATCTTCCATGTTAATCACGTAGAAATTTACTGGAAAGATCATGTCTCTTACCCGAACAAGTACATCCTTAAGGACTCCTACTGGATATGATGTAGCTCTATTTGACAACTACTATAAGGCCCCGACCTTAAACCTTACTTAATATTGAATTAAATGAATAATTCACATTGAGGATCTTTTCAGGTTTAGAGTTTTAGAGAATTAGGACATAACTATTACATCTCAAAAGATTACAAATTAGAAACTTCTACTAAGTTTCCATAAAATAAAAACTCTTAAAAAGAAACATGTATAGTTCCATGTTTTAGGTAGCATGACTTTCCCTTGATCTCATCCTTGACCCTATTCCATGTTAAGTCCTGTGAAAAACATTTCAAAAACTTGGGGTGAGCATAAAAAGCTCAGTAAGGGATACACAATGAATGAAAACTATTAGTTTTTCAAAACAACAAGTAAACCATGTATACTTTATCAAAGTAATACTTTTCACCTTTATGAAGTAGTAAAAACTCTTCACTGAATAAAAGTTCATTACTTACCCTTTTGTAACCAAAATATTACCATAAAACCCATATAAATATCACATAACATATAAAGGTAACTTGGGACATAAACATACTTAAATGGAATAACCATACGGTCGACTTCCACACATATCACTTAATGGAATAGCCATACGGCCGACTTCCATACCCAATGCATTGGAGGTTATAACATAACCACCCGTCCTGGTATTCACGGCACCACCCCTCATATGGTTTATCACGTAACCACCCATCAGATGTCCAAGTACCATTATAAAATCATAAGACATAAAACAAATATAATGGAAAGAAAACATTTCTACACTTTGATCACAATATATCGCTTAAATATATTGACATAACAAATCTATTATAAAAACCATTTTCAATACCAGAATACATAAAAGATTATATGGTATTTATTTCATTTAAAAAAAACATTACGGCTTATTGAGGAAGCCAAAGACCAAATAATACTCATGGCGGCGGAAAAGGTCGTTGTCACCGCGTATGTTAAAAGAAACATTCCTTTTTGTCGTTTAGTAAAACGCTTCGTAGAAAAAGATTAATTTTGTATTAAAGTAAAAGTCAAAGGGTTTTATACACTATATAAAATAAAGTTTTGTATAAAACAAAATATGCCTCAATGAAGGATATTGAGACGAAGTCCCTTACAAAGACGGTATCCTTGGATTAAGGATAAATCAATTACATAATTATGTGTGAAAAACGAATACACCAAATATAAGTGGATATTAAGTGTAAAACAATCAGAGGACTTTCACACATATTCATAGAACTAAATATTCAAGGAGTACAATTTTATCCCAAAGAATCAAAATTGGGTTAAGAAGTTCCCTTGCAAAAATTCGACAGCCTAACGGCGTCACTTCAAAATTCAGAAAAAGAGTTGATGAGAGATAAAAAGGGTATCTCATCACTTGGACATAAAATTTACATCAATAAGAATATAGAAGAACATATCCCAACATAATATTATGTGAATTAAAATACATAACAAAATAAGTCTTTTAAAAAGAGGAGGGTGAAAGGTTCCCTTACCGACTTGGGTAACTTTCGAAACGTACACCCCATTGAAGAAAGGTCATATAATGAATATGTAAATACCCATAAATGACATTATATTACAAGAAGATTATAATAATGGGCATTACATACACCACTCAAAGTAAATGGTGGCAAACGTAGCATAAATGTCACAGGGATAAAATTGAGATGAAAAATCCCTTATGAAAACTCGGCAGCCTAACGACGCCACTTAAAACTTCCAAAAATGGATTTATGAGATAAAATAGGGTCTCTCATAATATGAACATAAAAATTACAGTATGAGGAATATTAAATAGCATCCCCAAACATAATAAATATGAGCTTAAAAGAAATGACATAAACGGGAGTACTTAAAAAGAAAGAGAGAGGTTGGATCCCTTATGAAAATCCGGTAGCCTAACGGCGCCACTCAAAACATCCAAAATGGATTGATGAGAGAAAATAGGGTCTCTCATCATATGAACATAAAAATTAAAGTATGAGTAATATAAAATAACATCCCAATCATAATAAAGATGAGCTTAAAAGGAATGACAGAAAAGAGTGTACTTAAAAAGAAAGAGAGGGGTAGAATCCCTTACCTCGTGTCCGACATGACTCGATCGTTCTTTAATCTCCTGAATAATAAAATTTTGTCAATTTATAATTTCTTAAGGAACTCCTTTAAAGATTATTATTCTGTTCATATCACATATTATAAGGTTATAATAATTGGTTAATAAAGTGAGTTCATATCAGATGTTTTTGTCGATGTTCGGTACATGAGTAAAAATTGAACTTGTTGGAAAAGAATTTTCAATGTAGTTATAGGTACATCATATCCAGAATAGTATTGATGTTTTAAATATCATATATATCCAGTATATATTAATTTTATACTATTCAATAACATTTGGAGATAAAAAATTAAAAGCACCATTCATGGAAACGGTAGGCCGTACGTACGCATGAACGCTACTTTCATTTTGTGTCATATTAATGAAAGTAAAACAAAATGAGAGATATACATATTATAATTCCAGAATGATATCATTCATTTAGATGTAATATATTACATATATATCCATTATATATATGTACTTATAATAGTGCATAAAATTTGGAGATAAGAAATGAAATGTACCGTTCATGGAGACGGTAAGCCGTACGTACGCATGAACGCTACATTCATTTCTTTTTTTGTATTAAATGGAATTAAATAATAATTATATAAAGGTATATTATAATTAAAGTAGGATATCATATGTAATAACATTAATTCCATCCTTTATACGTCCCACATATGGCATTAACGAATCAAATCACTTTGAGGGGGTGGTAGTCCGCACTTTCTAAAATGAAGATATCGCGTTTACCCATAATGGAAACCATAAAGGTATGCCATAAATGAAAAATAAAGAAGCTTGAGGAAAACATAAACATATTATATATCATATGTAAATATATTTACATCTTAATGGACACCTTTGAAGGTGTTAAAATAATATTGAACAATCATCGTTTCATGAGGCAGTAATTCGCCATCCACAGAAACAGTATGTTCTTTAAACATTAGATGGAGGTGTGTGAAAGTATATCTCGAATCCATCTTATAACAACATCCTAGTATATTTAATATAATGTTGTTTTTACAAAAAAGGTAATAAAAAGAGTTTAGGGGTTTGGAGAAGAAAAATAAAACAAAAGAACACAAGGGAAGACATTACCTTTAAATCGGGTAACTCTCTTTGATTTGAGCTCAAAGGATTCCTTGGAAAGGATTCTGCCCAAAGTGAGGCTTAAATAATTAATAGAGGGATGTGGAGAGATGAAATTGGTAGGGTTTGGACGATCCAAAGGCTTGATAGGTGTGTGTAAGGTGGTAGAGGTGGGGGCCTTTTATAAGAGGAGAGGAGGGGTACTCTTGGAAAGTTATAAAATATTACTTTATTATAAAATGATTTTCTGATTTAAAAGGTCCCAAAAGGATATATTTCGAGGATAAGGTGATAAGGTTTCGAAATCCACCCATCCAATAGGTTTGTTACAAGTGTAATACTTAGATTTCACCCTATCTTCTCATTTTATTTAAATCGTTCATTTATGAGATAATCATTGCATCATCACGGTGTCATAAATAAATTAATTTATTTAATATTTAAAAATTATAAAAAAATATCATGATGTAGGAAATCTTTTTAGATTTCTAATGAATATTTATAGTCAAAAATATGACTTGTATAAACCAATCTAAAATTTTTTTATTAAAACAACACATGTTTGTGACATTTTAATTTTAACTTTAAATAAAAAGGTATTAATGTCATTTTCTAAGAAAAGTGGCTCCATGGGGTCCCCAAGTTGACCCATGGATTTTCTTGGTCGGCCATGACTCGTCCAATGAGGGTAGGACATGTTTCTAGTTCATTTCATATTATTAAAACATTTTTTTACCTTAAACTACACTAATTACTGAAGTGCCCAGATCAGTGTGAATCACTGAGAGGGGGAGGGGGTGAATCAGTGATCCCTTAAAACTTTTTACTAATTGATTCTTATCAATTAAACCTCTATGTCTTGTTAAGGCCTCGATCCACTCTTCTTATGTCTCTCAACCTTTCCCGGATAATGCAGTAATGAAAAGGCACAGGACACAAGGATTTACAAGGTTCGGCACCAAAGGCCTACATCCTTGCCATGCTCTCCCAGCATGGATTCTCCCATTATAATCTGTTAGTATTACAATGGTCGATACAGCATCCCACCGTATCTCTCCTGAGTCCCATAGGAGGGTCTTTATACTGTGTCACACAGTGTTACCAGAGTCCCACTGGCCTGCTCCAGAATCCCACTGAAGACTTCTTCCACCCTGAGTCTCACAGGGGGCTTCTCCTGGCTCCTCGAGTCACACGAGTAGCTCTTCTTCATTTTAAGTTCTTCAAGTATCCTCAACAGCCTGGTATAAAGGCTGCTGGCCTTGCTCTTCTTCTGATCACTTGTGGTGAACAAGTCTTCTCGTCTTGCTCAGGATTTATCTCCTTCTTCTAAGGATGACCTGGCCTCTCACCAAGAATCTTCAACAGCCTCTGATAAGGTCTGCTGGTCTTTCTCACAGCTTCTGATCACATCTGTTGATCAGGGTCTTCTCAATCTCCTGAAAACTCAGACAACCAATCTCTTTAACTTCAGTCTGGCTCAGTCTCACTTCAAAACAACTTCATGCACTGAATGCATGGCAACTCTGAATCCTCATGCACTGACTGCATGGCCTTATCAAATTCTTCAAGAACTCCTGGTCTTGGACAACTCAATTTCACACAACCTGATTTATCTTTGTTAACGTGTGCATGTGCATGCATGCATGCATGCACTCCCCTTCTTCTCCTTGGTGTGATAAACCCACAATGGGTGTAAATACTTTTAGAACACACACCTTTTCTTCTTTTCCTTCACACGTTTAATTCCTTTTGATTACACACATAAATGTGTGTTATACGTTGTGTGAGTCCTCTTCTTCTTCTTCTAGGTGAACACACTTTTAGTGCACACACTAGGTTCGGCCACTTTGTTGTCTTTTTGCACACACTTGTTTCACTTTGCTCACTCTTGAGACTTGGCCTATTCTCCTCTTCTTAAGGGTGTTCTTCAAATTGCATACACAAGGTGCAAGCCTTCCTCATTTTGCACACACCCAAGGCTACGGCCTTCTCTTGTTCACTTTGCACACAAGGCACTAAGGCCTCGGCCTTCTCAATGTTCACACACGAGGCACTGCCTCGGTCTTCACTTAGCCTTCGGGCACGCAAGGTGCACAGCACAGGGGCGCGCAAGACCTCGGGACACTTGGTCGCGCAAGCCTCAACAAACCGCGAGGGCGCGCAAGGTGCTTGCGGCTGCCTCGGGTCTTCCTGTCGCGCAAAGGAAAGGCGCGCAGGGGACTTCCCCTTTCTTCTTTCGTGCAAGAAGTGCGCAAAAGGAACCAAACAGAGCTAGGGGAGCTCCGGGCTGTACTGCCGCGCAAGTGTGCGCGCAGGCTCTTCTTCGCGAGGCAAAGGTGCTCTCACGGGACTCCGGATTTTCAACAAAGGATCAGCAAGCTCAATGAGAGCCTCAAGCTCTCCTTATATAGGCAGAGGGATGCCTCAGTCCATCCGCGTGTTAAATCTTGAATCACCGAAGATTTCGGATCTTTAAAATCTTTCCAATCTTTATTTTTATCCTCGGTTCACGCGGGCTCTCCTTCTATATTTTTTCTCCTCCACGTGCATGCGACTTAGAACGCATGCACGGCCTTTATCTCTTCTATCCCATGCAAAACACGAACACACCGAGGCCTCGGCACTTCGTTTGCCTTCGGCCTTCATCGAATTCCCTCATTTGTTGCATGCACGTGTATTTTAAAGCATGGATCGGTTCGTCTTGGCCAGACGATCACCATGGACGCATTACTTCGATCGGAGGTGGCCGGAATCTCGAAATCATCCCTCAGATGGCGCCTGGTTCGTCGGAGGCTCGTGGGTGGCTTCGAGCGAGCTCGAGGTAGGAGATGGACCTGGAACCGTTGGATCGGGCGAATGAAACACATCGGACGGCCGCGATCAGAACAGAAGCGGCGCGATGCGATGAGCGGCGGAGATCAGCCGCGCGATCACTCGGACGGCCAGGATGCGCTCCTGGAGATTTTTCCGCATCCCACATCGAAACGGGGCGCGGTTTTGCCGCGGCTTATAAACCTAGCGCTGCCGCTCAACTCTCAGTTGCACTTATCCCTCCACGGTGCCGCCCCGCACCGTGTTCTCCCTGCGGGCGCGCTCTGCGCCCACTCTGCTCCCTGCGGGCGCGCCACTGGCGCCCACTATGCGTGCCCTCGGGCGCGCGCGCTGTGCGGGCTTCACCACCGTGTAGCCTCGGGGCTTATACACGGCCCCGACCTTCCTGCCTCAGGGATATGCTGCCTTGGCCTGAGGGTTCCCCATGGGCGTGGTGACCTCGAGTCCCACATGAGCCTTGGGTGATGACCCTCGGCTGGCCTTCCTTGGTGGCAATTTTTTGCTAAGTAAAACACTTAGGACTTTGTATAAAAACAAAGTAACCAAGTGAAAATGCCAAGTGCCACTCAAGCCATTTCTTCTCCACTTCTTCTATTCTTCTTCTTAAGAATTCCATTACTTCTCCTCATATGATCTTCACTTAGGATATGGAATTCAAAAGGTTCATCTTCATCAACCGAACTCCTGAATCACTTAAAATCTCCAATGAGCTTCATTGATCAAATCAGAGATCAATTGGATCTTCTTCACATTCACATGCACTAAGTGTTAGCGCATGGACTTCATTAATCCACTTCATCCACTTAGAAGTTGTGGATGGATCCCTTTCATCTCCTCATGCATTGTCAATACAATGCATGGTCTTCTAAAGCCTGTTGTGACATTGTATCCAGTTGATACAAGTTCTTTGAACTTAAAGATCAGTTCAACAATCGTCTGATTTTCATAGAGAATGTTTCAACCACAACATCCTATGTCACTTAGTGAATCTCCTAAGTGACATGCATCTTAGTACCATGGCCATTCTCCTTCATCACCATCACCATCACATCCTTTTTCATTCACATATTGAAACTCCTTGACATCCATCCATTCATTCCTTGACAACAACATACCTCATTGACAACAAATGCAACACAGTGCACTTCAATCTCCCCCTTTGTATTTGTTGTCAATACACTTCTTCAGCACATATGAATGGGTCAATATGTGTGCCAATATTTTCTCCCCCTTATTGGCAATCAAATTCAAAGGTGTGGTGTGGTTCTCTTCAAAAATAATCACTTCCTCCCTTTGAAAAGCATTGTCTTGAAAATCACAAGAGAGGGATGATGTCACATGTTCACTTGAGCAATGAACCTTTAGTAAATCATCTCTAAGTCTACTTGGGCTAACCCGATGTGGAAAACAAGAGTGATATGACCAAGGAATTCAAAGTTGTCCATAATTCTCTACACATGTGAGATCATGCTTAGGGGTTTGAAATTTTTAAGATATAACAATGAATTTGCTAAATCCTACACATACTTCACAAGACATATTAGAAAGTTCAGGTGCAAAGATAAAGCTCCCCCTTTCATCCATTTGACTTCAATCAATTCTCCCCCTTAATTGTCATGATGAATACAATTAAGAAACAAGGGATGAAAGTATGATTGGAATACCTTCAGCTTTTCTCAAGATGGTATTAATCTCAGAATCCCATCTTCTTCTGATTGGCTCCCCCTCAAGGGGTGCACTCCATTCTTTCTAAACCATCCTCCAGCTGAGAATGATCATCATCTTCAATTCCCTGCAATGTCAGCACATGTAAATACAAGTGATTAGGGAATAAGATGGAACCTCCTTGGTTCATCAATGTGAACAACAAGGTTGAGAAGATTATCTCAACCGAGATGTCCCATTTTCACCAGTCTTCACACTTGCACGTTTGATCTTCATTGATGATTGTGCTGGTGTGGTTCTCAATACATCTTCATGTGAAATCTTCTTCTTCCCTTTTGCCTTAGCAATTGCCAGAACTTCATCTTCAGCTCTTTGTAGATCTTTGGCAAGTTGAAACTGATTTGGCCATATGATTAACAAGTCATTTGGAAGTGGGGCCTCAGTTCTGGAAATTCCACATGGTTCTTTTGATGCTATCAATCTACCTTTCTTAGGCAACTTGTTTTCAATCAATCCCTTCTGCTTCTTTTGGATTGATTGTCTGTTTGAGTGCAGTTGGCTTCTATTAAATTTCATGTCTTGTTTACAAAGATCCATGGTATGGCCATTCTTTCCACAGTAGAAGCACTTCTTGGTGGTCCTTCTGGATGCATCACCCTTCTTGGATTTAGACTCCAAGGACTTCTCTTCCTTTTTCAACATCTTCTTGGGAGCATTGTCACCTCTCTTCTGTTTGCTTCCCAAGGATTCTTTCTGAGCCAGGTTCTGTGATCTTTTCTTCTTTTGAGCTCTGGATACAGTTGGAGATTGACATGTATCTATTTGACCACTTTTTCAATCATCCCAGATATTGTCAAGTAATCCAAATCTATTTGCAGTAAACAGATGTATCTGGACCTGTGGATGTTGCTTCTTTTCTTCTGGCTTGCTCCCCCTTGGCATGGGCTTCCTTTGTGCTTTCACATTGAGAGGATTGTACCAACAATCATTTGCACAATGCCCATACTTGTTACAACACCAACACTGACCCACAAATCTTGACCTCTTCAGTCCTTCTGATTGTTGGGTACTTGTCTTGAATTGTTGTGCTGCTTCAGGAGAGCTCTGCTTCTTCATTTTCTTCATCCATACTTGTTTGGAATTATTTTTCCATCCTGCACTTTTTGTGGAAACACAATTAGAAGCATGAGTACAAGATGGTATGGATGGTACCTTCTTTCTAGAAGATGTTTCCCTTTTATTAGAGGATGTCTTTCTTTTAGAATCATCCTCTTCAAAGCACACTTGTGTAGCAACATTTCTCCTTTCAGCTGACTGGGAGGCTTCAGCTTTGGGTGATTGCAGATTTTTCAATATCACCTCCAGTTCAAAGCATTTCATGTTGAGGGAGTTCTTCTCATCCTCAACCAATCTTAGCCTTCCTTACCATTTATCTTCCAGCTGCTTCATCTGGTCTTCATGCACCTTATTCATTTCTAGCAATGAATTGTCAAGCTCCTTCACCATTTTGACTTTGTCTTCGAGTTGAGCATCTCTGACATTCATTGACACTTTGTGAAACTTCTCCAGTGCATGGAAAACTTCTTTGATCATTATCATAAAGATTTCTTTCTCAGAAAGGCTTCTTTGCAATTCTTCAGTAGTGTCTTCATATCTTTCATTGCAAAGAGAAACTGTTTCATCTTTAGCCTTCACCAGCTTTCTGAGAGTGTTGGTTATGCCAACCCTTTTAGCCAATTGACTTTCCATTATATTGGCTTCTTCTTCTAGCTGTAATTTTTCTTCTTGAAGATCAAGGATGCCTGTAGCTATACACATTGCCACTTCCTTGGGGACAGTATTCTGAAGATATTCGATTGCACTTTGAAGATCTTTCATTGTTCCAACTTCATCACAGCTAGGACAGGCTTTCTTCATCTTCTTGGCCTGTTTCTTCTTTCTATTTTTCTGAGTCTTGGCAGATATCTCTATTTGAGGCTGGTCGCTCATTTCCTCAAATCTTCACTTCATAAAGACTCCCTTGTATCTTTTAGAGGTAACCTTCCCTCTGATACCAATTGAAGTGCCCAGATCAGTGTGAATCACTGAGAGGGGGAGGGGGTGAATCAGTGATCCCTTAAAACTTTTTACTAATTGATTCTTATCAATTAAACCTCTATGGCTTGTTAAGGCCTCGATCCACTCTTCTTATGTCTCTCAACCTTTCCCGGATAATGCAGTAATGAAAAGGCACAGGACACAAGGATTTACAAGGTTCGGCACCAAAGGCCTACATCCTTGCCATGCTCTCCCAGCATGGATTCTCCCATTATAATCTGTTAGTATTACAATGGTCGATACAGCATCCCACCGTATCTCTCCTGAGTCCCACAGGAGGGTCTTTATACTGTGTCACACAGTGTTACCAGAGTCCCACTGGCCTGCTCCAGAATCCCACTGAAGACTTCTTCCACCCTGAGTCTCACAGGGGGCTTCTCCTGGCTCCTCGAGTCACACGAGTAGCTCTTCTTCAATTTAAGTTCTTCAAGTATCCTCAGCAGCCTGGGATAAAGGCTGCTGGCCTTGCTCTTCTTCTGATCACTTGTGGTGAACAGGTCTTCTCGTCTTGCTCAGGATTTATCTCCTTCTTCTAAGGATGACCTGGCCTCTCATCAAGAATCTTCAACAGCCTCTGATAAGGTCTGCTGGTCTTTCTCACAGCTTCTGATCACTTCTGTTGATCAGGGTCTTCTCAATCTACTGAAAACTCAGACAACCAATCTCTTTAACTTCAGTCTGGCTCAGTCTCACTTCAAAACAACTTCATGCACTAAATGCATGGCAACTCTGAATCCTCATGCACTTACTGCATGGCCTTCTCAAATTCTTCAAGAACTCCTGGTCTTGGACAACTCAATTGCACACAACCTGATTTATCTGTGTTCACGTGTGCATGTGCATGCATGCATGCATGAACTCCCCTTCTTCTCCTTGGTGTGATAAACCCACAATGGGTGTAAATACTTTTAGCACACACACCTTTTCTTCTTTTACTTAACACGTTTAATTCCTTTTGATTACACACATAAATGTGTGTTATACGTTGTGTGAGTCCTCTTCTTCTTCTTCTAGGTGAACACACTTTTAGTGCACACACTAGGTTCGGCCACTTTGTTGTCTTTTTGCACACACTTGTTTCACTTTGCTCACTCTTGAGACTTGGCCTATTCTCCTCTTCTTAAGGGTGTTCTTCAAATTGCATACACAAGGTGCAAGCCTTCCTCATTTTGCACACACCCAAGGCTACGACCTTCTCTTGTTCACTTTGCACACAAGGCACTAAGGCCTCGGCCTTCTCAATGTTCACACATGAGGAACTGCCTCGGTCTTCACTTAGCCTTCGGGCTCGCAAGGTGCATGGCACAGGGGCGCGCAAGACCTCGGGACACTTGGTCGTGCAAGCCTCAACAAACCACGAGGGCGCGCAAGGTGCTTGCGGCTGCCTCGGGTCTTCCTGTCAAGCAAAGGAAAGGCGCGCAGGGGACTTCCCCTTTCTTCTTTCGCGCAAGAAGTGCGCAAAAGGAACCAAACAGAGCTAGGGGAGCTCCGGGCTGTACTGCCGCGCAAGTGTGCGCGCAGGCTCTTCTTCGCGAGGCAAAGGTGCTCTCACGGGACTCCGGATTTTCAACAAAGGATCAGCAAGCTCAATGAGAGCCTCGAGCTCTCCTTATATAGGCAGAGGGATGCCTCAGTCCATCCACGTGTTAAATCTTGAATCACCGAAGATTTCAGATCTTCAAAATATTTCCAATCTTTATTTTTATCCTCGGTTCACGCGGGCTCTCCTTCTATATTTTTTCTCCTCCACGTGCATGCGACTTAGAACGCATGCACGGCCTTTATCTCTTCTATCCCATGCAAAACACGAACACGCCGAGGCCTCGGCACTTCGTTTGCCTTCGGCCTTCATCGAATTCCCTCATTTGTTGCATGCACGTGTATTTTAAAGCATGGATCGGTTCGTCTTGGCCAGACGATCACCATGGACGCATTACTTCGATCGGAGGTGGCCGGAATCTCGAAATCATCCCTCGGATGGCGCCTGGTTCGTCGGAGGCTCGCGGGTGGCTTCGAGCGAGGTCGAGGTAGGAGCTGGACCGGGAGCCGTTGGATCGGGCGAATGAAACACATCGGACGGCCGTGATCAGAACAGGAGCGGCGCGATGCGATGAGCGGCGGAGATCAGCCGCGCGATCACTCGGACGGCCAGGATGCGCTCCTGGAGATTTTTCCGCGTCCCACATCGAAACGGGGCGCGGTTTTTCCGCGGCTTATAAACCTAGCGCTGCCGCTCAACTCTCAGTTGCACTTCTCCCTCCACGGTGCTGCTCCGCACCGTGTTCTCCCTGCGGGCGCGCTCTGCGCCCACTCTGCTCCCTGCGGGCGCGCCACTGGCGCCCACTATGCATGCCCTCGGGCGCGCGCGCTGCGCGGGCTTCACCACCGCGTAGCCTCGGGGCTTATACACGGCCCCGACCTTCCTGCCTCAGGGATATGCTGCCTTGGCCTGAGGGTTCCCCATGGGCGTGGTGACCTCGAGTCCCACATGAGCCTTGGGTGATGACCCTCGGCTGGCCTTCCTTGGTGGCAATTTTTTGCTAAGTAAAACACTTAGGACTTTGTATAAAAACAAAGTAACCAAGTGAAAATGCCAAGTGCCACTCAAGCCATTTCTTCTCCACTTCTTCTATTCTTCTTCTTTAGAATTCCATTACTTCTCCTCATATGATCTTCACTTAGGATATGGAATTCAAAAGGTTCATCTTCATCAACCAAACTCCTGAATCACTTAAAATCTCCAATGAGCTTCATTGATCAAATCAGAGATCAATTGGATCTTCTTCACATTCACATGCACTAAGTGTTAGCGCATGGACTTCATTAATCCACTTCATCCACTTAGAAGTTGTGGATGGATCCCTTTCATCTCCTCATGCATTGTCAATACAATGCATGGTCTTCTAAAGCCTGTTGTGACATTGTATCCAGTTGATACAAGTTCTTGGAACTTAAAGATCAGTTCAACAATCGTCTGATTTTTATAGAGAATGTTTCAACCACAACATCCTATGTCACTTAGTGAATCTCCTAAGTGACATGCATCTTAGTACCATGGCCATTCTCCTTCATCACCATCACCATCACATCCTTTGTCATTCACATATTGAAACTCCTTGACATCCATCCATTCATTCCTTGACAACAACATACCTCATTGACAACAAATGCAACACAGTGCACTTCAATTACCTCTAATCGCGATTAAAACATAAAAGTTACTATTCACCAAAAAAATTATTTTAATCCCATTGAACAAAATTTTACTTCTTAATTACAACCATGTATGTCAGATTTTTGAAATTCAAAACACAGAGGTGGTAAAATTTCATTTAAATGAAAAATCAGTTTTTTAAGTACGACTTTGTGGTTTCACTATTCATCAAAAATTGATGTTTTCCAGAAAAATACCAAAAATTCTCCCTAAGATATATTTGATATTCCAAATTCAAAAATGATGTCTATTTTACAAAATTCAAAACATATAAGTTACATTAATTAATTTAATAATTAATTCCCGTTGTCAGAGCAAATAGCGTGTTTTTATGAAACAATAAGTATCAAAAGATTGACACTAGTTTAAGTCCAATTTCAAGATGAAATTAATTCCAACGACCACTATTGGATTAAATGGTAAAAATATATTCTAATTTCACTTTAAAACCAATTCAAAAGATAATCTAACCATATAAATAAATTAGATTAAAAAGAGGTTTTGAATTAAAATACAACATTTTTCACTATTCATTAAAAAAATGAACTTTATCGGAAAAATACCAAAAATTTACACAAAGTAAATTTTGATGTCCCGATTCTAAAGAATAATTTTATTTAGTCAAATATAATACATAAAATTGTCAAAAAGTGGATTTAAAAGAGGTACGCCATCAAAAGGTGGTTAATCGACCTTTTAAAGAATATTAGAATGTTTACGCTTAAAATTGGATTCATTCGCATTTTTAATCCTCTAACATTTATTGTAAAAAGTAAAAATATTTTACAAACATATATAATCATTTTGTAGTTAATTCTGTTCATTCCCGCCATTACAACGGCTAGGTGTTAACTACAATTTAAAATAATATTATTTTATTATTAGAGTGAAACGTAAGATTTCAAAGGAACTTGTTGTTGCGTATTGGGTAAGCCATCGAGCATAGCGTTACCTTTAAATTGATATTAAAATTTTACTCACAAATAGGGATAAATATAAAAATGTCATATTCTTTATTTACCTGGGGTGTTACATCCTTCCCCCCTTTTGAGAATTGCGTCCTCGCAATTTTAAAATTGGGCTCGGAAACATCATTGAAAGTCCCACATCGGAACAAGAGTCGGTAAAACAATCACTTGAAAAGAAAGAAAGGGAAGTACAGACGTCACCCGAGTTAACCCATACTAGGATTCCATGTAGGAAAACATGGATATGGAAGAAAAAGAAAAGGGCCATGTTCTGAGGGAGAGTGTTAGAAAACATGTTTAGGAGAAAGTTAACCACAAGAAAATCAGAAACTTGTGGTGGGTTAAACGGTATTCGATTCCCTAGTAGGAAAAGTTAACACACAACATTTTTGTTTTTAAGTTACTTTTCATTGAGGAATTTATTTTTGATCTTAAGGAAACATACTTACTTGTCATGTTTACTTTTAACTTTTACTAGATTTCTTACACAAACTCATTCTTTCCCCAAATGATGAGTATTTAGGAAGACTTGTTTACATTAAGAGAGCTATAATCAACTTCTTGAGAATCACCTAATCCACAAAAGAGAACTATATATTTCCCATGTCTTTAGACAAAATCCAAAACCAAAATTGTTAGTATGAGATCAGATAATCCACAAAAGTATAATCCGATATAAAAAGAAAATCTATTCTTAATCTCCAAAATTTGTCCAAAAAAACCCAAAGTTCAACGAAGACCATTCGATAAACAATTGTCCATAAAATTATTCAAAGTAAACCAAACTAAGATTGAAACCCAAATATTTGAAGGATTTAATCACATAGTCTTCCAAGGTACAAATTAACTTTTATCTCCAAATAACATTAGTTGCTCTTAAATTCTCATATTGAAAAGTAATTAACCTAATCACATATCCTCGATGATAGGTTAATCATTTGCATAGATAACACAAAATAAACTTACTCTTGATTCCTAAAATCATCTAACTAAAAATAATTATTCAAACTAACCAGGGACTTCACATAGTCCAGTGGTAGGCGATAAATACCAGTCGCACTTTGGTTGTGGGTTCGATTCCCGCAGCTTTGTCCGACGCGACGGGTTGTCACACGGTCTGCGTGTTGTCCTTTTTCCAAAACTATATAATTCTTCAAACATTCCCCAAAACGAGATAAAATCTTCAAAAATAATCATAACAAATTTTAACATCAAGTTTATCTCATGCCTTTCATTTTCCATCATAATATATAATAACCCATAATTACCTCAAAAGTAAGGATCATATAAACCCTAATGGTTACCTTTATAATTATTACCTGAACTTCCACATCGATTGGTCATCTCGTACATGATGCATTACAGAACATACCAAGGTACAAGTGGTTGATCATGACTCCTTGATAGTTGGTTTAGAACAACCACGAGTTTTCTCATTTAATCCCCCATTTCATCCAGTCTCTTAATCAGAGAACCACCACAGTTTCCTTCAAACCTATTGTCACTTTGGTGCCTGCTAGATCCATCTATTCAATAAAAACAGAAATGTCAGTGTGAGTATATCAAAAAAACCATCATGTACTAATGAGGAAGATAAACACTAAGATATACTTACTCATTCACTTAATCTAAAACTAGGACTCTTTCTGAAATCCTAACCATTATGGTAATGTCACTTATGCCTAGAGAATACCCTAACCTCTAAATTTAACTAAACTGACCTCTGATACTAACTATAAGTCCTCGACCTTAAACCTTACTTAATATTGAATTAAATGAATAATTCACATTGAGGATCTTTTCAGGTTTAGAGTTTTAGAGAATTAGGACATAACTATTACA
Source organism: Viscum album (assembly GCA_963277665.1). Lineage (NCBI taxonomy): Eukaryota > Viridiplantae > Streptophyta > Magnoliopsida > Santalales > Viscaceae > Viscum > Viscum album. The sequence continues at coordinate 294,836,840 of OY728157.1, forward strand.
TCTCAAAAGATTACAAAGTAGAAACTTATACTAAGTTTCCATAAAATAAAAAATCTTAAAAAAACATGTATAGTTCCATGTTTTAGGTAGCATGACTTTCCCTTGATCCCATCCTTGACCCTATTCCACATTAAGTCCTGTAAAAAACATTTCAAAAACTTGGTGTGAGCATAAAAAGCTCAGTAAGGGATATACAGTGAATGAAAACTGTTAGTTTTTCAAAACAACAAGTAAACCATGTATACTTTTTCAAAGTAATAATTTTCACCTTTATGAAGTAGTAAAAACTCTTCACTGAATAAAAGTTCATTAATTACCCTTTTGTAACCAAAAGAACACCATAAAACCCATATAAATATCACATAACATATAAAGGTAACTTGGGACATAAACATACTTAAATGGAATAACCATACGGTCGACTTCCACATATATCACTTAATGGAATAGCCATACGGCCGACTTCCATACCCAATGCATTGGAGGTTATAACATAACCACCCATCCTGGTATTCATGGAACCACCCGTCAAATGGTTTATCATGTAACCACCCGTCAAATGTCTAAGTACCATTATAAAATCATAAGACATAAAACAAATATAATGGAAAGAAAACATTTCTACACTTTGATCACAATATATCGCTTAAATATATTGACATAACAAATACATTATAAAAACCATTTTCAATACCAGAATACATAAAAGAGTATATGGTATTTATTTCATTTAAAAAAACATTATGGCTTATTAAGGAAGCCAAAGACCAAATAATACTCGTGGCGGCGTAAAAGGTTGTTGTCACCGCGTACGTTAAAAGAAACATTCCTTTTTTTTGTTTAGTAAAATGCTTCATAGAAAGAGAATCCTTTTGTATTAAAGTAAAATTAAAAGGGGTTTATACACCGTATAAAATAAAGTTGTGTATAAAACAAAATATGCCTCAATGAAGGAGATTGAGACGAAGTCCCTTACAAAGACGGTATCCTTGGATTAAGGATAAATCAATTACATAATTATGTGTGAAAAATGAATACACCAAATATAAGTGGATATTAAGTGTAAAAAAATCATAGGACATTCACACATATTTGTAGAACTAAATATTAAAGGAGTACAAGTTTATCCCAAAGAATCAAAATTGGGTTAAGAAGTTCCCTTTCAAAAATTCGACAGCCTAACGGCGTCACTTCAAAATTCAGAAAAAGAGTTGATGAGAGATAAAAAGTGTATCCATCACTTGGAAATAAAATTTACATCAATAAGGATATATAATAACATATCCCAACATAATAGTATGTGAATTAAAAGACATAACAAAATAAGTCTTTTAAAAAGAGGAGGGTGAAAGGTTCCCTTACCGACTTGGGTAACTTTCGAAACGTACACCCCATTGAAGAAGGGTCATACAATGAATATGTAAATACCCATAAATGAAATTATATTACACAAAGAGTATAATAATGGGTAGTACATAAACCACTAAAAGGAAATAGTGGAAAACATAGCATAAATGTCACAGGAATAAAAGTGAGATGAAAAATCCCTTACGAAAACTCGGCAGCCTAACGACGCCACTTAAAACTTCCAAAAATGGATTTATGAGAACAAATAGGGTCTCTCATAATATGAAAATAAAAATTACAGTATTAGGAATATTAAATAACATCCCCAAACATAATAAAGATGAGATTAAAATAAATGACATAAATGAGAGTACTTAAAAAGAAAGAGAGAGGTTGGATCCCTTACGAAAATTCGGCAGCCTAACGGCGCCACTCAAAACATCCAAAATGGATTGATGAGAGAAAATAGGGTCTCTCATCATATGAAAATAAAAATTATATTAGGAGTAATATAAAATAACATCCCAATCATAAGAAATATGAGCTTAAAAGGAATGACATAAAAGAGTGTACTTAAAAAGAAAGAGAGGGGTAGAACCACTTACCTTGTGTCTGACATGACTCGATCGTTCTTTAATCTCTTGAATAATAAAATTTGATCAATTTATAATTTAATAAGGAACTCATTTAAATATTATTATTCAGTTAATATCACATATTATAAGGTTATAATAATTGGTTAATAAAGTGAGTTCATATCAGACGTTTTTGTCGATGTTCGGTACATGAGTAAAAATTGAACTTGTTGGAAAAGAATTTTCAATGTAGTTATAGGTACATCATATACAGAATAGTATTGATGTTTTAAATATCATATATATCAAGTATATATTAATTTTATACTATTACATAACATTTGGAGATAAAAAATTAAAAGCACCATTCATGGAGACGGTAGGCCGTACGTATGCATGAACGCTACTTTCATTTTTTGTCATATTAATGAAATTAAAACAAAATGAGAGATATACATATTATAATTCCAGAATTATATCATTAATTTAGATGTAATATATTACATATATATCCATTATATATATGTACTTATAATAGTGCATAACATTTGGAGATAAGAAATGAAATGTATCATTCATGGAGACGGTAAGCCGTACGTACGCATGAACGCTACTTTCATTTCTTTTTTTTTGTATTAAATGGAATTAAATAATAATTATATAAAGGTATATTATAATTACAGTAGGATATCATATGTAATACCATTAATTCCATCCTTTATACGTCCCACATATGGCATTAACGAATCAAATCACTTTGAGGGGGCGGTAGTCCGCACTTCCTAAAATGAAGATATCGCGTTTACCCATAATGGAATCCATAAAGTTATGCCATAAATGAAAAATACAGAAGCTTGAGGAAAACATAAACATATTATATATCATATATAAATATAGTGACATCTTAATGGACACCTTTGAAGGTTTTAAAATAATATTGAACAATCATCGTTTCGTGAGGCAGTAATTCGACATCCACAGAAACAGTATGTTCTTTAACCATTGGATGGAGGTGTGTGAAAGTGTAGCTCGAATAAATATTATAAAAACATCCTAGTATATTTAAGAAACTGTTTTTGTTACAAAAAAAATATAATAATGAGAGTTTAGGGGTTTGGAGAAGAAAAATAAAACAAAAGAACACAAGGGAAGACATTACCTTTAAATCGGGTAACTCTCTTTGATTTGAGCTCAAAGGATTCCTTGGAAAGGATTCTGACCAAAGTGAGGCTTCAATGATGAAGATAGGGATGTGTAGAGATGAAATGGTCAGTTTTGGGTCGAGCCAAAGGCTTGAGAGGTGTGTTTAAGGTGGTAGAGGTGGGGGCCTTTTATAAGAGGAGAGGAGGGGCACTCTTGGAAAGTTATAAAATATTACTTTATTATAAAATGATTTTTGGATTTAAAAGGTCCCAAAAGGATATATTTAGAGGATAAGGTGATAAGGTTTCTAAATCCACCCATAAAATAGGTTTTTGATAAGTGTAAGACTTAGATTTCACCCTATCTTCTCATTTTATTTAAATCGTTCATTTATGAGGTAATCAGTGCATCATCACGGTGTGATAAATAAATTAATTTATTTAATATCTAAAAATTATAAAAAAAATATAATGATGTAGGAAATATTTTTAGATCTATAATGAATATTTATAGTAAAAAATATGACTTGTATAAACCTATCTAAAAATTGTTTTATTAAAACCACACATGTTTGTGACATTTTAATTTTAACTTTAAATAAAAAGGTATTAATGTCATTTTCCAAGAAAAGTGGATCCATGGGGTCCCCAAGTTGACCCATGGATTTTCTTGGTCGGCCATGACTCATACAATGAGGGTAGCACATGTGTCTAGGTCATTTCATATTATTAAAACATTTTTTTACCTTAAACTACACTAATTACCTCTAATCGTGATTAAAACATAAAAGTTACTATTCCCAAAAAAAAATTATTTTAATCCCATTGAACCACATTTTACTTCTTAATGAAAATCATGTATGTCGGATTTTTGAAATTCAAAACACTGAGGTGGTAAAATTTCATTTAAATGAAAAATCTGTTTTTTAAGTACCACTTAGTGGTTTCACTATTCATCAAAAATTGAAGTTTTCTAGAAAAATACCAAAAATTCTCCCTAAGATATATTTGATATTCTGAATTCAAAAATGATGTCTATTTTACAAAATTCAAAACATATAAGTTAAATTAATTAATTTAATAATTAATTCTCGCTGTCAGAGCAAATAGCGTGTTTTTATGAAACAGTAAGTATCAAAAGATTGACACTAGTTTAAGTCCAATTTCAAGATGAAATTAATTCCAACGACCACTATTGGATTAAATAGTAAAAATGTATTCTAATTTCACTTTAAAACCAATTCAAAAGATAATCTAGTCATATAAATAAATTAGATTAAAAAGAGGTTTTGAATTAAAATACAACATTTTTCACTATTCATTAAAAAAATGAACTTTATCAGAAAAATACCAAAAATTTACACAAAGTAAAATTTGATGTCTCGATTCTAAAGAAGAATTTTATTTAGTCAAATATAACTCATAAAATTTTCAAAAAGTGGATTTAAAAGTGGTTCGCCATCAAAAGGTGGTTAATCGACCTTTTAAAGAATATTAGAATGTTTACGCTTAAAATTGGATTCATTCGCATTTTTAATCCTATAACATTTATTGTAAAAAGTAAAAATATTTTACAAACATATATAATCATTTTTTAGTTAGTTCTGTTCATTCCCGACATTACAACAACTAGGTATTAACTACAATTTAAAATAATAATATTTTATTATTAGAGTGAAACGTAAGATTTCAAAGGAACTCGTTGTTGCGTATTGGGTAAGCCATCGAGCATAGCATTACCTTTAAATTAATATTAAAATTTTACTCACAAATAGGGATAAATATAAAAATGTCATATTCTTTATTTACCTGGGGTGTTACAACTACACCACTACTCTAGTCGGTTTCAACTCACCAACCTATAAAGAAGAGAATACATAATGAGGCATCACATTTATGGAAGCTCCTAAATCACAAAGAGCATCATAAAAGTGAAACTCCCCTATGGTGCATTGGATAGTGAATGTCCCTAGATCCTTGCACTTTGTTGGTATTGCTAGAGTTGGTGTAATGAGTGTTGACACATTCCTTCCAAGATTGATCCTTTCATTTCCCTTTATCCCTATTCGATTGGTACAAAGTTATTTTAAGAATTTGGAATACCTTGGTATTGGTTTAATGGCTTCAAGTAAAGGGATGTTAATCTCCAAATTCTTGAATGTGTCCAAAACCTCTTTTTGCATCGCCTCCTCAGCCATCTTCTTGGTTTTTACAACCCTATTTGGAAAGGTAAGGGGTTTAAGAGGAACATAATCAATCTTTTTCTTACCTTTATCTTTCTCCTTCGGTTTCTCAACAATTGGTGTGGAATGAGGATTTTCTAGAGTTGAGGTGAATCCCGGTGGAATGATAGGTGCAGGTGTATCAGTTGTTTGCTTCCCACTTCTCAATGTGATGGCACTGACATTCCCCTTGGTATTTGGAGTAGGTTGGGATGGTATATTTCTATAATTCTGATTTACCAGTTCATGGAGGGTGGTGGAAATCTGGCTCATTTGAGTCTTCAACTCCCTCATCTCTTAACCTTGACTCTTCAGATCATTATGTTGATTAATAATAATTTGTATCAAAAGGTCATCAGTGTTATAATATACCATTGGTTTAGAGTTCCCTTTTTGTTGACTTGTTTATGCTTGAGCTTCAAATCTCCTTTGGGGTTGTTGGAAACCTTGTTGGCAAGGTGGAGGCTACTAGAAGTTTTGTTGAAAGGGGGAATTTGTTGTTGTCAATATGCATACCTCATGTCTGATTGATCCTTCCACCCTTATTTATATGTTGTTGAAAAGGAATCAAGCTTATTTTGGGGATATGTTTGTTGTTGCTGCTGATATGGTCTCCCAGGAAATACTACTATACAATCTTCTGTTTCTTGTAGTTGGGGGAAACAGTCAGTTGGGTGGCTTGTTTCAGTGAAAATGCCATATGGCCTTGAAGGAGGGGGTTGGGATGTCTTTTGTACCAAAGCAATATGCCTCTCCATAGTGTTCAATTCTTCCAACTTAGTATCAATCAAATGATTTTCAAGAGAGGAAGGACTTACCTGATGTACTCCCCTGACATGTGGTGTACCTCGATCGCCCAATTGTTGGGAGTTTTGTGTCATCTTGTTGATCAATGCACATGAAACTACTAGAATCTTTTCCACCAATGCTCCTCCAGCCACGACATCCACAATGCTTCTCTCCATAGGTGTGAGTCCTTCATAGAAGTATTAGATTATGAGTTTCTCACTGATTTGGTGATGTGGGGAGCTTGCACACAACTTCTTGAATTGATCCCAGTACTCATACATTGACTCCACTTGGGCTTGATTGATCCCCAAGATCTCCTTACAAATGGAATTGGTCCTTGATGGTGGAAAAATTTTCTACAAGAAAATACATTTCAAATCATTCCAACAAGTTACATCTTCAGGTTGTAAATAACACATCCAATCATTTACAAATCCATCAAGTGAGAATGGGAATGTTATTAGTTTGATTTGATCTTCAGAAAAATTTCTTTGTTTTAAGGTTGAGAAAACCACATTAAATTATTTCAAATGTTTATTTTGATCCTTACTAGATAATTCATGAAACTTTAGAAGAATATGAATTAACCCAGATTTCAGTTTAAAGTCTAATTCGAGATTTGGGTATGCAATACAATTTGGTTAATAGTTAATATTAGGTGAATCCAATTATCAAATGGTTCTATTATGTTCATTTCCATTATTTTCAACCATTGGTTCTTTTTTTATGTTTTAATTTGAATTTCTTCCAATTTCAATGTTCTGAGATTGGAGGAATTCTCCAACTGGTTGAATGTTGAAAATTTATGTAGACTAAGAATGTCTGATTTGAGCTCGAAGGCTATGTTCAATCTCAGGGTAAATATATAAAAGATCCTTGGGATTATTTCATGTCATAAATCATATAAAAATAAAAATAATGAAAGTGGACCATAATAAAAATGAGAAGTTTGTGTTGATGGTCCAAAAATAAGAAGAAGAAAATAAGATTGGGTAAAGAAGGAAGAAAGAAGAGAATAAAAGAATAAAATGTAAAATAAAATAAATACCTCTAAATGGTTGAAATAATTAATTGGCTCCTCTTAAATGGAACCAATTTGAAAGGCACTATCCAGGATGCTTTCAAATGATGTTCGATTTCGGGTTACTTAGGTGCAGCAGAGTGGCTGACCAAGGTCGTCTATCAAAGGAGGAAGTAAATTAAAACAAATTCTTAAAGGTATTCTAAAAATAAAATAAAAGATAATAAAAACACTACTTGAAAGTATGGTGGGTTTTATCCTTTATAAAACTAGAAGAAGTTTGCTGGAAGAAGGTTGCATTTTTTTTGTTTTTAATTTTTAAATGAAATTCAACGCAACAAGAAGATGTTTTTTTAGAAAATATTTTAAAAGGTATAATCGATCTAAATATACCTATTTATTTAATTATTAATCATTATCATTTAAATTAATATACACTTAATTATGATCCCCTAATTTTTTAACCCTCGAACCCTATGAGAATTAACTTTACCACAAATATGAAGAGAATTAAACCCTATGCTATCTTCGGAACATGCAATCACAGCACCCTACTTTGATGTTCTAAGGATAGATTATGGTCAATATTAAATTAAGGCATATGTACATTCTGGAAAATTAGTTTGAATTGAGCTTAGGAATTATATTTTAACTCTACAGATTTATCATGTGTGGTCTTGTTTTACCAATTAAGTTTGCGCTCTCACAATTTACACAATACTCGACCTCGCGTGTTTTTGTGTTAATTGTTCAATTGATTTATTATTTTATTATAATTTAAAAATAAATTCATGGATACTATTAAGTGAGTTACAGTATCTCAATGATTTAAAATAATTAAATGAAGAGGTTATAAGATAGATAGATCACTAAGAGAACTACTCTTCCATGGGCGGTGTGGTCATCGTGGAGATGTTTTGCATGAGAAAGGGATTAAAAGTTTAGAACCCAATCTCATCTCAAATATTGATTCCAACCAAAATTGGATGAGTAAAAAATAATATAATTGAAGAAAATAGAATAAAATAGAATAAATAAAAGAAGAACAAAGAATTGTATTACACAAATGAAAACATTACAACATGAAGAAGAGAATAAGGCTTCGATGAGGGGATCCTTGATTCAAGAGCACCCTCTTACAATGGTTGGATAATTTGGGTGTAACCATTATGCCTTAAATCTCCTAATGCATGTAAAAACCCCTCAAAATAATAAAAACACCAATTTATAAAGTGGTGGGGAGGCTAGGTTTAAAGTGGTTTCAAGTGTGAATGGAGAATCACGGCCAAATATTTTATGGCAACTTTCACCGCTCATTTGACCACCAAAACGCGTGAATCAGCTATCCTTACAAAAGTATGATTCGTGAAAAAATGAGTCTTACATATAATATCAAAATTTGGTCCAAATAAAAGCACTGATGAAGAATTTGTGGCCCAAATACAAAACTCATGTCCAATCTGGCGAGTCCATCCCAACTTTGACTTCATGGACCATTTTCACCAACCAAATGCATGATTTAGATACAATGTCCTAAATGAGAGTTGTAGAAAATTATGTCAGCGTCACATTTACAAAATATTATGTTCAGATAATTCAAATAAAATTATTTATTTTTGAAATACTACAGTGAATTTTTGAAGGGTAAAACTAGAATTTTCATCAAATTTTCAAATGAATGATCTAATCCCAAATATTCCATAAATGAACATAGTTACCACAATGTGAGGAAATTATATCATTTATTATTAATAAAATATTAAATAAAATTGTGTTTTATCATAATTTGTTTTATTTTGGTTAATGTTATTAATTTTATTATTCCAAAAAATGGTTAGTTCATTGTTATTTTCATTAATAAATGGTGTTTTTCTATTAAAATGATTTCTTAATGGTAATTTTAATTTATTTTTGGTTTTTATTCTAACTGTGGTTTGAATTTTTAATTAAAATTTATAAAATATTTATTCTATTAAAACTAATAATTATAACTAGACCATTAGTTTGGTCAATAGTAAAGTTTAGTGTTATTAAATTTTTTATCTCTATAATAATGATTAGAGTATATGTTATTTGGAAAAAAATCAATGTGAATTAATATTCTTAAAATATTTGTTTGTTTCTTAAAAATAAATTATATTATTAATTTATTTATTTATCTAATCACACATATCATCATTATCTTTATTTTAAAATAATTTTATAGGTGGTTTTTTTTAATAATTATAATTATCTTTTGGATGGTTATTTTTAGATTAAAGAGCATAACAATATATAAAATGCATTGGTTTGAAAGATGGTGGTTGAAGTGTTGGATGTGATGGAAATTAAGATCAAAAAAGTGTTGTAAAAGTGATTAGATATTAGATAATTACTAGATTGGTTACTGTAACAAACAATAGACAACATTGAGATAGATTTTTCTAAGATATACTAAGCTTTCTAACATTATTTTCCAATTCCTTCCTCCAGTCAACCATTTTATTTTTATCAATATTTGAATTTGTACTCATTTTTTTAACTTAAATATAGTTATCCTTAGCATTAAATTAGTATGAATTTGAATCCATGATATTAATAATATTCATAGAAGTAAAAAATAACTCTTTATGTATTATCCATTACTTGAATACCCATATGAAACTTGATTCACATTCACTACTACCCCAAGAGCACTCCTTGGTCCCTAACAACTAGTGGTTGGTGTTGTGGGGCTCAAATTATAGTTGAGGAACGATTTACCCATTTTTTATAGATATATTTTATGGTTATTCTTTAAATAAAATTACAAATGACTCATCAATAGATCAAACTTCCAAGAATGAAACATTAACCAAAAAGGAAATATGAGGAAAGAAAAAGAATGTAAATTGGCCATAACCCTCTACATAAATGAAAACAAAACAAAAAACATGAAAATCATATTATAAAGGTGTTATAGAATATATTTCAAACCAAATACAACCTAATAGTGAGGAAAAACTAAGAGGAATTAGAGAAGATCCAAACAAGATCATAGATAACATCCAATAGCTCATACTCTGATGTAGGAATCGATCCCTCTTTTATAACAAACATAAATGACCTTCTCAGGAGAGCTTATGGATACTATTGTCCCTAAGTTCATGGAAATTGGTAAAATAGAGTTTGTATATCCTCTAAGGATTCCATGTAGGGTTTGATCAAAAAATACATAGTAATAAACCACTAATGGTGTCTCAACACAGTAGAGAAAAAGGTTGTGAGAATAAAAATATCTACTAATTTAAAATGATATACAGTAAAATTGCTTTAACATTTAACAAACAAGTAATAATAGTGTATCATAGGGAAACACTCTTTGTCATAGGTCAAGTGTGGTTTGTTAAATGTTAGCTTATTATAGTTCAAGTGGAAATAAGTGACTCTAATTATAGAATTTGGTAGAGGTTAAAAGAATTCCACTCTAGTCATAAGAAAAACATTCAAGGTGACAAGTCAAGTGGAGGCCCTTAGCTATAGGTTGTATATAAAATATAATGACTTATAAATATACCCAAGGGTTCCATTTCTTCCCAAGTATAAGTCAAAATAAATTGAGTGCCACTTTAAGAGTATGGGTTTATGTGACAAGATCAAATATGGGGTACTAGATTTCAATTTCAAGAAATAGTCTAAGAAATTATGATAAAGGTTTGTAGGGGATAACTAAAGTTGAATTTGAAAAGTAATTTTTACCCCAAATAACAAAAGTGAGAGTGATGATATCTACATATAATTTTGTGAAACCATTGAATAAATTTAATCCTTTATAAAAAATATAATTAGAAACCATTCGTTGATATTTTTAAAATATAATATGAGTTTTATAAAAATATTTTGAAAATGGAGGGGGAAAGTGTTATAAGCATAGACTAAGACTCACACGGTGAGTTAAGACCACCTACCAATATTAATAGTGATATTTTAAAATTCTAAATGGTTATAAAAAGCCCCTAAAACCATGGAACTATAATTTCATAACAAAAGAAACCAAATCAAAAAAAAAACACTACAATTGATGACCAAAAAAATACCATTGAAATCGTACAACAACCATATAATTTTCATGTATAAGACCTTAATGGATTAATAATCAAGGAAAACATGGAATAACTATTAGATCCTCCCCATTATATGACTTCTCATCCCTGATAATTTTCAGAAGATATTTACATGAATTTAGACAACCACTAAGTCTGAAATCCATACACTGAAGCACCTACTAAACCCATGACACACACATCCAAATCGATCATCTGTAACCAAATATAACCAATCATGGATCCTACATAATCAACCCATTACCATATTTCCAATACATAACACAAAAATGCACCATGAATTATGCCACAAATCATTCATCATATTTCTAATTCATAACCCCCAGAACCTACCCAAATCAATAAATGCCACAGAATTTGGACATCCATAACTATCCCATTTAAATGAAACCTAATTTCAGAATCTATAACCATAAAACCAAAATAAATACCAATAACAAGAATACATACCAATAACTAACAATCAAACACATCCATAAATATAACCTAAACATCTTATGGATTGAGACATTCAAAACTTAGAACCTGAAATCAACTAGGGTTCAAACAATAGCACAAAGTAGTGAGGTAGGAGAAAGAAGAACATGGATGGAGGATAAAATGAATGAGATGGAAACCACAGAACCCATGAGAGCACCGAGACAAGAAAACACCGCACTAGCACACACTGCAGAACCCGAATAATCAATAAATGAGAGAGGAGGAGAAAAAAATAACAAACAGTGGATTTGAGGTTTGATTCATCTAAGAGAATATTGAGAGGGAATGATGGCAGTAATGGACTTCCATGAGAGCTTGAGAGGCTTGACTGAAATCAGTTCGGTTAGGCTTCTTTTAAATATATCAGGGAGGCTTTTATCAGCACTACCAAAAAAACACTTATAAATAGGGATTTTATAAGTGCTAAATTAATAAGCACTGATAAAGATCGATTTTCAAAAAAGATTTATAATTATATTTATAAATAAATATATTTTTAAATATATTTATAAATATTTGTAGAAGATTATAAATATATTTAAATCATTATATATATTTATATAATTATATATGTATTTAATAAATATATATAAATATAAATATAAATATATTAAATATGTTAATTATTTAAATATATTTATTATAATTTTATAATTATTTAAATATGTTATTATTTATTTATAAATATAAAAATACTTTTTAAAAAATATATATTTATTTATTTATAATTATAAATATATTTATATCATTTTATATATTTAATAAATAAATATAAATATAAATTTAGTAAATATATTCATTATTTAAATATATTTAATAAATAAATATAAATATAAATATAAATTTAGTAAATATATTCAGCATTTAAATATATTTATTATAATTTTATAATTATTTAAATATATTTATTATAATTTTATAATTATTTAAATATATAATTATTTATTTATAATTATATAAATAATTTTTAAAAATATATGTATATATTTATTTATAAATATAAATATATAATTTTATAAATATACTAAATATACATTTATAAATATATTTCTTTATAAATATTTTTTTACAAATATTTTTTTAATATTATTAATGAATATATAATCTTAAATGCATGAATGTTAAAAATGAGTGAAATTGAATAATTAAAAATGAGTAGACTTTAAAATTTTTGAAAAAATGGATAAGTTTTGCTAATTATACTAATTATTAAAAAAATAAAATATGCATATATATTGAAATGAAGATGAATACATATTAAAAATATTAAAACATGATAAATAAATATGTATAAGTAAATATTAGAAAATGGTTAAATTCCAAAAAAAATATTAAAAATAAATAAATAATACTAATTGTAATAATATTGAAAATAAATAAATAAAATTTATCGATTAAAAACCTAATATATTAAATATATTATGTTACTAAACAAATTTCTAAAATGAATGTTAAAATTTGAATAAACTATATAAATTTTAGTTGTATGTGTTTCTATGTAATATTTCATTAATTACGTAAATATTTGTGTATGTGAAATTAGTGTGTGTGTGTGTGTGTGTACAGGTTTGATATATTTTGAATTGAATAATGAAATTATATAATATATAGCCTCTATTAATAAAATAAATAATAATAATAATGAATAAATTTAAAAAAAGAATAATTGTTATTAATTATATAGATAAAAAATAAAAATGAATATTTATATATGTTAATGAACACATGTTAGTTATATAAAATACAATCATATTAAAAAAATTAAATGTTAATTAATGAACATGTATAAATAAATACTGAAAATGTATAAAATTAAAAAACATATTGAACAATGAAAAATTTAAAATGAATAAATTACAAAAACATTTAAAAACAATTAAGATTATTAATGAATAAATAATATTAAAAATGAAAAAAATATTAAAAATTAATAAATAGTGTATATTGAATAAAAATATAAAAATGATAAAATTTATTGATTAGAAACATACTATATATTAAATATATTATGTTAATAAATATAATTCTAAAATGAATATTAAAAATTGAATAAATTACAGAAATATTATGTGTATGCGTGTTGCATATAAAAATTCATTAATTACATATATGTATATGTGAAATCAATGTAACATGTGTTTGATATATTTTAAATTGAAAAAACAAATGAAATTCAATTAAATGTCCATTACTAGATATAATTATTAAATACTTTTAGTTAATATTATTTTTTAATTTTAAACCATTTTTCACTAAATATACAACTTATTTAATGTAACCATAAATATTTTGCATTATATAAATCATATTTTAGGGAATAATATATATATATATATATATATGAATATATTTCTATAATAAAAATATTAATTATATTAATGAATTAAAAATGAATATGACATTAATATGTTTTTAATTATTACATTTTAGTCATTTTATATATTTATATTTAATATATATTATTTATTACTATTTATAATTAAAATATTTATATATTAAATTTTTTTTTATTAATAATTATTTTACTAATAATTTTTTTGATAATTTTGTAATTTATTCATTTTTTATTTTTTAAATTATTATAATTTAGTCATTTTATATATCTATATTTAATATATACTATTTATTAATATTTATAATTTATATATATGTATATTAAATTTATTCATTTTTATTAATGATTATTTAATTAATAAAATTTTTAATATTTTTTTTTTAATTTACTCATTTTAAATTTTTATTTGTTTAATTATTTCAACTTATTAATTTTATATATCTATATTTAATATATACTGTTTATTAATATTTATAATTTTTATACATATATATATTGAAGTTATTGATAATTAGTTAATTAACAAAAAAATTAATATTTTTAAAATTTATTCATTTTTAATTTTTATTTGTTTAATTATTTCAATTTTTAATATTTTTAATACTTTCATTTTTTTTATTTCAATTTATTCATTTTATATATCTATATTTAATATATACTATTTATTAATATTTATAATTTATATACATATATTTATTAAAGTTATTAATAGTTATTTAATTAATAAAAATTTAATATTTTTTAATTTATCCATTTTTAATTTTTATTTGTTTAATTATTTCAATTTTTTGAATGTTTTTAATAATTGTGTTTTTTTATTTGTATTGGTATATATTAAAAAAATATATAGGCTATGGGTCGGGTCGGGTAGGACTCGGTCGTGCGTATGCAAGTGGGCTCAAGCCCGTGGGAAGCATAGATTGGCCAAAGGCCCGTGTGGGCCTATGGACCCATATAAGTGTGTGTGTAGTGTATGTAAGTACTCATCCTCGTGGCAGGCTTCTGAGCTTAGCTTGCGGCAGAATCTTATATAAAGAAGTGGTCGAACAACTGTTATTTTGTTGTTGGACTCATGCACATGATAGAGACCTTTATTAGCGCTAAAAAAAGAACTGATAAAGGTAATCCTTTATGAGCACTAAAAAAGCTCTGATAAAGGATTCAAATATCAATGCTTTTTGATAACCCTAATAAAGGCTAACAATTTATATAGCGTGTTTTTTAGTAGCGTGATTACAATTTCATTAAAAATATTTCTTAATCATTTCTTTTTTATATTTACTTAGTACTATCAAGATTTCCAATAATCTAAGTACTCAAAAGAATAAATAAATTTGTTTAGAGTTGAGTGGGTGGAATACATGGTGTCGAAATGTTTGTCGGCGTCAAATTTAAGTGATTGCCTACTATGTTTATGATATAGTATAAGTTATTATTATCACGAACCAACTCAGGTCGACCCCAAAATGGTCACCCAAGTCGGCACGCGATATCCTCAAAGAATGTTCCCGATTGTTCTGGGGTGGCAACAAGCACCAAGGCCATCAAAAGAGTGACGGTGGGAATGATTTCACCTAATAAAAATAAACCAAAGCAGTTGAAAACTAAAAGAGCATCCTAAACTAGATAAAACCCAAGAAAAACAACTAAACATAACTGAAAAATAAAACCAACTAAACCTGATGACCACTAAATCTTCACATGGCCTTATGGGTCAATCTCTGATCCCAAATCCAACATCACCCATGATGATCAAGACCAAGCCGAAACATGCACCTGAGACAAAAAATAAAAAGGAAGTATAAACATGAGTATTAAAACTCATTGTGCATGCCCAAATAACCAATTCCCAATGCATTTCCTTTAAATAAAATATTCATCAATTTCAGGTTTTAAATACAATATATAAAAATAGGGTTTTCACACATTCCTTTTTTTTAAAAAATCATGGTCCATTTCCCTTTTCATTTAAAACAAGCTTCTTTTCTGAAGAAGGAGGCTTTAGCAATTAAATAAGAAAGCAGGAGGAAGAGGGAGAAGTGTTGTTTTCATTTAAAAAGGTAAAAGGGTTTAAATAATTTTTAAAACATTTCTCATAAAATATTTAAAAAATAATTTATCCACTTTTAGTAAATAAGTGCATCATACAAGATAATAGGAGCAACTATCACACAATAAGAGCAATGGAAAACACAACATCGAAGACCAAACCAGCAGAGGCACCTAAATTATCTGTTGTAGGTAAATGAGTGTTAGTGAAACATGGGGATACCTAGGATCTCATTGTATAATGTAGAACATACTGAAACCCAGTTTATCTTGTAGGTGCACCTCACTCGATTCCATCAATCCACCCAAACGCTCAGTTTTACCCCACCTAGCCTAACCAAGGGACACAATCCCAAAGCAAAGAAAGGTCCATACTAAGGGCCACTAGCCATAGCATAATTAACTAGTACAACAAACATTCTCATAAAATCTGATATATATTCCAAGTTCCCATTTCATATCAAAATTGGGGGTGATCTAAACAAATCCATATATACATTTAACTAGAAAAATCCATCACACAACCAACCATCACCCCTGAATCACCCCACAGAAGATTCCCTTTCCTTCAAACCATCAACATATGACGGAATTCTCATGATAAGGACCTCCCATTTCCATTATCATTTATCAAGGCAAGAGATCCCTCCCAAGGGAGCTTTAAAAAGAGGACCAACTATGAAATAGCCAAATGGGCCTTGAGAAACCTTTGAGTGAAAACCCATTTTCTAAAGAACCCAAAACCATTTAGAAATCCATTTGGGAAACCAAAACACATTTATAAATCCAATTCCATCCTTTTAGAACCACAAATCACTTATAAAGTCCAACTTTTCATTTCAAAAAACACTTGGTGTGTAGAGTTTAATAAAACAATTCCACACAATTCAATACAAAGGGAATTTTACTTCAAAAAATTTTTCTAAATAATCATACATCTCTAATAAACATTAAATAGAGGTGAAAAAAATAAGCAATATATATTTCTTCAATTTAAAGGGAAAATGAAAAGGGAAACTTACATCAATCCACATGCACTTCAACAATGACAACCCAAAACAACACCATAAGGGTCCAAGAAAGCAAGAGCATCCAAGAGAAACCTTAACAACACAAAACCCCCAATTAAAACCCAAAAAACATGAACCCTATACCAATGTAACTAAAGGAGAAAAGAAACCAAGAATAAAATGAAAGAAGTAGTAATAGGGAGAAGATAGGAGGAGATTACCTGGAATATTTGACCCCAAGCATAAAGATATCCCTTGATTCCACCCTTGTAAGAGGATGGAAGGTGTGGATAATAAGGAAGGAATTACCTTTGAGTCACATGAGCCAATAGAGGAGTAAAATAGGGTGTTTGGGGTTAAACCCCGAGAAGGGAAGAAAAGGAATTTCACACTTTTGATGAACATGGGAATTACACATGGTTTTCCCTCACGGTTTGGGAAACCATGCACTATCCATGCATCCCTTATTGGACACACTTGACACCCTTACGATTTGGTTGTACGGTTTGGAAAAATATGCACCAACAATGCGACATGGTTCTATCAAAAATCACAAATCCATGCTTATGCCTTTCACACTATTTGGGCTAACCACGCTCAGGCCATGTACCCTTGACCAGAAACACCCAAGACCTACACAATTTATCCTAGGAGATGCATGGTTTGGATCAAACTATGTACTACCCATGAAACTCAAACCATGAAAGTTCAAAATGAACAAAAAAGAGACTCAGCCACCGAAGGTCGCATGATTTCCCCTAAACCATGATCCTAAACCATGCAATAGAAGAAAAATAGCCCAAAACTAAAAATTTTGATCTGAAAATCAAGATAAAATCTGAATATAAAAATATAAACCAAAACTAAAAGAGTAAAATAAAAACTAGGTTGTGACAATTTTCCCCACCATAACACTTTTTTTTCAGAAATCCTCAAAGTTTCCAATTTATTGAGCTAAAAGACAAGGTTCACCCTCACATGATTCAACTCCCAAACCAAAGAGCTACTCAACTACCATTAAATATAACTTACACCTATTACTTGAAATGATCCATCAAACTCAACCCATTCCTTGAAGAATGAATAAAAACCCCAAACAAAAATTTGAACACCTTACCAGAACCAAACCCATGAGGCCTACTCCAAGGGTCGAACATTTACACAAGGAGAAGGAAAAATAAAGGTTAGACAGCACTATAAGGTTGAGCTAACCACATAACAACTAATCAAGGGAGAATAAGGAAAGGATCAAGAAAGAAATGAGGTCTTATCTCATTCAACATGGGAGGCCAAGATGGAATCCCCACCATTTTTTATTTCTAGAAAGATGCCCAACCAACACTATTCATCAACACCAATCTTCTAAACCATAAAAAAACACACATAAACCCCAAAAATAATTAAACAAATGTGACATACAATGAAACACGCTTTCATTTAAGCAGGAATTCAAAGGACACACAACATCCTTCTTCATTCCAAAACAAAATATGAAACCACAAGACACATCCACTACAATAAAAAGATAATTTATGATAATAGAAACTTTCAAATGAACACAAAACAACACCCTAATCTTGAAAAGGGGATGGGGTATTTTTTGAAGGAGAAGATCTGGCTCTACATCACTTCCTGGAAATACCCCAACAAAACTATTTAAATTGACCCAAGAGTCCATAGGTATGGTAGGTATTTGGAGCATTTGGAGATAATGGGTTGTTATGACATGTCCTACCACATTTAAGGAGATGTTATGGTCTCATTCCTAGAAGAATTTGACAAGAGATCATCAGGCCTCTTGATTCTACCACCAGCACCACTAGCTTCAGGCCAATTTCCCACCTCTTTACCAGAATTCCCTTCACCACTTCCAAAGACTGATGAAAGATTGGTTTTATGAAGCACCCCAACTAGCACAGCTTCAACCCAGATGGATTTTCTCACCACATTGGAAAATGATGTTTGACTAAATTTTGACACCTTTGACTACAGATCAGGACAAAGCGCATTCTCAAAATGTTGATCCATTAGAGAATCATCCTTGGCCCACTTCAAAAGATAAGTAACTAGATCCATGAAACAATGAATAAACTCCAACCCCGGTCCATCACATTGCCAAAGGAACCACATATCCATTTCTTTCTCCACCTAAACAGCCTCAGAGAAGTACTACCGAATGAATAAAGCCTTTAATAATTCCCAAGAGAGATATTTCTAGGGCTTAGTTCAAATGACCAATTTCCACCACTTCCAACTCAGACCTTTGAGCATAAAGGTAGTGAACTTTTCCTTTAGAGACTCAATAAAATCAATTAAACTAAATATCCTCTCAATTATTTTCATTCACTATTCTACTTCAAAAGGATATACTTGACTTTAAAAGAGAGGAGGATTCAACTTCTGAAACTCAAGGATAAGGACTTTAGGTTGATAAACATGAGAGTCCGCTAATGGTGAACCACCCATTAGATACACCTTGAATATCCATCGAGTCTTTGGAGGGGTCATTCACTAAACAAAAAGAAAAATAAGAACTCAATCAAAACCAACTCACCAACAAGAACTCACCACAAACAAACACTAAAACAAAAAAGGAAACCAACTCACAAATTTCATAAAACTTTTAAAAAAACTCACTAACCACAAAATTAAAAAATAATAAAACTCTACACTTCAATACATTTAATTCAACAAAAAATTATCATGAATTATTTCAAGAAATCCAACCTGTTCCATTTAAACTACTTTCTTAATTTTTAAAACAAAACTCATTTCATAATAAAACATTTCATTAAAATCTCATTTTATCAAAATCACTTTGTTGAAAATACAATCTCTAAGAATTTTTCTATAATAAATCTGAAAATTATTTTCCATTTTCCAAAAACAAAATCATTAACTCTTTAAATAGGGTTTTCACATTTAAAAACAAATATTTCAAAACGAATTTCAGAATTAGGAAAGACTCAAAACAAACTCACGAGGGGAAACTAGTGTTGATGGGTGACTTGGCCACATGGTTGGCTGCTACATGCCAATCATGCCGCCATAATGGGGAGTTATTTAGGACCACATCCCTGATCTCCACAAGGATTTATAGACCCATCAAGATCATCGAAGAATACCATCCCAACTCCCATTTCATTTCCGAATGATAACTAAAATCAAAAGACAAAAACTCAAAACCCAACTTCCCATGGTAACCTAAGGTTCAGCATAGAAAGTGTTGTCCAGAAACTTCCCCATACCTACACCCCAAGTTTTTACATTCCAACTTCATCTACCTTGAAAACCCAAATAACAAAGGCTACTCTAAAATCTAGGTCTTTTAAAGAACTTATGCTATGATACCATTTTTTTCATGAACTAACCTAGTTCAACCCTGAACTGGTCAACCGATCCATCTCGTGACATCCTCTATGCATGTTCCTGATCACCTTGGGGTGGCGTAAATCACTAAGGTCATCAAAAAATTTATGGTGGGAATAATTTCCCCCAATAAAAATAAACAAAAGCTATTAAAAACTAAAATAGCATCCCAAACTGAATAAAAACCAGGGAGAATAACTAAACATAACTGAAAAATAAAACCAACCAAACATGATAACCACTAAATCTCCACATGACCCCATGAGTCTCTCTCTGATCCAAAACCCAACATCACCCATAATTATGAAGACCAAGTTGTAACATGAACATGAGACTAAAAGTAAGAAGGAATCATAGGCATTATTATTAAAACTCATTAGGCATGCCCAAATAATCTATTACCAATTAATTTCCTTTAAATAAAATATTTATCGATTTTAGGTTTGAAATAAAATATATAAAAATAGATTTCTCACTAATTCCTTTTTAAAATAAATCACATTCCATTTCTCTTTTCATTTAAAACATGCTTCTTTTTTAGAGAAAGAGGATTTAACATTTAAATAAGAAAGAGGGGGGAGAGGGAGAAGTGGTGTTTTCATTTAAAGAGAGAAATAGGGTGTAAAACATTATCAAAAAAATCTCATAAAACATTTAAAACTCGTTTATACACTTTTAGCAAATAATTACACCATACAATATAAGAAGAGTAGTGGTTACACAATAAGGGTAATGGAAAACACAACACTAAAGACCAAACCAATAGAGGCACCTAAATTATCCACTGTAGATAAATGAGTTCCAAAAAAACATGGGGATACCTAGGAGATCAATGGATAATCTAGAACATAGTGAAACCTAATTCATTCCATATGCACAACTCACCCGATGCCATCAATCTTCCTGAATTCTAGGTCTTACCCTGCCCAGCCTAACTGAGGGTAACAATCCCAAATAAGATCAAGGTCCATACTAAGGGCCACTAGCCAGAGTGTAATCTAAACTAGTGCAACAAACGTTCTCTAAAAATCCAAAGGCTATTCCAGGATTCCATTTTATATCTAAAGTGGGGGTGGGCCAAAAAATCCAATCAATAAATCCACACATACATTTAACTTGCACAAGCCATCACAAAACCAAGAATCACCCCTGAATCACCCCAAGGAAGATTCCCTTGCCTTAAAACCATAAAAACGTGAGGGAAGTACCATGCCAAGGACCTCACATTCCCATTAGAATTCATCAAAGCTAGATATAACTCCCAAGGGACTTTTAAAATGAGGACCATCTATGAAAGTGAAAAACGGGCCTCAAGAAACCTTTGAGTGACAAACCATTTTCCAAAGAACTGAAAAACATTTATGTCATGAACTACCCTAGGTACCCAGGTAACCCAATAAACAATCCATCCCTGACATGGCCTGAAGGGTATTCCCAATCCCCATGGGTTGGTGAAAATCACATGGCATCATACAATATGAAAGTGGGAACGAATTTTCCACAAACACAATGGAAGAAAACAGAAAAATCAGTATGCATATAAAAGAAATATCCACTGGAAGAGGTGTACTAGAAAAAAACAAGTTTCACAACCCAAGGTACTAAACAAGGTACAAAAAAATAGGAAAAACTATCCAAGTCCTAACGGATGCACTCACTAAGTCCATGGATCAACAACTAAAACCACCTCCAAGTGGTGCTTTACCCCTGCTCGAACCTGGAAGGAGATAATCTACAAACACCTAAAGGAAAAAGTAGGATGTGAACTTAAAATCCCATTAGGGTCTCACCAAGGATTCAATAACGAATTCCAATAATAAATTAACCAAATAAATTTTCACGAACCAACCTGAGTTGACCCTGAACCGGTCACCCGATCCAATCTGTGGCAAGGCCCGAGAGGCATTACCGATCCTCCCGGGCTGACAACAAGCACCAAGGCATCAACAGATATCAAGTGGGAATGATCTCTCCCAATGAAAATAAACTAAGCAGTAGAAATAAAAATATAATAATGCAAAGTAAATAACTGACATTGAAAATAAAGAACGACCTACAAAAACACACTAACCTGATCTCGACCAAAAACTCCTCGTGACCTCGAGATTCACTCTCCACACCACAACCAACTCTCTCCCACAGGAAGCAAGCTCGTTTCAAACCTACAAAAAAACTAAAAACAGGAAAACACTATAGGCATGAGTATTAAAACTCAGTAGGCATGCCTAACAAACAATCCCCAAAGCACTACCTATAAATAAATAATTTACTAATTCTAGGTTTGAACTAAATTCTATAAAGTATGGGTTTCCACACACACTTACATTTCCAAAACAAGTAACAGTCCATTGCCCTTTTAAATTTTAAAACAAGTTTAATGTTTGAAGGGAAAAGGTGCATTACATCGTAAAAACATTTTCGCAAAAAATTTAGATATCTAAATTTTAGTTGTTAGTTAAGAGAAAAACCACACACAACACAGAATAAGGCTAATAGGAAAGCAGAAAATGAGGACCATCAATTGAACTAGGCCTCTCAATCGTTTTCCACATACAAATAGATAGTAAATAAAATATGAGTCAAACCTAGGATCTCGTGAACAATCCAGAACGTACTATACGTGTGACTCATCCTGAAGGCATTCCCTACTCAATGACATCATAACGCCCTAATGCTCGGTGTTACCCTACCTGACCAAACCGAGGGCCCCAATCCCCTAACGGAGAAATGTTCATACTAAGGGACACTAGCCAGTGTGTAATCTAAACTAGTGTAGCAATCATTCTCATAAGATTCACTTACTATGATAGGTTCCCATGTCAAAACGTGTAATAAAAATAGGTGAGTCAACAATGTCAATAAGTAACTAGTCATGATGCACAAACATCACACACAACTCACACAATTGACGTACACAATAAGATCACCCCTGAGTCACCCAAAAGAGATTTTTTCAAAATAATTTATTTTATAAAAGTGCCAAATGGGCCTTATGAAACTTTTAAAAGAAACATCATTTCTCAAGAGAAACCAAAACATTAGTTCATGCGTCAAAAGAAAACATTCACCAAAAAAACCCGAACCACACTTAAAAAATCTGTGAATTATGTTCAAATTCCAAACAGGAATTCTTTCACTATTGTGTGTCAGTTCATCAAGAAAATAATGCATGTGCCGGTTTAAATAAACAACTTCATTTACATCAAGCAATTATTCTAAAATTAATTATCTAATACTATTTATAATTTATTGAAAATCAATGAAATACCAAGCAATTAATAAATTCTAAATTTAAAGGTGAGTGCAGTGGGGGACCTGCATCGACTCGCAGTCCTAACACGATGACGTGACATGCCTCGAGCAGGCACACAAGCTTGCATAAGCTAACGACCGCGGTATCATAGAAATACCTTTCTAATGCACTACAACAAATGCACAATGACTAAAAACACATAACTACTGACTTAAAATAATCCATATGAACAAACAACGTGAAAAAACACCTCGACATACTTTCAAAACATAACTCGCACAATTTTTACTATTTACTAAACCACTTTAAAATTTATAAAACAATTCCAAAGAGACCCATGACTTTACGCCCCAAAACCCCTTCCAAAACCTCTTTTATGATAAACCATAGATCCTCAACATACCATAATAGAAAACACATGACTTACACAATCGAACAAACTAATTACACAACTTAATAAAAATACACCACACGTCAAAATCCATTTGAAACCATACACACACCGCTTTAGAAACTGTAATCCAAATGCCCACTTGAGGAAGTTAAATCACCAAAATTGACATCACGTTTATACTTGTAAGACCAAAACATGCTTCAAAAAAAGAATTACCAATCACTTGCAAGACCAACTTGTGAATTTTTAATTAAAAAAAAGGGGTGTGTGCTATTTAACAATTTACACCAAAATATCAATGCAACTGAACCAAAACACTGCATATCACAAAGAATGAAAATGATAAATATACTAAATCACTTATTAACAACTAAGGGTAGTGAGAAAAAAAGAATACAGTGAAAATGTAAATTTAAAGGTGACGTGTAAAGGGTTTATACCTCAACTACAATGCAGAATGACAATGCACGCCCGAAACCGGTGCAAAGCACCATGCGCACCTCAAATGCACTCGTGGGAAGCTGAATTTGACCCAACACACCGAAATTGGTAACAACATTTAAGTATTTGAGCACAAAAATTAAACCTTAACCATGGAATCACCTTACACTGAAAGGAGGAGGAAATTTTAACCAAGAGGGGAGGCTATTAGAGAGGTGGTGCGCACGAGAAGAGCGGCCTGGCCAGAGGTGAAGGGTTGCGCAAGTAGAGGGTCGACCAAAGGAGAGGTCGATGCTAGTTGGAGGAAACAATCATAACGAAGACAGCTGAAGAGCAGGGGTCAAGCAAAGGGGGTGCGCTGGCTTGGGGAAGAATAGAGCGACGTCGGGTCGCGTTGGCGAAGGGATAGTGGCGTGGGTCAGGGGGTGCACAAAGGGGATGTTGCAGTTGTGAAGTGCACACTGGAGAAAAGGGGGCAGCAGTTATGAAGGTGTCAGCGGTGAAAATGTGGGGAAAAAGTGTTCGGGTCATCGAAGTTGTCCAGGAGGAGGAGGAGTTGTGGTCACCGGAGCAGGGGACTGCGCGCTGGAGAGGGAGAGGGCGAGGGCCGCCTGGGAGAGAGGTGCACACAAGAGTCGATCTGCATGGAGGGAGGAATGCTGCACGCAGAACAAGTAGGGAAAAAAGGGGAGCGTGGGAGAAAATGGGGTGGGTGGGGCTGCGCCGATTTTTAGGGTTAGAGTAAAAAAAGAAACAAAAATAAAACAAAATAAAACATTAAACTATAATAAAAATAAGACACATAAAAATAATAAGAAGAAAAGAATAATAATGATGATAATAACATTAATAACAAAGATATTAATAATACACCTAATAATAATATAACATCTTTAGTAATAATAATGATAAGTACCCTTATTAATGATAATAATAATAATAACCATAAGAATAATAAAATCAACTTTAATAATAATATAAAAATGATAAAAATAATCTTTTTAATAATCTTTTTTTTTCAACTCATTTAATTTATTTTTATTTGGCCGACTCAAACTCCACAACTGCACGGTACTCGGGCTGACCGCACGGCTTTCGATAGTCGTGTGGTGCCCGTGCACCGACCTAAAATAATAATAATAATAATAATAATAATAATAATTATTATTATTATTATTATTATTATTATTATTATTATTATTATTATTATACCTCAATTACCATAATAATAATGGTAATAAATCTTTATTAATAATAAAACTAATAGGAATAATAATAATCATACTGATAAGAATATAAATAATAGAAATACTCATTTCATTTTAATAATAATAATTGAAATTATTAGCAACCATGAAAATTTTAACTAATGCAATAAATTAAAAAATTTATTCATATTAATTTTCCGAAAACAGACAGATCGTGGTGATGCCTAGGCAAGGCCGCGCGGGGTTTTTAAAACGCGCTTCACCCATGAGTCTAGTGACGTCAACTCAAAAATGCACACTTTTTGAAAAAACTCCAAAATCTCGTTCGGGACTCAACCCGAACCTTGACTAAATTTATTTAAGGCTATGGAAATAATAAAATAAAATAATCAAATAGGTCCGGGTGTGACATAAATGGTTTCAATTTTAAATAAACAGGTTTGGCATTTCAAATCATATTTAAACAAATCATGTTATACAGTTCAAAAGATGCAAAATACTTTGAGAGAAGTCTTTACAAGTGATGGAATATTTATAAAAAATGGCTTAAATAATTTTTTTTATATAAAATATTTTATATAAATTCAGAAGTCATGTAAAATAGTTTAACAACATTGGTATAAATTTATATCTAAAATATAAACAAGCGAGCAGTATGGTCATCTTCCAAATAGGTACGAAAGTTCCAGGTTACAAGACTCTGCACTCTCTAAGTGATCACAGAAATATGTGTACACACATGTCCTCAAGACACTAGTCAAATAGGACTCATCACCATCACCTAAGGGATGTGCCATGCTGCATTTATGTTTTAGAATATTGTATAATCGTATAGTGAGTCCAAATAACTCACAAACTACCTAAGGCTTGCATGTTCTCTAACACAATCATTGATGGGAAATTTATTTTAAGAATGCTTAAAATAAAATTAAATCTCATTACCTCATTTAAAATTAAAATTTTCCATTTAAAACCAAAATAGGTTTTAATCAAAAACGTAGCTTTTTATCAAGATAAAACCATTGGGTTTCTATCAAAACATTTTAAGAAATTTTCAAAAATTTAAGAATTTGAAATCAATTAAAAACAAATTCTATCAATTCTGTTACAATAATTAAATTCAACAATTCAATTAAAACCATTTCCATCCATTTGAAAACACAACCCAATTCAATGGAATTGTGGGTTTTCTCCAATTTCTTACCACAACCATTTCAAACCTCCCAATTCACTAAAATTGGGTTTTAATCAACCATTGAAATAAATTTCAAACAATTGAATTTAAATCAACAATTGAAATAAATCAATCAATTTAAGGTTAATCAATTTGGTCAATCAAAATAGAATCACATACCTTTTCCCAAAACTCAATGCCCATAATTGTAAAGACCCGTAAAATTCAAGGGAAATTTTTTCTTAATTTTCTTTGGAATTTTACAAGAGCGCGGTTTCTAACGGCACCTGATTCTGAGACTCGGAGTGCCCGGAATCAATTTCCAAAGTTTGGCTTGGGTACGTTCAGTGAACAAACGAGCGAGAATTTCTAACTTTTGAACCGGTGCCTGGGATCGAATTCCGAGGGCACCGATGAACTCGCAGCGCCGATATTTGCTTAAGGAGACCTTTTCCGAGGTTGCGTTTTATGCGAGTTGAGAGTTAGTTTTTGGGAATTTAAAATGAAGTTAAATAAAATGTGGAAACACATTTTATTTTTATCCAAGTTGGTTATAACCTCCCAAAGGGAGTTAGGGGTGGGACCCACATCCACTTAACCTCCCTTGAGAGGATTAAGTGTGGTGGGGCCCACACGAACCCTAACACTTCATCTTCCCTTTTAAACTCCCTATAACTCCTCTTTAAATAATCTTGACAACTTGGGTTATTAATTGAGTTGAGTTGTTTTAATTTCAAACTTTTGAAATTCAAGTGTTTAGTTGTGTAAATAAAATAAGCTTTAAGCTTATTTTATTTTGGTTGGTATCCTTTGCCACCTTGAGAGGATTTGGGAAGTTCTCTCCTTCTTCTTCAACCTTGACGAAGAACGCCGCTTCTCGTTTTCGTAGCCGGTGTGTTTCCGAAGATCGACGACGCCGCATCTTCGATCTTCTTCCCGTGTCAACGAAAGGAGACGCCATTTCCTCCTCGGATTATCTCCATCAGCTTACGAAGCTTCTCCAACGACGTACCTATTCAGACGCACCTCGATGTCAACGGAAATGACGTTCGGTTTCCGCGACGCCCGACCTCCGCGACGCTTGTCTTCCGCGGCTTGTTGACGTGCTCTGCACTTGAAACCGAGGTAGGGGTTTATTTATTTATTTGTTCGTGAATACATACTTGGTGATGATCGTGGATTAAAACCCTTTTTGTTATCAAATAACGCGAGGGGGGTCGGACTGCACAAACACGGCCGACCCTCCTCCTCTGTTTTTCGTGATGGTTTCTTGAGGTTGATACGAGAAAACGTGGTGTTGTCGCACCACGCAGTATATTGCGAAAGATACGCGTGGCGCCGTCGCGCCGCGCCGTGGAATGAAAATTTCAAGGACGCGACGCCGTCGCGTCGCGTCGAGAGAAGTCGAAGGCGCCGCGGCCGGAATGGGGCCGCGGCGGAGGGGCACGGTGCCGTCACACCACGCCGGACGACGAAGGCCACGGCCAGTTCCGGGCCGCGGCGGAACGAGAAGACTGGCGGCCAGCCGGGCCGCCGGTGTCGGAAGCCGGAAGGGGGACCGGCCTTTGCCGGTCCCGTTGAGGAAGAACCGGCCGGCCAGGTCGGGCCGACCGGGAGGCAACCCGGGGGAAATTAATCCCCCGGCCAGCAATTAAATTCCCCCCCATAATGAGGGGGGCCGGTTTCACAAAGGGGGGCAGGCGGCCCCCCGTTTTCCAATCAGCTCGGCCTACGGCCGAGCTGGCAGCGCGCCTGGCCGGTCCGCCAGGCCAGGCCGGGTCGGGCCACGCCGGTACGGGCTGGGTCGAACTTGTCCGGGGCGGGTCGACCCGGTTTGGGCCAACCGGGGGGTCTCGGGCCGGGACAGCCCGGGCCCGAAACCCCCGTTACCGAGCGGTCTGGATTCAAATGCCCATAACTCGGGCTACGGACTTCCAAACGACGTGCCGTCAGTGGCGATGCGATCCTTGGATCGAGACGGTCATTTAGGTATATCGCACTCAAGGTTTAGGAATACTTTGGGTTAGGTAGGGTTGGTTCGTACACGAAACCAACCGGGCCCTCGGAACGGAAACGCTCATATCTTGAGCTACGGACGTCCGATCGACATGCCGTTAGTTTTGTTGAGTTCCTCTTAGTGAGACAGATCTTTTGGCATACTCCGCCCGAGGTTTGGACGCTGGTGGAGTACAGTCGGGTTGGTTTTTCCTTAAAAACCAACTTGGCTCCTGGGACGAAAAAGCCAATAACTCTCAGACCGGGCGTCCGATTGACGCGACGTCTATTGCGTTGAGTTACTGTTGACGATACGAAACTTTTGGATACATCAACTCTGGACATTGTGAAAGTTGATGTATTAGCCTCTGGGCTTGTGGAGCGAACCCTCCCGAACGAGCTTGCTGTGTGCGGGAACCCTAGAGCTGGCTGTGACTGCTACTGTGACTGCGACGATGACTGTGCAGAGATCCTTAGTGGATTCGACGACGACGACTACAGCACTCAGCGATCCTGTGTGGATCAGTGCTACCGATCCTGTGTGGGTCCGATCCTGTGTGGGACTGCGCTCACCGGTCCTGTGTGAACCAGCGCCTACAGATCCTGTGTGGGTCCGATCCTGTGTGGGTCTTTGCGGGGGTTAGTACCTATCGATCCTTTGTGGGTCCGATGACTTAGATGGATCAGTGATCATCTCTATCGTCTTTCGAAGAAGTATACCTGTGTGACCTGAATCCTGTTGCTTTCCTGTGTGGATTGTGTTGTGCTATCCTGTGTGGATTTCGTTTTGCTTTCCTGTGTGGAATACGTATACTTTCCTGTGTGGACTGAGTTGTACTTGGGCTCGGAGGTTGGAGCGTATTGGAATTGACGACTTAAGTATATGTATGGGCATATACCTAAGTAGTGTCGGTTGTTACTTCGTGATTGTATATTTCCTTTGTGGTTTATCCTTTGTGGATTTTGGGAGACCTTCAGGGGTCTCGGGGTCCCTACTGAGTAGCTTATACTCACCCCTGCACGGGTTATGCCTGCACTACGTTGTGTTGGTTGCAGATGACGGACAGCGTTGATCGTGGTTGAGGCTTGCTGAGCAGGACGGTACCTGGAGGTGGACCACTGGGCGGGACGTGCTCGGAGCGGACGGCGGCACCCGAGGAGCAGTGGAGCTATCTGTACCCACCCTTCATGTGGGATTTCCAGTGGACAGTTCGGTGTAGCAGCTTTTACTTTACAGTTGTTGTTTTCCCTTTCGAGTTGTACTTTACTTTCAGTTTGGGTTTTTATACTGTCCCATTTACTTTTCCGCACTCCAGTTGTGCACTATTTTTACTTAGTGTTTACTTTTCCGCTTGCTTACTCTGTGGTGCTTGTTTACTTTACAAAGGCAATGTCTTCCCTTTTTACCGGGATTTACGCCTTGGTGCTAGTCTCCAGCCCTTGGCCTATGGAAGGCGGGCTTGGGGTAGTTACGACATGGGCCCCGAGGGCGGTTCGTGACAAATTGGTATCAAAGGAGTTCGGTTCTACCGCGAATTCTGATCTTTTCTATGTGAAGCAATAGTGTTTAGCGTATTGAGTGTGGTTATCAGTCCAGGGAGCCCAGTGTTGGTGCGGCGGCCGACGTATCCGTACACCAGGACCCTGACTTCTGATTTCCGACTTAATGCACGAAAACATTGATTGCGTGTGTGTTTCAAGTTTTCTTTGTGATTACTTTGTATCAGCTCACCAAGTATACTGTTCTAACTGTGGCACACCTGTTTCCTTTTCAGGATGGCCCCACGACGGCAGCCAGCTAGGGTTCCGAGAGTCGAGCGTGACGATAGCCCATCGAGCGATGAGGCCTCGGTGCAGGGCCCTTTGTCAGCAGTGGCACCGGTGGTAGCACTACCCGCTGAGCCACCGATGCTTCCAGCACCAGTCGCTGACGATGCACATCGCCTTGGAGCTCTGCACGAGTTCCAGCGCCAGCGACCGCCTAGGTTCTGTGGGGAGATGGACCCCCAGGCAGCAGAGGACTGGCTGGAGGCAGTGGTACGAGTTTTTAGGCCAGTGAGGACACCTGCAGACCTCATGGTGATCCTCGCTGCGAGCCTACTACACGCAGCAGCAGGACGATGGTGGAGCTTGATGCTCCAGGTGCACGATGAGGTATCTCTACTATGGACGGACTTTGATAGCCTCTTCCGCTCGGAGTTCGTCCCAGCCACCCTCTGTGCGATGTTCATTCAGGAGCTTCTTCAGTTGCGGCAGGGCAGTATGACGGTCGCTCAGTACTCGGCGAGATTTACTGATCTCTCGCGCTACTCGACTGACATGGTACGGAACCCATTCTTCCGGGCCCGGACCTTCGAGCAGGGATTGAGACACGAGATCAGGGCATCGTTGATCTCCCTCAGCATACCGACTCATACGGGAGTACTGGAGCGGGTCCTTTTGATCGAGAGCTTTCTTGCTGAGTCTACACTAGCGTCGAGACCCACCGCAGGGCGGCACGTGGCAGAGTCTTCTGCAGCTGGTAGTCGATGGATGACTCAGGGGTCCAGGCAGACCAGACCTTCAGTCAGACGACCTCAGGACACTGGCTCAGCAGTGCAGGGCACACAGCGCGGAGCCAGTCTTTTGAGAGGCAGGCAGTGCTACTCGTGCGGCGGGAAGGGCCACATGGCTCGTGATTGCCCGACCCGCCGTGCCGAGGAGCAGAAGACGGTTGAGGGACCACCGAGGCAGAGGCAGAGGGTCGACCGTGGCGGTCTGCAGGGAGGAGTCGGACGAGGCAGAGGATCTGGCCGAGCAGCAGGTGGTGGGCGACGCTTTGAGACTCTACCACCACCACCACCCGGAGGTCCACCCCGACCACAGGGAGCTGGCGGGCAGAGACAGGCACAGCTCCAGGCAGCAGAGTCCTACGACCACGGCGCACCCGAGATGATTCGAGGTACTATATGTGTCTATTACACCCTTGCTGCAGTACTTATAGACACAGGAGCGAGTCACTCTTTCATAGTCACTGCCCTTGTTCGGAGCTCGGAGATTCCGACAGAGCCGTTGGCTCAATCCTTACAGCTAGAGACTCCTACGGGAGCAGACTCGAAGATTACGCACTGGTGCCGGCAGTGTGAGCTTACTCTAGGAGGCGAGAACTTCGGCTGGGATCTTCTTGTAGCAGCGTCGAGGCCTTACGACGTCATCTTGGGCATGGATTGGTTATCTATGGTCCATGCCCAGATTGACTGTTTTAGGCGCAAGGTGCGATGTGTACGCACCGACGGGAGCAGGTTCACCTTCACCGGAGAGAAGGGAGCCTTCACAGCACAGGATGGATTTCCACAGAGGAGAGGACATCCCATCACTCATCAGTTGGCTAGCCTCATCCTAGGAGCAGTTGACGTGCGGAGTCCTGGTTTTCCTACAGTGGTGGATCAGTTTGCGGACGTTTTTCCCGACGACGTTCCAGGGCTACCTCCTCGTAGAGAGGTAGACTTTTATATTGACCTATACCCCGGGACATCTCCGATATCGACTCCAGCATATCGGATGGCCCCCGCCGAGCTTCGAGAGCTACGGGTACAGTTGGAGGACTTGCAGGGCAAGGGGTTCATCCGACCCAGTGTTTCACCCTGGGCTTCCCTGATTTTGTTCGCCAAGAAGGCGGACGGGAGCTTGCGACTTTGTGTTGACTATCGTCTCCTGAACCAGGTGACAGTGAGGAACAAGTATCTGCTACCGAGGATTGATGACCTCTTTGATCAGCTCAAGGGAGCACGGTGGTTCTCGAAGATAGACCTCAGGTCAGGCTATCATCAGCTCAGAGTTAGAGACGAGGACGTACAGAAGACGGCCTTCAGATGTCGGTATGGCCACTATGAGTTCTTGGTTATGCCCTTCGGCGTGAACAATGCTCCGGAAGTGTTCATGTCCCTCATGAACAGGATCTTTCAGCCATACCTCGATCGATTTGTCGTGGTCTTCATCGACGACATTCTGATTTACTCGACGACTGAGGAGGAGCACGCCTACCACTTACGGGTTGTACTAGACACACTCCGAGAGCACCAGCTTTATGGAAAGCTCTTGAAGTTCCAGTTCTGGATACGTGAGGTCCACTTCTTGGGACACGTCATCTCTGAGGCGGGAGTTGCAGTGGATCCTGCGAAGATCGAGGCAGTGTTAGCTTGGGAGCCACCCAGGAGCGTGACGGAGGTGCAGAGTTTCTTGGGACTAGCTGGATACTACCGTAGATTCGTGCCAGACTTCTCTAGAGTTGCGGCACCACTCTCAGCTTTGACAAAGAAGGGGAAACCCTTCATATGGTCAGACAGATGTCAGTAGAGCTTCCAGGAGCTGAGACAGAGATTGACCAGTGCACCTATCTTGAGGTTGCCTGAGGAGGGAGTAGGGTACGTATTCTACTGCGATGCATCAGGGACCGGACTCGGATGTGTTTTGATGCAGGAGCGGGCATTGATCGTCTATGGATCACGACAGTTGAGTCCGCATGAGCAGAACTACGCTACCCATGACCTAGAGTTAGCAGCAGTGGTCTTCACTCTGAAGACATGGCGACACTACCTGATGGGCGAGCGCTTTACAGTCTTTTCTGATCATCAGAGTCTCAGGTATATCTTCTTGCAGAAGGACATGAACCTGAGACAGCGGCGATGGCTCGAGTTCTTCCAAGACTATGACTTTAAGATAGTCTATACTCCTGGGAAGGGGAACGTGGTAGCTGATGCCCTCAGCAGGAGGATGGGCATTCAGCTACTTGAGGAGGCGACAGAGCAGCTATCCTCTTTGCAGATATCCTTCGTGGATAGAGATAGAGCAGCCTTCCTTCAGTCTCTCACAGTCACCCCTCCACTACTGCAGCGGGTCAGGGAGGCACAGCGTGAGGATGCTGACTGTGAGACACGGCATGCACAGATATTCTCAGGACAAGCACCTGATGGTTTCTCCCTTGGAGCAGAGCACGACATCCTTTTCAGAGGATGTACCATGGTACTAGTCTCTTTGCGAGAGGAGGTGCTGAGAGAGTTTCACACTTCTCCTTTGGCGGTACATCCTGGAGTGGCAATGATGTACCAGGATCTCAGACAACAGCACTAGTGGTCAGTCATGAAGAAGGTTGCGGCAGAGTTCGTTTCTCGATGCCTCACCTGCCAGCAGGTGAAGGTAGAGAATCAGGTATCAGCAGGCTTGGTACAACCCTTGGAGGTCCCGGAGTGGAAGTGGGACGGGATATCTATGGACTTCTTGACTGGACTTCCACGCACTTCCAGAGGTCACGACTCCATCTGGGTGATTGTTGACCGACTCACCAAGTCGGCTCACTTCTTACCCATTAGAGAGCAGGGCTCAGTAGAGATCTTGGGACGTCTCTACGTTCAGGATATTGTGCGGCTCCACGGTGTGCCATCATCTATCGTCTCCGATCGAGATGCTCGCTTTACTTCTCAGGTTTGGAAGGGGTTGCAGGAGGCGTTCGGGACGCAGCTACGTCTGAGCACAGCCTTTCACCCTCATACGGATGGTCAGACGGAGAGGACCATTCAGACTCTCGAGGACATGCTCTGCGCATGTGTCCTCGACTTTGGTCGTAGCTGGGAGGACCACCTACCCTTGTTGGAGTTTGCGTACAATAATAGCTACCACTCCACCATCGGGATGGCACCATAAGAGGCGTTGTACGGTCGACCTTGTAGATCTCCTTTGTGCTGGACAGACCCTGGGGAGTCAGCACTTGTGGGACCGGAGATGGTCTAGGCCATGACAGAGAAGGTCCAAGTCATCCAGGAGCGGATGAGGATAGCTCAGAGCCGGCAGAAGTCATACGCTGACAGGAGGCAGAGGCCACTAAAGTACAAGGATGGCGACCACGTCTTCTTGCGGGTCTCACCTCGACGTGGTATATGGAGATTTGGTCGAGGCGGCAAGTTATCTCCGCGCTTCATCGGACCCTTCCAGGTCCTCAGCAGGATTGGCGAGGTGGATTATCGCCTGGCTCTACTACCTCAGTTACACCGGGTGCACGACGTCTTCCACATGTCTCAGCTGAGGAGATACGTGCACGACCCGACGCACATCATTGACCATGGGGAGCTTGACGTTGACGATGGGGTGAATTTTATGGAGGTCCCAGTGGATATCAAGGATCGACAGGAGCGAGTCCTACGTGGACGGTCAATTCCTCTAGTGCGCATTAGATGGCAGCACGGGAATCTCCAGGAGAGCACTTGGGAGCGGGAGGCTCAGATGCGTGCTCAGTACCCTCATTTGTTTCCCTAGTTTTGATGTATCTTTACGGGGACGTAAAGACCTGAGGTGGGAGTAATGTAAAGACCCGTAAAATTCAAGGGAAATTTTTTCTTAATTTTCTTTGGAATTTTACAAGAGCGCGGTTTCTGACGGCACCTGATTCCGAGGCCCGGAGTGCCCGGAATCAATTTCTGAAGTTTGGCTCGGGTACGTTCAGTGAACGAACGAGCGGGAATTTCTAACTTTTGAACCGGTGCCCGGAATCGAATTCCGAGGGCACCGATGAAATCGTAGCGCCGATATTCGCTTAAGGAGACCTTTTCCGAGGTTGCGTTTTATGCGAGTTGAGAGTTAGTTTTTGGGAATTTAAAATGAAGTTAAATAAAATGTGGAAACACATTTTATTTTTATCCAAGTTGGTTATAACCTCCAAAAGGGAGTTAGGGGTGGGAACCACATCCACTTAACCCCCCTTAAGAGTATTAAGTGTGGTGGGTCCCACACGAACCCTAACACTTCATCTTCCCTTTTAAACTCCCTATAACTCCTCTTTAAATAATCTTGGCAACTTGGGTTATTAATTGAGTTGAGTTGTTTTAATTTCAAACTTTTGAAATTCAAGTGTTTAGTTGTGTAAATAAAATAAGCTTTAAGCTTATTTTATTTTGGTTGGTATCCTTTTCCACCTTGAGAGGATTTGGGAAGTTCTCTCCTTCTTCTTCAACCTTGACGAAGAACGCCGCTTCTCTTTTTCGTAGCCGGTGTGTTTCCGAAGATCGACGACGTCGCATCTTCGATCTTCTTCCCGTGTCAACGAAAGGAGACGTTGTTTCCTCCTCGGATTATCTCTGTCAGCTTACGAAGCTTCTCCAACGACGTACCTCTTCGGACGCACCTTGACGTCAACGGAAACGACGTTCGGTTTCCGCGACGCCCGACCTCCGCGACGCTTGTCTTCCGCGGCTTGTTGACGTGCTCCGCACTTGAAACTGAGGTAGGGGTTTATTTATTTATTTGTTCGTGAATACAAACTTGGTGATGATCGTGGATTAAAACCCTTTTTGTTATCGAATAACGCGAGGGGGGTCGGACCGCACAAACACGGCCAACCCTCCTCCTCTGTTTTTCGTGATTGTTTCTTGAGGTTGATACGAGAAAACGTGGTGTCGTCGCACCACGTGGTATATTGCGAAAGATACGCGTGGCGCCGTCGCGCCGCGCCGTGGAATGAAAATTTCAAGGACGCGACGCTGTCGCGTCGCGTCGAGGGAAGTCAAAGGTGCCGCGGCCGGAACGGGGCCGCGGCGGAGGGGCGCGGTGCCGTCGCACCGCGCCGGACGACGAAGGCCGCGGCCGGTTTCGGGCCGTGGCGGAACGAGAAGATCGGCGGCCAGCCGGGCCGCCGGTGTCGGAAGCCGGAAGGGGGACCAGCCTTTTCCAGTCCCGTTGAGGAAGAACCGGCCGGGAGGCAAACCGGGGGAAATTAATCCCCCGGCCAGCAATTAAACGGCCCCCCATAATGAGGGGGGCCGGTTTCACAAAGGGGGCAGGCGGCCCCCCGTTTTCCAATCAGCTCGGCCTACGACCGAGCTGGCAGCCGCCCAGCGCGCTGCCTTGCACCGAACCGGCGTGCCTGGCCGGTCCGCCAGGCCAGGCCGGGCCGTGCCGGGCCGCACCGCGCCGGGTCGGGCCGCGCCGGGCCGCGCCAGGCCGTGCTGGGCCGTTCCGGGCCGGGTTGAACCTGTCTGGGGCGGGTCGACCCGGTTCGGGCCAACCGGGGGGTCTCGGGCCGGGACGGCCCGGGCCCGAAACCCCCGTTACCGAGCGGTTTGGATTCAAATGCCCATAACTCGGGCTACGGACTTCCAAACGACGTACCGTCAGCGGCGATGCAATCCTTGGATCGAGACGGTCGTTTCGGTATATTCCACTAACAGTTTCGGAATACTTTGAGTTCGGCCGGGTTGGTTCGTACACGAAACCAACCGGGCCCTCGGAGCGGAAACACTCATATCTTGAGCTACGGACGTCCGATCGACGTGCCGTAAGTTTTGTTGAGTTCCTCTTAGTGAGACGGATCTTTTGGCATACTCCGCCCGAGGTTTGGACGTAGGTGGAGTACGGTCGGGTTGGTTTTTCCTTAAAACCCAACTGGGCCCCTAGGACGAAAAAGCCAATAACTCTCAGACCGGGCGTCCGATTGACGCGTCGTCTGTTGCGTTGAGTTCCTGTTGACGATACGGAACTTTTGGATACATCAACTCTGGACATTGTGACAGTTGATGTATCAGCCTCTCGGCTCGTGGAGCGGACCCTCCCGAACGAGCTTGCTGTGTGCGGGAACCCTAGAGCTGGCTGCGACTGCTACTGTGACTGCGATGACGACTGTGCAGAGATCCTTAGTGGATTCGACGATGACGACTACAACACTCAGCGATCCTGTGTGGATCAGTGCTACCGATCCTGTGTGGGTCCGATCCTGTGTGGGTATGTGCTCAGCGGTCCTGTGTGAACCAGCGCCTACAGATCCTGTGTGGGTCCGATCCTGTGTGGGTCTTTGCGGGGGTTAGTACCTATCGATCCTTTGTGGGTCCGACGACTTAGATGGATCAGTGATCATCTCTATCGTCTTTCGAAGAAGTATACCTGTGTGAGCTGAATCCTGTTTCTTTCCTGTGTGGATTGTGTTGTGCTATCCTGTGTGGATTTCGTTTTTCTTTCCTGTGTGGAATACGTATACTTTCCTGTGTGGACTGAGTTGTACTTGGGCTCGGAGGTTGGAGCATATTGGAATTGATGACTTAGGTATATGTATGCGCATATACCTAAGCAGTGTCGGTTGTTACTTCGTGATTGTGTCTTTCCTTTGTGATTTATCCTTTGTGGATTTTGGGAGACCTTCAGGGGTCTCGGGGTCCCTACTGAGTAGCTTATACTCACCCCTGCACGGGCTATGCTCGTACTACGTTGTGTTGGTTGCAGACGACGGACAGCGTTGATCGTGGTTGAGGCTTGCTGAACAGGATGGTACCTGGAGGTGGACCACTGGGCGGGACGTGCTCGGAGCGGACGGCGGGACCTGAGGAGCAGTGGAGCTATCTGTACCCACCCTTCAGGTGGGATTTCCAGTGGACAGCTCGGTGTAGCGGCTTTTGCTTTACAGTTGTTGTTTTCCCTTTTGAGTTGTACTTTACTTTCAGTTTGGGTTTGTATACTGGCCCATTTACTTTTCTTCACTCCAGTTGTACACTGTTTTTACTTAGTGTTTACTTTTCCGCTTGCTTACTCTGTGGTGCTTGTTTACTTTACAAAGGCAATGCCTTCCCTTTTTACCGGGATTTACGCCTTGGTGCTAGTCGCCATCCCCTGGCCTATGGAAGGCGGGCTTGGGGTAGTCACGACACGGTCCCCGAGGGTGGGTCGTGACAATAATGAAACCCTCCAATAAGAAAGAAGGTGTGGA
The DNA here is from genome assembly GCA_963277665.1 of Viscum album. Lineage (NCBI taxonomy): Eukaryota > Viridiplantae > Streptophyta > Magnoliopsida > Santalales > Viscaceae > Viscum > Viscum album. The sequence goes on from OY728157.1 coordinate 294,875,447, forward strand.
AGACCTAGAAATGAGATTCAACAACATAGAGTATAGATTCATCAATCTCAAGATGATCCATCAACCTCCAAGGAAGGAAGAGACAAAGAGATGAATAAATAGAGAGAATGCTTACCCGAGAATTTACACCGCAAATAAAATGACGATCAATCACCGAATGAATAGACCCAAAAGGGTTGGAGGGCTCCAATATTTCCTGGGTAAGGCTTTAGGTTGAGATAAATTAAACTATAGAGGAGGAAAAATGAGAATTTCAGTTGGGCTTCCTACATATAATCGACGTGAAGGGAATTACATAACGTGTAACCCCATTACATGTCATGAAATTACTAAATTCCATAATCACTGAAAACCCGTATCCTTTTTACAAAAAGCATATTTATTTTTATTTAATATTTACAATATGTGTAACCATATTACACACCATGTAATTCTATAGAAGGATGTATAAAAGACTGGTTAAAGCTGAGAATCCAAAAAATTTGTGACTTCACCATTATCGGTATCATCCCAATTCCTTATTGTCCCTATATAGACAAAAAAAGAGGAAAACCACTATAAGGTTAAAGACGTGCTTATTAGATCGATAATGGGATGTTACAACCTCCCCACCATAAAAACTTTATATCCCTAGAAAGCCTATGAAGAAGTTTTTAGGCCAAAAATATGAGGCCACTGCTCTCTCATTAGTGCCTCGCATTCCTAAGTCTCATGATTATCAAAACCATTCTTCCATAGCACACGAACCAAAGGTATCATCCTCCCATGAAGTAACTTGGTTTTAGAATCAACTATCCTGACTGTCCTTTCAGTCAAAGATAAATTAAGTTCAATCTCAAGATCACTCTAGCTCAAAACATGAGACGGATCAGAGAGATACTTTCTCATCTATGAAACATGGAATATATTATGTATCAATGTCATCTTTAGTGGAAGTGTTAAATGGTATGAAATTTTCCCCACCTTCTCAACAACCTTGAAAGGTCCCACAAAATGAGGAGCATGCTTCCCTTGCCTCCCAAGACATCGATGACCCAACCGGGGTGAAACTTTCAAGAAAAAATGGTCACCAATTAAAAACTACAAGGTTCTATAATGATGATCAACATAAGAATTATATCATCTTTGTGACATCAACATTATCTAATGAATCAACTGAATCTTTACTATCATCTCTTGTACCCAACTTGGTCCAACCAGAGAACTTTCACCAATATATAACCAACACAATGGATATTTACAAGTTAGAACATAAAAGGCCTCAAAAGAATCCATTATGATCATGGAATGATAACTATTATTATAATTAAACTCAACCAGCACCAAATGATCACCCCAAGCCCCACCAAAGTTGAGAATACAAGCTCAAAGCATATCCTCAAGAATCTATATAGCTCTCTCTGTCTGGATATCCGACTGTGGGTGGTAGTCTATGCTCAAACAGACTTGAGATCCTAGTGCCTCCTAATAGAATCTCCAAAAGTGAGAAGTGAAATGAGGATCTTTATCAAAAACTATAGTATATTGAACTCTGTGAAAACAAACAATATCTTTCACATAGAGACTTCCCAACTCCTTAACTTTGGATGTATCATGAATGGGTATGAAGTGAGATGAATTGGTCAGCCTATCAATCACAACCCATATCACATTATTATTTCTCTAGGTAAAAGGAAACACAATCACAAAGTCCATAGATATCTCATCCCACTTCCAAGTAGGGACTGGAAGTGGCTGCAATAAACCAAAAAGGCTTCTGGTGATCGTCTTTCACCTGTTGGCATGTATTGTAATGAGAGAAAAACTCAGCAATGCCCCATCTCATACATGGACACCAAAATTTCTTCCACATATCATAGAACATCTTTATGGTTCCTGGGTGTACAACCCACTAGGAATTTTGAAAATACCCCATTACAAATTTCCTTGCCGCTAACGGCACAACAAAGCGATTATGATAGCATAGAATTATCTCCTTAGATAATGACCACTCAGTAACTATCTCCCCACCATATAGAGAGTCTCTAATGCTACTGAATTCATCATCAACCTTATGATCCTAAAGAATCACTTCAAGAAGAATGGATGTCAACTGAACACTGGATAAAGATATTCAATCCCCTTTCTCCTAAACTCCAATATGCAACTGTGCAAAGAGATCCATCAAATTCCACTCTTTCAAATATTGTTTCACTTTCTAGGTTAGAATTTTCTTACTAAAAGAATCTACAATGAAATTCCCTTTCCCTGGTGTATAGGTGATGTCAAAATCTAAAGACTATAGGTATTCCACCCAACGCCTCTAGTAGAGATTAAAATCTTTTTGATAGAATATATAGCTCAAGATCTTATGGTCATAAAATGTGGTAAACCTTTCTCTGTAGAGTTAATAATTACAAATCTTAAGCATATACATCACAACTACAAGTTCAAGTTCATGGGTCAGATAATTCTTCTCATGTTTCCTAATCTAACAAGATCCATAGGCAACTATATTGTTACCTTTCATAAGAACACAACTTAAGACTTAACCTGATGCATCACAGAAGACCACATAGCACTTCCCAGACTTTGGAAGATTCAACACAATCATAGTTGTCAAAATACACCTCAGATCGACAAAATAATGCTAACATTTATCATCCCAAGGAAACTTTACCCCCTTATGATTTATTGCATTCATCGGAGAAGCTATCTTCAAGAAGTTATTCACGAACTGATGATAATATATAGCTAAACCTAAGAAGATCTGAATTTCAAAAACATTCCATGGTTGTTCCCATGTCATAACATCTTTTACCTTATTAGGTTCAACTGAAATGCCATGTTTTGACACCACATGCCCCCAAGAACTTCACTTTCTAAATCCAGAAATCACACTTCAAAAACATGGAATAAAGTTTGCGATTTATCAACATTTCTAGAACTGCTCTCATATGACACATATGATCCTCCTAGGTTTTATAGTAAATTAGGATGTCATACACAAATACTACCATGAAGGTATCAATATTCTCATGGAAAATATTGTTCATTAAATCTATGAACACTACAGGAGCCTTGGTTAGGCCAAAGAGCATAACAAGGTACTCATAATGGTTGTACCTACTCCGGAAGGTGGTTTTCTTGATGAAAAACTCTTTGATTCTTAACCGATGGTAACTATAGTGAAGATCAATCTTTGAGAACCACTTTTTCCCTTTCAACTGATCAAATAGATCATCAATTCATGGAAACAGATACTTTTTATTTACCGTAACTTGATTGATTTTTCAGTAATCAATACATAGGTGAAGTAAACCATCAAATTTCTTAACAAAGAGAACTGAAACCACCCAAGGTGACACACTCGGGCATATAAATCCTTTCTCTATAATATTTTCTAACTGGGACTTCATCTCTTTCAGTTTAGATGGTGCCATTAGGTAAGAGGGAATAGAAACTGGTTGAGTACCAGGAACCAAATCAATAGAAAACTCTACCACCCTTACCGGTGGAAAACCAGATAAGTTAGAAGGAAACACATCAGGAAACTAAACAATGACTAGAGGTATATCACCACTCAATGATTATTTCCCTATATCAAAAGAAAACATGGATATCACTTTCCCCAACTCCAGATAAGAAGGTTCGGATCTGCTCGACCTTGGGTCCCATTCTCATTGAAATACAAGATACACACCACTAGGTGTAGTTTAGGAGACCCATCAAAGACAACAATCGATTTGGGATTTATTAGAAATGATCCAATCCATCACGAGAATGATGTCAAGGGTTTCATGTCGAGAACTATAAATTCCCAAGTAAGATCGACATCGGCCAAAGAGAAAGTAAAAGAGGGGTTATGGAAACCCTAGTCTCTCTTCGATCCAAGGGTTGTAGCAATATACAATGCACGATATAAAAACTCCATAGAAAGATTAAGAAGATTAATAGTGTGGGTTGAAATAAATGAGTGAGATGAACCGAAATCAAATAGACCAGTCACTGATGATGAATCTATAGTAATGGTACCTATCACAATCATTGGACCCATATCTTCTTCCTCTAGAGACTATTCCACTATGTGAAAAATATTCATTACAGATGTTTGTGGCTAGAATCCTTTTGTACATGAAGCATATGATTTCCCCATAGTTTTTGAAGGTGCTGGTGATTCTGTTCTACTAAGCGTAATGGGAAAGTTATGGAAAAACTTATACAAGTGGTATGATCATCCGTAGGAGACACATTCCTTGGTTTCCTTAATGAAAACCCTCATTTAATGTCGTATATGACCATAATGGTAGTATATAAAAGGTTCTATTCTAGGAACTATAGAAGTTTTAGAATGAACCTACTGTCGAGAACCACTACAAGATTCATCATGCTTCCTCTTTCCATTAAAGGAACTCACATTTCCACTGGGAGAAAAAGGAACTCCCATCAACCCTGACTTACCAGCTAGGTCCATCTCAACCATCATCACCCTATCTAGCACATCATCATAAGTGGGCAGCTTCAGTAAGAAAACCTAAGAATGAATATCTGATTAAAGTATAAACTCAAACCATCAGGTCTTTATCCTCTCATTAGATACAATCTCAGGCGAAAACTATACAAGCTCATCAAAGCAATTTGAATACTCAGTCGTGGTTTTATCATCCTAATTAAGATTGAAAAACTCCACACCCTTGGCCAACACCATTATCTCTGGATGGAACTGGTCAGTGAAAAGAACCTTGAAGTCCTTCCACTCTAATCCCTTACATTTCTTTATTGTCACAATCATGTCCCACCATCTCCTGCTTAGTCCCTCCAGCATGAAGGTGGAACACCTCACCTTGATCCCGTCTGGTGTCTCCAAGAACTCAAAAATAAATTCTATCATGACCAACCATTCCTCAGCATATTGAGGGTTATTGGAGAATTTGAAAACTGGTATCTTCTGGTGAAGTAACTCTTGAGAACGATTTCAAAGAACATCCCTATGAGGTTCCACAGTTATAGCATGAATTGGGACTGGTGGTGGTTCCTATCCCAAAGCTTGGACAGTATGAATGGTAACATTAACCAAAATTGAGTCCAAAAGAGGATTATGTTACTATAATTCAGTATCATATTCCTAATAGATATGATTCACACATATTCTCAGAGGCATGATACTACACAACATTAAAAGACAAATTTTAAGACATTAGGTTAACACTCAAACTGAGCAACAAGGGAAATAAATACTAATAAATGGAAAACATGATTTGGATTTCAATCTATCCAAATAAAAAGTAGGGAAAATATTAGAACTAATACACAAGAAGCCTTTACTAAACCACCCCTAGTGACTTAATGTTCATTACAGTGAGATATGTTCAGGCACTCAATCTCAACTACCAACTAAGTCCTAACAAGAATACTCTACTACATACTGACATCAAGGTGATATGCTTAACCTTCACCTTTGGTACCACTTTGTCACAAACCAGCCTGGGTACCTTGGTAATCCGATAATCGATCCATCCCTAACATGGCTCGAAGGGCGTTCCTGATCCCCATGGGTTGGTGATAATAACCTATCATCATATAATATGAAAGTGGGAATGAATTTTCCACAAACACAATGGAATAATACAAACAAGTTAGTAAGCATATAAAACAAATCTCCACTGGGAGAGGTGTACCATAAACAAAAAAGATTCAAAATCCAAGGTACTATAAAAAATATACCATAAAAATAGTAAAAACTTCCCAAGTTCCAATGGAAACACTCACCAAGTCCATGGATCAATAGCTAGAACCACCTCCAAGTGGTGCTTTACCCCTACTTAAACCTGAAAGGAGATAATCTACAAATGCCCGAAGTCAAAAGTAGGGTTTTAGTTAAAAATATTAGTAGAGTATCACCAAGTATTCCATAATAGATTCCAATAATAAATTAACCAAATAAATTCTTTAAATTTTAAATAAATAGGTTTGGCATTTCAAAGAATATTTAAACAAATCATGTTATACAGTTCAAAAGATGAAAAATACTTTGAGTAAAGGATTTTCTTTACAATTGATGGAATAATTCTAAAATAATTTATTAAATAAAACATTTTATATAAAATGGTTTAGATAAATTCATAAGGCATTCATAATAGTTTAACAACATTGACATACATTTATATCTCAAATATAAACAATTGAACAACATGGTCATCTTCCAAATAGGTACGAAATTTACAAGCTATAGGACCCCACACTCTCTAAGTGATCATGACAATATGTGTACACACATTTCCTATGGATACTGGTAATATAGGACTTATCATCATCGCCTAAGGGATGTGACATTCTTCGTTTATGTTTTAGAACGTTGTATAATCATAGAGTGTGTCCAAATAACTCACAAACTACCTAAGGATTGAATGTACCCACAATCAATGATGGGAAATTTATTTTAAGACTGTTTAAAATAAAATTAAATCTTATTCCCCCATTTAAATGCTAATTTTTCATTTAAAACCAAAATGTGTTTTAATAAAAAACATGCCTTTTTATCAAGATAAAACCACTAGGTTTATATCAAAACATTTTAATCTTTTTTTCACAATTTAATAATTTTAAATCAATTCAAAACAAATTCCATCAATTATGTTTCAATAATTAAATTCATTAATTCAATTGAAACCATTTCCATCCATTTGCAAACACACCCCAATTCAATAGAATTGGGGGGTTTTCCCAATTTCTTTCCACAACTATTTCAAACCTCCCAATTCACTAGAATTGGGTTTTAATAAAAACCCATTGAAATTAATTTCAAACAATTGAATTTAAATCAACAACTAAAATAAATCAATCAATTTAAGGTTAAATAATTTGGTTAATCGTAATGGAATCACCTACCTTTTTATTGAAATCCACCAACAATAATGAAGGTGAAGAAGACCTTGAAACTCAACCTAGAAATGATATTCAATAACATGGATTATAGATTCATCAATCTCAAGATGATATATTAACCTCCAAGGAAGGAAGAGAGAAATAGATGAAGAAATAGGGAGAACGCTTACCCAGAAATTCACACCACAAATGAAAACACAATTAATTTCCAAACAAAAGGACCCAGAAGGGTTGGAGGGCTGCAAGATCACCTAGGGAAGTATTTAGGTTGAGAGAAATGAAACTAGAGAGGGAAAATGATAATTTTAGTCAGGATACCTACATATAATCGTCATGTGGGGAATTACATGATGTGTAACCCCATTACATGTCGTGAAATTTCTAAATTCCATAATCACTAAAAAACCCATCACCTTTTGAAAAAAAGTAGATTTATTTTCATTTAATATTTACACAGAATTTATCCATATTACATTCCATTTAATTCTATATAAGCCTGCAGAAATGGCCAATTAAAGATGAGAATCTAACAAATATTAAACTTCACTATTATAGGTATCCTCCCAATTCCTTCTCGGCCCTATACAAACAACGAAAGAGGAAAATCTCCATAAGGTTAAAGACATACCTATCAAATCGGTAATGGGATGTTACAATTTATAAATCCATTTTGGAAACAAAAACACATTTAAAAATACAATTCCATCCTTTTAGAACCATAAATCACTTATAAAGGTCAAATGGGTATTTAAATAAACACTTGGTGTGAAAATTTTAATAAAACAATTCCATAAAATTCAATGAAAAGGGAATTTCACGTCATTTCACTTCAAAAAAAAATCTAAAGAATCACACATCACCATTTAGCATTAAATGAGGTGAAAAAAAAATCAATCAATGTTTATTTGATTTAAAGAGAAAATGAAAAAGGAAACCTACCTCGATCCATAAGCACTTCAACAACAGAAACCCAAAACAACACCACAAGGGTACAAGAAGGCAAGAGAATCCAAGAGAAACACAAACAATAAAAAAACCCCAACTCAAACCCAAAGAAACATGAACCCTAGAACAAAAAACCGAAGGAGAAAAGAAAACAAGAAGAAAATGGAAGAAGAAGGAAGAGGGATAAGAGAGGAGGATATTACCTTGAATATTTGACCCCAAACTGAAAGAGATCCCTTGATTCCACCCTTGGAAGAGGAGGGGAGGCATGGAGAATAAGGGAATATCTCCCTTTGATCTGCACAAACCAAAAGGGGAGGAAAACAATACAACATGGTTCTGTCAAAAATTGTAGAGCGATGTGCATGCCTTCCACACAGTTTGGGCTAACTAGGCTCAAGTTATGCACCCTAGACTAGAAGCACCCAATACCCACACAGTTTTTCCTGAGAGTTGTATGGTTTAGATCAAACCATTTTCTACCCATGCAGCTCAAACCATTCATGTTCAAAATGAGATAAAAAATATACTCATCCATGGGAGGTTGCACGGTTTCTCCTTAACAGTGCACCTAAACCATGTAATATAAGAAAAAAACCCAAAACTCAAAATTTTGATCTAAAGCCTCTAAAACTCAAGAGAAAAGTGAAATAAAAAAGGATAAACCAAAATAAAAGAGGAAAATAAAAATCTATTTGTGACAATGACCTTAGAAATATATTTGGAGTGTGAAGCATTAGTATCAAAATGCTTATATATTATTTTTGATCTATTTCTCAAGAATAAGTATAATGGAGGAAATCCATTTATTTAGAAATGAATGAGAAGAATACATTGTTTCAAAATGTATATAGACATCATGAATAGGTTAATTACTACTACTTATTCAATTAATTTTCTCATCATTTTATCTACTTATTTTAGTTAATTTCATTATCATTTTTATCTAATACTTATTTTTCTAAATTTACACATTAGTTAAAAAAACACGTCACATGATCAAGACCAATAAAACACACTCGTATTTTCTTGATAATTTAGTACAACGATCCATAATTAATTTTTGATGTGTAGGAATTAACCTCATCTTAATCAGACACCTGATGTGTTTGATATGTCTCGAAGTATGAGTTTTAAGTTTAAAATTACATTTTAGTAAAAAAAAGTGATCTGATCAAAACCAAGAAAAATAATTCATATTTTTTAAAACCTTAGTAAAATGATCCATAAGTAATTTTTGATGTGTATGAATTAGTCTCACCTAAATCTGATGCATGGTGTGACTGATATTACTCAAATTGTGTGGTTTGAGTTTAAAATTAACATTTAGTAAAAAAGACGAGTGACATACACAAAACCAAGAAAACATATTCAAATTTTTTGATGCTTTAGGAAAATAATCCATAATTAATTTGTGACATGTAAGAATCATCCACACATATATATGATACACGATGTTCCAGGTATGACTCAAATTTTTCGTTATCAGTTTAAAATTGAAATTTTTGTTCAAAACATGTGTCACTCACTAAAAACCAAGAAAACACACTCAGATTGTCTTTATAATTTAGTAAAATGGTCCATAATACATTTTTGACCTATAGGTATTGAACATGAATCCAATTGATACATGATGTGACTGGTATGACTCAAAGTGTTTGTTTTCAGTTTAAAATGGCATTTTAGTAAAAAACAAGTGACATAATCAAAACCAAGAAAAATCATTCATATTGTTTTGATAATTTGGTAAAATGATCCATAAGACATTTATGATGTGTAGGAATCAATCGTACATCATTCTGATGCATGGTGTGATTTTTATTACACAAATTGTGTGGTTTGAGTTTAAAATTGACATTTTAGTCAAAAAGAAAAGTGACAAACTCAAAATCAAGAAAACACATTTGATTGTTTTGATAATTTAATAAAAGGAAACCTTAGTAATTTTTTATGTGTAAGAATCATCCTCACCTCAATATGATATATAGTGTGCCCAGTATGACTCAAACTATCCATTATCAATTTAAAATTGACATTTTAGTTCAAAACATCTAACACTCACTAAAAACTGAGAAAAAACACTTGGATTGTATTTATAATTTATGAAACCTATTCATAAGTATTTTTTGACATTTAGAAATCGTTATCACATCAAATTAACACACGATGTGATTGGTATGACTCTAAGTGTGTGTTTTCTATATAAAATGATATTTTAGTAAAAAAATAAGTGACATACTCAAAACTGAGAAAATGCATTCATATTGTTTTGATACTTTTTAAAAATTATCCATAAGTCATTTTTTGACATGTAGGAATCATCCTCATGACAATTTGATGCATGGTGTGACCGATATGACTCAAAGTGCATGTTTTCAGTTTAAAATGACAGTTAAGTTAAAAAACACAAGTGGCATACTCAAAACTAATAAAATATGTTCTAATTATTTTGATACTTTATAAAAATGATCCATAAGTCATTTTTTATGTGTATGAATTAGACGAACCTCAATCTGAAACACGGTGTGACTAGTATTACTCAAATTGTATGGTCTGGGTTTAAAATTAACATTTTTGTTAAAGAGATAAGTAAAATACTCAAAACTAAACAAATTCATTTTTATTATTTTAATGATTTATGAAAAGTATCCCTCATACATTTTTGATGTGTAAGAATTATCCTCTCCTTGATCTGATACACATTATGTCTAGTATGACACAAACTATCCATTATCAGTTTAAAATTGGCATTTTAGTTCAAAACATGTGTCACTCACTGAAAACTGATAAAATGTGATTGTATTGTCTTTATAATTTTTTACAATTACTCATAAGTCATTTGTGACATGTAGGAATCAGTTTCACATCAAACTAATATGCGATGTGATCATTATGACTCAAAGTGTGTGTTTTCAGTTTAAAATGATATTTTAGTAAAAAAAATGACATACTCTTAAGCATGAAAATGCATTCATATTGTTTTTATACTTTAGTAAAATGATCCATAAGTCATTTTTGACATGTAAATAACAGTTTCATATCAATTTGACACATGGTGTGACTGGTATGCCTCAAATTGTGTGTTTTCATTTTTAAATGATATTTTAATAAAAACCACAAGTGACATACTCAAAACCAAAAAAAATGAATTTGGATTATTTTGATACTTTAGAAAAACAATCCATAAGTCATTTGTGATGTGTATTAATTATTCACACCTCAATCCAACACACAGTGTGACCAGTATGACTCCAAGTGTGTATTTTTATTTAAAATTTTAATTTTAGTAAAAAAGACATGTGACATACTCAAAATTGAGAAAACGCGTTCATATTGTGTTTATAATTTAGTAAAATGATCTATAAGTATTTTTTTATGTTTAGGAATAATCTGCACCTCAATCTGATACATGGTGTTCCTGATATGACTCAAAGTGTTTGTTATTGGTTTAAAATTGACATTTTAGTTCAAAACATGTGTCACTCACTAAAAATTGAGAAAACATGCTTGGATTATCTTGATAATTTAGGGAAAATGTCTATAAGTCATTTATGACATGTGAGAATTATTCTCATGAAAAACTGACACATTATGTGACTAGTATGATTCAAAATGTGTGTTTTCGGTTTAAAATGACATTTTAGTAAAAAAAAATAAGTGACGTACTTAAAACTAAGAAAATGTATTCATATTTTTTTGATACTTTAGGAAAATGATCCATAAGTCATTTTTTATATGTATGAATTAGTCGTACCTCAATATAATGCATGATGTGACCGGTATTACTCAAATTATGTGATTTTAGTTTAAAATGTATATTTTAGTTGAAAATGCACATCATATACTCAAAATTGATAAAACACATTCTGATTATTTTTATACTTTATGAAGGATACCCATACATCATTTGTGACATGTAGTAATTAGTCTCACCTCAATCTGATACATGGTGTGCTCGGTATGACTGTTTCATCCCTGAATGCCACGTGGGGCTAGGATGATATTTTATGGTGTTGGTAGAACAACTTTCACATCAGAAACATACACCTATGTTCCTTTCAGGTGGTTTCAAACTAGTTTTATTCATGGAACTAGAAACACCCAATGTTTCTTATATTTTTGATGACTTGTGGACCTGCTTTCCAAAGGTAGGTGCTCATTGGGAAGCTTAGCCAATGATACTTAAGAATTCACATTGGGCTAGAGGATGGGAGGTCAGGATCATCACACCCTTTTGGGGGGAATTATTTCCTACTTTGGGACTCTCTTATAGGTTTAAGATATGTTCATGGATACTTCATTAATTCCCAAGTATAACATAGGACACCCTTGAATTAACAATCAATTATTAGTATGCATGGAGATTAAAATCATCTGTTTGTATCTGAGGTTCTTAATCAATGGAGATATCTTTATATATATGAGTTTCTCCATAAATGGTACCATTTTATGACTATATTAGAGATTCTTTTGTTGTTTATTTTTACGATTCTAGTTTTAATCCATACAGTTGGGGTGATCTATATTTTATCATCATTTAGGGATACAGCAGTTGTTTTGATGTCTGGATCAGACCCATGAGATGGGATTTCTGTGTATCCTCATGAAAGGAATCAGATCCCACATAGTTTTTTCCACTTAATAGGACACATCATACCTTTTAAGGTCATGTTACAAGGACCAAACCATGTAGTTTAACTTCATACGACAAAGACGTCCAGGCGAAAGGTGCCTGGCCAAGGATGGTGTGGTACTTATGCTGGAGAATCCCAGGGAACCTAGAAGGGATATGGGCTTCTAGGTTGGATAATTCCCTACTGATAACATGGTCTAGAGAGAATTAAGTTTAGTTTAGGTTGTTGGGTTTGGACCTCATGGAGGCTTCCTACGTATCCCATTTGGATAGTAATCAAATCCCACATGGTTTGGTCGTGAGTACCCACACCTATGGAGACCCTCTTAAGGTTTTTATCATAGGTAATGAGTCCTATTGAGAGGTTTGAGTTGGAGCTTGCACCGTATAGTATGGTTCCCTTTGGTTGGATACATGGCTTTGAGGACCCACGCCTATAGAGGCCCTCTAAAGGAAGGTGAGAGGAAGATCTGAAAAAAGATTCTCTATTGAGACATGCATCTAATCATGTGTATTTTAAGATTGTAACTAACCTATAATCCCATGTGATTCATGATAAAATGTTAGAAACAAGAGGAAGCATAAGATCTGGAAAACCACATGATCCTTCTTCCACTGGTGGAAGATGTCAGGGTGATGGGAGAAGAAGAAAGGGCTTTGATATTATTATATACTCCCTTCGTTGTACCCTGTATAGTCATGTATGAATACTCATATGGGTATAGCCTGTTGGTATGGAGAAGGAGGAAGAAATGAAGCAGGAGAGGTTCTGTAAGAAAGGTTAGGGGCTTACTCTAGGAGGGATTCCCTTGTAACTAGTTCCTGGGAAAGTGAGGAGAATAATATGCTACACCTCAAAGGAAAAAGAAAATGCGATTCTCTTCATCCCCAATGGGAATTTAAGGTCCCTAGTCTTAGAGATAACTAGGGGAGGACATGTTCCTAACCATAGTATCTAAGGCCAGAAGTTCGCTAACACTATCCTTGGGTTTAGGGTCCATGTGACCAAGGAAATGCATATCCACATGAAAATCTAGGACCCTACCTGTCAGGTAGGACAAGTGAAGGACACCTCTAGCCAAAGGAATATATATCCCAATTGGAGACGTTTTTGTGTTCTTGTTACCATGGTCTTGTAAGTCTGGAGGCTTTGCTGGAGGTTTCAATTTGGTCCCCATCAGATGAGGGATTCAAAAGAATGGGAAACCTACCATTAAAGTCTTAGAATGGAACTCATAAGGGTCTCACGCAGGTCCTAGATTGATGAGCATGAGTTGCTTCATGCGAGACCTAGGAGAAGATGGAAGTGCTTCGCGCAAGGTGGTAGTCCTGCATAAGATAGAGATGCCTTGGGCAATGGACCACCTATACAACAAAAATTGGGTGAGACCTTATCCTAGGCACCACGGGTTGCCTTAGGTGTCCCTTTAAGTGCCTCACATAGGTACCTGGTTAGGGAAGGTACCTTCATGCTAGTGATTTTTCAACTAGGGGGAAGAGGTCCCCACATAGGTTTCTTCTGTATTTCAGACCTTGGAGAGACTATGATCTCCATATCCCCCTTAATTATCTCTTCTCTTTGATTTTGGAGATCTTCCTAATGGTTTTTTTTTAGAACCTGGGCAAAGGGGTTGCGCGATTAGAGTTTTGGGGCTTCTTTTGATTTTCTATTTGTGAAAATGAGGATCACTAAGGTCATATTTATAGGAAAATAAGATACCCTGGTCAAAGGAGTTATCTTGTGCAGGTTCATGGTGTAGGTACCCGATGCGGGTGTGGTCGGTCTTTTAGTGCCATGCAGGGGGTTGTGCGAGCCTTTTGGTGTGTAGGGGTGGTGTGTGCAAGCTATCTTAGGAAAGTTCCTTTGAATCTTCTTGGGGATCTTCATCTTTCTAACATACTTGAGGTACTCTTCATGATCTTTTCATCACATGTGACAAAACAGAGTGTCAAAAAAACCCCCCTTAAGATTGGATCTAATCGAATAAAGAGGGTCCATTATTGAGGTAAAGGGTGGAAAAGATTATGAAGGTGGAATAGCTCTACCGTGTAGGGTACCCACACAGGTTGGTGATGTAGGTCTAGTGTGCATGTCGGTGGAATAGGTTTGATGCATTGGCTGACGGTGTCTATAAATACTACTAACCACTTTGCTTATTTCTTCCTTCTACACTCATGCCTCTTACTATTGTCACGCAAATTGTATGCTCAACAATGTCATTCTTGTTGTTTTTAATAGGTCTCCCAAATAATTACCTCACATACATACATGGTTCATCTGCTTGATTGAACATTCTATGTAGGATCGCCTTATCGAGAAGCCTGTGCAGGATCACATGGTTGAGGGGCCTATGTGGAGGACCTGATTGATGGACCTACACAAAGAACCATATTGAGTTTCCTATGAAAAGTATCTTACTTTTCCAAAAATTTTAACTTTTCTGAATCAAAATTTTAACTTAATGAGAAAACTATATGCCTTCTTACAGGGTTTCAATGGATGCCCCGAAGGCTTATCTTGAGCAAGCTATTTCATGTGCATCAGAGATGATCAAATCTATTGGTCCATATTACTACGACATGTGTGAATTCACTCTCCTAGATTTGGTGAGGCACTTGGCACAATATTAGAAATAATATCCATGAAGAGACTAATTTCCCTTATATGATCTCAGGCTTCTGAGGGATTCCCTCATCCCAAAGTCTTAGAGTTATTTCCCGAAGTCTTAGTTTATGAAACACACTAATTTTCATGCTGCTAATTTCTCCTGTAAGGGTGTATATATCAAGAAAAGAATAGTTCCCACCACCTGTTTCATGCATCACAGCCGCTAGACCCTGGATCTAAAGTCTCATGCCCTCGAGTTGAAGCCTCACTATTATGATTCAACCTTTCGCACTTCAGAGACAAACCAGTCTCAAGGTTGGAAGGAGGACTGGGACTTCTGCTCTAGAGGAGAAGTCAGTCCTGAATGTATGTGGGCATACTAGGTGTTCCATACTTGTTCATAGTTCAAGAAGTAGCTGAAAGACATAAGCATTTATGAGGATGTTTGGGTGGGGTAGACTTACATCTACAAGAATCTAGATATTATCCTTGAGTTGTTTATATGATGGAGTCCTCAGAAAAAATCCTTTCATCTAACACATAGAAAATTTGGCATTATCTTATGGTATGTCTATAAGATTTATGGAGTTCCCGTCCTCAAAGATATGTATGATGAGTTTATCCCATTAAATACAATGTGGGATGATGTTGAGAATACACTGCCCTTGGATCATGATATTTTTAATATAGCTTGGAAGGTATAGGAGAAAGACCCTCTCCTAAGGGGTGACATCCATCCTAGAATGTGGATAGAAGTTTTTCTTAAGCTAGAAGGATAAGTTCCCATAATCTAGTGTCCTAAGGTATAACCCACCTTGTAAAATCAAGGTGCTCCTGGAAAATTATGGCAGTATACTCGTTGGGGTTGCAAGTTCAATTCCAAAGTTTCTATGAAGACCCGCCTAGTCAGCTTCCTTGAAATGTGGATGAGTATATACCTTTTACCGGTCCACAAATCCAATAGTGATGTGAGACTAGGAAATTTTTTTATAACATCCAAATTAGAATAAGGGATCTATATAGGGTCAGTTTCCCCTATCCTGGTGAGTCTCTATAAGTGTTTTATGCACGCATATACTAAAAATGACCCATTTAGAATTATAGGTTTGTTTCAAGTGTTGTGGGGGTGGATTGAATCACACATCAGTTCTTATGCTATTCTAAGTGGAGTTACAGTCCTTGGAGGCCGATTCCACCCATTTTTTCAGGTTGTCTCTAGGATTAAACCTTTAACCCTAAAGCCTGAAGAAGTCCTGATGATGTTGAATGTATCAGGAAATTTTTATTTCTTCTCATATGGTGATCCATCGACTGGTACATTCACTGATAATGGAAAATCTAACCAAGAAATAAGGACATACATGATGGAATTTAGAGACATTATACTGGAAGATCACATTGATAACAAGATCATCTATGAGGCCTATACTCCATATCAATCTGCCTTCCAGTTCAAATGTCTACAATAGTTAAGAATCTTTCCCCCCACACATGTTAGTCTTGAAAAAAACTCAATGGTATCCCAACAGTTCTAGATCCTGATGTCCATAGAGGTGTCCAAAATTTCAATCACACTACCTCTATAGGATTCATCAATTGGGTTGGATCCTAGGTATTCTAGTGCTTGTATTTATTCATACCAATGAGAGGTATTAATGAAATCCATTCACCAAGTCACGACCACAACAGCCTTTAATTGCAGCATGCATGGTATAAAGTTTCAAACCAAAGGTGATGATATTGAAGCTTTTAAGTCTTCAAGGTGATCTTTTTCAAAGACCACCAAGAATGCTAGGGTTGAGAAAACCACATCTTCTTAGCCAAGGTGGTCTGGTCTTCATCACTAGGAAGAGACTCGGGTTTTGGTCACTCGATCTTCTGGGAGAGCAATGAGGCCTGAAAAAGCTTCTAAGTCAAAATGTGTTAGTTATTCCTCAAAACCAACCATTTTAGATCCAAGTTATGTTAAACCCCTATAAATTAAATCTTAGAAGATTGTATCTCATGATATCAAAGATACATGGATATTTCTCCAGGTTGGTGTACGCATCCCATAACTAGAAGATATTCGAGCACCCTCCAATCTTCACCCTAATAGTGATTTGGCCATGGTGAAATATTATGTTTAGAAGCTATAGATTTTTATATATATAACTTATGATCAGATATCAACCATAAAATGAGTATCTATAATGTTGGATTGAGGAAAACTTGAGGGGGTAGATAGTCACACCAAAGAGGAATGGGATGACTTTGTTGACCCTGATAATGTATCTCTCTATTATCCCTTATCTTTTTTTTATATTTAATCTACCATCATTAATTTTGAGGGGGTGTATTTTATAGTTTGGAGTATAAGAAGAATCAGATTAAGAATCAGTATGAAACGTTCCTGAGTTGCCGAGGTATGGGCCCACGGTCACCCCCATCGGGGTATTGGATGATTCTCCTGGATCTCTGGAACTATCCCTAGGTTAAAGGAAAATGGTGGAGGAAATGGGGGGGAATTTATTCTCAACTATCACCTCAAGTGACCATTATTAAGGGGAATGATACGACCCCATTTCCATCATGTGATGGGAAGTAAAATATGGTGGTAAATTTGGTTGGGTGTATGCACCGTAGTAAGTCTCTGTGCTGTCATTTAATCACATGACTTGCTTGAAATACTCTTTTACCATTCTCTCCATTTACATAATCTACATTTCTTTCTTTCCTTAAGGTATCTAGAAATGGTCCTTCAAGGATCTATGGAGACACCCCAGAGGAGGCAAAGAATCATACTAATAAATCCATCCTCTTAACAGGTGAAGTTTCAAGATATGTTGTCATGTCTTTCAATGTTCATGTAGAGAGGGGAAAGGGACATGGTAATGTTAGATGAAAACCCTAAGGTTTCATGTGTTGTTTATAACTTTTATCTCTTAATGATATTTCAGATCCATTTCCCACAATATAAAAACCTACAATAGTCAATTTTAGTATCATTTTCTCTTCAGAAGGGGATGGCAGGGATCTCTGGTGGTCTGATGATGGTGTCAATGCTGACCCTAACTCTGAAGTATTAGACGATGTCAAGCCTACCAAGTATTTAGTAGATATAATCGATATAAGATACAATTTTGGTCCTGATCCTTACATCTTGGATACCCCTATCAGTGAGTATGCTTCAAGATGTGAGGTCATATATAATGAAATAATGAGTGAATTAACAGGCCTTTAGGATAGGTTAAAAATCATTAATATATTCAAATATCTAGAGGAATTTTAAGAATTTAATAGGTTATTAGATGGATGTGAGTTATCTCTTTCTTTCATTATTTTTATTAAATACAACCAGCCTCTCTTCATTTGAAGTATCATATTAGAGCTTGACTTGTACATATTTATCTGTAGAGAATGTGTCCAAGGAAATTCATGAACAAGGAATCCAAGTCCATACTACCCTCACTATTGAGGAAGGTGTATGTGAGAATTTTGAAGTGGGAGATTTCTGAGAGCCTCTTATCCCAGTTACTGAGAAAACATAGGAGGACGCTCCTCATCATGAGGTCCTTGCTCTAAGAACTAAGGCTGGGAGTATTGGGGAGGCATTAATCCTAATAGTTAATCCAATAATGGGTGAGTGTTGTTAACCACTTTAGTTAATTCACTGCCTTTGTTATCTATTGACCTCCTGATGTTGATGAGGGGTGTCACCTGCTATTTAGTGCCATTGAATTTAGCAGCAGAGACTGAGAGGGGGATTCCATTCCATTTTATATAATACCGGTAGGAAAAATTGAGGTTGTCTTGGAGGGAGTGGTACAAGGTGAATCATTGAGTGCACTAATCCTATAATACATCTATCCCTCTGAAAGAAACTCTGAGTCAGACTTGGAGACACATGATTCTCTTTACATGACACATTTTATTTTTTGGTAGGAAATCTAGAAGATAATCACTGGGACTCTTCTTGTCAATCTACCTTTGAAACTTCATCAACTTCCACTCAAGTTTTCTATGTTAGGATATGGTGGATTTGATTATCACATGATCCATCATGTGGTGAAGTTAATAATATGGAATTGGGAGGGTGAGAAAATATCACATCAAGCTAAGTCATAGCTAATAGGCCATTTTGAGGATCTCGGAGTTTTCATATCCCAAGTTAAGTTCAGCCATACCAAGGAGGTGGAGTAGTATCAAAATCTTCTTGATAGGATATCTCTCTTAATAGAATGCCTTCAAGAATAATTAAATGTTTTGTAGGAAGAGATAGTCCAACTCCACTGATCCTTGGTAGGGACCTTGGAATAAAGAATATATTTTATTACTGTAGAGAAAAAGAAGCTCCATAATGCTGAGGAATTTTCTGATACATAATTTTTGGGTTTTGGAAAACAACAGAAAATGCTTGGGCCACAGTCTAACAACTCAAATCCCATATTGATGAGATGTTGTAAAACTTAGCAAAGAGACTCTGACATGTTAAAGATCCTATGTATTTGAGAACATAAATGAAAAGTAATTTTTCTTTCAATTACCTATTTATTCATTACTTTCCTCATTGTAATCATAATATAAAACTAAAATTGACTCATTTTATTGAATGTCATTTCATTATAATTACAACGATAAAGGTGAGGAAGCACTATAATTTTTTCCTAATAATTGGGGCCTATAAAGAATAGCTAAACTATTTCTAGGGTCATATGGACATCCCTATGAACTTTTTTTTTTATTTTTTTCCATCACCCTAATTTCTTTTTCCTAAGTACAATATGAATAATACTTAGTATGAGAGACTTGGATTTTGATTAGGCCACCCTTTGTGGGTTTTCAGCCTAATAAGATTTGTGCCTTTTATCTTTTTTATTGCTCGGTTATTTCATAAACCATGCAGAGCATAGGTTGAGAAAATTGAGACTCGAATTTTTTCCAGGGTTCCCTTTGCGGGTTTTCAACCTAGTGAGTATTGTGTCTCTTTTTTGGGTAGTTTAAAGTTGTGCAACTCAGACTAAAAAATAGGTGTTTTAGGTAAAACATCTTTGACCAAGTGTTTTGGAATGATGACCCAAGAAAATATTTTCAACCAAGAATGTTATGACATTCTTCAGATACCTGAAGGGTTATTTTGAGTCACAATTTTGTGATTTTCAGATCTAAAATATGATACAAGACAAGTATGTGAGGAACGACCATAGACCAAGTTTGAAAAGAGGTTTCTAACACTATATTGTCGAGGATTATGGGGATATATTAGGTATCTTCTAAATATTTATGTGTCTTTGGTTGAAAACCCTTTTTTATTTTATATAAAGCCAACCGGGGAATGTTACAGCATAGCCAAACAATGACATTCCCTAGTTGACAGGCCTGTTTAATGGGAGACTTTATGAAAAGAAAATTGATGTGTTTTATAACATAGTTAAGATAGGGGTTTCCATAGGTATTTTGATATTCTGATACTAATGGTTAGGAATTTGTGAAGATCCAGATTTCTCAATACCATGAAAGGTGGTTTTACAAGGGAAGATATTTGAGAATGAATAGAGTATTTTTATTGGCATTTCCCATGAAGTGGAAACTGCTTCTACACAAATTTGGATTGTGCAAAGGAGGGTATATCTTATTAAATTACCGAAATCAGGGGGAAGGTCCCTCACTAACAAGTATTATGACATTATGTAGTTTAATTTCATACAACCAGGACATGGATCATGTAGTTTAACGTCTTATGGTGAGGATGTTGTTGTGCAGTTTAATGTCTTGTGACTAGGATGTTAGGCCATGAAGTTTAAATTCATACATCAAGTACATTAGGTACTATAACTTAAGGTCATCTTAGCTTTGACCAAAAGATTAGTATTTGTTCATTCCATGGTGATCATATTAATAATGTTCCACCATCTCCAGGTATGAAGGGGGTAAGTTGTAAGCTGTAATCTGGGGGCTTATGAATCCAAGAAATGAGATAGGATAAGCATTCAAGAAATCATAATGTCTTTGGGGATTATAAAGATAAAAGAGGCTTCTTCTGAATATGAATGTGTCACTAGTTGGAAAACCCTTTTTGTGGGTGACTTTATGAAAATCCAACTGGGGCGTGTTACAAGATATCCAAAAAACGACATCCTCTAGTTGATAGTCCTGTTAGTGGGTGAATTTATGCAAATCCAACTAGGTAATGTTACAGAATATTCAAGATATAGGTTTCCTCATGTATCAAACATTATATTGTTGATGACCAATGAAATATTGTTAAGATTCAGTTTTCCCTGAACACATAGTTTGGTTTGTGTAGAGAAAGTTCCTAAGTATAGAAAGATAATTACATACCAAAATCGCATACAAATAGAGAGAAATATTTCCTTTCATAGGTCTTACCCATATACAAGGAATGAGGATTTTTTTTTTGCTTCTGATTGGGCTCAAAATATAGGATTTGAGCATCACTACGTATCTCAATTGAATGAGAATCAACTTGTGCATAGTTCTTGGAAGATCATATAGTTTTGCGTCATGTGGAAAGGATGATATGGTGTCTTGTAGTTTTGGGTCTTATGACTATGACTATAATATTATGGAAATGATGAGCAGTATGTGGCCTAACTATCCAAGTATGTTTTGGCATACTTCAGATGAGAGGGAGGAAAAAGTTAAACAAATATCACGAGGTTTCTTGAGTCAGGAGAGTTTATATGGGATGATGATGTCATTGGGGGTTATAGAGATAAAAGAGGCTTCTCGTGAAGATGAATGTGTCATTGGTTGACAAATCCTTTTTGTGGGTGACTTTATGCAAAGTTAACTAGGGAATTGTTGACACTCTATTTTTTCAAGTGGAGTGAAAATATTATGAAGAGTGCCTCTGAAGTGTTAAAGAGGTAAATATTCCCAAGGAGAACTAAAGGGATTTTCCTAAGCCTACTTGCGCACACACCCCTGTGCATCATAAGGCTTGCGCAGCCCCCCTGTGAAACATTGAAAGGAAATCCACCCCTATACGGGGTACCTGCACCGAAAACCTACACAGGGTACCTACGCCAACAAGTTACTTTGACCAGGGTACCTTATTTTTCTATAAATAGGACCATAGGTCTCCTCATTTGCACAATAGGAAAATCAGAAGAAGCCCCCAAGCTCTGGTCGCACATCCCCTTCACCCAAGTCTCTAAAAACCCCTGAAGTAGCTCTCAAAAACTTGAGAGAAGATACAATTAAGGGGGATAAATGAGATCGAAGTACCTTCATGGTCTAAAACACATGACACATGCACAAGGAACCATTTTCCCCTAGTGAACAAACACTTGTGTGGGGACCCTTCCCTGACTAGGTACCTGCATGATCCTAATCTAGAGACACCTGAGGAGACCTGTGTATCCAAGGATAAATCATCATCCAGTTTTTTTCCTAGGTGGTCCATTTACCAAGGCATATACATCTCTCATAGTCTTATACCCCCTACACAAAGAACTTCTAGTTCCACCCAGGCCATGTGCGGATCACCTTTGCTCTCTATGCCAGGACCCGCACAATCAACTTCTCAGGCCCTCTTCCAAGCCACCAATGGAAGGGCCTCTCTACCTATGGATTTGTTGTCTAAAAGGTACCAAGTTGAAACCTTTACTAAATCCTTAGGACTTTAAAAACCATGGAAAGAGGAACACTAGTGTGTATCCCATTTGGGTATGCATTCCTATAGTCAGAGGTTTTTCATATTTGTTTTACCTTATGGTTAAGGTACTCAGGGTGTATGTGAGTATGAATTATCATGGTAATGAGGAACCCAACCCTAAGGATGGTTTCAGAGAGTTCCTGGTCATGGGTAATATGGTTAGGACCATGTTCTTCCCTAGTCATCTCTAAGACCCAGGGCCTCCAGTTCCATGTGGGGAGGGGGAGGATCACGCTTTCATTTCTTTTTGATAGGGAATGATATCCACCTCTCCTACTGAGAAACCAATTTTAGGGAATCCCCCTAGATTAATCCCCTATACTTTCTTGTATTAGGTTTCACTCTTGCTTATATTTGGCTCCTAGGTTGTTTTTGGATGAGTAGTCTGATGTGACTATCCTGGATACAAAATGGGAGAGGGAATGGGCACATCAAATCCCCTTATTCTTATCCCATTTCCATAGCCTATTTCACTAGTGGAAGGGGGATCATGTGGTTTTATAGATCTTTTATTTCCTCATTTTTCTCAAATTTAATCATGACTCATCATGAATCATGTGGGATTAGAGGTTAGTTTCAATCATGGTTTTTGCATGATCAGATGCATGTTCTCGCAGAGAATCTTCTTTTGAATCTTCTTCTTGCCTTCCTTCAGAGTTCCTCCATAGGCGTGGGTCCTCAAGGCTATCCATCTAACCTCAGAAAAAAGAGAATTATGTGGTTTACTGAATCTTCTATTTCATCTTATTTCTCACACTGAACATGACTTACATGCTCTTAGAGTTTGATGGTGTTCATGAAATCCACACGATCGCAAACCATTTGGGCCTCATTCTAAGTGTAAGCCCCAAACAACAAGGGAATACTCTTTAAGAATAAGCCTCTAAACCAACCTATAGGCCTCCTATATGGTATAAACCCAACCATACTCAATTTGGGAATCATTCTAAGTGTAATACCAAACTAATCCATGGGACTCCTCTTTAGGAATAATCCCCAATCATATCACCATACTCATCCATGGGCCTTTTTTTAGGTGTAAACCCTAAACAAGCCTCCAAATAACCATGATTCAAGACATATCTCATGGTCCCTTTCACATAGCGCATCCTTATTAGGAGTAAGGACCAACTTAATCCTCTCAAAGGGCCATACTATCCTATAAGACAAACCTTCAAAGGGCCTCCATGTGATCAGATACTTAGAATCAAGTTATGTGGCCTTTGATTCCTATACAAATGGGATATGTATGAAACCTCCCTAAGGTCCAAACCCAAAACCCCAAACCAAGACTAATTCTCTTTGGGCCACATTTTAGGTAGAGTTTTATTCACACTACTGAAAATGGGGTCTATCCCCACACATATATACCCACGGTTTTATAAACCGTGGGAATAGGTTGTTTTTATTTATCTTTACCTGCGGTTTTATTAAAACCGTGGGTATTAAAACAGCATACTGCCCGAAGTATCGGGCTCCTCCTCACTCGGCGCTCACCCCATTCAACCCTACCTCCCTCACCCTTACTCCCGACCCTGTCCTCCCCTCCCCGACCACCGCCTCCCGACCCTCTCCTCCCCTCTCCGACTCCCCTCCCCGACCTCCGTCTCCCGGCTCCGCGTCCCGGCTCCGCGTCCCGGCTCCGCGTCCCGGCTCCGCGTCCCGGATCCGCGTCCCGGCTCCGCGTCCCGGCTCCGCGTCCCGTCTCCGCGTCCCGGCTCCGCATCCCGGCTCCGCGTCCCGGCTCCGTGTCCCGGCTCCGCCTCCCGGCTCCGTGTCCCGGCTTCGCCTCTCGACTCCGCATCCCAGCTCCCGACCTGGACCCCCTGGCCTTCGCCTCCGCCTCGACATATCTTAAACAAGGTAATTTTACTTATGATGCTCCATTAATGTTATGGGAGGATATCGATGATTCTTGGTTGATTATAGGGGTTACCATGTGTAATGATTAACCTATAGGATTTGAAGTTATAGATACTGGTTGATTTAAGTGTCACATAGATATCTATAGATTATTAAAATTGGGAATTATTTATGATAGAGTTGGGGTTATCATAAATATCAACTTATATATATTATGTATGCTAACAGTCCTCATGTCTGAATACATATCTTCATAAATTAATAACAAGACAAATAAATATATTATAATTAATGATAAAAATTAAAATATATGAAAATGTATGTTAGTTATAGGATGGAGATACTGGTGTGGTACTCTATATGTGGAATGTGAAGTTGTAAATGGTTCTCAATCAATAGGTAGGTGTGGAATAAGAAAATATTCTCTTATAAGATTGAATTTCATGGGCGATGGAAGATCTAAAAATGGGGTTATAGATAATGATAGATCAGAAATTTTTTGATCCATACATGATGTAGTAATATGTGTGAAATGACACAACAATTCACTCATCTTATGTTATAAAATCCTTGATTGGATTCCTTATGTACTAGAGAAATTAGTGGTGGCTCTATATCAACACCAACATCTAGGTATGGGGGAATTTATATCTCAATTTCCATCTTAGGATCCATAAAATCCTTGATTGGATTCTTTATATCCTCAAAAATGGGATCAAAAAGTGCCAACAACATCCCCAAATCATTCCCATTCCATAGGTCCAGGGTAATTTTTATCATTATTATCACCCCTAAAGGAATTAATCTTCTCTAGTTTTGAAGATAATTATCAATGGTCAACATCCCAATCATTCCTCTCACTATGAGATACACCTCTTTCATTTTGGGTCTGCTCGACAAGTATGATTGGAAATTCCCTTATGGTCACTATTCATAGACCAGGGTAGGGGGAATTTACGATAAAGGAAGTTAAAAACCATAAGTTTCATAAGAAAAAATGGACTAATATGACCAGGGGTCAAATAAATGACCCTAATTCAACCCTCAAAGGAGGAGTAAACAGTGGATAATTTCCCTTTTGTGTGGAGAGTGATGGGGTAAATCCCACTACTTGATACACCTTAGTGAACATCATTATAATTAATATAAAAATTGATTTCAATCAAGATTTAAAAATATAGGGGAATGATGTGGAAACTATTAATTTAGGGGTAGGTGATGTGGATGAACAAACTAAGGCTACACATACACATAATCAGAGAAATATGTAGAACATGGCACCTACGAATGAGGAATTTTTCTCTCCTCGATGGAACTCTGCCTAGGATAAAGGGAAATGTGTGGATACATACCAATCACTACCTAGGGGAACTGAAATTACCTCTATAGAGGAACTACTAGCACAATAAGAGAATGTCATATAGAATATCAGATATATCGATGAGGAACTATTAGGGACAATATTTCTGCTGGCTATCGTCTTCAAAAAGATAAAAAACACTCTCATCACATACATCAGGAGAGGGATAATATGCATTAAATAGTGTAATTTTAATGTTAGGTTGGGTATAGATCCAAGAAATTGATTTACATAAATGAAGAAGTTTTGAATGATTACGACTTTCCTCTATTATGGTGACAACATCTTCCCCATTAGAGCGATCATCCAGTCTTAGCATAGATTGAGAATCAATGAGATATGAAGGTGGGGCCACCTCATCAATACTTTCCCAATACCTGTAGTTATAAGGTGGCCTAGACAATAATACCTCAAGAACTCCTCAACACCATTGAATCATTGGATTCCAAAATGGAATCCATTGAAGGGAGGAACACCCCCATACAACCCAAAAATAAGTTATATCTTGAATGTGTGGATAAAACCTTTACCCTATCCAATTTTTACAATACTATATTCTAAAGCCTTGATTTTTTGGGAGATCCAAAATTACATCTCACACACTTAATGTCCTAAAGAGACTTTATGATGAGCCCTTAAGATCAGTAGGAGGAAACAAAACTAAGATGTTTTTGTATATAATTTGGTAGGACCAACCTTATTTTAGTAAAACAACCTTTCGGTAGGATCCATTGTGGAATGTAAATTTATTCATTATTAATTCCTAGATCATTTAAACTCCATGTTAATGAAAATAATGATTTCTGACCTCACAGATTGCAAACAATGTGAAAGTGATATAGTTTCTTACTTCATCGCTAGATGGAAAAGTTTAACATATTCACTCAGAATACCTTTATCAAAAAAGAAATGGATGGAAATTTGTGATGGGAATATTTAGGATGAGCTACGAACACCTTTTATCTTGATGAATTATCTAGGAAGATTCTATGAGTTTTTAGAGACAACACAATGCTTAGAAGATTCCATTTAAAAAACCTTGGCCAAATCTTGGCCGACACCCATGACATAGGGAAAAAGGACTAGTAAGGTAGATAATGCTTCTCTTACCCTAAAAACAGTAGTAGTTCCAATTAAATCACTTAGGAAGGCCCTAAATCACATGACACCTCCCATTGAGCGGCATTAATAACAAATTCTCCCTTGAATGGAAGAAAAAAGTGATTTGGGTCACCCATGACTTGAGGAATGGATGGAAAAAGTGTATTACTTATTAAAGGAGAAGTTTTACAATTATTTCCTTACATACATGGAAAATAACATAATCAAGATACAAAAACCTAAGAAACCTAATGAGGTCAACCTCACAGACCATCATGTCTACTATTATTTTTATAGGAGATTGGTCCACACCATTTAAGGCTGATTTGTCTTCAATGACATTCTGAAGAGCACAGTTGATTATAGATAGATGATATTAGAGAAGGACCCAATATAGGTGACATATTTAACCTTTACCCATACCAGAAGAAGAGGGTGACTATCAAGAAAAACTAACTATGTTTCGAAAAAATGTTCGATAAATAGATGACTCGAAAGACACTTGACCGAGCTCATACCTCCTCCAATGGCCTGAAGGCCTTCAAATTTTTATTAAGATAAGACTGAATTTTAAGGGATGAATGGGAAAACCCAAAGACATCATGAATTAGGACAAATAATTCCCTAAGGGTCAAGGAAAATAAAACCAGATTGACAACATAAAAACTGCCCCTCCCCAACATTTGAATGTGATGAAGCTCTCCACCATTGAAAAGTGATTCAACAAGCAAGTGTCCTGTGTCAAAGCACAGTCTCGATCTGATGGCTGACGCCATACCCTCTCAAATGACCAAATCCAAAAAACTCTGCATAGATGAACTGAAAGATCTAAATCATCTCTTAGGGTTGTTCCATGTGGTCATGACCTATTGCAAACCATCTGATGCAAAACCAGAAAGACCAAGCTCATACCATCCTAAGAGAATAGATTTGAAAACCAATAATTATCACAACACATAGGGAGGAATAATTTAATATTCATTGTAACACACCAAGATTTTTTTCTATGTCTAAATTTTTTTCTCTTTGATATCTTACTTTTCACTAAACACCCAGCTGAAACAAACTCCAAAATATTATTGTATTGTATTGACCTATTTTGAACAACCTAAATAATGAGAAATTAACAGTCATTTTTATTTCAAAATAAATAATTCATTATTTTATTGAGTGGTAAAATAACATTTTAGTTGAATGCAATTGGAAAATCATGCTCAATTAATTGTTTAAGCATGCTAGACTATATAAGACACATTATGATCATATATAGTGCTTTATCTGAAAATACCATTTATAATTTATTTTTAACATAATTATATGAGTACATACATAATTCATAAACCAATCATGGAATGATTCATAATTAACATACTAAATTTTATGACCAGTAACACATGGAAATCATCTTCAAATCTTGATAATGTATGTTCCATAAATTATGAAAAACAATTAGTTAAATATTTTTTTTTTAAATTTAAATTTTTTTACTATGTATTAATGTAACATTTCAATGTTATATTTAAAGGTGAATTGAACAACATTTAACGGTTTAGAGCATGATTTTTTAAGCCAAGCAACCAAACCATTTACATAGAATTTAATCAGTCCTTGAGATTTAAATATAATTTATCATTTGTTTGTTGTTATTCTTATTATTTCTAGATATTATTTATTATCCTTATAAAGGAAATAGATCTCATATTTCTTATCCAGGTTTAGTATTTACAATGATATCCAATGTGATCCTTTCTATATTTACATGGAAAATAAATATGGAAAGATGGTTTATCCTGATCATTCTTATTATTGCTACTTATTCAATCATGGACTCCTCTTGTCATTAAATATGTTTTTCTAGCTACTAATATGCATTGATTAATTTAATAATAAAATTGGTTGTAATGAATTTTTTAAATATGATTTACATTGTTGATTGAATGATAATTTTTTTCTTGTTATAGAATGGATAGAAGCTGGATGTATCGTACCGATCGGATTTCAACTGAGTTTCAAAGTAATTTGGAGAATTTTTTAGATTTTTCAATTAACAATGCGTCAGATGGAGGATGTATACAATGTCCCTGCTATAATTGTGTTGTAAGACCATGGTTAAGACGAGAAGAAGTTAGTTACCATTTAACGAAATTTGGATTTCAAGCTAACTATAATGTTTGGTTTCACTATGGAGAGACGAGTCAATCTTCGACTGTTCATAAACGAAATGAACGAAGTGACATGGAGAATTTGATATTTGATCGGTTTCCATATGTGCATCATTCTGAGAGAGATAACATGTCGGTGCAAGAAGACAATGATATCATTACACACGAGGAAAATGTCGAAGACGATGATGTTGAGAGAGTGAAAAATTTATTGGATGATGCCAGAACTCCAGTATATCAATAATGTACTAAAATGACCAAGTTGGAATTTTTAATGCGGTTATATCATGGAAAAACCATGTATGGGATTTCTAATACCGACATTTATTATATTATTACATTTTTGAAGGACTTTCTTCCTGATGGTGCAGATATTCCCTCCAATCATTACATGGCATGGAAGTTAATTAAGTAGCTTGGATTTGCTACTAATAAAGTCCATGCTTGTCTGAAATATTGCAGTTTATATTTGGAGGAAACAGCTGACCGTAATGACTATAAAGAATGTGGTACATCTCGATAGAAGACAAATGTAGATGGAACACCATCTCGTGTGCCACAGAAAGTCATGTGGCACTTTCCATTGATTCCCAGACTTCAAAATCTATTCATGTCTCCAGAAATCTCAGTTAATATGAGATGGCATGATGTTGAGAGAATTAAAGGTAATGATGAGATTTTCCATCCTGCAAATGGATTAGCATGGCGGACATTTGATGCACAACATCCTGATTTTGCAGCTGAGGTGCGTAATGTCATATTGGGCCTATCATGTGATGGTTTTAATCCGTTTAGTTAGATGCTTACTGCTCATAGCACGTGGCCGGTTTTTATTTATGTTTATAATATTCCTCCGTGGATGTGTATGAAAAAACCTTTCACTTTCTTGAGTATACTAATATCTGGACCTTTGGATTCTGGTAATGATATAGATGTCTA
Source organism: Viscum album (assembly GCA_963277665.1). Taxonomy (NCBI): domain Eukaryota; kingdom Viridiplantae; phylum Streptophyta; class Magnoliopsida; order Santalales; family Viscaceae; genus Viscum; species Viscum album. Next base: position 294,905,582 of record OY728157.1, read on the forward strand.
CTTGCATCCTTTAATAAAAGAGTTGAAACAACTTTGGGATTTAGGTGTGCAGACATTTGATACTTCTTCAAAGAATAAGTTTCAGATGCGTGCTGCCCTTCTATGGACCATAAATGATTTCCCTGCCTATGTAATGATTTCTGGGTGGAGCACGAAGGGAAAACTATCATGTCCTGTTTTTATGAAGAATACACGATCGAGAAGGCTTAAATATCGTCGTAGTTTTAGTTTCATGGGGCATCGCCGATTCTTGCCAATGGATCATCAATACAGGAAGAATCGTCGGAGGTTTGATAATAATGTTGACACTGAAGAACCACCTCAATGTATGTCAGGAAGTGATGTTCTTGATGAATTGAAAGATTTTAGTTTTTCATTAGGGAAAGTTCAGTTGAAATCTCGAAAGAGGAAGAATGATGATACTGAAGTCACTTACAATTGGAAAAAGAGAAGTATTTTTTTTGTGTTGCCATATTGGTCTACTAATTTTTTACGTCATTGTTTAGACGTAATGCATATTGAGAAAAATATATGTGAAATGTTTCTTGCAATTATTTTGAATATTAAGGGGAAGACCAAAGATGACCTCCGATCTCATCGGGATTTATTGGATTGGGGTATTCGACCAGAACTACATCCTGTTTGTATCGGTGAAAACAAATGGAAAGTTCTATGTGCTTCTTATGTGATGAAACCGGCAGAGAAAGATCGATTTCTGGCAATATTGGAGAATATCAAGGTTCCAGATGGCTATTCCAGCAACATATCTAAACGAGTCAACAGAAGACATTTGAAATTGAAATCCCTAAAAACTCATGATTATCACATCCTGCTTCATGAATTGATTCCAATAGAAATTCGGCATTTTCTATCCAATAATGTAAGAGTGGCAGTGATTCGGTTGTGTCATTTTTTTAGAGACCTTTTTGCTAAAAGGTTATCCAAATCATTGTTGATAAAAATGAAGCAAGAGGCTCCGTTAATTCTATGTGAGTTGGAAAAAAATTCCCTCCATCCTTTTTCACTTGCATGTTGCATTTAACAGTTCATCTTCTAACTGAGACACTTCTTGGGGGACCATTCGCTTTTCGGTGGATGTATCCCACTGAAATAAATATGTGCACTTTGAAATCATATGTCCGAAATAAGAATTATCCTGAAGGTTCCATTGTGAGGAGTTATCTGGCCCAAGAATGTATGGATTTTTGTTCAATGTATTTGTCTGATGTGATCACAAGACATAATCGACCAATGAGAAATGAAGATGATCAGTATGAGGAAATTCAGCCCTCATTTCCATATCTTCCCCAAACAGGTGGAATTGTCGGGTCATATACATTGGTTACATTGAGCTTTGAAGAGCGGAATATGGTGCATCGAACAGTCTTGTTTAATTGTGGTTTGTTCAATGCCTATATCAAGTAAGTAATTTGAATATATATATTTTATCTCATACGATATCATATCACATATACCTTATACTTTTATTGTCATTTTATGTAGAGAACATAAACAAATTATAAGTAGAGTTCATCGGTCTTTGTCGTTGAGAAGGAGAGAGTCTATGCATAGCCAAGAGTTCCCAGCTTGGTTAAAATCAAAGGTATGACCATTACATTATATACCTTAAAATATAGATATATATTTAATTATATTACTCATATGTATTTCAGGTATTGAGTTTACCTGTTGAATTCATTTCTCAAGAATTAAGAGCATTGGATTTTGGTCCCAATTCTTTGGTTCGTGACTGCAAATCTTTAATAATCAATGGATATAAATTTGTTACAACTGATAAAGAGGTGAAAATGAGAACACAGCATGATGGATTTATGTTAACTGCTAGAACATATTGTTATGCCAGTGCATCAGATAGTCTACCTCGATATGAAGATGTGTATTATTATGGACTGGTTGAGAAAATATTGTTATTGGATTACTACTCTCAAGGTCGAGTCACTATGATGAAATGTAAATGGTTTGATTCAATGACGCGACATGGTACATTTATTGATGATTGCAGATTTAGAGTTATTGACATGAGTCGATTCCTGCATACCGATGAACCATGCATTTTGGCATCAATGGAAAAACAAGTGTTTTATGTGAAAGATCATCTGAAACCCGATTACAGTGTCATTAATGAAGTAATCCCAAGACATATTTTTCATGATGCTAGGGATGAAATTTTCACCATTGATGCCCCCATCGGTTTTAGCCAAAATATTTTATTTGATGACACAAATTGTCCCATTGTGAGAGATGATGTTGAACCTGAGGTAGTGGAGGGTAATATATAAAAGCAACCATATATATTCAGAGTTTATTCAGTTTACATTGACGTGAGTTTCTCAGGTTCGTATGAATGTAATTACTATAATTTAGTTTTAGTTTGGAATGATATGTCTGTTTTAGTATTTTTTGGTTTCATTTCATTTAATTATATTTATTTCAATTCAGAAAACTGAGTTTAAAATGTAGTTTTAAAAATTGTATAACTTGGTTGTAAATTATCATTACTGAAAGATGTTATGAAATTTTTTGTCTTCTTTGGCTTCTAAGTTGTATGTATGATTTGTAAAAATTGTTGCTAAAAAATATTTATTTCATTCTTATACAGATTATGAAGAAAACTACAGAATATCACAAGAAAAGATTATTTGATGTTGATCCTGTTAGACGTGAGCGTGAGTTGTCTTCAGTGAGTATAATAATTCTAATATTTATCTTCCGTATTACATATAATATGAAGTTCATATTTTTGATCAAATTTATTTTAGGGATATATAACTTCAGAGATTCCTCTTCCTAGTATGGGACTGAGCAGGGATCCTCCTAGACCTAGGCGGAGCTCCCATATTACCACTCCCCACACTGACCCGTCAGTGGACATCCCATCTACCACACATGTCCACCCTCTACTTGAGACCCCTGGGATGTTCCCATACATGTTGCCGTCATCATCCCATTTACCCTCTTTTTCCCATTCCATGTCCACGCTGACTCGACCGATGTTCTCACCTCCACAATTTCCATATCCATTCATGTATCCCCAGACCTACTACGCATATTCTGACATGTCTATGCCACCTCCTTTTCCTACCATCCATCATACACATATTGAGTCTGTTCCTTCAGTTTCCACTCCTGTTCATGAAGATCAGCCGGAGCATGCTGTGGAACAGATACTTCCTTCGGAGGATGTTGATCCAGCACAGTCCACAGATGCCTCACAGCCTATTCAGGAGCCTGCATTATGTTTTTTTATTATAAATGTTTCAAATTATAGCATTTCACTTTTGTCTTATTGTATTGTCACTTAACTCTTCTCTTTTCACCTCTTATGTTATTTAGTGGGATCTTCTAGTAGGCGATGTGGGCGCACTCGAATGAAGGATGCCTGGAATCGCGAAACTCAGATTATGGTGGATTACAATCCTCAAAATCAAATGGTAGGTAAAAATGCTAAGGAGTGTAGAAGTTTCATGGCTACTTTAGCCAAATATCATGATATCGTTCCGGTGGAATCGGTCTCATGGAGACATATCAGTGCTGACATCAAGAATAGGGCATGGGCGCAGATATGGGTACAGAAATTTTATAAATTTATATTTATATTAGTAATGTATTTATATGACTTAACATTTTCGTTGCAGAGTCGATTTAACTTTCCTAACGGTGAAGATGCAAAATCTGCTAGGTTGAGTGATCTTGGAGAGTATTGGCGGTCATACAAGTATGAGTTACATATTGGTTGGAGGAGCATAGTGGGTACCGAGTTAGAGGGTGTACCCACAAACCCTGACTATCCAAAAAGTCAATATCAAAAAATGATCGCACATTGGAAGACTGAACAGTATAAGGTAATACCCATCTTTAATGGTTTTTATATAAAATTTAATTCTTATTACTTGTATTGTTTTTTTGTTTCTTAGGAAGTTTCCACGAAAAACAAAAAAAACAAAAATGAAATGATATATCTACACACATTGGGGCGCACTACAATGCCCGATCATGAGAAGCGGCTGATAAGTTCAATCCAATTTTTTGCATTTATAATATATGGTTGTAATCCAAATTTGTGCATTTCTCATATGTATCAAGATGAATGGGGCATTTAAGGTCCTGTACCTCGTTCCAAATTATTCTGCTTCAGTAGGAAAAGAAAAGATGGAACTGTAGTTAATTCACAAACACAAGAAAAAATTGTAAGTTTTTTTATATATATTTCAAACATTTATACGAAATTCATAATTTAATATGTGTATAATTTCAACAGTCTGCCTTCGAGTCCATGGATGAGGAAGCTGACAACTTAGGGCCAAATGATCATTTGAGTCAGGTGTTAGGTGTGGAGCATCCAGGAAGAGTCCGTTGTAGACCAGAAAAAAACATGGTCCCCTCTAGGTATTGTTCATCATCAGACTCCTCTAATGCCTCTAAGGCCTCTGAGTTGGAAAGTACGCGTGCTGAATTAGCTGCGACAAAGAAAATAGTATTAGAGGAGCGTGAAAAAAGTAAGCTAATGAATGAACATTTCATGAAATCTATTTCAATGTTGAGTCAGTCACTACCACCAGAGGTTGCTGCCACTTTTGATTCATGTATAGCATCAATGCGCTCTTTACACAATGCCTTGGGTAATTCCCATGAGGGTCCTAGTGGCGATGATGGTGGTGGCGATAGAGCTGGAGAGGATGTTGTTGATTTTTTTGTTGGTGATGAGATTGTTACTGATGATGATGATGATTATGATGTTTCTGCTGGTGATGATGATGCTGACGATGTTGTTGGTGATGATGATGATGTTGGACATGGGGATGAAGATGATGGTGATGGGGGGGATATTAATCCCCTCCATTTTTGACCTAGCAGAGATACTTGTGTTGGAGTTTTAATTTTTTTTTGTATTGGTGGACTGCTTGTATGTGAATTTCTTTATGCAATGAAATGCATTTTGGATTATGTTTTCATTGGGGGTGTTATTTGAAAATTCTTTAGGTAATATTCACATGCCATTTTTGTTTTTATGGTTTGGTGTGTTAATTATTATCTCGACATCTAATCTTGGCCTTAACAGTGGAGGGGAGGCTTGGGATGGGGGGTTGTAGTGGAAGGTTGGGGGGGCTGGGAGGGGAAGGTTGGGAGGGGGGTGGGGGTGCAGTGGAGGGCTGGGCAGGGGGGGCTGGGAAGTGGGGAGGGAGGGGGAGGGGCTGGGCAGTGGGGAGGGATGGGGAGGAGCTGGGCAGGCGGGAGGGGGAGGGGGGCTGGGCAGGGGGGGCTGGGAGGGGGAGGGATGGGGAGGGGCTGCAGTGGAGGGTTGGGGGGGCTGGGAGGGGAAGGTTGGGAGGGGTGGGGGTGCAGTGGAGGGCTGGGCAGGGGGCTGGGCAGTGGGGAGGGAGGGGGAGGGGCTGGGTAGGTGGGGAGGGAGGGGGAGGGGTTGGGCAGTGGGGAGGGGCTGGGCAGGGGGGCTGGGCAGGGGGGAGGGAGGGGGAGGGGTTGGGCAGGGGGGGCTGGGCAGTGGGGAGGGGCTGGGCAGGGGGACTGGGCAGTGGGGAGGGAGGGGGAGGGGCTGGGCAGTGGGGACGGAGGGGGAGGGGCTGGGGGAGGAGCTGGATACGGTGTCGACTTATCCACCGTCGCTAAAGGTATGGTTTTACCACACCATTTTTTACATCATGACAAGTTTTCTTTTTACTCAACTACATCCTCAAATATCCAATTTAACCCCAGACTCATATTTTCATAATATGATGTAGTAGGACTTAAAGTGCTTCAAGAAATGAATTTGCAGCTGATTTAGTTGATTACCATGGCGCATTAGAGGATCGACCACTCCCAGGACATCACCTTTCTTCAGTGCCTTCTGAACAATCATCAATGGGGCACTGTCTTCCAGTTGAAGGTAAACACTTCCGGTTGCTATCATTAAACCTGACATTTCTGACTATTCATTGCAGCACAAATGCTCTGTTTCCTCTCTGTTTCCAGCCATAATTGGTATGTGGCATGTAGAGTGAATCAATATTCTGGAAGATGAAAGTGTTCTTGAAGGGTGCACTGGAAACAAAAAGCAAGTGCACGGGTGAGGTGGATGTTAACAAAACCGCCCAGAGCAGCCACTTCAATCGAATATTGACCGATGTGTTGCTCACCCCGCAATAGGTATGTTCTCATAATATCGTTGAAATAATCTCCTAGATAATTTGCAGTATTTCCCTTCGTATAATACTTTTTCATACGTTATTACGTACTTCATCTTTTAAGATGAATATTGATTATTTTTATTTATATATTGTAGGTGACTCACTCTGCACATGAAGAGATCAAGGGAATCCTGCACTAATAAGTGCCATATCTCTACAACAAGTATGTTTTCCTAAAATTGTGGAATTAACCTCCCTACCATGCATCATTTTTCATTTGCATTTACACACTATATGAATGCAGGTTATTGGTCATAAAATCATGGAGTTAACCTCCCTTTCATCCAACATATGAATGCAGGTGATATGTTTTCACTATTGAATCCACTGTATATTGATTTTTGTGGGTCATGTATAAGAGTTTCTAGACATACTTTGATTGTTCTCATCCAAGCGTAGCGATGAACCGAAATATTGGTGAATGTGCATGGGCTGATGGAATGAATGCCTTCGATTTACAAGCATGGAGAAGAAACTTAAGAGATGTGTATCATTTATGTCTCATCGAGGATTGATGAAGGTATTTTTTTCCCAACTAACTCTTCAACAGGATAGGATGTATGGAAGTTTATATTGTTTACAACTCAAGCAGTAAATGATACAGTGATAATCACATTCTTCATGAGTTTGACTGGTATTTCTTGTGTTATAATCTGTTTTGTATTATAGTGAGTTGTATTACCTTAAATAAACATACCTTAAGGGAACATATTTAGTTGGACATCCGATTTTAGATTTGTTTTCTGTTATAATCTGTTCTATAATACAGTGAGTTGTAGTACCTTATCAAAATTTTAGGATGTTTTCTAACAGTTACAGTACCTTACCTGGTTAGGTCTGCATCCAAATAAAACATGTCATGCATCTACATATTTCATGCAGGGAGATTCAGGGGGAGGGCTGGGCAGTGGGGAGGGAGGGGGAGGGGCTGGGTAGGGGGGGAGGGGGAGGGGGGCTGGGTAGGGAAAGGGATGGGCAGGGGGAGGGGGAGGGGGAGGGGGAGGGGGAGGGGGAGGGGGGCTGGGCAGGGGGAGGGCTGTGCAGGGGGGAGGGATGGGCAGTGGGGAGGGAGGGGGAGGGGATGGGCAGAGGAGAGGGGGAGGGTTGGGCAGGTGGAGGGCTGGGCAGGGGGGAGGGGGAGGGCTGGGCAGGGTGAGGGCTGGGCGGGGGGGGAGGTTGAGGGCTGGGCAGTGGAGAGGGATGGGGAGGGGCTGGGCAGGGGGGAGGGGGAGGGGGGGCTGGGTAGGGGGAGGGCTTTGCAGGGGGGAGGGAGGGGGAGGGCTGGGCAGGTGGAGGGCTGGGCAGGGGGGAGGGGGAGGGATGGGCAGGGGGGAGGGTGAGGGTTGGGCAGTGGGGAGGGATGGGGAGGGGCTGGGCAGTGGGGAGGGATGGGGAGGGCTGGGCAGGTGGAGGGCTTTTGTCTAAGAGTCATCTTTTGAAAATGTATCTTCATTCTTTCTTCACTTCAACATATCTTCCAAATGTGCACCTTTCTTCATCTATCATCTTTTAGATTCACTTTAGATTAGCATCAATAACTCATCTTGTAACTTTAGGACAATAAATTCTATAATTCTTCAACTGCTATGATGGGTTTAGTACTATAATTGATTACTCATCATCTAGGTGGGTTTAATATGAGTGTGTTGAGAAATTATTTTCTTTTGATTTCGATAATTATTACCTTGCACTTTAAATTACAATGCAAGAAAAGAGTGAGGTGTTACAAAAAGGAAACATATAAACACATCAGCTACTGTACATATATTTTCAAATTCTCCCAAGTACTTGAAATCATATTTCCCAAGAAAATTCTTCATAAATTCAGAAGTCCAAATAGTCCTGAATACGGTTTCTGAGTCGACCAACAAATGCATCATCAAAGGATTTTTTTCATCATTTTCATGTTTGATACAACGAGGTTCACTCATATAGTCATAGAGTTGATGTTTGTGGTATTCATGTTAGAGGTTTATTTCGAAGTAATGAACATGAAATTTTTTGTAGGTATTATTGGAAGATGAAGGTTCCACACCATGGTGGTAATGAACACACTATTTTAGAATAGACTTAACAGACCTGTAGGTTAAAAATTTCCATCTTTCAGAAAGAATATCAGTGGATTAAATTGGTGATCATGACTCGATATTTGGAGGGTGACATGGTGATTCTATAGATATAAGAAATAGATATATTTCTCTTTCAAAAGAAGGAATAAATCTCTTGGAATATACCAATAGAAATAGATCTCAAAGATACAAAGAGAGAACTAAGGATTTCCATATGTGGGATGGAAAGTCAGAGAAAGGAGATCTATGAGGTATTCTTATTGGAGTTTCATTGAGTTCATCATTAGATGAATGTAGAGCATAATTGATACACCTATGTTGGTGTAAATTCATTCATTGTTAGTGAAGAGTAGGACAACAACAAGCATGGAGAAAGAGAGAACTAAAGATTTCCATATGTGGGATGGAAAGTTAGATAAAGGAGATCTAGGAGGTATTCCTATTGGAGATTCATTGAGTTCATCGTTAGATGAACATGGAGAAGAATTGATACACCTATGTTGGTGTAAATTCATTCTTTGATAGTGAAGAGTCAGACAACAAGAAGCATGGAGTTAGTGAGTAGTTTGAGTGTGTGAGAGTAGCGTGTTATTTATTTTCATGCCTAGAAAGATGGATTCTACTGCTTTCCAATTTCCCAATTGAGCCAGTTCATTTAGAAGGGCATTATAAGTCTTGATACATTGATTAAACCCGGTCATGACCATTTCATCATAAATTTTGGCAGCGTTAACTGTATAGCCACTGCATCCAGACACAAATCAAAATTCTCCCCACAATTAGTTTTAGATCCTCTATAAAAACCAGAATTTTGGTGAACGTCTGAATCTTCCATATTCATATTCAACATATTATTAGCTATATTTTTCTTCACTTTTTTTAGCAGTTTCTATATTCAAGTTAGTGCACTCCAAATTTCCTTAATCTGGATGGTCACTTGAGTTTGCTAAAAACATGGTCTTATTGTTTTGATTTTTATTTTTTGACATAGCAGAAATTCCATTATATTTTTTCTTTTCATTTGGGATAGATCCTCACTGATTTCCATGATCCTTGACCAAAAATGATCTTTTATTATTCATGCAAGTTCAGTATTGGATTTTATCGTACTTCATTCTTGTTAGCATTTTCAATAAAGGTTCATAATTAGTTGTTTTTATGTTCTTGCAGTTAGTATGAGGCAATACAGATGGTTACACAATCTTGGACATGAGGAAATATAAATGGTTAGTATTGTGTTGGTTTATAATATCCTAGATTTAACTTAGTCTTGTAGTAATTATTATTGATAATGTAAGTCAGTTTTGTTCTGGGAACCCCTGTGTGACATGATTTTTCCTCCATTTTCTTTTGATTCTAACACCAATGGGAATATTGAATTTGGATTAGTAATAACCTTAGTAAAATAGAGAATGTCTTATTTTTTTCATCATTTTAAGATATGCATCATTTTGGAATGCTGGAATTTTATCAATTTTTCTCCATCCAAGTTGGAATTTTTAATTTTCCCACCACCATGATTGAAATCCATCTATTTTGTATTTTGGTTTCTATTGTTTTTAAGTGCAGGATGGTAGGAATAGGTGCAGGATGGTAAGAAGCTAGAAGTTGTAGAGGTGCAGGATGGTAAGCTAGAAGCTGCAGTTTCTGGGGTAAAATGTTTATACCCACGGTTTATTAAACCGTGGGTAATTCTGCTGTTCAATATGGGTATAGTTTGGGTGCTGGAAAACTGTATACCCACGGTTTGGTAAATCGTGGGTAATCTGAGTTTTTCTTGGGCTATACCCACAGTTTTATAGGAACCGTGGGTATAGAGCTATTGAGACGCCACTCTAGCCCACGGTTCATGAAACCGTGGGTATATCATATACCCACGGTTTCATGGGCTATACCCACGGTTCTAAACCGTGGGTATAGGTGATATTTCTAGTAGTGTCAACCTAGGAATCCATGTCCCTTCTAGGTTTCTTGGGCCTCTTCAGCATAAGTACGACACCAAAATTTGACTAGGCACATTACACCTAGAAATCCTTACCACATGATGCTAAACTGCATAGTTTGGTCCTTATCACATGACCTTAAAAGTTATAATGTGTCCTTTTAAGTGGAACCAAACTACGTGGGTTCTAATTCCTTTCACAAGGATATGTAGGAATCCCATCTCATGGGTCTGATCCCAACATAAAAAAACTCCCATCTCTATGGATGATGATTCACAATAGAGCAGCCCACTATGTGGCTAAAAACTAACATCAACATAATAATGAACAAATAATCTCTAATAAGTACATAATATGTTACCATTGATGGAGACACTCAGATACATAAAGATGTATCCATTGATAAAGAACCTTGGATACATATAGATGATTATAATTTCCATACATGATAATAATTGATTGTTAATTTAAGAGTGTCCCATGTAATACTTGGGAATTAATGAAGGATTATTTAACAGATCTTAAATCTATAAGGTAGTCCCATAGTAGACAAAAATTCCCCAAAAAGGGTGTGATGATCCTAACCTCCCATCCTCTCAACCAATGTGAGTTCTTAAGTATGGTTGTCCAAACTCCCCAATGAGAATCTGCCTTTGGAAATCAGGTCTCTCATGGTTATAAAACTATTGGTTGTTTCTAGTTCCATGAATAAATCCATTGGAAACCGTTCATAAATAGTGAACCTAACATGAACGATTACACATAATTCAACCCCCTGCAATCAATCATTAGGAACAGCATGCATTTTCTATCAGGAAAAAAAATGTTGAAACCAAAATTAATCCTTAACCAAGATGATAATGCCACCCATATTTCAGGCCCCTTCCACTTTCATGATAGAAGAGGTCCAGATAATAAAATAAATCATGCATGTGTTTGTTTAAATGAGATGATGCTTTGATGAGGTTTTCTTGTTTTTGATTATCATATATATCCAGACACTTTCACTTAGAGCTCCCTTAAATCCAATGGAATCCTTCCAACTTTTTCAAATGTATGCTCTGGCTGCTGTCTATGCTATGTATTCTCCCAAGTAGAGAATGTCATCACTAACCCAGAATCTTCAACATTGGGTCTCGAATGAACTGGTGAGGGAGTATCGCCAGAATGGTACAATCTTAACCCTAGTGGCTACCCAATAGGCCCTCCATCTCTCAAAGCCCCACTGATATTTTCGTTAGTGATGACCAGTGATCTAGAAGTAGGTAGTTCCTATCACCATCTTCAACCATTTAGAGATATTATCCCCAAAATGCAATAACCTGTCCCTCCCTTATCTTAGGGAGGTGGATCAAGATACCATATACGACCTCATCTAGAAGACACAAGGGTCCTTCCAAAGATATCCTTTCAGTAGTCTTTTATTCCAATGACATGTAGTAGTGAACCCTAAACATGATGAGGGTTTCATCCTCTGTAGTACATTCCAGGTCACCTAGACTTGGGCATGCAAGACGGCCCGTCAGAGCCAGCAACCAGCCAACTGGGAGCAGTCCCACGCCCCTCTCCCCTTTAGAGAATACCACCAATAAAATTTGGTGAAAAATATGAGCAAGAACATACACCCACCCTCCCTAATTTATCCAGCCATCAAACTCACCTGGTGGAATCCAAAGTAGCATGCCCTCCAAATCTGACAAAACACTACAAGTAAGAGCATACACCTACTCAAACCCACCAAACCTACCAACATACTTGTCTAGAAGCACCCATAGAATCCCACCAATGAAATATGATGGCACACAATGATTAGGAACAAACACCTACCTACACCCAAGAATCCCTCCATCCAATTTTAGTGGAAAACCGCAAGCAGGCACACACACCTACTTGTATCCATCAATCCTACAAATAGTTTTGTCTAGAAAAATCTGGAGAGATCGGTTGGAAAGTCCCAATAATGAATATGGGGTAGACTAAAATCCTTATTCCCACACCTGAGTATTGTCATAATCCATTGGAAGGAAATGGAGGATAGGAAAAGACACATACCCCTAATATAGATATAGAATGGTAATATATCCATGTTCCAATCATTTAAGTCACCAAGAATATCCTGAAAATGGTGAATGGGTAGACGCAAATCCCTACCCACATCCTACAGAATTGTCAGGACATCATTACAGTGACCACAGTAGTGTCAGAGGGATGGATACACAACTCCATCCCCACAAATGTGGTGGCTCATCAGTATGTCACCCCGGAGAAAACACACACCCATGCTTCTGTCCAGGAGGTTCGTAGGGAAAACTCCCTCACTATATATAGACAACCGAATCAGGAATACACACTCATTTCAATCAGAGGTAATCATCCTATCCTAATGGCCACTATAAGGTAGGAACAAACCCATTCCCATGAAAAATACTTACCTTATTAAGTGGCACTGGTCACTCGTAAGAAGGCATCCAAAAAGTATCCTCACAAGAGACAATTGGAAAATGAATATCCAATCTACGATCCCAATCTACTTAATGCTGGAGTTCTTGAATCCCACATATTCTCATTTGTGGTAGCTCAAGATCATATTCCATCGTTACCAAATTACTCGGACACTTCACCATGAAGGCTTACTACATGACCATAACCTAATCGGTCTCAAGAGCCTATCTCCTGACAAGAGTCATGACAACCCTTGGCGTAGCCAAAAGATCAAGGAGTAATAGGGTTTTCCCATTATTGTAATCCACCATGTTAGTCTTCCCTATGATGGAACTCACTGTGAAATTTCTCTCCATAGTAGCATTTCACATCATTAAGAGGGTACTCTCCTTGGTGATGTAATGATGAGAAATTACTCCTTTTGTGAGGCACTTGTGAAAACAAGGCCAGTCATGCATGATTCCTTGTCATTAATAATTGAAATGTTTTCTCATCTAGAAGATATCCCAAGCTAACAATCACTCTATGAACCACCCTTGGGTTATCTGCCTTTTAGTATGACAGAGGAAGTCCCTACCAATCTTGTTATTTATAATAAAGCAGTGTGAAAACATCCACTTTGGTCAGACCAGGTTGAGGAATCTCGAGAAAAATTTTAAGATGAAATGCTAAATATGAGGAAACAATTGAAAAAATACAACATATTAGTCATGTTCTAGCCTTTATCTACCCCTCAATACAACATTCTAGAGGCTTTGTTGGAAGATTGTGTGCACAACATTCATATCAATATATCAAAAACTCTTAATCACTTGAGAGAAAATGCATTACCCTATGATGAGTAAAAGGGATGCAATGAAAACTTTATTTGGCAGCTCTCCTAATTACATGAAATCCATAGAAACAGCATGGATCCCTTCAACATACATGCCTCAACATGTTAAAAATATTCCAACAGTTGATCACTAATTCCCCATATGGTGTTAATATAAAATAATGGGGTGTACACATAGCATTACATTTCACCACACTCTCCAACTAGAAAATCCCTCTAAAATTGGTATCATGTAATGTTATAGCTATAATCCGGATTCAACAAACAGATTATGTCCAAAAATGATAACATGCTCAACAGAAATAGGTCTCGATCAATTCTCACTGATGTCGGGACATAAGAGAGTAGGATATTGAGAGAATTTTGTGTCAAACATATGAAAATATCAAGAAATTGTACCACTTAGGAGAATTCAGTCTTCATATAGCACAAATGATGAAAATAGAACAACGGTATTTGGAAGTGGGTGATCCAGGTGCATACCAATTGATGAACCCATCCCATTTTCGGACAAAACTTCATAAAATTAGAAGGGAAACCATGGAAGTAGAAACCACAGAAGTTATGTATCAATCATATCCCAAAGGGTTGAGGTATTTTTTAACCCAACCTTTGAGGTTAGAAAACTGGGCTCGAAGACTCGTGAAAGTGAAATGAGAATAGCCCCAGTCCTCAAGGCTGGGGGATTTTTCACCTCAACAACCTCCTCCTCGTCAGAATTAATTCTTATTCCAATTAAGGGGAACAACATAGAATGGATCCTACCAGTTTTTCTCATCCTGTGATTTGGTACCCTCACTAGGAATGTGCATGACTGGACTATCTGGAGATTCCCTTCAGATTAATGTCTTCCAAACATATCCTAGAGAACCAGCAAAGGAGAGGATGAGGCCTCATGGAGGACATAGAAAAAGGCAGTCTTAGAAATTCATTAAAATAATTCCTATTATGAATTATGAATTAGTAAACATCATCAATGCCTCCCTTGGAGACCCTATAGAAAATAGGGCTGATTCAGAGGAGGATTTAGAAGAGGAAGTCTTTGTTCATAATGTGGTCCACACTAAAATAATTAAAGGAGGTGTGTATACCTAGAACCAAAGGATTTCCATGAATCATTCAACACCATAAATAATCTAGCATTACCTCATCGAAAGGAATCCAACAAGAAAAAGTGTAAGGGTCAAATTGTGTCTCACTTACCTCTTAGAGAGATTAAGCCCATTTCACTTGAGTAAAGATATGCTCAGTGGGAGGGAGAGATGAAATAATTGAGGAGGCTCAATGCAGAACTACTATAAGGAATCCTTCCTACTAGATACACTCTATAAGAATATAGTCAACTCACACTCCCAACCAGCATACCTCAACAAATAGGGTTCATCACAACGACTAAAGTGGATCTGGAACACCTTCTCAATATGAGATACCAACCACCATTATACTTGGATCTCGCAGCAGCAGATCAGGGATTACCTTCATTGGGTGCACAACTAGAATAGTTTTAGGCACATCCTTATAGGCCTACCCCTATAGGCTACCCATAGAAGATACTAGCAGTACTGCCATAGATGGCCCTACCATCCACGACACCTGCTATTCTTGAACTTAGCCAAAAATTCCCTGAGGGCTCATGAATGCTCTTGAGTCACTCACGTCTTGATTGAAATCCATGGAGGAATAGTGTGCACTAATACAATCAAAAAATAAACCATACCTCGAATGAGTAGATCCAACTCTTCTCCCACATAACTTTGGGAACTCCACATTTCCAATTTTTAATGGATCGGGATACCCATAGTGGAATTTAACGTAATTTATCTCTCATTTTGATCCCATAATGGGGTCCCATGAACAATAGGAGGCAGTGAAACTCAGGTTCTTTATACAATCATTGTAGGGATCAGCCTTTGTTTGGTACACTAGCTTTCCCTCTCAGTCAATTATGGGATGGGAAGAACTACATCAGAATTTTATCTTCCAGTTAATCTCAGCATTATATAAGACAATAGTCCTCAACCTTTCAAAGTGAAAACATTGGTAAAATGAAAGGGTTTAGTATTTTATTTCTCAATGTAAAACACTAACATACTTGTTAAACCTACCTCTTCCTTAAAAAATACTTGTTTCCCATCTTTATAGAGAATCTTCATGATGAGTTATGTAGGACACTTATTCCTATAAAATACATAAAAGTGTTTCGAGACCTCACCCCGATCTCTCAAAGAGTGGAATATTCCATCACAAAAACCAAAAGTCTCAAGTAATTCCATTATCTCAAGGAAGAAGAATAGAAAAGTTAGAGAATGCTACTTTTACACATAAGCAGACCCTTATACTCGTTCCTACTCTAAAGCCTACATCATATCATGCAGTTCCACCTCCTGAGTATTAGTAATAATGCTCAAATCATCAGGATGATCAAAGAGAGAAGAGGTGAAAATAATTTGAGGAGATGAAAAACAATTTCCATTCTTTCTAAAATGATCAAGTCTCTGGCTACTTTATCTCAGCATCGGAGAACAACTTGATCAATTTTCCAAATCCCTAGAAACCCAACAAGGATGGTGATGAATATATCCCAAACTATTTCCATTTCCATTAAGTTATGGGACACAACATATAATAGTGTTTTTTTCAAATACATCCTACAAAATATGGTGGACTCTATGAAAGTTAAGTTGTGCAAGCTACTTGTGTAAGTGGCATGTGTTTCTGCCACTGATCTGAATGAGTAGAATTGTTGGAAAGAAGTTTAAAAAAAGGGTATGTAGAAGTTTAGTAATTATATGATTAAAAAATGATCAACCAGACTCATACTATCCTCCGAGAATAGTTGAAACAACCAACTATTCCTCTGTCCGCTTACATTATAACACAGCTGACTTCACTGGAAACTCATTCCTCTAAAATCCAGTCTTCAAAAAATGACATAGAAGAAAGGGAAAAAAAGAAAAAAAATAAGAAAATGAACATGTTATAAGGACAAAGTTTGCTTTGAATTTTTCATACTTCATGCATAGGGTCTCAAAAACATGGGCATCGCCCCACCAAATGGTACAGTAAGAATCAACCTGCCAAATGGAATCTACATCAGATGAGAAGTTGATCTTCAGTTCCATTAATGTTATTCACTCAACCAATCCCTTATCAGATGATGATTGTGACTATGAACCCTAATTCCCCACACTTTATTGGGGAACTGGGGGAAGGTCTGTAAGAGTTGAGGATATAGGGAAAGATGTAGTCGTGCTAGGATTCACTACCTTAACCATGTCCCTACTAGAACTGTTTATGTGGACAAAACTTTTGGGAGATCTCTCCAGCAATCTCAGCAGAAGAAAGGGGAGTTCCCCCACACATGAAAAGGTCTAACCTAACATAATAATCTTGAAAGATAGGCTAGAGGATACATCATTGCCTAATCAATATCAGCATGCAGGTAGACCTATTCGACCTAATCCACTAAGAGTATAAGCACTTTCATCTTCAGTTCCAAAGGTTGATCCATCCACATCAAGTACTTAAGTTTCTAAATCACCTATAAAAGAAAATCCCCATGCTGGGAAAATAGACATTTAAACCAAAATTATGATTTTTTTAAGCAATTATCCCTAGTGTTGTCCAAGTTTTCAATCTTGGACACTCTGAGACTATCAAGATACCTCAAGGAAGCACTTGTCGAAGGACTTGTCAAGCCCTCAATAATTTGAAGTTGAGGTCATTGTTGCTAAAGTGTATCATTCAAAGAATGATCATGCATAATGCCATACATTCATATCTTTCACAAACTAGTACAAGGATTCCATCATATAGGGACATGTCAGACCCTTGTATATATTTGGTAGGATAGATGACAATGATATTTGATGAGACTTTATCGACAACAGCTCAGGACTTAACCTCATTCCAATATGGACACTTAGTCAACTGGGTTTCAACAATTCTCATTGTCCCCCTACACTTTATTGTTACAGAGATATGAAAAGAATGAGAAAAACCCTCTTATAAAAATAAAACTTAGGATTCAGTTCAAGGATCTTGTGTCTAACTCATAATTCATAGTTTTTAGGAAGGATATGACCTTCAACATTCTACTAGGAATACCTTGTCAACATCATCATGTGGATGTCCTCTCATCATACCACCAATGTCTCAAATATTTTTTCAATGGACAAATTGGGGCATTTCATGGTGATAAGGCCCCATTTAAATCCTGTGAATCACAGTACATTGACATAGGATTCTACCATAAGGTAAATATTCCATGGATGATGATGTCACTAGGATCAATGCTTAGAATGGTCTAGATATGATTCCAACTAACTCTTTCAAATAGCTCAGTGCAGAGTATGAAATCCCTGATCAACCGAATTGAATAATTGGATTCAAATTGAAGCACACATCTAGTGACTTTCGTGATGTCAATTATGATAGATGATCCTGACAGTGCTGGAGAAGTTATCAACTCTCTAAGAAGTAATGAAAGACTAGGTGAAAATTTCTTCATTACATCCCCTGAGATTCAACACATCCCTTTACTGTTAACAAAACCATAAGAAACTATCATGAAAATGGGATAAAATTAATATACTCATTCTCAGTCCCTCATCCCCCCTCTGGAGCTCCAAAAAGGCCTCTTACCATCAATTAAGATAGAAATAGTGGCTTCTTCTTATGAATGTCCATATGTTAACTCCTCCCCTCACCCTACAAAACTTTATTCATCACCTACTTCCTAGGAAGAGGTGGAAGAGGTAAATCATGATGAAAAGGAAGAGGAGGAAGACCTCAGGGACGCCCCTCCAGCATTTGAGGAAGGTGTATCAATCACTGTTGATGAACTCAAAGAAATAAATATGGGTATGGATGAAAATCCATGACCCACTTTCATTAGTGCGTCAATGACTTCCAAGAAACATGATGTACATACTTCCTTCTTGAAGCAACATCGGGATGTGTTTCCTATAATTAAAAATAAATTTCAAGCCTCGATCTCTAGGTGGACACACATCACTTGGGTTTTCCTAAACACTAGCAGGGATACAAATAAGTATCCAGATGGACATGCCAAACTCATGCCTATAAAATTAAGGTTGAAGTGGATAATATAATCAATGAAGACTTCATTAGAGAGGTATATTATCTAAAATAGTTATCCAACATTGTACTTTTGAAAATGAATAATGGTAAAATTAGAGTTTTCATCAACTTCAGAGATCTCAATCAGCATTGTTTGAAAGATGAATTTTCAGTTCCAATCACAGAACTCCTCATTAATACAATGGTTGGTTATCTATCCCTCTCCTTCATGGATGGAATTAAAGGTATAACCAAATTTGGATGGCCCTAGAATATTAATAATCCACCTCCTTTAGAGCCCCTTAAGGGGTATTCTTATATTGGGTAATGCCCTTTGGCTTGAAGAATTTTGGTACCAAATACCAACGTTCCATGCCTCTCATATTCAAACCATTCCTAGGGAAGTTTTTAGAGTGTTACATTGATGATCTTGTAGTTAAGTCCCAACAATGTTCTGATCACCTAGATGACCTGAAGACCATCTTCAATAATCTACGACAACATAGCCTAAAGATAAACCCCTTAAAATGTACTTTCGGGGAAACCTTGGGAAAGTTTCTCAGCTTCATCATATGTTATTAAAACATTTAATTTGACCCTAAGAAGATAAATTCTATCTTTATCATTTCACCTTCTTGAAACCTCAAATAATTGAGGGGACTTCTAGGACACCTGGCTTATATCTGGTGCTTTATAGCCAACCTCGCAGGAAAATATTTACCCTTCACCAAATTGATGAAGAAAGGGGTTGTGTATTAGTGGACTGATGACTTTTAGGAATCATTCAACAGCCTCAATAAATATATCTTGAGTCCACCGGTATTAATTCCACCCATTGAGGGAAATACAATCATCCTATATATGACAGCCCTGGAGAGATCATTAGGCGCATTCCTTGCACAAAAGAATGATGTTAAAAATTAAAATAGCCTTTATTATCTCAGTAAAACCATGCTCAATGCTGAGAATCATTATTTAGATATTGAGAAGAGCTTACTAACATTAATCTTTATAGTTCAAAAACTAAGGCACTACCTTTAGAACCGCAAATTCCAATTGGTCTCTAACAATAACCCACTCAAATATGTCCTTAGTCATCCTATATTGATGGGATTTATGGAATGGTGGGTAGTTATGATATAGTAGTTTGATATACAATTTGTGCCTCAGAAATTAGTGAAAGGTCAGGCCTTGGCATATTTCCTTACAGAACACTCATTTGCAAAAACAATGTTGTTAAGTACTGAATTGCTGGATGAGGAGATATTCTCTATTAATGATGCCCCACAAACATGTGAAATGTATTTTGATGGCACATTTAGGAACCCAAAGGGTAAGAGAATGGAAGAACCTATGCTCAACAAAGTTGGGTTAGGGATCATACTCATTTACCCAATAAAGTTAGTTTTACCTCACTCCTTGTTGTCGGAAGGATGTACAAATAATGAGGTAGAATATCAATCCCTCATTGTGGTCCTGGAACTGGCACTCCAAATATTCAGTGGACCACTTGGAGGTGAAAGGTGACTTAGATCTGGTGATCAAATAGATCAACAGAGATTACACCATCAGAAAAGAATAGATAATTCCCCATATTGACTTTGTCCAAGGGTTAATGGCATAATTCCCCTTATAGGAAACATTGAATGATCATAGAATGCTTAGGAAAATGCATTGGTTAATGAAGTTATGGATCTAGTAGATCCAAACTAGGATGAAACGGTTATCATCATTGCCCATCACTGAATGGTCTCTCATTTTATTCAAGTCAGAATAGAAGAGATCAATGAAGTTAGCCCTATCCCAAAATCATATGTTCCTACCATTAGATGGATGCTTCATATCATAGAATACCTCTAAAATGGAATACTTCCATTGGATAGAGCTAGGAAAGGAAATTAAGGAAATGACCATTCAACTTCACTCTTTATGATGGCCCAAATCACCAGAAATACCTCTATAAATAAGGATTTGATTGATTCCTTCTTAGATATATCAATAGAGAAGAGACTGTGACTATTATGGAAGAAGTACAAATAGGATATTATAGTTACCACCAGTTAGGGTATAGGATTTCTGACCAAATCTTAAGGCTTGGATACTTCTAGCCTTTGATAACCTAAGATTTCATATAATTCACCAATAAATGTCATTATTTCCAGGTGCATGCCAATTTTATCCATTAACCCTGAGAGTTTCTATATATAGCTAAATATTCCTGGACATTTTCCATATGAGAAATAGATGTTGTGGGACTATACCCTCCATCTACGGCCAAGCAGTTCAAATATATCTTAATTGCTATCGATTTATTCTCTAAATGGGTTGAGGTAATACCCCTCAAATAAGTTGGGTCCAAAATCATTATCATCATTGTGAAATACAACATCATTACCATATTTGATGTCCCTCATACAATACTGATAGAAAATGGTACCAATTTTTATTCTACTGAGGTGGAAAATCTATATCAAGTGTACAATATCGAATCCAACCATTCATCCTAATATCATGCAGTGACTAATGGGTAGATAGAGTCCTTCAACAAGACCCAGTAAACCATACTCTAGAAGATGGCGGATAAAGATAAAAATTATTGGCTCGAAAATCTCTTGCATGCCTTATGGGCTTACTGGACTACAACCCATACCGCCAAATGAGTGACCCCATATTCTCTTATGTATGAAACATAGGCAATTCTGCACATTGAGGTCCAGTTACGATCGCTCTGTGTTGGAATTTGTGAACATTTATCCATAGATGAACAATCCCAAAAATGATTGGATGATTTGTAGCGGCTTAATGAGAAAATATTTTACACCTTCCATTAATTGGAAGTATATCAAAATCGGATAGAACAAGCCTTTAACAAGAAGGTCTTACTTCATTAATTCCTCTAAGTAAAACCGATATTGGTACTTAGGACTCCCATGATACCAGGAAAGAAGCCTCTAAAGGTTGAACCAAAGTGAAAGGGAACTTACTCCATACACAAGGTCCACTCTAATGGATCTTATTCCTTGATCTCAATAGATGGGTAAATCATTACAACCCCAAACAATGCATGATTCATAAAGAAATATTTTTTGTAATCACATGACTATTCATTTCAGCTACAAGATGTTAAACTTCATAGTTTTTCTTGGTCGCATGACCTTAAAATTCATGACATAATGTTTTTTATTCATGATGTTAAACTGCATGGAATCATCATCTTTTTTTCATGATGATAAATTGCATGACATCTAGTCCTAGACATATAACCTGCAACTACAAGGCACCATTAATCCTCACCACATGAAATTAAACTACATGGTTAGCGTCCCTCTCACTCGATGTTAAGAAACCCTCAAAATACCATGACATAAGGCACTCCCCATAGTCCCTTAAATGTGGTCCCCCATCTCAGGTATAAGTCCAAATCACATCCTTATAACCCCGCAGCAGATCAAGATTCCCTCTTAATTAGGCATGAGGAATAAATGATGGGAATCTCTCATGTGTAATCCCTACTCACATAATTTCCACTCCATAGTGTAACTTGGGCCCCCTTTATAGGTATAAGTCCCAATATTTTCACATCCTTACCATATGACATAAAACTGTATGGTTTACATCCTTTTTGCGTGATGATAAACTACATGATATTTTTAAGAACTATGTGTGGCTTGATTCTTGATATAGATAGATACATAGTGGAACCCGAGATCCTATATCCTGGTCTAGCTACAATATTTATTTCACATCAGGTGACTTGTGTCCTTAATGCATAATATAAAACTGCATGGTCAATGTCCTCATTACATGAAGATAAATAGCATGATCTTTCGAGAACTATGTGTGGCTTGATTCACATTCCAATGAGATACATAGTGATGCTCGGATCTCTAATCTCAAGTCTAGACATAACAAAAAATCCCCCACTCCTTGTGTATGGTTCAGACCTGCACAAGGAACTTTTCTATAACATGTGGCTAGAATCTCATTACAATGAGATACATAGTGATGCATAGATCTCATGTATTGGTCCCAACCATCATTTTGGAAAATATCAAAGTTCCCCTTTACCCAAATCAGAACCTGGTTGATGTAGGGAACTATTTTCAATAACTATGTGTGGCTTGATCCTGACTCCGAAAAGATATGTAGTGATGCTCAGGTCGTATCCCCTGATCCAGCCGTAATACCCCTTGTTCACATTGATAATCCTAAATCCTTGTCACATGATGTTAAACTATACAGTTCTTCAAGAACTACATGTGTATTGATTCTCATTCTAGTGAGATACATAGTGATGCTCGTATTTCCATCCTTGGGCCCATCCATAACATTTCCTCTATTTCATGATGGTCCATCTTCATCTTCACCACATGATGTTAAACTACATAGGATTTCAGAAATATATAAGGATTGATTCTAATTTTGATGAGATGCATAGTGATGCTCAAATGTCACAGCCTATTCTATCCACTATAGAATCTAAATGTCTCTATCCTTCCCTTGTATTGAGGCCTTTTCCACTCCTTATTTCTCACACCGATCATAGCTCATGTGGGCTTAGAAATTTTGGTAAAAGAGTACCCTGCATGAGTAAGTCATATCAATTCACATTGGGGATATCACGGTCCTAGCTATAAGACCTTAAAAGGAACACTATATTTCCTCATCGCATGACAATAAACTACATGATTTCTTCAAAGAACTATGTGTGTCTTGATTATTATTCCAATGAGATATGTAGTGATGTTCTAATCTTCAATCCTAATCCCAATCATAATACAATATAGGAAATGTCCCCACTCTCCTATGTATGAGTCAGATCTACATAAAAAGATTCAATATGGTGCCTCGCCCCATGTGTGAGCCCATATTTAAAAAACCCATTTTTTCCACGTATGAATTCAATCAGTATGGGGAATCCTTTTTTAACTACATGTGGCTTGATTCTTGTTTCAATAAGATATGTAGTGATGATTTGGTCATATACCCTATTCTATCTTCAATATTCCCTTATTTTTCACATCAATTCACCTTCATCCTTATCGCATGATGCTAAACTACACGGTTGATGTCCTAACTACATGATGTTAAACCTCATTGTTGATGTCCCGACCATATGAATTTAAACTGCATGGTGCCTCAAGAACTATATGTGAATTTATTCTCATCCAATGAGATACTTAGTGACACCTAGGCCTCATGTCCTATTTGTAGGACCCCGGGACACCCTGAGAGGGGAGGGGTGAATTAGGGTGACAACTTTTTCTTTTAATGTGATGGATCTTGTTCCCACGTTGGTAGGAACTTGTTAAACCTGTATGATGAATATGATCATAAAGTAAACATTCACATGCAGATAGATGACACAACACTTTTTACTTGGTTCACCACTAAGGGCTACGTACAAGGAGCATACACCGACAGGTTTTCAGTCATAAAAAATTACACTATTCTTCATTAGTTGTGGATTACAATGGTTCGGGCACAGTCACTCTATCTCAAGCTCACCGCCTTTACAAAGGTTCATGGATAGCTCACTGTGTCCATCGGGTCACTCCCGTTGACTCCCCCTGGCTCACTGCCATTGGTGAAGTCTCACTCAGTTTATAGACGTGAAGGTATCTTCATAATTTCAAAAGAATGCATCCTCTGTTTGTATGTAGATGCTCTGTCGAAGTCCAACTCTCACCAGTATACAAATCTCACTTTTCACCGAAGGTATCAGGAAATCTTCCAGCTTTCGTGCAGCTTCAAAAAGATGGGCGTACTTCAACAACACCCGGCGCGCTTCTCCAATCCGGCGCGCAAGTTTCAAAGATGGCGCGCAAGTTATAACTAGCTCACAAGTCCACCTCAACCACTTTCATGACACTCACTTCTACAACTTCAAACTTGCGCGACTCACATTCCTTTTCACCCAAACCGGTTTTGGAGCGCAACAAACAACTGTCGCGCAACTTATACTTGTGTGACCCACAACCACTTGTGCGACCACTACACCTACGCGACAAGAGCACTGAATTTCTCTAAGTCTCAAACTTCGTTACAAATGACGATGGGTGGTCAACTATTTATAGTCAAACTGGACACCCTGCACGGTGGCGTGCAAGTCTCCTATCGGCGCACAAGTTCCGGCGCGCAACTCCAATTGTCCTAGCCTCTGTTGCGCTACTCACTTGCGCGACCAAACCAATACTTGCACGACCCTCTTTCCTTTTCCATATTTTGAAGTTCTGATCTTGAAAAACATATGGCGCACAGATTTCCAATCCTCCTAGGCACCTGTGCATAAGTCCTTTCTCGGTGTGCAAGTCACTTGCACGACACATGTCCGGCGTGCAAGTCCCTTTACCAAAAAACATTGTTTTCCCCTTTTGTCAAATTTGAGGTCCAGAAATTTGGAAAACACTGGAAAATAGTGCCACCTTCAATACCGGTATATGCTTGACCTATATAAGTACTTTGCTGGCACACATTCTGAACTTCCTCTGAGGATTGACAACAAACATAAACCATTCTCCAATTCATGCATAGATGACCATGGTTCTAACAATCTCCCCCTTTGGGTTTATTGGCAATCAGTAAATAAATTCAATAGATCACCATCCTCATGCAAACCAAAAACACAAGAATCAACTCAGCCAACACTCTAAGTCTACGTGAGAAATGTTCAGTGTAGAAAACAAGAGAGGAAGCTTGAATTGGGTTCCCGTGTTTTGGAATTATCAATGAAACCCAAGAAATTATCTTACAGTGTCACAGAAGCATTACATGTCCAATGTATTCCTTCTCATCCTTCTCATCTTATCACTGACACTGAATCTCATCGTGTTGTAGAAGCATTACATGCCTGAATTTTGACACTGAATCTCATCGTGTCGCAGAATCATTGCATGCATGAATTTATTACTTTCTCCCCCATTGACAATAAACCCAAAGCCCAGTATTTTTTCAGCTCAAACCACACTCCCCCTGGATAGTATCTCCCCCACAAACCTGCATCGTATCCACAAACAGATTAAAAACAATTAACATAACTGGGGAGAGGGAATTTTCGTAACCTTTTTATGCACTGGGAGGTGTCCGAACACCAAGGTTCAACCGATGCTTCTCAAACACAGCCGTTGATAGTGTCTTGGTCAGGATATCAGCCACTTTCTCATTAGTTCCCACATGATCCATTCTAATCACGCTTTGTTCAACTTTCTCTTTGATAAATTTATACCTAATTTCAATATGTCTTGTACGATAATGTTGTACCAAATTCTTCGTAAGATCGATTGTGCTCTTGTTATCACAGTAAATCACCATTGGTTGCTTCACCTCATCACCAATATCTGTTAATTGTTGCTTCATCCATAGCAGTTGAGTGCATGCCTTTGTGGCGGAGATATAATCAGCTTCAGTAGTACTAAGAGAAGTACTTTCTTGTTTCTTTCTCAACTAGAAAACACATTTATTTCCAATATAGAATGCTCCACCACTGGTGGAGTTTCTGTCCACAACATCGCCAGCCTAGTCAGCATCAGAAAATGCTGATAATTCATTGTTCCTTCCTGTAGAAAAGTATAAGCCACAATTGTGAGTACCTTGAATATACCTAATAATTCTTTTTACTGGTGTCATATGTTCCTCCTTTGGATTACTCTGAAAGTGGGCTGCAAGACATGTGTCAAAGACAATATTCGTCCATGTCGTTGTCAGGTACAGTAGGCTCCCAATGATCCTCTTGTACATGGTGGGATCTACAGAGGTCTCATCCTCATGCTTTCCAAGTTTATTTCCAACTACAATCGGAGTTGACATTAGTTTGGAGTCTTGCATATTAAACTTATTCAGAAGATCTCTTGCATACTTTTCCTGAGAAATGAAAGTGTAATCCTTCTTTTGAATCACCTGTAGCCCTAATAAATATGTGATCTCCCCAATCATAGACATTTTGAATTCTGATTTCATGTGATTAGCAAATTCATCCACTGATTTCTGCATGCTTCCACCAAATATGATATCATCAACGTAGACTAGAACCATGAATTGATCTTTTGGAGAATTCTTCACATATAGATTGTGATCTACTCCTCCACTTTTGAATTACAGCTTCTTGAGATAAGAGTCTAGCCGGAAGTACAACGCCCATGGTGCCTGTTTCAAGCCATAAAGTGCTTTCTTTAGTTTGCAGACCTTTGTTTCATAAATACCAAGAATAAAACCCACTGGTTGTTCAATGTAGACTTCTTCTTTGAGTACACCATTTAAGAATGTTGTCTTGACATCCATTTGATATAATTTATATCCTCTTTGGAGAGCCATGACAAGGAATAGCCTAATTGACTCCAGTCTAGCCACTAGAGTAAAGGTTTATTCAACATCAACACCTTTAATTTGGGACTATTCCTTACATACCAGTTGAGACTTGTTTCTAATAACACTTCCATGCTCATCAAACTTGTTCTTGAAGATCCATTTTGTACCAATCACATTGTGACCTTCAGGTCTCTAGACAAGATCCCATGTCTGATTCTTGTCAATCTGATCTAACTCTTCATTCATGGCTTTCACCCAAGATTCATCTTTTGCAGCTTCTTCGAATGAGGATGGCTCCATAACTAAAAGAAATGCAGATTGTGTGTTATTCCTCATCCTCCTTGTTTGAGTGGGTGCACTCTTGTCCCCAATTATATTAGACGTGTCACACACGGTTTTTTTTCTGTCTTTGTATTGATCCGGCCCATTAGAAATCCCGATCCTCTTAATGGGTATTTGATGAGATGAATCTTGAGTTTTTAAGTTTCATATATGTCTAAACACCATAATTTGGGATCCCCATTGCTTGTTTAGGAGTTTTTGAAGAAAGGGTGGTTACTTCATTATTTGGGCCAACCGTGAGCTCATTCCCAGTTTTAAAAACTGAATTTGTTTCTTTTATAACTCTTTTGTTTTTCATCCTTTTTCACCCAATCAACTTCCCACTTGTCCTATACTGATATATTAAAACTTATTTATCCTTTTGGACCCATTATAAATTCATAAGTCGGGTGAATTTGGGTCACTTATTTAGGTATTGGGCCAGCCCATGGGCCCATTTCCTGTTTTAAAAAAAAATAATTTGTTTCATTTATATCTTTTTCATTTTTTAATCTTTTTCTGTGATTCCACCTCCCACCCGAAGCCAATATCCATATCCTCACCCCCAATATCGTTTTTGCCTCTTTGGATCTCATATGGGTCGCGTAAGAGGGCGAAACTTCTCAGTATACCTCAAATCTTCCAGATTTGACAAGGTAAATTGTATCATTCATAAATTAATCAATTAGTACTCTTTTGGCCACCAATTTTCTTTCCCTGGTTCGTCCAGATCTTAGGAGTATCTCCATAAATTTTCAAGCCATTCCCTTCCCTCTATGGTTGCAGATATAATGGAAGACGAAGAGTTTTCTAGGGTGAAAGGTGAGATTCCTTCTCCTTTCTCCTTCCTCTTCCCCCTCCTTTCATTATTTCTTTGATTTATATTGTACCCTAGTCTTGATCGACCTAGGGTTTTGTTATAAAATGTTTTTTTGATGGG
The DNA here is from genome assembly GCA_963277665.1 of Viscum album. NCBI lineage: Eukaryota > Viridiplantae > Streptophyta > Magnoliopsida > Santalales > Viscaceae > Viscum > Viscum album. The sequence continues at coordinate 294,933,724 of OY728157.1, forward strand.
TTTTATGTTTGTTTAGGTCTGGTATTTATAGTTGTAGGGTTTATAAACCCACAGCGGGTGATTTCGGGTGTGCGTTTCAATTACGCCAAAGATTTGAGGTAGGATATCCCTTGCACATGATTTTATCATAGAAGTTTCATCATTTTAATATTATCCTATACTGATATAAATTTATATTATTGTTTTAAATCCTTTTTATAATTTTCTTGGTGTGCAAAGTCATTGTTTAATCACTGTTATGTGAAAGGTAGTGTTGTTTTGTCATGAAAGTAATCAACAAGTGTTTGTTTAAATGTTCCATTATCTTTGAAAATATTTTGTGAGGTTTATAATCTGGTTTATGGTATTTTTAACATGTTACAGTATCTTTAATGAAAATATGACATTCAATTGGTGTTTTATTCCTTTTCATGTACATAAAATAAATTGTTTTGTTTAAAAAGGGCATGACATGTGTTCGGTAAATTGCCCGGTTGGCTTTTATGTGTGATGTGTGATTTAAAAGTTATTTGGTTGGATTTATAAAGGAATTAGAAGAATTATAAATGGTATTTTTGGGTACTTATATTGATTTACAATTTGGATTTGTTTTTACAAACAAGTGGGTTTTGATTTACAACATATTTTGGCCGGAGTTGCCAAAAAAAATGGACCGTTTCACATCTTTACGAAAATGGTTGTGTTTTGAATATGTAACCTAAGTATTATAAGAGATTTATGAATGAGTTTTTCTGTCATAAATGATGTTTATACAGATCCTTAATAAAATTAAAATGCATACCTTCATCAAAGGTTAGTTTTGAGAAAATGTTTAAAGGCCCGTTTGGCATTTCCTAGAAACGAAGGAGTGTTTTACTTGTATATAACAAGTTGTGAAATTGGGATTGTTTTATGGTCCATTAAATGATTTTATTAAATGTTTATTGGGCTGACAAATATGATTTGGTTTGGTTATGATGTGTGTTTATAATTTAAAGAATGTTTTTGAAAGAGTTTTATGTGCAAAGCCTCAATGCACTTCATGAAATTGTTTTACCAAAATATTTAGCGGTTTGTTGATTAGTGTAAGAAATGTGAAGAAAGATTATGGGTTGTTTGTGTTTTTATGGTTTTGGAATGGAATGTGGATGTGAAATGTGTATTTGATAATATGTGTAACTTGATTGAGCACTAAAGGGAATCCCGGGTATCTAGGTGGGCGGACGTGTACTAGTATGCTAGTGATTCTGTGGGGGTTGGCCCCTGTTTCACGTAGCAAGTTTGACGATGACAACACTAACTAAACTATGATGATGATGATGATTTGGGACCACTAGGTTATGGGTATGTTCCCTACTAGTGTCTCGTGCATGAGAACGGATATTTATTATGGTTACTTTCACCGAGATACGAGGTACCTAGGGCTCACAACTAACTAGTGCCTAGGGGTATTCCTGTGACTAGTGCTCATTGGCTATTTTGTACTCACCGTCGGCATACGGTGTTTTTGGTTGGTAAATTCCATAGTATGTGTTATTTATTTGAATGTTAAAATTCTTTATAGCAGCCCTCTTGAAAACTATTTTCATTTTGAAGTTTCACCTCTTTGAAAATAATTGTTACTTGCATTTTTGTTTAATTAAACATGCATGTTTTTGTCTGATAATTATTATAGCATGGAACCTCATTTGAAAACCATACTTTCAAATCTTGAATTTAAAACTATAAATTGATGTTTCTTTTATTTTAAAGTAATTTGCATTGGGAATAGAATACTGGGCTAACCTACTGATTTTTAATACTCACGCCTATAGTCTTCTTCTTTTTTTAGCCCTTGTGCAGGTTTCATCTTTAGTTCGATCACCTTGGGCAACTTTTTATCATTGTGTTGGAGAGTGACCAGAAGTGTCACATGGAGTTATTTTTCATCGGGATTGTTCAGTTGAGTTGTTGGTTTTGTTCTAATTTTAGTTTCTTGTACAAATAATATTTAGTTCAATTTTTATATAAATTCATTTTGGGCTGTCCGTTTATTTCCGTTGTTTGTTTGATTGTTTATATATGGGAGAAATCGTTCTCTTGTGTACTCTATTGATTCCCTTTGTGCTTGTCACCATCCCGGGAGGATCGGGAACGCCTCTCGGGACTTGTCGCGGGCTGGCCTGGGTGACCGGTTCAGGGTCGAATCGGGCTGGTTCGTGACAAAATGGTATCAGAGGAGGTCGGCTACTAGCGGACCTTTCTTTTTAGAGCACCCTTGTTATTTTGGGGATGTCAAGGTAGATGGAGTAGGATTGTTGGGACTTGAGGGGTAAGGGAAAGAAGAGCGTCGCGAACTCTTTCTTGTTCTAATCCTCAGGTTTCCATGGAAGTCCGGTTTTATTAGTGTCCATTGTTCTAGTTGATTGTTTGGTATTGGGATATGACAAGGGGAGTCTGACCAATGGCCTTCATGAGCTTACAGGGCCTGGCAAGCCATGTGGAGCTGGGGAATGGTTCAAATAAGTCTCTCTGTGTTGGTTTTGTGTTTGGCATATGGCCGCCAACCATATGGTCAAGTCACCCACCGACACTAGTTCCCTTTTTTTGGGTCTCTTGAACCTTTCATAAATTCTGAATTTTTGTTTTTAAAATCCTTGTGTGAGAATTGTGGAAATGGGTTTTAATGTAAGGATTAGATTTTGAAAAGTGAAAAAAAGGGGGTTTCAATAATTAAATATAATAATGGTTTTGGAAGGTTGCATTTTTGTGAAAAAATTGGGGGAAGCAGAAATGATTTAAAGGGATTGGATTATCCATAATCTAAAATTGTGGTTTGTTGAAATAAAATTTTTTGAAATTGTGAATAATTTTAAAGTGATTCTGGATATTTTTTTTAAATGGGGTATTTTAGGATGTTAAAAAGTTTTTTAATTGGATAAATTAGTTTTGGCAATTGGTTTTGATCTGTTGGTGTTTTACTACAAACGGTATTGGTCTCAATGGACCTCAGATTATAAAAATATACATTGCTAATTTTTTTTAAAAAAAAATGGGAAGGGGTTGTTTGGAGTGGCTTGGTTATTTAAAAAGTTTTTTTAAAATGAAAAGGTGTAGGTTTTTAAGAAAATGGTTCTTAATGAATTGTGGTTTTTTTTTGTGGAATATGAAAAGGGTTTTTCACTTGGTGGTTGGTGTTCCTTTTGAAGGTACATGATTTTTGGAATGATGTTGTTTTGTTTTAGCCATTGGTGTTTTCATGAGTGCTCACATGCATGGTTTTATTTATATTTGGAAGGATGAAATATATGGTATGGTGGTTGGGTGCCTGGGGTGGCATGGAAATGTGCATGTGGGTGAGACTTGATGAAACACCATTGGTGAATGTTGAAACCCACCAAGTTAGTTTGTTTTTCAAAAGTGTTTTGAGTTGAAAAATGTTGTCCTTTTTTTATAAACCAATGGTTATGTGGCCCGTTTTTTTTCTATGTTTTAGAAGATTTGTTTATTCAGTAATCTTCCTTGTGATCTACAATTCATACTCTTTTTGTATCTTGAGATGATATCTTGTTGGTGTCTTGGTTCTGGAGAAATTTTCATTGGGTTTCTAAAGATGTGTTTGATGTTGTGATGTGGCCAGGGATAGTTCTACGTTGGAAATATTTCTTGTTGATCAACCTAAGGATAAATTTCAAATGTTAAATCCACCTCTTTTGATGATGCCTCAACCTGTTTGTTGGAATAGAGAGTAGTTTGGGATCTATTAAAAGTGCTTCTAGGTCGTGATAATTATTTTGGACAGAGCAGTTGTGTTCGGTGATGTTGATGTGTTTCGTCTAATTCCTCGTCTATTATTCCCCTAATTTGGAGTGATAAGAAATTTTGATATGTATCTATGAGTTCCTATTTAGATGAAGGTTTTTGTTTGGTGATCAAGTGTGGTTTTTTTTTGAGTGGTGTGATCCTTATCACCTGACTGCGGTGCAGCAAATGCTTCAAGAATCAGGGCTCCAGCCATAGGCCTCGGAGTGAAGCTTTTCACGCAGTCAGGAAATCAACAGAGGTGTGGAGTGCTAGATTAAGATCCTTACTCCTCTTTTTTGGTAAGTTAGTTACTATGTCAATGTTTTGGTTCCTCATTTCTATGAATTTCCCTTTGTCGCAACAAGCGTGGTGGACTTAACCCCTCACACAGTGTCTATGGTTATTCCTTCATGGATGTGGGTTTTCAATCAATGTCCCTGTGTGGACCGTCTGTAAAAATAAGGTGTACTCTTGGTGTTACCTATTCATAGGTGGAGAGTTTTGGGTAGTTTATTTGTTTCTTTTGTGGTTTCAGTGGCCAAATTATTGGGTCCCCTACCATCCCATCCCCAAGTGACGGGGGTCCAGAATTGTGTTGAATGTGTCGACCAAGTTATTGTCCTATCCATTTGGGAGTGGGTGGTTTATATGTTCATGTTGTAACTCTATTAACTTGGTATAGTAGGTTTTTGTAGGAGGGTTTTTTTTGGGCTTGTGTGAGTGAGTCCCAACTCTTGCTCATGTTCAATTCTTGTCTATTCATTGCTAGTTGGTTTGTAATGGTGGGGAGACCCACCATGGGTCTCTTGGATTTTCATCCTAAGAACATTTCTAGGGATAGTTGATTCTTAATGGTGGGGAGTACATTCTGGAATCCTTAGGTGTTGTTTTTTTTTTCAGCCGGAAAGTGTTATGGCTTTCCGGGGGCGGAAAGCTTTAATGGTGGGGAGAATTGTCACACACGGTTTTTTTTTCTGTATTTGTATTGATCCGGCCCATTAGAAATCCCAATCCTCTTAATGGGTATTTGATGAGATGAATCTTGAGTTTTTAAGTTTCATATATGTCTAACCACCATAATTTGGGATCCCCATTGCTTGTTTAGGAGTTTTTGAAGAAAGGGTGGTTACTTCATGATTTGGGCCAACCGTGAGCTCATTCCCAGTTTTAAAAACTGAATTTGTTTCTTTTATAAATCTTTTTTTTTTCATCCTTTTTCACCAAATCAACTTCCCACTTGTCCTATACTGATATATTAAAACTTATTTATCCTTTTTTACCCATTAGAAATTCATAAGTCGGGTGAATTTGGGTCACTTATTTAGGTATTGGGCCAGCCCATGGGCCCATTTCCTGTTTTAAAAAAAATAATTTGTTTCATTTATATTTTTTTCATTTTTTAATCTTTTTCGGTGATTCCACCTCCCAACCGAATCCAATATCCCTATACTCACCCCCAATATCGTTTTTGCCTCTTTGGATCTCATATGGGTCGCGTAAGAGGGCGAAACTTCTCAGGATACCTCAAATCGTCCAGATTTGAAAAGGTAAATTGTATCATTCATAAATTAATCAAGTAGTACTCTTTTGGCCACCAATTTTCTTTCCCTGGTTCTTCCAGATCTTAGGAGTATCTCCATGAATTTTCAAGCCATTCCCTTCCCTATAGGGTTGCAGATCTAATGGAAGACGAAGAGTTTTCTAGGGTGAAAGGTGAGATTTCTTCTCCTTTCTCCTTCCTCTTCCCCCTCCTTTCATTATTTCTTTGATTTATATTGTACCCTAGTCTTGATCGACCTAGGGTTTTGTTATAAAATGTTTTTTTATGGGTTTTATGTTTGTTTAGGTCTGGTATTTATAGTTTTAGGGTTTATAAACCCGCGGCGGGTGATTTCGGGTGTGCGTTTCAATTACGCCAAAGATTTGAGGTAGGATATCCCTTGCACATGCTTTTATCATAGAAATTTCATCATTTTAATATTATACTATACTGATATAAATGTATATTATTGTTTTAAATCCTTTTTATAATTTTCTTGGTGTGGAAAGTCGTTGTTTAATCACTGTTATGTGAAAGGTAGTGTTGTTTTGTCATGAAAGTAATCAACAAGTGTTTGTTTAAATGTTCCATTATCTTTGAAAATATTTTGTGAGGTTTATAATCTGGTTTATGGTATTTTTAACATTTACAGTATCTTTAATGAAAATATGACATTCAATTGGTGTTTTATTCCTTTTCATGTACATAAAATAAATTGTTTTGTTTAAAAAGGGCATGACATGTGTTCGGTAAATTGCCCGGTTGGATTTTATGTGTGATGTGTGATTTAAAAGTTATTTGGTTGGATTTATAAAGGAATTGTAAGAATTATAAATGGTATTTTTGGTTACTTATATTGATTTCCAATTTGGATTTGTTTTTACAAACAATTGGGTTTTGATTTACAACATATTTTGGCCGGAGTTGCCAAAAAAAATGGACCGTTTCACATCTTTACGAAAATGGTTGTGTTTTGAATATGTAACCTGAGTATTATAAGAGATTTATGAATGAGGTTTTCTACCGTAAATGATGTTTATACAGATCCTTAATAAAATTAAAATGCATACCTTCATCAAAGGTTAGTTTTGAGAAAATGTTTAAAGGCCCGTTTGGCATTTCCTAGAAACGAATGAGTGTTTTACTTGTATATAACAAGTTGTGAAATTGGGATTGTTTTATGGTCCATTAAATGATTTTATTAAATTTTTATTGGGCTTCCAAATATGATTTGGTTTGGTTATGATGTGTGTTTATAATTTAAAGAATGTTTTTGAAAGAGTTTTATGTGTAAAGCCTCAATGCACTTCATGAAATTGTTTTACCAAAATATTTAGCGGTTTGTTGATTAGTGGAAGAAATGTGAAGAAAGATTATGGGCTGTTTGTGTTTTTATGGTTTTGGAATGGAATGTGGATGTGAAATGTGTATTTGATAATATGTGTAACTTGATTGAGCACTAAAGGGAATCCCGGGTTTCTAGGTGGGCGGACGTGTACTAGTATGCTAGTGATTCTGTGGGGGTTGGCCCCTGTTTCACGTAGCAAGTTTAACGATGACAACACTAACTAAACTATGATGATGATGATGATTGGGGACCACTAGGTTATGGGTATGTTCCCTACTAGTGGCTCGTTCACGAGAACGGATATTTATTATGGTTACTTTCACCGAGATACGAGGTACCTGGGTCTCACAACTAACTAGTGCCTAGGGGTATTCCTGTGACTAGTGCTCATTGGCTATTTTGTACTCACCGTCGGCATATGGTGTGTTTGGTTGGTAAATTCCGTAGTATGTGTTATTTATTTGAATGTTAAAATTCTTTATAGCAGCCCTCTTGAAAAATATTTTCATTTTGAAGTTTCACCTCTTTGAAAATAATTGTTACTTGCATTTTTGTTTAATTAAACATGCATGTTTTTGTCTGATAATTATTATAGCATGGAACCTCATTTGAAAACCATAATTTCAAATCTTGAATTTAAAACTATAAATTGATGTTTCTTTTATTTTAAAGTAATGTGCATTGGTAATAGAATATCGGGCTAACCTACTGAGTTTTAATACTCACGCCTATAGTCTTCTTCTTTTTTTAGCCCTTGTGCAGGTTTCATCTTTAGTTCGATCACCTTGGGCGACTTTTTATCATTGTGTTGGAGAGTGAACAGAAGTGTCACATGGAGTTATTTTTCATCGGGATTGTTCAATTTATTTGTTGGTTTTGTTCTAATTTTAGTTTCTTGTACAAATAATATTTAGTTCAATTTTTATATAAATTCATTTTGGGGTGTCCGTTTATTTCTGCTGTTTGTTTTATTGTTTATATATGGGAGAAATCGTTCCCTTGTGTACTCTATTGATGCCCTTGGTGCTTGTCACCATCCCGGGAGGATCGGGAACGCCTCTCGGGACTTGTCGCGGGCTGGCCTGGGTGACCGGTTCAGGGTCGACTCGGGCTGGTTCGTGACAAGACGGATCAATCTCAGCTCTATGATTTCTCTTCTGTGGTTCAGTTGCATTCTCTCTAGCCACAATTTCTTCTTCATATTATTCTTCTAAGTCAACATCATGATGTTACTATTGAGTGTTTTGTACAACTTCCTCTATTTCTGTATTTCTATTTTCTCCACGTTCCCTTTATTCCTCACTTTCTATCACATCAGCATATGACGTCCTTAAAGCATTTGTGGTTTTCTCTTCAATTATCTTAACATAACTTCTTTCCATAATCCTTCCTAATTACTTGTTGAAATAATTGTAGGATTTTTTGTTCATTGAATACCCAAGAAAAATTCCTTCATCAGCATTGTCACCAAACTTCCCTTGATTTCCTTCTTTATTCTGGATGAAACATTTGCTTCCAAAAACATGAAAGTATTTCAATGAAGTCTTCCTTTTATGAAATAATTCATTTGGTGTCTTCGTTTCTCCCATATAAAGCCCTGTTCAATTCTGAATGTGCACTGCAGCTTCAACATCTTCCTTCTAGTAATGGTAAGAGATACCACTCTCAATCAGCATAGTCCCAGCCATATTGTTGACCTATCGATTCTGATGCTCAACAACTCCATTTTTTTGTGGATTTCTCACAGCAGCTACCTCATGCTGTATTCCATGTTTTTCTAGATAATTCTCAAACTCAATGGACGTGTATTCCCCTCCATTGTCAGATCGCAGGACTTTTATTGTCTGTCCAGTATCATTCTCGAAAATCCGGCGATAATTTTTCATGCAATCAAGTACTTTTCACTTCCTGTGAATCACCATTACACAAGCCATTCTACTATAATCATCAATGAAAAGGACAAAGTACCTTTCTCCATGAGTTCTGGAAACATTTATCGGCCCGCATACATTTGTATGAATTAGATCAAGAAGATGGGATTCCCTTTTCTTCTTTGGCCGATACGAACTACAGACCAGCTTCCCACGAATGCAAGAATCACAAGACTTTTTGCGCTCATGATTCAGAATGGGGATATCCATGACTATCTTCAGCTTAGATATATTTTCCATGTCTTGTTGATTAATGTTCCCCAACCTTCGATGCCACAAATTTTTTTCTTATTCAACAGACAAATAGAAGGAGTTCACTTTGCTGCCAACCTGATATAAGTTTCCATCTTTTCTACATCCTTTAATAAGATAATTCCCTATTTTTTCCTTCATAGCGCAACCTTTTTGATTGAAGGTTACTAAGAGCCCTGATTCACAGAGTTGGCTCACACTGAGAAGATTGTGACGTAGACCGTCCACATAAAGAACTTCAGTCTTCTTTAGCTCTCCATTGGAGAGAGCAGTATTCCCACTGCCTTTAATCTTCAAAGCACCATCATTACCAAATCTCATTATTCCATCAACCTTCTTTTTAATTTTCTTAAAAAGGTCATCATTTCCCGTCATATGGGAAGAGAATCCACTATCAAGAATCTAGGTGTTACTGCTCTTTGTAGCTTTGAGGGCTACTTCTGCAAGATTGGATTTCTCGATCTTCTTCTTTTCTTTCCATGAGATATTGGATTGAGTATAGGATATTGATGGCATTATAATACTTTCCTCCACATAATCTGATTCTTCATACCCATAATCTTCTTCTAGTGGATAAAAACTCTACCTGTAATACATAGCTTTATGGACAAAGTTAGAAAAATGAAAACAGTAACCATAGAATCTATTCCTTCTATAAGATGAAGGATATGAAATTGGTCTCCTTTGTTGACTTCCCAGATCTTCCCCATTCAATTATATCCTTTCCTCTTCGCAATATGACATGGTATGACCCAGATAGCCACAGAACTGACACTTCATGAGGGAAAATGTCTTATCACTTAAATTTCTCCTCATGCCTTCTTCCTTGGGAGAATGGTTGGACTAGCTATCATTTCTGAAAGTTTGAGGATAATCTTCAGTTCTTATTTTAGTTTCGATTGAGTATTTCTTTTTCATCACTTCAGGCAACATTTCAACATGTCCAACTTTCATCTTGTCTTTCTTTTGGCTCTCTTCACTTCCAATAGTCGACGGCCCAGCTTCACATCCAATTCCACTCTTTCCCATGCAAGCGGGTCTTTGATCACTCAAGATTTTTCCAACCCCATCTAAACCACACTTGGATCTTTCCAGTAACTCTGCATATGAGAATCTTCCAAAATGAATTTTCTTCTTACCCTCATTTGTGGTTGATCGACACTCAAGTTTACTCCTAAGAGTAACAAATTCTTCTTCAAGACCCTCAACTGTCTTGGACTGCTCTTTCGGTCTGGATTTAAGGTCATTTATGACCTTTTCTTGTTCTTAAATTCTAAGCTTCAATTCCACAATGTTGTTTGTGCTTTCAAGGATTTAATATTGAACTCTCGCTAGTTCTTCTAGTCGTTCAATTTCAGCTTCAATCTCATCCACATATTCTGATGATTCTTTCACCATTTCTTTCCACTTAATACATCTCTTGCATTTTTTCTCAAGCTTTGAAAAGGCATCCTTAATTTTCAACTTGGGATCACAATTATGAGTCATATTATTATCTTTGTCTTTATCAATAGAGGGTTCTAACTTTTCAATGGTAGCCATCATGGAAGCATGGTTTCTAGTTTTAAATTCAGGTTCTTCTTCTTCACAGAATTCAATATCATCCTCTTCCTCTTCACAGACAAAACTCTTCTTATGTATCTTCTTTTCAGATTTGAAGTATCCCTTTTTGAAAAACCTTTTCTGAGGCTTCTCAATGTCTTCTACTTCACTTTCTTCATCATCGAACTTTCTTTGGCACTGAGAGGCAATGTGACCAACTCTTCCACAGCAAAAGCATGCCAGAGGTAACTTACCTTTAAATTTACCTTTTCCCTTCTTCAACTTCTTGGAAATAAGAGAAAGAATTTTTTTTCTTCATCATCTTCACCACCACTATCTTCTGAAATTTTCAATTTTTCCATGGCTTTGAATTCCATTTCCTTGCTAACACAAGTCGTATCTTCTTCGGGTTTGACTCTCATCTCATAAGCCACTAGACTACTTAGCAGATCATCTAGAGAAAATTTAGATAGATCTCTTTCTTCAAGGGATGATACCTTTTCATTGTACATAGGAGGAAGTCTTTGTAAGATTTTATTTACGATATCAATGTCTTTGATTTCCTCTCCAAGCCCTCGAATTGCTCCCACTACTTCAGTGATTCGATTGAAGAATGAATCTGCATTCTCATCAGAATGCATCTTTAAATTATCAAACCTATTGTGTAGGACTTGAATTTTTTCCTCTTTCACTTTGTTGTCTCCTTCATAGATATTTTCAAGTTTATACCACATAGACTTTGCTGAGGTGAAACTCATCACCTTTAGATAAATTTGATCAGAAAGAGACGCAGTGATGGCATTCTAATCTTTAGCATCTACATCAAGAACTTTCCTGTCTATATCAGTCATAGCCAGACCTGTTGGATCAGTAACATGTATTCCTTGCACAGTAGAAAAGAATACTTCCATTCCTAGAGATATTAAATGAGATCTCATTCTGTTTTTTCAAATATAAAAATTACTTCCATCGAAGAGAGGGATTCCCCTAACATTGACAGCATTCTCTATGATGAAAAACTACAGATCAAACACCAGCAACCTTAATATAATCACCCTTAGAGGAAATGTTGGTAGAAGGGTATTTGGTGTGCTTCACAAACCAGGACTTCGGGAAGTAACTCCGAGTCCTAGGGATAAAGGTGTCCCTAAAAAGTGTGTGATCATACAATGGTAGGTAATTGCTTCATGGGTACTCATGTTGATATGGTGACAAATAATTTTCCAGATCTGGAAGAGTAGGCTCAACCATATTATAGTAATCTCGCCCCATGGACTTGATTATCTCCGATTCACATGAAGCAGCTTGTTCAATAAAAGTCATCTAACAATCCATTGAAAGCCTATAACAAAGCATCAAGTTCTCCCATTAAGTTAAAATATCGAATTAGAAAATTTAATTTTTTTACTTGTAATAATTCAAAATTTTGTAAAAATAAAGGACTCGCACATGCCCTTCGGCTAGGTTCCACGCACAAGACCTTCGACCAGGTGCCATGCATGAGACCCCTGATCAGGTTCTTCATAAAGGTTCCTCAACAAGGTTCACCCCATGTAGCACCATCGCTCAAGTGTTTGTATTATAGGAAATTTTTTGGAAGACCTTTGTAAAAATAAAAGTGAAACATAGCTGGGCAGATGACCTACACAATGAGAGTAAAAAGAGCCAACACTGAATGTGGGAAATCAAAAAAGGGGACAACAGTATTTATAGATGTCACTGGCCTATGCACCAAACCTGTGTTGGGGACCTGCACATTGAATGTGAGAACTAGGCCTACATCATTGACCTATGTGGAATCCCTGCATGGTTGACCAGTGCCACCTTCATAGTCTTTTCCCTCTTCTACCTCAGGAATAGACCCTCGTCTTTCTATCAGATCCAATCCTGAGGGGGGGATTTTATTGACACTCTATTTTTTCAAGTGGAGTGAAAATATTATGAATATTATCTATATATTGTTAAATAGGAAAATATCCCTAGAGGTAACCAAAGGTATTTTCCCAAGACTACCTACGTGCACACCACTACACATCAGAAGGCCCACGCAACCCCCTACACGACACCAAAATTCAATCCACCCCTATGCGGGGTACCTGATCTGAACACCTACATGGGGTACCTAAGCTAACAAACTCATTAGAACAAGTTTATATATTTTACTATAAATAGGACCCCATGGATCCTCATTTTCACAACTAGAAAATTGGAAGAAGCCCCCAAGCTCTAGTCGCACATCCCCTTCACCCAGGTCTCCAAAAACCCCTCAGGTAGCTCTCCAAAACCCGAGTGAAGATATAATTAAGGGAGATAAGTGATATTAAAGTAACTTTGGGGTATTAAACACAAGAAACCTACATGAATACCCATTCTCCCCTAGTGAACAAACACATATGTGAGGCCCTTTCCCTAATCAGGGACCTACATGATCCTCATCTAAAGACACTTAAGGAGACATGTGGTGCCTAGGATAAAGCCTATACCAAGTGTTTTTTCCCAGATGGTCCATTTTAAAAGGCATATAAAACTCACATAGGCCCATACACCCCTGCACTAAGCACTTATAGCTCCTCCTAGGCCCTGCTCGGAGCACCTTTTCCCTCTAAGACAAGACCTGTGTGAGACAGTTCTTAGGCCCTCTTCCAAGCCACCAATGGCGGGGCCTCTCTTCAAGTGGCTCCCTTTTATAAAAGAGACCAAGTTAAAACCTCTACCAAAGCCTTTAGACTTTAAAACCCATGGAAAGAGGCACACCAGCAAGTATCCCATTTGGGTATGCATTCCTATAGTTAGAGGTTTCCCGTATTTGTCCTACCTGATGGTTAGGGTCCTTAGGTTGCATATAAGTATGCATTTATACATACATGAGGACCCCAACCCTAGGAGTGGTGTCAGGGAGTTCCTAGTCTTGGGTACTAGAGTTAAGACCATATTTTTCCCTGGTCATCTCTAAGACCCAAAGTCTCCAGTTCCAAGTAGGGATATGGAGGATCATGCTTGGATTTCCTTTTGATAGGGAATGACATCCTCCTATCCTATTGTATAACTAAATTTAGGGCATCCCCCTGGAGTAAACCCATATCCTTTCTTGAAAAAGATTGCACTATTTATTCTCTTTTCCTCCTGGGTTGTTTCCAGATGGGTAGTCTGATGTGACAATCCTGGATACAAAATGGGAGAGGGAACAGGCACATCAAATTCCCTTCTTCTCCTGTCTCCCCAACCTCTTCCACTAGTGGAAGGGGTATCATGTAGTTTTACAAATATTTGACTTCCTATTGTTTGTCACATTAAATAATGACTCATCATGACTCATGTGACCTTATAAGTTAGTCACAATAATGATTTTTGCATGATCAGATGCATGTTTTGGCAGAGAATATTCTTTCAGATCATCCTCTTACCTTCCTTCAGAGTACCTCCATAGGCATGGGTCCTCAAGTCCATGAATCCAACCTCAAGGAAAAATAGATTTTGTGGTTTTGTAGATCTTACCTTTCATCTTTTTTATCACATCGATCATGAATCATGTGATCTTAGAGGTTTATGGTGGTTATGACATCCACACGATCCCAAACCATTCAGACCTCATTCTAAGTGTAATCCCCAAACATCAAGGGATTCCTCCTCAGTAATAAGCCCTAAAATCGAACCCATGGGCCTCCTAATTGGTATAATACCCAACCTTCTACAATTTGGGTATCACTCCAAGTGTAATCCCTAACTAATCCATGGGACTCATCTTCAGGAATAAGCCCCAATCATATCACCATTATTATACATGGGACTCTTCCTTAGGTGTAAGCCATAAACAAGCCTCCAAATCACTATGAGTAGAGACATATCTCATGACCCCTTTCACACAGGGCATCCTTCTTAGGATTAATCCCCAAATTAATCCTCTCAAAGTTCCATACTCCCCTATGATAAAAACCTTCAAAGTGCCTCCATAGGCCTAGGTCCTCAGAACCAAACTATGTGGGTTTTGATTGTTATCCAAATGGGATACATAAGAAACCTCTTTGAGATCCAAACCTAACATCCCAAATCAACTTTAATTCTCTCCAGGATTCATTACCAGTAGATCTATATTCAACTTAAGAATCCATGACCCTTATAGGTTCCCTAGGCCGCTTTGACATAAGTCCCACACCAAACTTTGACTAGGAACCTTCCGCTTAGACATCCTTCTCGCATGATGCTAAATTAAACGGTTTGGTCCTTATCACGTGACCTTAAAAGTTATTATGTGACCCATTAAGTGGAATTGAAATATGTGGGTTCTAATTCCTTTTACAAGGATACATAGGAAGCCTGTATCATGGTTCTGATCTTAACATCAAAAAAACTCCCATTTCCCTAGATGATGATTCACTTCAGAGCACCCCACGGTGTGGATGAAAACCAACATCTTCATAATAATTAACAAAGAATATTTAATCAGTACATAAGAGTATTCCATTTATGGAGAAATTCAAGTACATACAGATGTCTCCATTGATGAATAACCTTAGATACATATAGATAATTCTAATTTCCATACATGCTAATAATTTATTGTTAATTCAAGAGTGACCCATGTCATACTTGGAAATTAATGAAGTATTTGTGTTCATATCTTAAATATATAAGAGTGTCTTGGAGTAGGAAAAAAATTCCCCCCAAAATGGTGTGATGAGCCTAACCTCCCATCATCTCGACCAATATGAATTTTTAAGTATTGTTGGATAAACACACCAATGAGCGCCTATTGTTAGAGATTAGTTCCCTCATGGATATAGAACTATTGGGTGTTTCCAGTTCCCTAAATAAACCCATTGGAAACTATTTGGAAATAGTGAACCCAATGTGAATAATTTCACACAATTAAACCCCCTACAATTGATCGTTGGCCACAACATGAATTTTTCATCATAAACAAGAATTTTATAGAATAGTCAAACAATGAAATACTCTAGTTGATGATCCCTAAAATTTGGTGGGAGACTTATACAAATCCAACTGGTTCATTTTATAGCATATTCAATAGAGAGGAGTCGTTAGGTATTATACATTCTATTACCGATAGCTGGGGAAAGATTATTAAGATCTGAAATCCTCTATAAATAGAAGTATGATGTTTGGAAGGAATGTGTTTGAGTATAATAGAAGAATTTGGACCAACATTGGCCAAGAATTTTGGAGTTCCCTCACATATATATGACTTTTATATAGGATAGGACATCTATGTTTCCTTAATGGACCCCTGGATGAGGGAACCCAAATCAAGTACATAGAAGAGGGGGAATTTTACTTTACCCCATGGTTGGGCCCAAGACATAAAGTCTAGGAATTTCCTTATATCCCATTGAAATGATAATAAATCCACACGTAGTTCTAGAATGAAGGTTTGGTGGGAGACCAACACCAAATATAGCGGTCCTATCAGGTGAGGCCTACAATTATGTGTGGTTTTATGTCATGCTAGGCATAACAACCATGTATTTTAACATCATGTAGTGAGAATGATATGGTGTACCTTTTAAGGTCTTGCATCTAGGACCATGATAACTCTATCATGTTCTGGCATGTCTGTTTGTGGGGGAAGACCTTACCGAAACTCCTAATATCATGTGATCTATGCTTGGTGTGAGAAAAAAGGAATGGAAAAGGTTCCCCTTACCATGTAGAGGAAATCAAGGAGAGGACATGGGAATTTTGTATTGTACAGTGGATAGACTAAGATATAGGATTGAGGCATCCCTGCATATCTCATTAAAAATGAGAATCAAGCCTTATATAGTTCTGTAATCCCATGCAGTTTAACATCACACAGCGAGGATGAATGTGAATCGACGTAAAAGAGGGGAAATGTTGTGGCTAGGCCTAAGAATAGAAATATAAGCATCACTATGTATCCTATGATGGTAGGAATCAAGCCGCGCATAGTTCTTGAAAAACGTTTTCCCACATCAATCAGGTTTTGATGCGGGGAGAAGGGGACTTTGTTTATTTTCTAGAATGATGGATGTTCCCAATATGTAAGGTATAAGCATCACTGTGTATCTCATTTTGAATGAGAATAAATCCACACGTAGCTCTAGAAGGTCCTTGTGCAGGGCTGACCTTTACAAAGAGAGGGTGGAATTTTATTTTTCTATGGATAGACCTAGGGTTAGATATCTAGGTGCTGCTACACATCTCATTGTAATGAAAATCAATCCACATATAGTTCTTGAATAAATGTGTAGTGGGAAATGAAAACTGAAAGTCATGATCTGCTCAAACACAGATCGAAATGTTATGTAGTTTTACGTCATACAATAATGATATGAATCATGTAGTTTTATATCGTGCAATAAGAAAAAATTTATACAGTTTAAAATCTTATGACTAGGACATTGGGTAATGTATTTTAAAGTCCTATAGCTCAGATAGTGATGCCTTGTAGTTTTGGGTCATACACTTTTAAGGTACTGTATATAGGACCATGATTCTATGTAGTTTAATGTCATACAATAAGAACATTGGTGTCATGAATTTTATCATCTTATAACATGGATGATATTTCATGCCTTTTAAGGTCATGCGACATAGACTGACTATGTATTTTAATGTCATGTAGCTGAGACATATCATTATTTTATCACATGAAGTAATTTTTGAGAAACCTTGCATTGGTTGGAGTCATAATGAGCTCCCAATACATTGAAATCAAGAATAAGCTCTGTTAGAGTGGACCTTGTGTATGAAATAAGATCCTTTCCACTTTAGCTCAAGCTTTAGAGGCTTTTTCTCTGGTATCATTAAAGTCCTAAGGACTAACACTAGTTCTCCTTGGAGTAATGAATAGAGGAGAACCTTCTTGTTAAAATCTCACATTATCCAATTTTGATGGAACTCTAAATGATGAAAGGTGTGAAATATTCTATCATCGAGTAAATCCAATTCATCCAGCCATTTTTGGGATTGCTCGTCTATGGATAGTTGATCAAAGATGGTAATGCAGAGCGATCGAAATTGGACATCAATGGGTAGGACTACTTCTATCATGTACATAAGTGAATATGGGGTTTCTTGTGTGGCGGTATGAGTTATATTCTGATAGTCCCATAAGGAATACAAGATATTTTCAGGCCAATATTTTTTATCTTTATCCACCATCTTTTGGAGTATGTTTGATAGGGTCTTGTTAGGCCTTTATCCATCCATTATCCACTGTATGATTGTGGGATGAGTGGTTGAATTTGATATTATACTCCTGATATAATTTTTACAACTCAAAAGAATATAAATTGGTGTCGTTTTCCATTGGTATTGTATGAGGGATACCAAATCTAGTAATGATTCTGGATCAAAAAGATGGAAACACTCTTAGCCCCGACTTCTTTAAGGGGTATAGCCTTATCCCATTTGGAGAATAAGTTGGTCGTGGTAAAAATGTACTTAAACTACTTGGTTATAGTAGGATTATATGGTCCTACCCTCATATAGAAAATGATCAGGAGTATTTGGATGTATGTAGAAACTCTGAATGTTGATGGATGAAGTTGGAATTCACCTGGTAGGAATGACACTTTTTGGTAAAAAAATTGCAATCTGCGCCATAGTGGGCCAATAATACCCCAGCCTCCATATTTGATTGGAAAGATGAAACCCTGGATAATGGGAACCATAGGCTCCCATGGGTACTTATTTCATGATAGTAGCATTCTCTTATTCATCGATACATCTAAGAAGGACAGCCTCAAAGCCTCATTTATAGAGTACTTTTTAGTGATTTGAGCCATCATAAAGCGTTAAGTTGGTTGAATATCATCGAATTTTCTCTTTTTTGGATATATTCGATGGGAGTACTCCATATTTAAGGTAATATGTGATGGGTATCATCCACCAAATGGTAGGACCATATAGTTTGGTAATAGGACTGATTTTATCATTCTCTTCTATACTGACATGAGTAAAAGGTGAGACCATTCGGCAATGTACAATGTTGATGACTATTTCATCCCGGTTTGGATCTTCCAAAGACGTAACTGCATTTTACAATGAATTTGGCTAGGCATTCTATGGTTGTGGGACATAATTCAATTTTGGATTTGAGTGGAACTCTACCATTAACCCTTATACATAGTCAAGTAAGGGTATTAGCTCTTCTTTTCTAATGGTGCAATCCCAATTGATCTATTTTATTACCAACTCTGATTCAACTTTCACCTCTAGGTGGTCCACTAGTATTTGGAGCACTGGTATTTGGAGCACCAGTTCTAGGCCTACAGTGAGGGCCTGATATTCTACCTCATTGTTAGTACAACCTTCTAACAATAGAAATGAGTAAGGAAAAACTTCCTTTGCTAGAGATATGAGTACGGATCCTAACCCAAATTTTTTGAGCTTGGGGTTTTCCATTATCTTCCCCATTGGGAACCTAGATGCTCTATCAAAATAAATTTACCATGTTTGGAGGATTTATTTAATAGAAAATATCTCTTCATTGGGAAATTTAGTATTTAGAAAAGTTTTTTCAATAGATGATTGTTCTATAAGAAAATCTAAAAAGCCTGGACTTTCACTGCTTTCTAAGGCACAAACTATATCTTTAACTATTGCAAGATAACTTCCCACCATACCAAACATCATGTCAACATAGGACGACTGAGGATATATTTGAATATATTATTATGAGAGACCAAATGGACCTCATGGTTCTGCAAGTAGTTCCTTGGTTTCTGAACTATGAAGAATAATGCTAGACCGCTCTTTTCGGTATCTGAATAACGAGTCTCAGCATTAAGTATGGTTTGAATGAGATAATATAGGTTGTTTTCATTCCCAGTGTTTTTATTTTATGCAAGTAAAGTGCCTAGTGATCACTTCAGTTCCATCACATATAGAATGAGTTGATTTCCCTAAATAAACAACATTAACACTGGAGGGATCAAGAGATATTTCTTGATGTTATTGAATGCTTCCTGACAGTCACTAGTCCACTGGTACATGGCCCTCTTTTTCATCAACATGGTTAATGTAAAACACTTTCCTACGAGGTTGGTTATAAAGTGCCAGATGTAATCCAAGTGTCCTTGAAGTCCTATCAACTCATTGGGGTTTTGATGAGGTGACATTCTAAGGATATACATTGTCTTATCAAGGTTGAATTCAATGTCTCAATGGTATATGATGAAGCCGAGAAACTCTACCGAGGTTACCCAAAAGGCACATTTCAATGGGTTTATCTTCAGTATATAGTGTCATAGTTTGTTGAAGATGGCATCGAGCTCATCCAGGTGGTCAGAATTCTATTGGGACTTAACCACAATATCATTGATGTAGCATTTGACAAATTTTCCCAGGAAGGGTTTGAATATGTGATTCATGGAACATTGGTATGTATCATTGGCATTCTTCAAGAAAAAGGGTATTACCCAATAAAAAATAGTCCTTGGGCCCTGAAGGTGGTGGATTCCTCATCTTATAGGGCCATTAGAATTTGATTGTACCCTAAATAGTCATCCATGAAGAATAGGGATTTATAACCATCCATTACATCAATCAGTAGTTTCGTGATTAGGACTTGAAAATAATATTTCTAATAGTGTCGGTTGATATATATGAATTTGATGTAGACCCTAATTTTCTCATTCTTTTTCTTTACTGTGACATGATGTTGGCCAACCATTTCAGATACTAAACTTCCTGAATGAAGTCATACTTGATAATCTTGTCCACTTCAGCCTCAATTTTGGAGGCATGAGTTGGGTGTGTCCTTACGACTACCTGTTTGTGTCCTCAGTGGTCTTCAAGAAAGCCCAAGTGGTGAGTGGACACATCGGGATCAAGGCCTGGCATTTAGGTGTAATTCTAGGATAACACATCCCGATTTTTCTTCGGGAAGGTGGTATATACTTCTTGTTCTTTGAAAGTCATGACCGCACTGACCAAAGTGGGTTTTGGATCTTCTACTATACCCAGATTTATTTCTTTGAGTTCATCAATAGTGGTAGAGACACCTTTCTCAAATGTTGGAGGGGAATCCCTAAGGTATTCCTCCTCTTCCCATTCCTACTTATTTTCCTCTTCCAATCCTTCCTTATTCTTAGGGGAATTGGGTGATGAAGAAAGTTTCTCAGAGTCCAAGGCAGAGTTAATATTTTGACCTTTAGAGGAAAAAGCAACTACTTCCGACTCAAATGATGAGATGGAGATCTGTTGAATCTCATGGAATAAAATGAGGACATTATCACTCATTCTTTCATCACTATTTGTAGAGTTAATGACTTCTATAGCATCATTGGGTTCAATTTCCATGACTAATGCCATATAAGTCACTGAACATGCACTTGAACTTGGAATCATCCCTTAAATATGATTAATGGGTAGAACATAATCTGCACTGAGCTGCTTGAAGGGATTAGTCAGAGTCATATCTAGACTATTCAGGGCATTGATTCATGAAACATTGTCGATCATGGGTTGTTTACCTTCTCTATGATAGAATCATGCATCAATGTATTGTGATTATCAGGATTGAAATGGGGGTTTATCACCATGAAATGTCCTAATTTGATCATTAATGAAATATTTGAGGCATTGGTAGTATGGCGAGGGGATAGACACATGCCGATGTAACTAAGGCCTTCTCAGAAGAATGTTGAAGGTTATATCTTTCCAAAAAACTAGGAATTCTGAGTTAGATATGAGATCCCTAAACTGGGTCCTGAGCTTGATCTCACCAAGAGGAATATGCTCACTCATGTTATAACCATGTAGCGTTAGAGAAGAGGGGGATAAGTGGGACTTGTTGTAACCTAGTTGTTGAAGTGTTTGGACCAGAATAAGGTTGAAACCTGAGATATTTTCAATGAATAATCATCATATATCAATATCATTAATCTTTTCATATACATACAAAGGTATGATGTGTCCTTGTATAATGGAGTCTTTGTCCTATTATGTGAAAGAGATGATCATGTGGCATTCTGCGGGACCTATCTCTGCATGATATAATTCTACAGCAGCAACTTCAGCCTTAAATTCTTGAGGGTGAATGCTTCTAGAATGTATTTTTGATAGACTCAAAGCATATGGGGTTGATAACTTGGCCGACATTAGGGATAACTGCTTTAAAATTTCATACTTCTAGTCTAAAGACCATCACTTCCTAGCATGAGGATGCTCTTTTCAAGAAACTTTAGGAACTAAAGTGATTGATGTAGGTAGGTAGGTCCTTATAATAGAAGTTAAGGGAACTTCTATCCTTGGTGGGTTAGGTTGACTAGGTCTACCTGCACGCTGAGGTTGATCGGGCAATGGCACCTCACTACTAAAAATTTAACATATCCCAATGGTTTGAAACTATTGAGATAGCCTCTGAAACCATTAGGATAGGATATACCAATGAATCTAGGAACCATTGGTATGTGGGATTCCATTATAACCTTATACCAATGATTTCTATGAAACTGTTGGTATAGGTTGTCTCAAGTTACTCTATTCCAACAGTTTCAATGAAACTGTTGGGATATATGTATACTAACGATTCAAGAACCATGGTATACATATTATCCAACATAATTGTATACCAATGATATATAGAACCATTGGTATAACCTCTTCTCCCTAGTCCATCATGCATAACTTTATACCAACGGTTCTGTAAACCGTTGGTATATCCTCTTCTCCCCAGCAAACAATGTAGGTCTATCATATACCTCTTATAGAACGTGTAAACATGAAAGCTTTGAATCTGAGTTCCTATTGTAATTATTTCACGAAAT
Organism: Viscum album; assembly: GCA_963277665.1. Taxonomy (NCBI): domain Eukaryota; kingdom Viridiplantae; phylum Streptophyta; class Magnoliopsida; order Santalales; family Viscaceae; genus Viscum; species Viscum album. The sequence goes on from OY728157.1 coordinate 294,955,855, forward strand.
CTATTATTTGATAATTTTAGAATGCTTAAGAAAATTATATTTTCTATTCTTTCTGGAATATTGAGGAGACTATGAATTTTTAATAACAATTATTCACCTGGGTTTTTACACTCTTTCTCTCTCACAACTATGGGACTGAGGTTGAAAATGATACACAATCTTATATCCTTTTAACTTGAAATAGTGGGTTTGGGGTAAACAATATTTTCAATATTAGTTCTATTGAGATATTAGTTGAGATATATATTCCTCTATTATTTATAATGAAAGACTAGTAGATATGTTTTTTCCTCTATCATTTAAGTAAGTATCATCTATGGTTGAATCATTTGGTAGGAAATTATAAATGGTTGTGAATATAATATTATTTATAAGATGTTATTTATATTTTTTGACTATCACATATAGACATGTTAGAAGAATTCCAATATTTTAGAAGTGGTGGGAATGGATGACTACAATGTGATGACTAGATTTTACTCTTTAATGAGAGGGATACAAGACAAATATTATAGTACCTATTATATCTCTAGTAGGACATGGTTCACAGGGGCCCTATTTTATTCTTATGTTTATGAAGTTTGATTTTATATATAATTATATATAATTATTATTATTTAGTGAGCATTTTTAATGTGATCTATTGGTGTCTTGATAAGTTGTCATTATAATGTTTTTATGGTTGGAGAGGATATGTTGTTATGTTTATTTTATTTAACCTATGTTTATTGATCATGTGTGTAGAAACTTGTTATCCATGGATTCAACTCACTAATTTGAAAAAATGTACTTATTATTATTTATCCCCCCTAACTGTATACATGGGTGTTGTCTATACCTATGTAAATCTAGATCATTATGTAAAAATGGTGGATGATTCTTTTAGGGTAGAGATGGATTGTAGAAAAGGTAGATATTTGAATAGTGTTTTTATTATAATAACCACACTTGTGTCATCAGTATTCTCACTTATATGTATTTTGGATGTGCTATTTATATCTGGTAAACGAGTTTGTATTATATTATATTATGGAACTGTTGTAATAACCATACCCACTAGAATATAGTAACCAGACCTCCCACTCTCGCACTCGCTAGGGATCTGATTTGACCACTGGTTTCAGCCCCCACATAGTTTATTCTATTCATGAATTTTTCTTATTTACCACTGTTCCCCCCTTCATTAGTTTACCTAATAGTATTTATCCTTTTCAAGGTTCCTCCCAATCTTTTTCTTACCAATTCCAAGTTATCGGATACATCATCCCTCCATCTCTTCTCTCTATTATATTGGTTTGGCCACCACCACCCCTTGATCAAGACTTTTAACAAGGCCATAAATGGATTTATGGGGATTTAGATTTCACACAATGGTGGAACTAATTGACTCTTGGAAAATTCTCATCAATTTATTCAAATATGAAAACATTATTACTTCTATGTCTTCCACCCATCTTTTTTTTAATTATATGCATTTCTACTATCACCGATGGTCTTTTGACTATATTTTGATGCATTATATCCCTATAAATGGTTTGGTTAAGTCTTCCTATCCCAACCCTACCTTTTAAAACCATCCATAGGGTTATTAGAAACATGATTGAAAATTATTTGGGTTTAGACTATAGAACTCGATATTTCTACCATCATATCACCATGTGTATTTTTATGGAGGTTGGAATAAGGAAACCCCATTTGAATTAAAACTTGGATGAAATTGAAAGATAGTACATGTATAAACAAGAGGTTCATTTATATTCTTTGTTATATTTTTCTAACTCTACAACCGACAAGGGAATTTGGCTAAAATGTGCCACTAGGACTGGAAAGTCCTTCCAGCTGGAATTGATGAGGAAAAATGAAATGATCTTATGGTATACTAGATTGAGGTCTCTAACTAGAATATATAATAAGATATTCTATCCTATTATGGGATTGATTAAATCAAGATCAATTTTTCTTCCAAAACCTTATCCTAAAATGTTTCATCTCAAGTTTTTTTAGAGAGTGAATATCATAGAGATGGAGTGTCGACCAATGTGGAAGCACTTCTTCTGATCTATCCCATTGATCAAGAAACTATGTAAATCCTGTAATAGGAGTTCAATTATGATGTAGTTGTGATACATCTATTTCTAAAAGTTTACAAGCCTCATGTTCTAGATGTTAAGGGTACTAAATAGAAGTCAGATAAGGTTTGTATTCATCTACATAATTTTTTCATGCAGTTGGAAGCATCATAAATGGGTAGTGGTGATATAAATGGATGGTAGAATGTAATTACTAAATGGAGAAATTAATATAGGAAGAGTAATTCATGAAATTGTTAGTTGTTCAAAGGTTTTATTCAAAGGACCGTAAGGTCATACTGAGGAAAATTCAATTGAGGAAACTAAAAGGATTGATGTTTGTTCCCTAGATTCCTTTGGTTCTAAGGTGGATAGGTCATCTATGTATTATATCTATCCAGGTAAAAAAAAATTAAGGAAATTAAATTTTTAAATAAGGGGATACCTGATCAATAAGGGAAAAATTCAAGAATTTAAAAGACTATTAAAATTTACTAATTCCAATGATTACTAGATCTGAAGGTGAGGATACCTATAACAGGAGCCTTTCCAAGACACCTATACAAGTGGATTCAAGAATAAGAGTTAATTTTGATCCTCATAAATATTTTGGGAAAGAGAAGGAAAATAAATTTGATGTAGATTTAATATCTATGAAGCCTGAAAATAGAATCACCAATGAGGGACCTTGGTAAGCTTATAAGTATGTTGCTGAACATATGGACAATAACCTTAGAATAGAGGAAGAAGATGACTCCTCATCTCTAGTGAAAAAGTAGGTGAGGCTGAAAGGACCTTTAGTTGTTATTCCATAATAGAGTCATTGTATATTACTTTAGCTTCTGGTTTGGATATATTAAATCATTCAAAGGATGAAAAGTCTTGAGGAGCATTAGAAAGACAAATTGTTTTGGATTTTTACATTCCCTTTATCAGATAAAATAAATGATCTATATAATAAATTTTCCATTTTATCTTAGATGGAACTTGATGAGTTTAAGAAATGTATTTATGAATGGTCTCTAGAAGAGAATTAAATGATTAAATGGATGAGGTTCCTTAGTTCTAGTACAAGTCTAACATCATTTTGTTGTCTCCACAATTGTATTATCCCATTATGGAAGTTAATTTTTTTTCCTATGATGATATTCCTAAGATCATGAAATCTATTTTCATAATCTTAGAATATTGGCTTCATCTCTATCGAAACCAGGATATGAAATACTTTTCCTATAAATTCCATTCTGTTAAAAGTATAATTTTCAGTGATGGAAAATGATTTTTTTTCTGGATTACTTCTTTTATGGATCATGTTGCATGTATATTCATCTTCCCAATTATTCTTTGTATTTGCAATGGTTCATACTAAACAACTAAAAGTGATTGATCTTGATTAATTAAAAAAATATTTTAGTAGAAAAATTATTGATATATTTTTTTATATTCATATGTTATATTGAATGTTTGATAATTCATTTATATTATAGTAGAATATGTTGAATAATAATATGTTAAAGGTTATGTATAGATGCAATGTCTCCCATTATTTTAGTGGATACCTCAACACTTGTTTCTAGACCTTGGCATATTAAATATGAACTTAGTGAGTTTTATTACATGAAATTTAGGATGTGACAAATATTTGTCCATTTTTTAGGATATAGTTTGGAGTTAGTAACATTTGATTATTTTTTAGGATAGTTATGATCAATTTTATTATACATGTAGAGAATATAAATTCAAAATAAAGAACTGCGAAAAGATTGTTGGGGAAAAAAGTATTCTTGAGAAAATCTATAGCTGATTCCTACTAACTAAGAATACATAGCATATGAATCATTGGATATAAAATAGGAAAACATACATTAACTAGATTTAGGTCATGATTATGTGATCTTAGGATTGTGTCTTTTGTTTGATTTGATAGATAGTATATGTGAACCAGACTAATAGAGGTGTAGAATTGTAAAGATGTTCCCAATCCCTCCCTAATTATTCCATGTTTCCTAGGTCATCCTATGGTTTAGACATAGTAATGACCTATTAAGACTCTAATATAGGAATTACTAGGATTTATTAAGATGTATGGGCTTTGCCCATGGGCTGGAACAAATGTCCGGGCATCAAGGAATCACCACTTGGGAACAATTTTTCCCATAAACAATTAATTAAAATAACATTGGAAAATAAATAAAATTTAATAATGACCTATCTATACATAGGATATCCATTCTGAAGGAAAAAAATAAATAAAAGCAACATGGTATAAAGGTAGACAAAATTAAACACACTAATTAATCCCTCTACTACCCCAGTCTCCCTCTTCTGAAAAGAAAACTGTGTAGCCGCCTCTAATTCCCTTTTAGCCCCCTTCACAAAATATAACTACCCTCCATCCGTAGAAAGTGGTAAAATTCCTAAGAGGTCGATGTAATAAAGAAAATAAAATAAAAACTAAACTACAACATACTTGTCTTCCGTGACTATACAAGTCACCTCCCAACATATAAGAACCACAATGCCCCATGGGTCAAATAATGTTCCTACAAGAAAGGGGAAAACATATCCAAGTTTAAAAATGATATTATCAAATAGCACATTCCTATTAATTAACAATTAATCTTCATATTAATGTCATAGAAACAAATTTTCTTGAGTTTTATCTTAGTTTGGTTTTTTTCAATACAAGTTTGTTTAGGACATTTTCATTAGGTTTAGTTTGTCTTGTTTTTGTTTATATTATATTGGACAATTTCATTCATTTGGATTCTAATAGATTTAGTTTGATTACATTTGGTTCATGTTAGTTTGGTTTAGTTCAGATTAGTTCATGTCGGTTGTGGTCATATAGGTTTTAATTCATTATATTTGGTCCAATTTGACTCATCATTTGTAATATCATATTAGTTAAAGTTAGATTAGTTTGACTTGGTCCAATTTAGTTTCATTCATTTTTTTCTATTTGAATTTTATTTTCTTGGTTTTTATCATTATAGATCTATTTTGGTTGATCTAATTTACATTTATACCAGTAAGGTTCGGTTAGTTTGTGAATGTTTTTTTAAATGTTTTATTCTATCCATTATGGGTTTGTATGGTGCCACTATATTTAGTTCAAATCATTTTGGGTTTACTCTTCATAATCTTATTTGGTTTTGTTTCCTACGGTTCATCTTGGTTTGTTATGCTTGATACAATCCTAATTGAGGTGAGTCAGGAGAGGTCTAACTAGATTATACTGATTATGTATGATTCACTTTGGTACAACATGATATGATTTGTTTTAGATATGTTTAGTTTTAATTTATTTGTTTGGTATAGGATAATTTAATTTATTATAGATTAATTTAGGATTATTCAGTTTTACTCTTTACAGTTTAATATAATTCAGATTATTTTGGTTTTTCCTAATTATATTATGTCTTATTTCATTCAATTCAGTTTGAATGAGTTCATGTTGGTTTCATTTAATTTGGTTTGTTTTGATTTGGATCAGGTTAGGTTGATTCGATTTGAATAAATTTGGTAAACACTTAATTTCATATCAAACAATTATTCTAATAAATCTATATCATTATTTAGTACAAAAACATGGTTTGAAATACAATCAATCAATGATTCTTTAAATTTAAACTCCAATGCATAAGAGAACCTACCTCAAACGCAAGGCACTCTTCTTATGAATACGGAAATTTAAATCTTCCATTTACATCTTACACACATATGCACTTTCACATATATATCAGGACACCTAGCCTCTATGTGCATATTTTCATGGTCAAATATGTACAAGGGAATCCTTATATATATGATTATACATGCATATACCCTTTACCTTACATGCATATGCATTTTTCATATATATACATAATAATACCTAGCCCCAATATATATATTCATACCACTATGATTGAATATATATATATATATATATGGGTGGGGGAACTTATATATGTATATGCCTACCTATGCATACATGTGCAAGTCACCTTTGACAATGGAAACCCGAAACCACCATAGTGAGGTCCAAAATACTCTAGAAAAACAAAGAAAACTCAAAACTCCAAAATCCCTAAATTAAAAAAAGGAAAATAATTTAAATGAGACAAAACATACCCAAAAACTCATGGAGAATTTTCATTTTTTCCAAAAAAAATGATTCTAAGATAGGGCCACAAATTTTGATATAAATTTTTGAGTCTGCATAAAAACAAAAAGGAATGAAGTTTCTTTACAATCAGTAGACAATCCAAAAAATAATGATTAGAGAAAATCAAATGGATTGGTTTAGGCCAAGAGGACTATTGGACCTAATCAATGGATGTGGAATTGAATATCTCAAGAATTGGTGAGTATATACTTTCAATTTTAGTGATTGAAAATGAAATGAATAATGGAGAGGAAACCACAAATATCACATAAGTCGATCCATCATAAAGAAAACACTACTCCTTCAAGCATTTTATTGTCAGGAAACAAAATAGGAGAACCCAATAATATGTTTTCCCTAAACTTCAAAAAATTATTAAGAGGATTATATAAAAAATACCACCTAAAAAATCTTATTGAAAAAATTTACTTAAAGATACTCAAACATCCAAAAATGATAACATGAAATAGTAGGCTACATGGAATTCAGATGCAGAGTTTCTAAGATTTCATTTTTAAAACTTTTAATGAGGAAAATGTATTTCAAAAATTATAAAGTGTATTAGCATTTCATTTATAAAAAATATAATGGAAACAAACAATATATTAAGAGAAACCAAACAATCATTCATTTTGGTACATTGGGTTTTGAATTTGAAATATGTATTTATAAGAGAAGGAACTTGGGTAGATACCTAAATTTGGGTATATTCCTATACATTTTAGTGAGATACAGTAGTATATGGGATAGATAATTGATTAAGGATGTTCCCATTTATTCTTGTACATTTCAGTAGATGGGATAAATAATAAACCAATAAAGTATTAAAAAATTGACATTCTATGATTTATTAACTATCACATCTAAAATAAATAAATGGGAAGGCCCTCTATTGAAATTAATTAATATCAGAAACACTAATTATTTAAAAAAATGGTAGTGTATAACAGTATACAAGACATTAAATAGGTAGTTTATAATAGTATATAGTATTAAATGATAGTGTATAACAGGAGACAGTATTAAATGACAGTGTATAATAGTAGACATTAAAAAAATGATAGTATATAATAGTAGACAGTATTAAATTACATTGTTTAACATTAGACATTAAAAAAATGACAATGTATAATAATATATAGTATATATAGTATTAAATGATAGTGTATAATAGTAGAAATAAAGTATGCATTCATCGAAAAAATAAAACCTTCAAGAGAGTAGATTAGTTATGAAAAATCTATTGGTATATTTTCTTTTTGTTAAAAGAGTCCCTTGATGATGCTGACAGTGAGTCTGTTTGAAGAAGAAAGACATTGATTGTTGTACAATCTATGATGAAATGGAATATCACATATCAGAGAAAATAAGAAAATGTATATAAATTAATATACAATAAAAAAACATTTCAAATTAGAAATATGCATAAGGGTTGAAAATAGGGAAAGGTTACAATAGTCACATGGGTTTAATGAGGGTCTTGTACACTTTTTAAAATCACTTAAAGTGCAAAAAAGACCATTAAAAACATAACAGTCATGATTATGATCTACTTTACCCATTTCTTTAAATCATTTAAATTCTCATTTAAAACATCACTTAAAAACCAACCATTTAAAAACATATTGAAATACATTTAAAAAACACCCCAATTATCCAAAAAAAATTGGGAAATGAACATTTATCCTGAAACCTCTATGGTTTCAAACATCACCCTTTAATTTAATTCATGATCTAAATGGGGTAAAACCATTTGAAAACTATACATTTTATTCAAAACAATTCTTGAAATCTTTTTAAAATATATGTCATTTCAATTATCACATGAAATTCCAAGTGATACCTTTGAGAAATCACTTTGAAAGCCTAAAAATATTTTTAAATTTAAAATACTATTTTCAAAGGCCATTTGAGCAATCTCATAAACTCATTGTGTGACTAGTTACACAAAATCATATTTAGACTGGCCCTTAAAATAGTAAAACCTTTCTCTTTCAAATAAATCTAATATAAATACAAGTTTTTACCTTGGAAATCCAACAACCTTAATTAAAACTATAATTTAATAATTAAAACATAAGTTCAAAACAAAAATTAATCAACGGTTTAAAAATTAAAAGTTAAGGAATGGGGAAACCTACCTCGAATCAATGAAACATGATCCAGAATGCATCACCTTTGAAGGTGTATGTCTAAACAACCAATAAGAAACTGCCATGAACACTCAACACCAAAGAAACCACAAAAATCAGGTCAACCAATTAAACTAGGGTTCGACCAAACCACAATAAGGAAGGATAAACCCACAATTAAATAAGGAAAAAGTAATTTAAGACCAGACCTTGGTGATCTAACCATAAACCATGATGATCACACCATAAATCGTTAAGTCTTTGAGCATTAACGGGGTGGATGGAAGCCGAAGCTGAAATAGAGGAATCAGAAGGAAGCAGAGCATCAAGGAAGGGTTTCTTTTTTGAGTGGGATGAGAATTATGGATGAAAAATGAATTAGGGGAGAAGAGGGTTGGTGGGGGAGAGGATATTGTTCACACTGGGGATGAGCGTGATGGATAATCGGGGGAGAAGGTTTGTGGGGGAGACGATGGTTTGTGGGGGAGAGGCATGCAGGGATGATCCTAATGAAAATGAGAATTGAGGGATGGAATACCTATGATTTTTTAAATCCATAGTGATATATTTACCTAGAACATATATCCCACTGGGTTTTTTTAAACCGTTGGTATAGGTGTGTGGGTATAGACCCATTTTCTAGTAGTGCCTCTTCCAGTCGATCTTCCAAAATGATCGAGTCAGGGAAAAATAGGACTTGTGTGGTGTAACTTTTTTACTCTTACTGATCTTGCAGGAGGGCTCTCCCATGAGTTTCTATTGCATAGACAGTTTGAGTGGGGATGTGACTAGAGTATTGACTTCTAGCATGACTGTGTCTTCCCTTGTATCCTCGACTCTAGTAGCCTCTTCCCCTAATTCCCCAATAGGATGTAGGGAACTTGGGTCCATAGTCTCACTCATCATCTAAGAATAGATACATTAAGTGGATAACATTAATGGAACCAAAGATAAACTCCTCATCTGATATAGACTCCATCTGGTGGGTTGATTATTTTGGTGTCATTTAGTGGGGTGGCACCCGAGTTTTGGGGAATAAAGGTATGACGTCCGATATATTTAAAGCTAGCTTCAGCCTTGGTACATGTTCATATTTTTATGTTTTATTTTTTCTCTTATGGCCATGTCATTTTTTGGAAGACTGGAATTCAGAGAATTGAGATGTCGATGGAGTTGGTTGTGCCATAGTGGAAGCAGGTAGGGGAATAGTTGGTTGTTTCGACTATGCTTGTAGGATAACATGAGTCTGGTTAATAATATTTATAACCATCCAATCACTGAACTTTTTCATACCCTTACTATTAACAACCTTCCATTCACTTTATTCATCTGGTTCGATGGCAGGAATGCATGCGACTTACACAGGTGGCTTTCCCAACTTCACTTTCCTAGAGTCTACCATTTTCTATAGGATGTATTTGAAAATAAAACATTCCTAGATGTTGTTCCCCAATTCTCAATGAAAAGGTAAATAGTTTGGGAGATCTTCGTCACTATCCTAGTAGGGATCTTGGGATTTGTCAACTTGATTAAATTGTTTTCTAATGCCAAGATGAGGTAGTCAGGGACTTGGTTGTTTAAGACAGAATAAACCTCATTCTTTATCTCCTCAAACTATTTCTGCATCTACTCCCTTTTTTTGTCTTGATGAAGTAGGTGTTGTTGATGATTCTTAGTATGGGGAACCACAAGATATGGTATAGGTTTTTCATCTAGAGTGGATACAGGGGCCATCTTGAGTGTAACACTGGTAGCCTATGTTTTTCCTGTTCTTTTTCCTTGAGCTGATGGCATTGTTCAGGACTTAGCCTTGGTTCATGTGATGGAATCTTCCATCCTTTGATCAATTGTAGAAAAATACTAAAACCCTCCTATGTATTTCATATGGATGAGTGGTGTCTATAACTCAGTTCTAATATTATCTATCCATATGAACAAAAAATCTTATTGGGGAAGCTGTAGGCATAGGGATTACGTCAACCCCTTCCACCGAGTGATGAAATCTAAGACCCTATTATTCTTTCACTATTTTTAGTTTGAGAGGTCGAGGACTTTTTTCTTCTACATCATCGAGCTAAATTGTAAGATAAACTTCTGACAGATATCTTCCCATCTTGTAATTAACTGAGGCAGCAAACTAGTGTACCATAAAAGGCCGGTCCTTGCAGTGATTAGACAAAGCATCTAAGTTTCACTACCTCCTTTTGTTTAGAGGTCCCCATCATGGGATCACAATGGGATATTAAATGCATAAAATGATTCTCCAGGTCTCTCAAGACATTGAAAATTATAAATATAGGGTTCCCAAAGTTTGATGGGGGAAGAGTCGGATCAACCCACTCAGGGTAAGGATTATTTTTTGGTTGTACCGGTGCAAGTCATTCCTCCATAACTTCCAATAGATTTGTTAGTGACTCAATTGTATTCATGAGTACTTGAGGAATTTCTGGCTGAGTAAGAACTTGAATAGGGTCAGCGGCAGGTAGGTCCAACTATAGTATCCTTACTAGCATCAATCATGGGTAACCTATATGGGAAGGTCGATAAGGATGCGCCTATCCATTTTCTGGTTGAGTTCCCAACAAAGGTAACTCCCAATATACTACTATGGAATCCAAGTATATTGGTTGTTGGTACCCCACTTTGAGAAGATGTTATGGCTCTATTTCGGTTGTTGTAGTGAACCCTCTTTGTTGGGGTATGCTAGTTGGGAGTGTGAGTTGAGGATCTATTTAGAGAACATATATGGGAGGAACATTGCCTCGAATTAGTTCTATATTGAATCTTCTCAATTCCTTCATCTCCTCCTCTTTCTGAGCAAACATTTCCTCAAGTGTAAGGAGGCCAACCTTTTCAGGTAGTAGGTGAGCCATGACTTTACCTTTTCCCTTTTCTTTGTTGGGTGTTATTTGAGGAGGTAATGGTGGGGTAGTTAAGGTAATTCCCAAATTCAAGTCAAGCCTCTAGTTCCAGATATGCAAACCTCATTCAATCATTTTGGTGTATACTGCATTATAAACCAAAACTTACTCTTATGGCTCATTCATGTTGTCCTCGTGTTCTATAGGATCTTTAGGGGTTGTGTTAATGACATTCACTGATGCGTAATGCATTGTAGATGATTCATCAGTCTCTTTGTGAGACCAACTTTGTTTGCACCCTCCATGAGGCCTTTTTCTCTCCTTCACTGACTCTCATGGAGCCATTTGAAAGACAATGATTCAAAGTGAATATCTAGACAATTCGGTCGTGCATATGCCCAATGAATATACCAAATCATGGGATTGGAAAATTGGGAGTATTCACTCTATGGAGTTCCCCCTAATCTGGATAATACTGAATTCCACTTAGGTGGATGTTGTTGAGGTGAAACCACCCCTATCCCTATGAGCTAGTGTTATTCCTACTCCATTTTCATTACTCTTTAGGCTTGATTTTCTGACCTAAAAATACATGTTAAAAAATCTCCCATCCCTACGAGTTGGGGTTGCTCCTAGATTTTAGTGGCTTCCACTACTGTGACCATCTTCTTAATTTTATGGAGTTGTGTTCAAACATTTTCTGGGTGCATCATTCAGTTTTCACCTAAACCATCTATATTTGAAGATGGGTGTGCTATCTATGAAATTTATTCTATATAAATATTTAATTTCCTTGAGTAGGAATCCTTGTCGATATTTTAAGATGCATAATGCAAAATTCTTTCAATAGATTTATCTCATTTATCCCTACATTAGTGAGAATCGGTTGGGACCTGTTTTTGTTGAGAATATTGATGGTTGTGAACAGATTTTGTTTGTTGAAGTTGACCTGAAGCTATGACATTGAATGATGTCATATTTGTAAGTCTTTAATAATCATGGATCATGGTGAAATTCAGTACCTCATGTTCACCCCATCCCATGATATGAACACTAGATGGGGTATCTATGATTAGCTAGCACAATTATTTTAATACTTTGAGTCATGCACACTAAAGGGGTCCTTGTTGTTTCCCCAATTTTGGATGTATTACATCCAAGAGAGATGCCAATTCAATTTGTCATTACATCCATTCTATTACCTTAACGTGATTCCAATACTCATAATAGGGTAATAATTTCACTCTTAAGTGATGAAGAGTGCTCCATATATTGAGGCAGATTTCGTGTACACAATCTTCAGACAACGCCTCTGGAATGTTGAACCGAGGAGTGGCTAATAGTGAGAACATAACTGGAACATTGTCTTTATCAAATTTTTTCTTCATGTTCAATGTGACTTCTTCATCTTTCACTAGAGGATCCTCGACCTGATCTGAACAAAGTGGACGCTTTCCTGCAACCTTATCATAAGAAGTGAGATTGGTGGGGACTTCCTATGTTACATTAGAATACAAGAGATCCAAGGGTGGTTTGAAGAGTGACTGTCGCCTTGGGATATCTTCCAAATGAGAAAATATTTCACTTGTCGATGAAAAGGCATCAGACATGAATGGTCTCATTTTCCCAAGTGACTCATGGTAGGAGGGATTTCTCATCATTAAATCACCAAGGGGAGGACCCTCTTAATGAATTGAAACACTACTATGGAGAGAAATTTCACAGCGAATGCCATAATGGGGAGGACTACCATTGTGGCTCTATGTATGATTACAAGGAGAATCCCTACAACATATATCCTAGGGAGGACCTTTAGGGTGAATGATGGAAAGGTGGAGACCCTCTCAATATTTGATCTTCTAGCCACATGAAGGGCCAATGCGACTCTCATCAGGCTATGGTATCTCGATATTGATCAGATTATGAACGTAGAGTAAGCCTTCATGGTGAAGAATTTGGGGAGGACCTTTTTAATTACTACTACTGTCCTTGTAATTTTGTAATGGGAAAGTAGGATCTTGAGCTTCCATGGATAAACATTTGTGGGCTTCAAGAACTCTAACACTAAGTAGAGCGGTATCGTAGATTGATACTTCATTTTCTAACCATCTCTGGTAAGGCATCTTTTTGGATGATTTTTTGTGAGTAACTGGGGCCACTTGCTGGGGAAAAGTGGTTTTCATATATATAATATTTCTTGATTATCTCATGTATTACTGCCAAAATTTTCCAACAGTCTTCTGGAAGTTTGAAATGGGTTTGTGCCTGCCTTAGAGTGACCTTGGAATAAGCCAATTACCTCCAGTTGGAATGGTGTTATAGACCCAATCCAATTTTCCATATATCATAGGGGAGTTTTCCCCATGACCCTCTTGGATGGGAGTAGATATGTGTATCTACTCCATAGTGACTTTTTGATGAGTCGTATCTTTTTTGGGGACAGAGTTGTGTATCTGCCTCTCTGCCATTATTGTTGTTGTTATGATATCCCGACAGGTCTATAGGATATGGGTAGGAATTTGTGTTTGTCCTTTCACCATTGTCGGGATGTTCTTAGTGACCTAAATGACTGGAATCACTACAACAAAACCGACTATTACCGGCGGTTTTTTTTCATATAGTGGCGGTTTAAACCACCGCTATATGGTTTGGCGGCGGTTTACAGAAACCGCCGCTAAACTGGGCGTCAGCAATCTATTAGCGGTGGTTAAAGGGAAGCATCGTAGATACCTCATTTCGCGGCGGTTTTCGTGACTTTAGCGGCGGTTTGATGGGTGCCGGATATTTTTTTATTCACGGCGGTTTTAACCGTCGCGATATTCAGGTGTTTGATGCACCTCTGTCGCGGCGGTGAAAACCGCCGCTAAATATAAATCGATTCCATTTCGCGGCGGTTTTAACCACTGCTATTGTTTTACCAGTAAAGCATTAGCGGTGGTTATAACCACCATGAAATGCTGACCAGTAAAGCATTAGCGGTGGTTAAAACCACCGTGAAATGCTGACCAGAAAAAAAAATTGCAGTTTTGCTTCTACTGCCCCACTGCCCTGAAAAACAAATCAAACCATAAAATGGAACATGAGACATCATACAAAAAAATAAAATGTTATTTCTAACTTGGTATCCCTAACATGATGAAGCAGGAGACATCATACAAACAATTGACCATAATTCTATAGTGATAATAATCAATATTGGATCTATAGGGAAGCATGAAATCCATTCCAATAATTACATCATATAGTTACATGATGGGAAAGAATGAATTATATATAAAAAACATTTTCCTATCTGATGGGGAAAATAATTCCATCAGTGAACAATCATTGATAGAATAACCAATGAGGTTTACAGATTCTTAATGACACATAAATACACTATATCAAGGACCAGAATCTCTAGAAATGTATCAAATATAACATTGTATGATGCACTTGTGTCAAATAATGCAGAATCTATAGTAGATGTTACTATATTAGTACCTCAAACAATAGATTAATTTGAATTATTCTCCCTATCATATGTTGAACGTCATTTAGTTTTCCCATACCATGACTCTATGCTACAACCTGACTATTCTGAGTGGGATCACATTTCATGCACATTAATTCCTGAGTCTAGTATCAACTATATCGACTACCACCTTGGCCTCAGCAGTATGTGGTATTATAGCTACATCCCTACTAAAAATTAAGAGGACCCACATAATAATGTGGAATATGTAAAGATCTTATCCCCCTAGGAGGAACTGGTGGAAAAGTTTTGAAGATGTGCAAGATATGACCCAAACTCATATAACCTATGCATTCAACTAGATACACCATACATTGGGAGAAAAGATGTGTATCTTCTCTAAATCTCCTCATATTGTGTTAATGAGTCACCCAAATTATGGTATAATAGTTGTGTGTCTTCCCTTTAACCATTTTTAGAATATTCTAGGTGACTTCAGTGACCAGAACATGCATATTTTCTTATTCTATTGTTGGAGAATGTGTATGGGCCTGATCTTTTCCTCCATTTCATATAGATATATACCGATGTTAATCAAGTCAGTGGGAAAGGATATGGGCATTCCCTATATTTTTTACCAAAATATTCTTGGTGATTTCTTTGAATAATACCAGATTATACCGACAATCTTAGTAAATGTGGGAAAATGTGTCATCTTGCTCATAGTTTTCCACTATATTTAGTTAGTGGGATTCTTTGGAGGGTATAGATGTAGGTCCATGTTCTTGGTTGATTGTTCACTACCCTCAGTGGGTTTTCCTGACTACCTAAATTTGGGAGACTTAGGTCAGACTCCCGAGGTAAACACACACATCATATAGAGGTTTTATTGCTTTGTAGCATTGGTGATGGTGAATGCTAGAAGGAGCCCTTTGGAGGGTCCCTTATGCTATCTAGATGATTCCATCAGTGACCTCTTGATCAACCTCCCTAGATAAGGGAGAAACATGTTATTTCCTTCCATGGATATGACCATGAAATGGTTTGAGATGGAAACTATTTACAACAAATTATGTTCCACTAGTCATTGTCGAGTAGACATCTAGTAGGGATTTTTGAGATGAATGGATTTTTTAGATTCCTCTAAAGATGGAAAGGTACCATTTAGGTGTGACTCCCAAACCAGTGAATTTGAGACCCAATGTTGAGGGTTCAAGGTTGATAATAGATCCCTAGTTTTAAATTAGGATCCAACTTGTGCATTAGTCGAAGCATATGTGTTCTTAAAGTAGTAAAATGTCATTTGGATCAAAGGGGGTTCTAGTTGAAAGTGATAGAATACTTATGAGAAACATTTATAAGAAATCCTCATGAAATCAGCATATCAATAAATAAACACATGTATAATCAATTGTATCGGATGCATGTTTGTCCACATTTCATATTTTGAGAGAGAAAAAGGAGCCTAACATGTGGGTGACACATGAATTTTGTTTAAGGTTCCATGTTAGGTTCACCATTTTTGTTTCCAACTAATTTTATTAGTGAGTATATGATTCGTATCACATGATTAGGATAAACCACATTCCCATCATCCTCTTATGTTTGGTCTCTATACTGTCTACTAGGTTCCAATTTATATAACCAGAAAAAAAAAGGATCACTCTTTAGTCATCCAAAATCTTGACTAATAATTCAAACACAGGCCTAAATGGAATGATGTATACCACACTCAAGAAATCAAGACATAAAATGAAACATTATAAATCAAAAAAAAATGCATAGAAGGAAACATGA
Source organism: Viscum album (assembly GCA_963277665.1). Classification (NCBI taxonomy): domain Eukaryota; kingdom Viridiplantae; phylum Streptophyta; class Magnoliopsida; order Santalales; family Viscaceae; genus Viscum; species Viscum album. Next base: position 294,972,318 of record OY728157.1, read on the forward strand.
GAAATCAAGAAAATGTTAGGACATGGAAATGTTTAGTGGCAACTATGTGCCATACATGTTACATATACAAACCAACTGTTATCATATTTGTTCAACACATCAACAATACTACTAATCATGGTCCGATGATGCATCGTCACCCTCTCCACCTCCATCTCCACTACTTTCTTCCACCTGTAAGAACATTATATTGAAAATTAAATATTGTTGCATATTTATAATTAAACTTAAAACCAATAAAAGTTTGAAAACTAAATGATTTTGATTTTTTTGTGATTTACCTGCTCACCACTAGTTGGTGCACTACCACCAGGGGCATATCTGCTCATATGCTAACGTATTTCAAGCAACTCTTTCTGCAAAGCAGATATCTGATCCCCCTGCTGGTGAAATATGTTTCGTAAAGAAGACATATCCCTATGAGCATCTTCAGGTATGAAATGACTATAACCAGGAGTAGATGCAGCTAGAATCCCTGGTGGCCTGCCAAAGACCTCAGATGGTACAGGTCCCAAACCCATCCCGCGCACTCTACCAGGATGCTCCTTCCCAAGGACTTTAGCAACCGGGTCATCCTGGGAGACTGAGTAGGACTTTCCAGGATTGGCATCCCATATTTCTTTAATTTTTAACTATAAATAAAATATCAATATATATTAACACAGTAAAAACTGATAATAAGTTATTATAATAAAAAATTGACTTCATACCCCAACTTCTTTGGTTGGCTCATTAACAAAACTTTCATCTTTTTTTTATGAACATCCATCCACAGTTCAGTTCGGGATGCTTCATGCCCTAAACTCTGTGACTGCATTAAACAAAGATAAATCAACAATTCAATATGTTAAATAGATAATAATGTCTTATAAATATTTAAACAAATTAAAATATTACCAATGATATTCGGCTTCTAGAAAAGCTTTTTGAGCCCGCAGTGTGAGGGATGACTTGCTTTGCCTGGTTTGATGCATTCTGTCTTGAGAGATCCTGAAATAAATAAAATTCAATTTAACAATAATGTATTCAATGTCATCTCCTCTTCATATACATGTATAAATGTAAAATGAGGATAACATAATAATATATATTTCAATACCATCCGCTTCTCATCACGATGTCTATCAACAAAAACTTTCCACTCTTCATTCGGTACCCCACCGGGTAGCTTCTCATACATTTTCTGCATGGTCAAAGAAGTATCGTTGACATCACACCACAACCTCCATTTGAAATCTTTCCATTTTTTACCAAGATTTTTCAATTTCCACTTCCATGCTATCACATCAGCAACGGTAAAGTGGAAGAACATCTATATACAGAAATTCATTTTGAACATATTAGTAACATGACATTCAATTAAACCATAAAGTAATAAAATTACCTTTATCTGAGAATCAAAAACTTCATTTTTCCAGTTTGGAGGCATATGCCTCCAATCATCATATGAAATAGGTAGGGAAATGGGCTCCGCTGCCAGCTGACCTATAATATGGCCAAGTAACCCCACAACGTCATCCATCGGGACCCCATAAGAATCAAATGGCATGAATATCTTCTCGCCATTCATGTTCCAAACATCTAAACTTTTTATGTGTTTTTCCACGGTTGCATTTTTTCATCTACAATGAGCAAACAATTAGTATAAACAAAATGCAATAAATTTATTTAATTAAAATTTGTACCTATGATTGTGACCCTCCAGAATGTCTGTGATGAACTAGAAGAGGCGTGTCACTACCCCACTATTGAGGCTCCTATAGGGGGGGTCGATGACTCATCCTCTACTGAGACATCCACATATGGTGTCAGAGATGGTGTAGGGGGAGATGGGGTAGGGATGTAGGCAGTTGGTGCCTCAGATGTCGTGGGGACAAATAGATCGTCATTTGTCGCAGAACTAGATGAAATAGTGTACCGCTTCTTCCTTGGTATTCCTGTCATTTAATCAAATAAAATTAAGTTCAAAATATATATTTCAAAAAAATTATGCAGAAAAAAAAATTAAAAATGATAATATATGCTCAGTACTAACAAACAAAATATATATAACAATGATAATGAATGACTGCAAAAATGAAACAAGTGGTTGCTGAATGAATAAATAATTGTACATACAATCATTTTCCCCTTAAATCATGTCGGTTTCCTACTCCATTGCTTCATCCACTTCATTCATCCTTGCTAGACTAATATTTTCAATATCATGATGGACAAATAATTTTGCTTCCTATTGTTGATGAAATTCAATTACATAGGTCAAATATTCCACTTCATCACCCATATCATACAAATCTCTTTGTATTACGTGAGTAACTACACTCCACCCTTCATCCACAACATCATTCACATAATATACCATTTTTTCTTGCGATGCTAAGATAAATGGATCATGCAGTTCATGATCACCAACATCCACCAAGTGAGAGAAGTTTACAGAAGTAAATTGCAAGAAATCTATTTTAACACCTCTGATAATATCGACCCATTTTCATTTGAATAAAACAACAGAAAAATGTCTGTGGTAGTTTAATTCAATAATATCATGAAACTTTCCATAGTATCCCACTTCAGCAAATGTAAATATACCACTATTCTGTGTTTTCAAACCCACTTATCGATCGACTGTACGAAATCTAAAGCCATTCACATTATAAGCGTCGAACTTTCTAACTTTTTTTATAGGACCTCTAGAAAGAAACTTCAAATCTTATGAAAAGTATGCTCGAGTATCAGTATTCATGATCTAAAAAAAAGAAATATAATTTAATAGATTTACAAATTGTATGTGTCAAACTAATATTCGTATTTATTACAATATTTATAATCTTACACGTCGTGCAAACCATTCTACCAGCTCTTTATTCACAGCTTTTGTTACATCTTTCTCATTTCATGTTCGGCCTCTCATTCGTCTCTTTGTTTGTATCCTCAACTCTTCAATAAATGGATCTGCAATTTCACTATTCAGCAGCACATATCTATGTGCCTGTAGTAATTCCAATTCTGTTAGTGTCACATATGAGGTCCTCCCAACTGATCGGCCAATATCAGGAAATATTTTTGATTTCTGATGCATTTGAGATTGAGTTGATGTGTCGTCAACACGTCCAACTCGATTAAATCTTGTCTCAATATCATCCAAATATTTGGAACAAAAGGTGAGACACTCCTCGGTCAAATATCCTTCAGTAATAGAGCCTTCTGGTTGATATTTATTTCTCACGTATGCTTTCAAATGCCCAAGATATCTGTGAAATAAAATAATAATATTATGGATTTATTAAAATTCCAAAAATTGTTTACTTAACTGGAAAAATATAAATAAAATACCTCTCAATTGGATACATCCATCGATAATGAACAGGGCCTCCTAATTTATCTTCTTCAACCAAATGCACAGTTAAATGCATCAGGACGGTAAAAAAAGATGGAGGAAAGATCATATACATTGCACAAAGGGTCAATAAAAACCTATCCTGGAGGTTGTCAAGATGAAATGGATGTATAGATTTCTCACATAATTTCCTGAAAAATGTGCAGAATTGGAGTACAATAGTAGTAACTTTTTTAGGTAATAATGTACGCAATGCCAATGGTAGTAACTGTTGTAACAAAATATGTGAATCGTGACTTTTCAATCCATATAACTTACGATTATTCAATTCAACACACCTCGATATATTACTCGAATACCCATCAGATACCTTCACATTCTTTAAAATTCAAAGGAACGTATCTTTATCCCTATTTTTCATTGAAAAAATGGTCTGATCATACTTTTCATTTTCATCTGGCCAGAGATCACATTTTATGTTCATTACTTATAAGTCTTTGCGAGCATTGAGATGATCCTTTGACTTTCCATGCTCATTAAGTAATGTTAAAATCAAATTATCACATACATTCTTCTCAATATACATCACATCAAGATTGTGGCGCAACAAATTAAATTCCCAATATAGAAGTTGGAAGAATATACTTTTTTTCTTCCATTGTTGCGTTCTGATTTCACTTGATGATGCACTTCACACTCATTTTCCGCTATCATTCAAATGATAAACCTTCCCAAATTATATTTTAACATTTTCAAGTTGTGTCAATATTTCAGAACCAGTTAACAACTTTGGAGGTGGTCTATGATCAATGGAACCATTAAATTTTGATTTGTTCAGCCGAAATCTATGAGATGCATCAAGAAATCTTAGAAGAAGCACCATTTTCTACTATAAGGTAGCCATTTGGGCTCAAAATCAAAGTTACAAATGGGACAATCCAAACCCGTATAATTGTTTCAACCAGATAAATTCCCAATCCCAAGGAAGTCACTAATGGTCCACATTAAAGCAACATGCATTTTGAACATTGTTTTAGAAGAAACATCAAATGTCTCAACACCGTTGCTCCATAACTCCTGCAATTCTTCAATCAAAGGTTGCAGGTATACATCAATATCATTTCCAGACATTTGTTTTCTAGGAATAATCATCAAAATTATAAAATATGTTTGTTGTATACACATCCACGAAGGTAGATTATAAGGGATCAAAAAAACTAGCCAAATGCTATAACTGGTACTCAAAGTCCCAAATGGGTTGAATCCATCGGTATCCAATCTCAATCGAACATTCCTAGGATCAACTGAGAAATCTGGATTTAATGAATCAAATGTCCTCCATGATTGGGAATCTTGTGGATGTCTCATTAACCCATCATTGTTATTATCTACAGAATGCCACTTCATGTGTTCATCAGTTTTTGATGACATGAATAATATTTTCAATCGAGGCTTCAAAGGAAAGTAACGAAAAACTTTTGTAGGTGTGTTCCTTTTCTTCTTCTCCATGAAATTATGTTCAGTTAGACTTCCAACATCACCCTTTGACTGCCATCTAGAAGAAGAACATTTCTTACAATTCTTTCTACTTGAATCATCTCCCCAATAAATCATACAATCATTGGGACACACATGTATTTTTGTATAATTCAGACCAAGCTTGTTAGCAACTTTTTTCATATCATAAAAAGATTCTGGGATTTTTGCTTCAGGAAATGCATCACGAATCAATTCCAATAACATGGACATTGCCTTATTTGTAATTCTACATAGACATTTTATATGGTACAACTTCATCAGAAATTAAAGCTTTGAATATTTCAAACACCCACTATAAAACTCTTGATTTCCATAATCAACTAAATCATGAAACACATTTTCCTCACTGAAGTTTTCCCTTACATTTGGCTCCACATAATCAAGAGGAGGATCCAATGATATGTTACAATCTTGATCTGCTTTTGTTACAGTCTCAAAAACATCACTTGTCACGTTGCAATTTGTAGCACCCTCTTCTGGTTTTTTTGATATGTTTTGATGCTCATAGTGGTGTCTTGCAGTGCCGAATGCATCATTTATGAGGTTTTTCATTTCATTTTCCATTTTCGATGAACTTGGGACCTCATTCTGTGGATTAACATCAGTGCTCAATCTTTCTGTATTGTTTGATTCTCCATGCCAAATCCAACACAAATATTGATCAGGGAATTTCTTTAGTATTAAATGTTCATAAACTTAATCTCTCTTCAACCATTTTCTAAATTTACATTTAGGACATGTACATCTTATTCTCCCTTCAACGGATCGATTAGAAATTGAAAAATCTAAAAACTCATTCAAACCCTTAACATATTGAGGTGTGTTCCTCAGTAATTTGATTCAGCTTTTATCCATGTATATCACAATGTAATACACAATAATAAAAAAATTAAAACACATAGTTACTAATAAATATATAAAGAGTTTCATATATATGATGGTGTAAGATTACAGAAACATAATATAATAAAGATGACTCATTGATCATAAAGTATGCATAATATAATAAAGATGATACATTGATCACATTTACCACTTACTTAGCATGCCCAGACAAACCAAACAAGTCTGGTCCCTAGGAGACAGCGTCAACACCTCATTGAGGAGCAGTAAGAATATCAGGTTACACACTTATCATAACATTGTCGATCACACATTTATGTTGCCTCAAACAACACCCCATTGAAAGTGATGTCATTGAACACACCAAAGATGCACGATTTTCATAACATTAGTACAACGACATTACTAGAAATATTCAGCCCTTATATTACACCCTTTGAGACTTATCGCAGGCTAGCCTGGGTACCCGGATTATGGGTAGCCTAGGTCAGTTCATGAAAATTGGTCATGTTTCATCGCTCTTTATGTTTCTCAATCTTTTCACTATCTATTTGAATTTACCTCTCTCTTTGAATTTGATAGTGTTTCTTATTTCCTTGAATTTGGAGAGACCTTTGTTATTCATTATATCATTAGGTTGTGCAATTTTAATTCATCCACTTGGATTTCCATAGTGGGGTTCTCATTAAAATCTCTTTTAAAAACGAATGAATGATGTATGTTATTTTCACTTAAATATGTTTTGTGTTTAGTACTATAAAAATTTATCTTCAATATATCAAACAACTCATATTAAAAAAAATAATGCAAACCATAAAATTTGGATTTCATATAATACAAAGGACATGTCCAATTTTTACTTCAAACAATTATGTATATTTCAAGTCCTAAGCTCAGTTAATTTGAAGTAATTATTTAGAAATGAATTTACAACTTTAACACAAACTATTATACTTAATTCAATCATAATAAATTTAAAATATTTAGTAAGTGACACTAGTTCAGAACTTATGAAGATCTTTGCTAACTCGTTTGAGGTTTTTTTGAGGTTTTTTTTAATCGCGAACAAGTTGGTGCAGTTGTGCGCGCCACACCACTGCGTGCCATTGTGCACAATAGCACGCGCCACTGAGTGACTTTTCAGATGATCCATTGCGAACCCATTGCGTGGCGCTCGGCTTCCTGGCGCACGCCATGGTGCGATGGCGCTTCATGGTGCACACCATTAATAACTATGAAAATTTATCACCTCATTTTAAAAACTGAATTAAACCAATTTCATGTCATGAATATATTTAATGAAGTGAATTATTGTTTCATGTATTTCTCAAAACCAATCCATGGCTTGAATGGGTTCATGGGGTTCGCCTGGAAAATTCACATAATGAATTTGGAATTCATAACATCAATTCGTTTTGCATCTATAAAGAAACTCTCATACTTCTTCAATATGAAACAACTAATACAACTAGATAAAGGCTTAATAAATAAGGTTTAAATGAAAGGAAACATAACTCTAAGAGATTTATCCAAAAACTTAAATGGATACATACCTGGAAAAGACAGGGGTCACCGGAGACAGAGGTCGCAGGGTCGCCGGACGGTTGGGGGTCGCGGGTCACCGGACGAGGTCGTCGGACGGTTGGGGGTTGCCGAACGGTTGGGGGTCGCCGGGGCCGGGGGGGTTAGGGGAAGAAGGGAGGGATCGGGGGTCACCGGATGGTTGGGGGTCGACGAGGCCGGGGGGGTTAGGGGAAGAAGGGAGGGAGCGGGGGAAGAAGGGGTCGCGAGGGTTTGGGGGAAACGTCGGGGTGGGGGTAGGGAAGGGTCGGGTTTTTTAAAAAAAAATTATGGATTTCGCGGCGGTTTATTAAAAACCACCACGAAACCTTTCGGAAAAAACGTTTAGCGGTGGTTTTGTGAACCGCCGCCACAAAACCGCCGCTAAGATCAGTTTTTATTATAGTGAATGGGGATATATTACCACTAAATAGTTAGAGTAGGGGTGTGGTTCTGCTCCTATCCTCCATTTCCAATGAGTGGATACTGGCAGTACTCAGTTGAGGGGACAAAGATTTCAGTCTGCCCCCTGTTTGTCACTGGGACTTTCTGACTAAATTTTTTGGGTGCTGCCAGATGATATAGATGATAGTCTTGATAGATACGGGTAGGTTCATGTGCCTACTCATGGTTTACCACTGGATTTTGCTGATGATCTTCTTCAAATTATTTTAGAAGAGTTTGTTGGTAGGCTTGGTTGGTGTGGGTAGATGTTTGTGTCTGCTCATGGATTGCCACCGAATTTAACTGGAAGGCTTTCTAGGTGCGGGAAGGTGTTTGTTCCTACTCACTGTGCACCACCATATTTGGTTAGAAAGCTTATCTAGATGTTATCAGGCGATTTTTCTGGTAGGATTGATTAGTGTGGGTAGGTGTTCATGTATTCTCACTGTTTTATATCAAATGTGATTAACGAGCTTCTCTAGAGGGGATAAAGGTGTGGCCCTACTCCCTGTTGATCGATTGATTCCCCTAACGGGCCTTATTTCATGCCTGAGTTTGGATGACCTAGGAAAAACTGTCGAGGATGACACCCTCATCATGCTGAGGGTTCACTACCATGTGGCGTTGGTGGTGGAAACTACTAGTAGGAGCCCTTTAGAATGAACCCTATGTCTTTTAGGTGATGTCATTGGTGGCCTCTTTTTCAACCTCTCTAAGATAAGGGAGTAGATGATTATTGCATTCTGGGGATAAAATCATGAAATAGTTGGAGTCCTTGATTAGTGTCATATTCTTCTAGATTATCGATCATTGCTAAGTGGACGACTAGAAAGGCTTTGAGAGATAGATGGCATGTTGGGAATCCTTTATGGTTAGGATAGTACCATTCTAGTTGTACTCTTAGACCAGTTCATTTGAGACCCAGTGTTGGAGATTTTGGGTTGGTGATAGTGTCCTCTACTTTGATGAGGACCCAACATGAATGGTATCCATGGAATATGTTTTCGAGAGCTATTGTGATGTCATTTAGATTGATGGGAGATCTTGTTGAAAGTTCCTGAAATATGGGTGACAAACAAAAACAAGAAACCCCTACCAAAGCAACATCTCAATAAACAAAAACATGCATGATTGATTGTCTTGTCTAGACCTCTTCCATTTTGAGAGTGAAAGGGGCCTGATAGGTGTGTGATACCAATATATTGTTTATGGATTCATGTCAGGTTCACCATTTTTTGTTTTTTCCCCAAATATCATGTGGGACTAGAATGGTGTTTTTTAGTTTCGGTGGAATAACTTTAAAATCAAACACATACATTCACGTTTCTATTAGGTGATTTCCAATGGGTTTTATTCATGGAACCAAAACTAGCCATCAGTTCTTATATATGTGATAACTCATGGACCTGCTTTCTAAAAGTAGGTGCATGTTGGGAAGTTTTTCCAATGATACTTAAGAACTCACATTGGTTGAGAGGATGGGAGGTCAGACTCATCACACCCTTTTGGGTTGAATTATTTCCTACTCCAGGACTCTCTTATAGATTTAAGATATATTTTTGAATCCTTCATTAATTCCTAATTATAACGTAGTCTACCCTTGAATTAACAATCGATTATTAACATGCATAGAGATTAGAATCATGTGTATGTATATGAGGTTCTTTATCAATGGAGATATCTTCATATATTTGACATTCTCTATAAATAGTACCCTTTTATGAATGGATTAGAGATTATTTTTTCATTTATTATCACATTGTTTGTTTTAAGCCACTCGGTTGGGGTGCCCAAGAGTTTATCATCATCTAAGGAGACAAAAGTTGTTTTGATGTCGAGATCAGACCCATGATATGGGCTTCCTATGTATCCTCGTGAAAGTAATCAGAACCCACGTAGTTCAGTGCCACTTAATAGGACACATCATACCTTTTAAGGTTATGTGACGAGGACCAAACCATATAGTTTAACATCATGCGGCAAGGACGTCTAGGAAAAAGTTGTCTAGACAAGGATGGTGTGGGACTTATGTCGAAGTATCCTGGGGAACCTGGAAGGGATATGGGCTTCCAGTTTGGATAAGACCCAGCTGACAACATGGATCATAGAGAATAAATGTTGGTTTGGGTTGTTGGGTTTGGACCTCATGGAGGCTTCCCATGTATCCCATTTATATGGGAATCAAATCCCACGTAGTTCAGTTGTGAGGACCCACACCTATGGAGGCCCTCTAAAGGTTTTTCTCACAAGTAATGAGGTCCATTGAGAGGGTTGAGTTGGGGCTTACACCATATATAAGGATTCCTTTTGGTTGGATATATGGCTTTGAGGACCCACACTTATGGAGTCCCTCTGAAGGAAGGTGAGAGGAAGATCTAGAAAAAGATTCTTTGTCAAGAATTGCATCTAACCGTGTAGATGTCAAGATCATAGATAACCTATAAACTCACATGATTCATGATTTAATGTGAGAAACAAGAGGAAGTAGAAGATTTGGAAAACCACGCGATCCTCCTTCCACTGGTGGAAGAGGTCAGGACAATGGGAGAAGAAGAAAGGGATTTGATGTGCCCATATCCTCCCATTGTTTTACCCTGGATAGTCACATATGACTACCCATATGGGTACAGCCCACAGGCATGGAGAAAGAGGAAGGAATGAAGCAAGAGAGGTCCTAAAAGAAAGGCTAGGGGCTTACTCTAGGAGGGATATCCTAGCAACTGGTTCCTGGGGAAGAGAGAACACTGGTATAAAAATTAATTTTCACGTCGACTTTTTCACATCGGTTATTCATTACCAATGTGAAAAGTCATTTATCTTGCTTTATCACATCAGTTAAATAATAACTGATGTGAAAAATATGGTTATGTTTCTTTATCATGTCAGTTTTATAATAACCGATATGATAAATCAAGTTACCTACTTTATCACGTCAGTTACATAATCATCGATGTGACAAAGCCACTTTATCATGTTGGTTATCATCTAACCAACATGATAAAGAAATTCTCATTGCGTTTTCATGTCAGTTATATGATAACTAATGTAAAAATATTATTTTTAATATTGGTTAAAATATAATTTATGTTATATACCATTTAAAATTTTATGAATTGTTAGTTTGAATCATTTTGGTGTTATTATCTCTCATGAAAGCCGACTCGTTTCTCTCGCGTGGAATCCCTAACCCTCATTTCTTCGATATGGTGGACTTAAATCTCATATTTTATATCTTCATAGATCCTTGGGTTTTGTTGGACTCATTATTTCACATTCAATCTGCTCCACTCTTAGGCAAGCCTCACACATCAATCCTCTCTTTCGGTCATTCAATGGAATTGAATCCCTAACTTTCACTTTTTTGTATTTTGTGTACTCAAATCTCATATTACTATCTTCTTAAACCCTAAAATTAGGTCGGTCTCATCATTTTGAATTCAAATATATATTTTATCATCTCAAATCTCACATTACCATCTTCATATACCTTAGTTATACATTGATTTAAGTGAAAAAGTGTGTGGGTTGCATTATATCTTAATGATGTGGTGTTTCTATTAAATGGAAATTCATTTCCACTGAATTTTTTCACAGATGTTTTTACTACATCGCATCTTAAATTTCTGCATTGAATCTCAAAATGTTTCTTATTTGGATGTTGTTTGTGAATCATTCATTATTTATGCATACACCGCTGTGTATATGGATAAATTTCAATTAGTGTTGTGAACTTATTAGTGACTTGGTAATCTTAAAATGTAATATATACATACATTTCAATTTTCATGTAGTTCAATATAAAATATCATATAACTAGTTTATATGCATATCAACAATTTTCTTTTGATGTGAGCATATTCTTACTTTGAAAAATCATATATTAAATATACAGTTTTTATATTATGAGTTATTATTAATATAATGTTAACATTATTGGTGAATACACAATAGAAATTTTAAATTATGTCCTTAACATATCTTTGTTATGTTATAATAGATATATTTTCATGGAATTACACATGCATCACATGGTATTCACACTGAAAACATTTTCTCCCCTAAAATTTGTATTTTTATTTTCTCAAATGAAGTTGACTGTAAAATTTAAAATGTGGGTTATTAGTGTGTTACATTCAAATAAAACTCGTTGTTATAGAATACATGGTATGTAATATTCTTTGCTCAATTTTCATAATACACTAGACATAAATAATATATAATATTAATTTTGTATATGTGTGTGTGTGTGTGTACCACATTACAAATTCATCATCATGTTATTTGAACTCTACTATATGATTATATTATAATATGAATTAATGTTTTAACTAATAATTGTTTTATTTTTCATGTAAAAAAATTTGTTAGAAAATTCAATGATAAAGATACTAATCAAAATGGAAAATGCACACTTGATTTGGATTTTGTTCAATAATATTCAATTTCAAGTGTTATATAATTTCATTTAGAAGAAAATGAAAAATAAGAGAATGGTTTAAATATATTTTCTTTTGTAAATTACTTATATGAATTTATTTTTATGATTTACCAATTATATTTAAGCTTATATTCTATCATTATCTAGAATTTACAATTATACTTTTCAAATATGCATATATTTGTTTTATATTTAAAAATTTTGTTACTTTCAAATTATGTAATCTTTGATATAAATTTAAACTTGTTTTATCTTGAAAAGATATATATTTTTTATAGATAATAATGAGTTCGAGTTGGATTACAACACTTCGAATAAGTGATGAATACGAGGAAAGTGTTGATGCTTTTTTGGAATTTTCTAAATGAAATGTTCCAAACAAAGACATGTTTTTATGACCATGCCTGAAATTTTTAACATGAAGAAGTTGAAAAGAAGGGAGATATAAGATCATTTAATTTTTCATGGTTTTAATTTGAGTTACATCCCTTGGATTTGGCATGGTGAAACTGGGCAGAATTTCAGATCTCTTGATGATGATGCTTTGTAAGATGATAAGTCTGATCAAATTGATGAAATGATTCGTGATATTGAAGTAATGGAAATTGAGAAATAATTTAAAATTGAGCATCTATATGGTGATGTTGAAAACCCATTGTATATGATTTGTACGGAATTTATGGTTTTATCGATGGATTTAAGATTGGTTAACTTGTAGTCAAAACATGGATAGATTGATAAGATTTTTATAGAGCTGCTATAATTGTTGAAAGATATTATTCCCAAAGATAATGATCTTCTGTATTCACATTATAAAGTAAAGAAAATACTATTTCATATGGGATTAGGGTATAAAAAATTGCATGCCTTCCCGAATGAATGTGTTCTATATAGGAAGGAATGCAAATTTCTTTCAAGGTGACAAAAATGTGGGACATCATGGTGTAAGTTGAAAGAAAAATCACAGGATGATTTAGAAGTTACAAATACCCCTAACAAGTCATTTTGGTATCTTCCTATAATTCCTCATTTGAAACTTTTATTTCCAAATTCACATTATGCAAAAAGGTTAAGATGGAATGCATATGAGTGAATATGTGATGAAAAATTATGGTATTCGGCTGATTGTACACAGTAGAAGAAAATTGATCACAAGTTTCCTACATTAATAAATGAAGATGGAAATATCAGACTTGAACTATGTACATATGAAATGAATCCACATCGAAGCCTCAGTAGCACACATAGTTCATAGCCTGTTTTATTGGTAATTTACAACTTATATCCTAAATTTTATATGAATAAAAAATATTTCATGTTGAGTTTAATGATCTATGGACCAAAACAGCTCATAAATGATATTGACATTTTCTTTTCATTGTTAATTGTTGATTTGAAACTATTATTAGAGGAAGGTATAAGGGTGTGTGATTATTATAAAATTGAATATTTTAAACAACATTAAATTATTATGTTCACTATAAATGACTTCCCATCATATGGAAATTTTTATGGATATAGTGTTAAGGGGCATAAATCTTGTCCAATTTGTGAATAATAGACATCATATTATCAATTGCATCATGGGAAAAAAAGTATACATGGTTCATTAAAAGTTTTTGTCTATGGATCACTCTGATAAAAGATTAAAAAAGGTATTTAACAAATCAAATGAATTTTATATTTATCCAAAAAATTTATCCACTGACAAGTATTTTGAGAGGGTACAAAACATTTATGTGACATTCAGAAAGACACAGAAATATGGTAAAGATTGAAATATTTAGAAGAAATGATCAATATTTTTTGAGCTACCATGTTAGAGATATCATGAGGTCAAACATACCAGTGATTTCATGCACATAGAGAATAATAATTATGATATCTTGATTGGAACATCATTAGATATTAATGGAAAGACTAAAGATGGTTTGAATGCAAGATTGGACTTACTCTCAATGGGAATACGCTTAGAGTTTTCTCCCACTCATGATGGAAGGTGAACATTCCTGCCCTCAGTTTGTAATACATTATCCAAGAGGGAGAAAATTATATTTTCTCAATGTATTCATGATATCAAAGTGTCATAGGGTTATTCTTCAAATGTAAAAAGTTTTATTCCTTTTAAGGATTTGAAGTTGATAGGTATGGAATCTCATGATTGTCACATCATGATGCAACAGCTCCTACCAGTTACATTGTGTGGAATATTTACCATCCATTTTGGAATGATTATCATAAAGGTGTGTTATTTTTTCAGTTCAATTTTTAACAAGGTGATTGATTTGAATTCTATGAACACTTTGGAGAATGAAACAGTTTTTATACCGTGTCAATTGGAAATGTATTTTCCTCCATCTTTTTTTGATATCATGGTGCATTTAATGGTACACTTGGTGTGAGAAATAAAGATTTGTGGACCTATATATCTATATTAGATGTATCCTTTTGAAAGGTATATTAAGATATTGAAGGGGTATGTTAAGAATTCATATTGACCTGAAGCCACCATTGTTGAGAAGTATATTTCTGAGGAGGTAGCAGAGTTTTGTACAAGCTATTTGTCTGCATTAGCACACATCGGTTTGCCTACATCTCATCATGAATGAGTTAATTATGGGGGAAAGGGTATCCATGGATTGAAATTCAAATCATTGACAGGTGAATAGATAAATAAGGTACATTTATACATCTTGAATAACATAGATGATTATTAACCACATATAACATTTCATATTAATGTGTTGAAACAATGTTATCCAAAGAAAAAAGATATGTAAATTTTGAATGATCATAACAAAACTTTTTTCCATGGTTTAAAGAGATCATTATTGGTAGATTAAATGCATCAGAAACATTGAGATGATTAGTGGGTGGTCTAAGTTTAAATTTGAGAACATGGTCTAGGTGTGATATTAATGGCTATACATTTCATATGAAATATCAAGACAACAGAAGTGCATATCAGGATAGTTGTGTATTTGTGTTCGTAGAAGCAATGAATTTTTCGAGTGCTAAAGACAAAAACATAATATCCACATCAACTGCATATTATGAATTCATTGAAGAAATATGGTAGGTTGATTACATTAAATTTCAAGTTCCAATGTTTAACTACAAATGGTTTATCGATAACAACAGTTTCAGACACGATGAATTTGGAATGTCAATAGTTAATATGAATAAATTATAATACAAATCCGATCCTTTTATCATGGAAACACATGAAAAACAAATTTTCTATATTCTTTATCATTACTATATGCAGTGATTTTTTTTTACAAGGAAAAAAATAGTATGTTGGTAATGATAAACTTGACAAAGATACTGATTTATGTGAGATCCCTACTTCCATGGAATGATTAACATATAATATTGGTGTGTACATCGTAGACATGGTTTGTGCCGTATTAAATGGTCATAATGGAGGAATTTGGGAAAACAATCCTTTAGTATTTTTTTCAATATCACAGGTAACATGTGTTTATTTATGGTTTACTTTTTTAAATTTTATAAATTGTTAGATATTTTAATTTGATTTTCTTTATTAAAACACGTATTATAACTAATAAGTTAAATTTTTTGTTTATATTAGTTTAGATTTTTTTAGTTTACCATGTTTACCCTTGTGTAACTTATCTATTAATTGATTTTGTTGAAAACCAATTATTTTAAATTTTATATGTTAAATAAAAACAAAACAATATTGTAGAATAGTATATTAAAAAAATATTTTGGTGTAAAAATGATTTATCGAGTTGGAGAATTTTTACTATTCACACAACATTTTTGGATTTGTATTCATTAATTTATGTCATTTTATCTCTCATTGATATTGTTAGCATTTTAGTTAACTATATCAAAACTGAATAAAAATGTGTTAAGTTTATCTTACTTTACATTTTTTTATAATTGTTCATTTTTTATTTAAAATTGCATGTAATAGTTGGATTTGTATATTTTTGTACTAATTTTTATTGATTTTATTTATAGGATAATGATAGATCAATCATATAATCCACCACATACTTATGGAGATTATCATACTCATACCTCTTGGGAGGAATGTACACATGCTCCTTTTCATGATCATGCGCATCCTTCTTTACATGAGACATCTACTTCCATGGGGGGAAAGAGTTCGAGGGTTGGTAAATAAGGCACGAAACATTTACCAAAAGTATCAATTGCCCATATCTAGAACCAAAGGATACCAATAGACTTTGATGATAATGATATTCCAAGAGGTCAAAATTCAAAAAAATTCAAGACTTGTGTAGTAGTGTAGGATAAAAGCAAAGTTAGTATTTTATTTCATGATTGAAGATGTGTTGACAAAGTGAGAATATCTCACTTATGGGAGATTGTTTTGGTAATATAATTTGTTATTATTTTACTTATCTTGAAATGTTTATAGTAATATATGTTTTCCCCCTTCTTATCATATGACATATGGTATTCTTGATACTTGAGGATTCAAAAGGAAATGTTTATCATTTGTTGCTAGGAGATAGAGGGGTTTTAAATCATGTCTCACATAAAATTTCATTTTTGGGTATAGACAACATCATAATACAAGTGATATATATCCATTTATATATGAAGATATATGGAATTAATTTGTTTAAAGTATATGACGATAAGTGTTTTTGTTAAGTGCGATGTTATTGTTTGGAAGTTTTTTTTATATTAATGAATGTGTTAATGATTTATCTATTATTAATTATTAATTTGAAAAAATCGAGGATATCTCATCAAGATATCCAATCTAGAAATGTATACCCTCATAGATTATCTCAGGGAGGGTATACGTTATTAGAAGAACAAATGATAGTATAAAAACTTCAAAATCTGAGAGCTGAGTCTTCAAGGTCTACAGAGGTCCCCCCCGATAAACATGAAAAATGGAAGAGGGCTCAGATGAGAAAAAAAGACAATATCTTGTGGAAGAGTCTAGGGTTGTAGCTTAGAGGATTGTAAGATGTTTACTTTATTTATTTATTTAAGTTAAATCAAATCTTTATATATTGTGATTCATTGCATATTTTTTCAAATATTCCATACAGGATTCTATTGAGGAGAAGAGCACAAAAGGGTCTTTATAGTTGAGGGTGGAAATGATATTTTAGCCATATAATTGGAAAAGCTCGAACACCTGAGTTGTGTATGATGATACTCAGAAGGTGTATCAGTAAAAAAGGTGTTTCCATGTTATGAAGCTTCTTCAATAGAGGATGTTTATAAAAAATAGAATATTTGGAAGCTGAAGTTTAGGATAGTTATGTGGCGATGGAGGATAGGATCATAGATTCGGTATAGTCAATGTTTGTAGACATGAAAAGATATTTTTGGACTGCTGATCCAACTCCTCCACCTCTACTAGTATATCCCACTCCTCTTACTTATCCTACCCATGCATCTCCTCCTACAGACCCCACTCCTTCTTATCATACTCCCACACCCCTTCCTCTATAGCTTCTCAGTTATTGTGAGTTATATGTTGACAATCCTCAGCATATTATTGCATATGGGATGATATTTTATATCGATGATACCATTTTATGAATCGTTGTCATTTGTGCTCTCAAAAATATTTAAACTAAGTGCAGCACAAGGGTTGACCTAGGTCGTTCTCTTGAGGAGATTTCACGGTCAATCACTCACTACTTCTAATTCACTTTTTTTATACTTTTCTATTTATGAAATAAAATTAATAGAAATGTTGATTTTAGAAATGATAATGCAATACAAAAATTAAATGTGAAAATGAAATGGAAACAAAATGAATGTAGATAGAATGATGTTAGATAGAAAGGAGATCCTCCTGAGAGATTACCCAGATTGAACCTTCATTGTCTCTTAATTAGTTCAAAATCAACTTAATGAACATGCTAAATCATATGCATGAACATAACGTTTTGTCTATGGTTGTGAATATATAGTACACTCAATGGTCTCTAAGATAAAATACCTCCACCTCCTTGATTGAGGGAGAATATTACAGAAGTGAAAGTTAAGACTCAAGTGGCAAGTGGAGACACAAAGGTGCCTTTCCCACTAAGATCCCATTCAGCCTAACTCTAAGAAAATAAGAAACATTAAACATGAATGTTAAAATTCTTGAGATCAAAACTATATTACTCCCTTGGAAACTTCCTTGATATAGCTACTCATGATCGTGAGCATAAGAGTTCACAGTGAAGAAGAAAATGGGGGAAGAAAACAAAAGAGAGAAAGAATAAGATAGAAAGGACAACACTTAAATTAAAACATGAAATGTGGTTAAAAAATGAAATGAAAATAAAATATAATAATAAAATACATAAAATGTCCAAAAAAGGCTAAACCTAAGTTTTAAACCCTTGGGTATTAAGATGAAGTACATTTTCATGGGAAAAGGGAGAAAAATTTTGGCTCTAAATTTGTCCCCTGAATGTTGTCATGTGTTATACCATTTTAATGACCGAATTTGGAAAAGTTTTATTATTTAAGGTTGTTTGGTTACTTTATATGTGTTAACTATAAAAATATCATCTTAATTGGTCACCTTATTTAGGAGTTATGGTAATATTACTCTGAGAAATTAATTCTGGACAGGTGACTCTTTATATTCCAATACTCCACTTTACCATGCATTAATGACCTTGAACAAGGCCGAATCATGTGGGGAAACAGTTAAAGAATTTGTTACTATAGATTTTATTTTTATTGATGTTGAATTTAATATTATTTGGTCTAGAAATTTATGTGATATAGTCTAATCAATAAAATTCTCCAGATATGTACACAGTTTTCGAGGTTTGCCTTGTAAGCTGATTTTGGGCCTTCAAATGATGGATTGAGCTTTGGAGCCTAAAGAATAAAATGAATAAAAACATGTATATAAACCTAAAGAAGAATAATTTTTCAATTTGGATCGGTTTAGTAGAAGTTATTCTTGAAATATAGAATAAAAATAAAACAGTTAAAATCCAAAATATGCCATTTTAGCAATTAAGCTAAAAATGCTTCTTAAACATAAAATGTGACAATTGCCCTTAAAATAACACATTGGAGGGATTAAACACATTTAATTTAAATGTAAAATAATTTAAAATGTTTTCTATATCATTTCCTACACACTTAAACATTTCACTCCTGGGCAATCTTCTTATACCATGGTCAAAACAAAATTTTCAAAGCATAAATGACAATACAACTTAATTATCATATCAAAGAAATTATAATGCCTCCTACATGAATAAAAATTAATTAACTCCTAAAAATCATAAAAATACATTAAATTTAATGTTAATTATCACATATATATCGTACCTACCTCCCTGGAAAAATATTTCTCTCTTCACTCAAGGATATTTAATGTGAAGTTTTTCTCATTCTCAAGAACATGTGTGATCTCCATAGGCTTGATATACTCTTAGTATATCCAATTCACATAATCACAAATGTTTCAATCATGAATTATTTTTCATGGCTTGTTATGAGGATGAGGTTTTTCAGGTTTTAAATATAAAAATATCTAAGGCAAAATGAGGAGGGTTAAGCTCTAAAGTAAAATAAATGCATGAAAACGGTTTTGCTTAAGAATGGTGTACTCCTCAATCGGCTCAAAAATTAATCACCTACAAATATATCTTACTTACACTAGTGCAAAAAAACTTTTTAGCATTGGTTTTTTTTAATTTTTGACGTCGGTTATAAACCGACGTCTTTATAGGCGACGTTAAAAATATAGTTTTCGCATCGGTTCATAGAAACCGACGCGAAAAATAATTCACTTATGAGTTTCGGCGTCGGTTTTATAGAAAACCGACGCCGAAACTACATTTAGACATGATTTTCAGCGTCGGTTTTCAGAAAAACCGACGCCGAAACTAGAATTACACGGGATTTTCGGTGTCGGTTTTCAGAAAAACCGACGCTGAAACTAGAATTACACGGGAGTTTCGGCGTCGGTTTTTTAAAAAACCGATGCCGTAAATAATTTTTTTTAAAAATATTCGGCGTCGGTTTTGAAAATAACCGACGCCGTAAATAAAATTTTTTTTTTATAAAATACATATAATTTCTCCTCCAAAAAAATCAGAACCCTGAAAAAAAAACGGAGTATACAGAAACAATAAAATAGTTTTAACAGAGGCACTTGAGAAAACTCAAAGTAAAGCAAAATTAAAATACACGTACCTACATGGTGCATTTTCTTGATCTAACCATACTTAGTATCAATCATGGTAAGTTTCCACCCATAGATATCACCAATTCTATCAAAACAGTAATGAAACTAAGAAGATGTGCGTGAAAAAATCAATCCAAGATATTACTACAATGAATAAACATTAAATGAAAATGTGTAATTTATTTGAATCATTCATTTTTTCACAAAGTAAATTACCAAAATGATATGTTACGAACCCTGAAATATACAACATGCTCATTGTTGGTTATTGTTGAATCATTCATTTGATTATTAGTAGGTTCAAACACCTAATATATCATAATAGTTAGTTTTTTAAACTCATATGTATTATTATTTATAAATATTAGTATATACATACCTCAAATCTTAATCAGACTTAACAAAAAGTCCGCAAAAGTAGATTGAATATGGATCATATCAGATTGGGAATAAGACTGTGAATCATTGAATACCTACAATAATATTGAATTATATAAAATTAATAAATAAAAGAAAGTGGAAGAAAATATATAAAAAAATTAATACAACTAACCTTATGAAAATCAGTAGTTTCCCCAATTGTGATTATCTCGTACATAAATCGTAGAATATAATAACCACATTCAACATGTCCAGTTTGATGATGACACTGCAGTTATAAAACATTTAACTAATAATAAAAACCAATATATAACAAAAATATAAAAACTAATTACCTGTACTTCCACATATTTGATTTTTGTTGGTTTCTTTTCCTTTGTAAAATGTTTCCATGAACTGCATTTTTTTATATAAGAACTAATAAAACTTGTGTAAACAATTAAAATTAAACATAACAAACTTATAAAAAAACTTACCTGTTTAATAATTTGGAAAATGGTTTACGCACTTTTCCTAATAAAGAGAAAAACCAATATAAGGTGCATTCATTTGGGCAAAATACGCCTAACATCCAATGCCCCCTATAATACAAAAAGTTCACAATTAATGAAATTATAATGATCATGAGTTCAAAATTATGTTGATGTTCTTACTTATCAAGAAATGGCAAAAACCAGCACTGAATCTCTGTTTGTGATAATCTCTCGGATATATATTGAACTCTTTCATCATTATTCACATGTTTGACTTCCAAGGAAATGTACTCTGGATCTATAAAGCTGTAAATTCCTGTAGTTTCATTTTGTAAAAGAATCCTGTATAGATACCTAATTTAAAAGGAAAATATAGTTAGTCAATGACATAACAATATTTTATTAAATAAATAGCAATTCAAACATCAATTTACTTACATGGAAAACAACTGCACCACATTCAGCCTGATCTCTTCAAAATTAACTAAATTCATGATATCTTCTTTCAATATTCTCAATTTATAATTTCTTCCACATATATCGGACGTCATCCGAAACTCATAAATAAAATTCAAGGAAGAAGAGGACTTAGATAATCTTTTAAACCCATAATAAATATCAGAAGTATCTACAGCCGACTGTTTCTGAACATTTTGCTGCATTTGTACAGTTTCTTTTACTTTCAGATATTCCTATATAAGTTAAATGTTAGAAAACATTATAAGTAATTTGGAATCATTTGTAATTAATATTTAAAAAAATGCATACCTCATGTGAAATATAACGAAGAAGTGCAGTTGGCCAAAGTAAAAAAATGGCCCATACATTCCCCAACACTGGTGATCTCCACAGTAGGAAATGGTAGTAGAGCAGTAGGATCTATAATAACAAGTACTGATACTCTAACCTGACCCATCTGCATAGGTTGATGATGTACCGAGTCCCCCAAAAAATACACTTGTCCTAACGCAACAATATGTACATGAGGATCTCCCGCAAACAACTCACAATATAAGGCTTGATCCGATGGAGGAGGTGGAGGCTCAAAGTTAGCAGGTGGGGCAAGGTAGTCAGGGTGAGCAGGCTGAGAAGTCAGAAAAATGAAAAGGGTATATTAGTGTTTAAAATTTATAACATATAAAAATTGATTAAAAATTAAATAAAATAATATACCTCAAAAGGTTGCGCAGACGGGGCAGGGTAAGCAGATGGGGCAGGGTAGTCCGGGTGAGTAGGCTGAGAATGTTGAAAAATGAAAAAGTTATATCAGTGTTTATAATTTATAAAATAGAAAAATTGATAACATGTAAATAATATACCTCGGAAGGCTGCCCAGACGGTGTTGGGTAAGCATATGAGGCAGGATAGTCCGAGTGAGTAGGCTGAGAATATTGAAAAATGAAAAAGTTATATCAGTGTTTATAATTTATAGAAAAGAAAAATTGTTAACAAGTAAATAATATACCTCGAAAGGATGAGCAGGTTGTGACTGTCTTGCCAAGTGTTCTAATAAATCCTTCTGTACTGCTACTTGAATTTGATCACCCATAGACCGTTTCATATCCTGCAGCTCTTCTTTTAAGGATTCGATTTTCGGGTCTCTTGGTTGCTTACTCTTGCCAAAAACCTTCCGAATACTAACACCCGCCTGATATCCTCTAACACGGCCGGGGTGTTATGTCTTTCCCAAAGAAGTGGCAAGGATATCCATCCTACCCTCGGTGATAAAAGATCCCTGTGTCTCTTTCTCCTGAAGTTCATCCTGAAATGAAAAATAAAAAATTTATATTAGTGTTTATAAATTATAAAAAAGGAAAATTGTTAACAAAGAAATAATATTTACTTACAATTCTATTAGCCACTTGATGAGATTCGTCTGTAAGATATTGTTCATTTTTTCTTCTTCTTGCTCGTTTCCATTTCTCATGGCGAGTGGGAGGATATGGAGGACCATACTGGACCTCTTCTGAACCACTACTTGATCGAGCTCTTAATGCTTCAAATTTTTCTTCAATCATTTTCTGCTCCAAATACGAGTACCCTCCACATGATAAAGTATGAGGGTATACATTTTGCAACTGGATCTCCTGATGAGATCTCCTGGAGGCCTGTTACATAAAAATAAACTACTAAGTAATAAGGAAAATATAGCATAAATTTTAAAATATAAAACAATTACAATACCTGAAATTTCTCTTCCTGACGACTGTCAACAAATTGCTTCCCTGTTTCTTCATCTATATATGGATACTTAAGACATGGGCTTTCAAACCTTCTCTTTCCAAAAACATAATTTTTCGTCAGTTTGTTTTTAAAATCTCTCCATCGAACCGCCGCTAAAGAAAGATGTCTTTTCATAATTTCTTTGGTTTCCTCAAAATTGAATGTCATCTGTAATTGAAAAAATTAAATATGTCATTTAAACTGTATAATATTAAAAAAATGAGATAAAATAAATAAATAAAGATATTTTACCTTCACGGCCTCCCAAAGTCATTGCTTCGTCGTACTGTCCACTGACTTCCAATCAGGATATAAAATACTAATCCTGCAACGGCTCTGCATCGCTATATAACTGACAAACTGAAATGCATTTGGGCCAACTGCATTATTATTATCATCAAAACGGATGTGTTCTTTGTTATCATCATGAGCAAGTGATAGTTTTGGTAAATGTGTAATACCATGTTTACCAACTAGAGAACTTGATTTTTGAGTAGTAACTGGAGAAGTCTCCTCCGCCGAGGACGCATCAGTAGTCCTGCATTTTTTTTGTAAATTAACAGTTTTATTTCATTAAATAAGTATATTACTGAATATTTAATAATATGTCAAAATAGATATACCTCGGTAACTGCTCCTCTCTATCTGTATCTGACATTGCTACTAGAAAGTGTAATGAAATTTTGGGTACCTGCATATCATTAGAAAAATGAATAATTATAAATAAGGAAGTCAAAAATAAATATGTAAAAATAGAGGCATGCATTTGAAGTTTTAAAAATAGACACAAAATATAAATATTTACCAGAAAAATTAGGAGACTAATTTAGTGTTTTGCCACATCCCTTCATCATGATCGGTACGTACTGCATGCACTATGTCTGTCTTATATTCATTGTAATCATCTGAAAATTGCATAATAGATGAATAAGGCTCATGTAAATCACTAGCATCATCAGAATCATCCTCATCACCCAAATGGTATCTTTTCCCTTGCAAAACAACTGACCACTGATCATTCGACGGATCAATGACATAAAATACTTGTTTTGCATGTGTCGCCAAGATAAATGGTTCCTCATTGTGATTAAATCTTTTCAAATCAACCAGTTTAAACCCATATTCATCATGTTTCACGCCACTATTACTATCAACCCAATTGCACTTAAAAATAGTGACTCGAAATTTAATATAATCAATTTCCCATATGTCTTCAATAACTCCAAAATATGACGTTGATGCAGAAATTGGGTTTTTATCTTTGGCACTCGAAAAATGCACTGCTTCAGCGAATACCATCACACCGCTATTCTGAACGGTACTCTTGTCATATAGGTTTTTTGTGTAAAATGTGTAGCCATTGATATCAAAACCAGACCAAGTGATCACATTAATAGATGGTCCCCCTGCTAACCACTTCAATGTTTCTGATACAGATATATTTGGGGTGACTTTCTCTTTAAACCATGAAACAAATGTCTTCTTATGCTCAATCATCAACCACTTTTCATTTCTTTTCTGATATCATAACTTTAATTCCGCAATATGTGAGGATATATATGGTTGAACCTCATCTTTGTTGTTCAAAATGTATAAATGTGCTTGCATCACTTCATCACGTGGAATGAACTTTACCTTTAAGCCTCGAACCCCTCTACCTTCTCTATCAACTGTCATATGTCGAGATACAGGGAGACCAATATGCTCCACCTCATTCAAATAATCAGTACAGAACTCAATCACCTCTTCTGATACATATTTTTGAACAATAGAGTCCTCTGGTCGATAAGGATTTTTAACATATCCTTTCAAAATTTTCATATATCTTTCAAAAGGATACATCCATCTTAAATAAACAGGCCCACATATTCTTATCTCACACACCAAATGAATCAATAGATGAACCATTATATCAAAAAATGTGGGTGGGAAATACATTTCTAGTTGACAAAGAATAACAGTTGCTTCATTCTCCAACACATCTAACAAATTTGGATCAACGACTTTGCTACAAATGGATTTAAAGAAATTACATAACCTGATGATTGTCTTTCTGACAGCTTTCGGTAATATACCACGCACTGCTACTGGTAGAATTTGTTGCATCAACACATGGCAATCATGTGATTTCATACCTATTAATTTACAATCCTTCAATGACACAAAATTATTCACATTTGAAGAAAAACTGCTGGGTACTTTAATACCATGAAGACACTAAGAAAAATTCATCTTTTCAATCTTGCTTAATGTGTGACAAGCCGGAGGTAAATATGTTCTGTTTCCTTTCACAGCGGGAGCTAAATACAAATGTATTCGCATTAATATCAAGTCCAATCTAGCATGTAATCCATCTTTTTTCTTTCCTTTTATGTCTAACAAAGTTCCAATAAAACTATCACATATGTTTTTCTCAACATGCATAACATCAATGTTATGTTTTATCTCTAAAAATCTCCAATAAGGTAGTTCGAAAAAAATAGACTGCTTCTTCCAGATATGTTTTTGTAAACCAGAACTTTTTCTCTTTCCAAATGTCGAATCAATATCTTTCACTCTGTCATAATATTCTTCAGCTGACAATGGTTGAGGGGGGAGGTTGTATTCTTGTAAACCGTTAAATGCTTTTTTCAATCTACGATAAGGATGATCAATTCGCAAAAATCTTCGATGTCCCATGTACACTGTCTTTCTTCCATTCTGCAATTGATAATATGAAGTTTGTTCTTCACAAATTGGACATGCTTTATGTCCCTTAACACTATATCCAGATAAGTTTCCATATGTCGGAAAGTCGTTTATAGTGAACATTATCATAGCACGCAAAAGAAAATACTCTTTCTTGTATGCATCGAAAACTGTAACACCTTTCTCCCATAGCAGTTTTAAATCCTCAATCAATGGTGTAAGATACACATCAATATCATTTCCCGGTTGTTTTGGTCCAGAAATCATCAAGCTCATCATAACATATTTTTTCTTCATACATAGATGTGGGGACAAGTTGTAAAGTACCAGAAAAACAGGCCATGAACTATGTTGGCTACTGAGGATCCGATATGGATTCATTCCATCAGTACACAATCCCATTCTGAGATTTCTAACTTCACTTCCAAAATCATGAAATTTTTTATCAAAACTCTTCCACTGTGGTGAATCGGCAGGGTGACGTAAGTTACCATCAGAAATGCGCTCATCTGAATGTCATCTTAACCTTTTTGCATCATTTGAATTTGCAAATAGACGCTTCAAACGAGGAATAATTGGAAGGTATCAAATTGCTTTAGCTGGAATTTTGATTCTGGTACCTAAAAATAAATCAGAATTGAATTATCAGAATTGTTTGAAAAAAATATTGGATGATATCATTGGTAAGTAAAAAAAATTGATTTTTCATAATGTTACATGACATCACCTGAAAATGAATCTGAGTTGACTTTCTCATCCATCTTATAGCGCAATGTTCCACATGTAGGACAACTTGATAAATGTTCATTTTCTTTCCTATACAGTACACAATCATTGGGGCAAGCATGTATCTTTTTATACCCCAATCTCATTGGGCATAATATTTTTTTCGCCTCATAATTGGAATCTGGAAGCCCATTGCCTTCTGGAAGAAGCTCTTTTAAAAGCTCAAGTAAACTGGAGAAACTTTTATCACTCCACCCATTTTTTTCTTTTAAGTTAACTAATCTCAAAACTGCTGATAACACTGTATATTTACTGCAACCTGGGAATAATGGTTTCTCAGAATCTCCATACAATCGTTCAACAGTTGGTGTTTTTTCGATGGTTTCAACACCTAAATCATGAATTAATTCTTCAATACGATCCTCTGCCTCATTATGAATATCGTCGTCAACATTGGATGTTGAATTTTCAGTTCTTTCACCATGCAAGATCCAACGTGTATAATTAAGGATAAAACCATAACAAATGAGACGATCCTTGATTTCTCTGGAGTTTAACTTTCTCATATTTACACACTTCATACATGGACAGAAAATCAAATCAATATTTTAATTATGTCGTTTAGAAAATTCCAAAAAATTATCAACTCCTTTTTCATATTCACTAGTAGTTCTTCGTAAATAAATCCAATTATGATCCATTAATACCTGATATCACAATATAATTGATGAATATATTAAAACATATAAACATTTAAATATCTATCAGATAAATTGTAAACAAAAACATATTCCATAAAAACTATTGATAATCAGATAAAAGACATCAGATATGAAACACGTTTACAAATAGAGTAAACAGTTTATTTTCATATTATATACATGTGTGTTAACGACATTCTAATTTCATAAAAAATTATAAAGTATCAAAATTTAAAAAATAAGATCAAGAAAGAAAATGATATGTCATTTCAATCAATGATGTAATTTAAAATAAAATAAATTAATGATTGGTTCTTTGATTATTCTGAAGATATTATTGAACATGATGAAGAGTATGTTAATAAAATACTTCTTATTTTTGTGAAAATAATAAATGAAAGAGTCAAATACAAAGATACCATTCCTAAATATTTAAATTTTGGTGGAAATGGACATTTTGCAGTTGATTTTCCATCGAAGAAAAATGGTGATGCTGGAGTCTAGGTGTAAGAAAATGGTGTTCCTATGAAGAAATGGAATAGAGATTAAAAAATTATAATGTGAATGATTTGTTTTATTGAATTAATATAAATAAAATAATAATAAAATAAAAAGATAGAATATATTCACAAATCATTGATTCAGCAACTGAAAATAATAAAAATTTTATGGATCATCTTAAATCATGAATCAAATTTTAGTAATAATGTGGTGGATGGAGAAATCATTCCCAATAATAGGTAAAAATGTGAATTTTTTGGATTATTTTTAAAATACACCAATATTATGAAATAAATAATGTTTTTAATGTAGGGGGATGAGAAGAAAAAATGGTGATGATTTATTCAGGAAGGAATCTAATTTCATAAAATAACATCAATTTTCCCAAAGTGAGAAATAGATAATAAGACAAAATGTTAAAATATTCTAATAAGAAATCAACTAAAAGTGAAGATGAGACGAACAAAGATTATTAAGGGTTTTGTTGGTGATAAATAATATTAAGGAATATAATATAAGGTTGTAATAAATCTATTGAAGTGAAATATAAATAATCACAATTTGAAATGGTGTTGGCTCAAAAAAGAATGCAAGATCTACTCTTGTAATTAAAAAAGTAATTAAATTTATTTTTACTCAAAATGTACATTCAAAATTAAATACATGTCATATTTATGATGAGAAAAATCATGAACAATATAATCATAATTTAAATGTATTTGAAGGATATTTGAAAATGGACACTTTTCTATGATAGAGGAAAGAAATGATCAAATTTTACTAAGATAAAATCATACCTATAAATATGGACTAAAACAAGTGTACATCAATCCTTATCCACCACATAGTTTTATTATTATCCCATTTTTACTACAACCATACATAACAGAGCTCAAATTTAAAAGCAATGTCGATCTTAGGACTACAAAAACTCATAACACATTTGACTGAACATTAATTCCTACTTAAATAGGGTTTTTGAAAAATAAAGAAACAATAGGAGATGAAATAGGAGATAAAGAGGAAGAACGCATACCAGAAATCGTGCAAACGACAAAAAACCTTCAACAATGCCCGTCCAAGATCGCAAATCAAGTTCGAAGGTCGTCGGGAGTCCGAAGTGCAGTCGCGGAGCTTGATTTCGACGATCGAACAAAATAAGGGTTTCGGCCAAGATCGCAAATCAGGTTCGAAGGTAGTCGGGAGTCTGAAATGCCACAGCGGAGCTTGATTTCGACGATGGAACAAAACGAGGGTTTCGGCCGCAGCGGAGCTTGATTTCGAAGGTCGAACCAAATGAGCGTTTCGGACCCCG
This sequence comes from Viscum album, assembly GCA_963277665.1. Lineage (NCBI taxonomy): Eukaryota > Viridiplantae > Streptophyta > Magnoliopsida > Santalales > Viscaceae > Viscum > Viscum album. The sequence goes on from OY728157.1 coordinate 295,001,663, forward strand.
AATAATTTTAAAAGAATTTTCGCGTCAGTTTTAAAAAAAACCGACGGCGAAAATTAAAAAAACATTTCGGCGTCGGTTTTTAGCAAAACCGACGCGGAATATATATTTCTTTTTAACTTATGGCGTCGGTTTTCAGGAAAACAGACGCCGAATATGGTTTTTTTTTTCGGGGTCGGTTTTCCGCGTCGTTTTTCCTTAAAACCGACGCCAAATATGTTTTTTTTTCGGTGTCGGTTTTCCATGTCGGTTTTCCTCAAAACCGACGCCGAAACTGAAAAAAAAAATTATGCGTCGGTTTTGAGATTAACCGACGCCAAAAATAAAATAAAAAAATTTCGCGTCGGTTTTTCTGAAAATCGACGCGGAAAATCCTTTTTAATTATTTTCTGGGTCGGTTATTATAAAAATCGACGCGTTATTTGCGTCGGTTTTTTGTAGAACCGACGCCATAAATTCTCCACACATACTATTCGCATCGGTTTTTAAAAAACCAATGTTATTACGACGACGCTAAAAACCGTATTTCCACTAGTGTTAATGGGTATTCCATACTTGGAATTAAAGCATCAATGATAAATTTATTCCCCCTTTTCCCCAATTTTTATCATTGTTTTAGCTTGAATTCATATATGGATTTCTCTTCAAAATCATGTTTTTGAGGAAAAAAGAGACAGATTTTGATCTTCAAAAATTGGTGAACACCCAGCCCATATTGTGATGATATTTTGGACCACCCATCCATATTTACATCATAAAATTTCATCCACCAAAGTAGAAATAAATATAGAAACACTTTCAATTAATCTCAAACATATTCTTCAAGAAAGAAAAATACAGCTCATCTTCTCCCCCCCACACACACACTTGTGTTCAATAATAATCACACGTTTAACTTCTATAATAGGTTGTAAAAGAGATAAACAGATTTTAATGTGGATGTATAACAAGGTATTTCATGGATACTAGGGGATTAATAAAGGTTAGATGTAAAGGTAGGCCAAAATTAGAGTTGAATGTAAAAAGGGATTTCAAAGTGGTTCCTCAATCATACTTAACACATTCCATGAACACTAACAGCTTTGAAAAAGAGAAAAACAACAAGTCATGGATCACAAAATATGTCTCAAGACTCTCAAGAAAAAGATAAATGTAATAATATGTCAAAAATATTTATAAACCTCTCAGGTTGGGAAAGATTTTAAATTTGGATAGTACTAGTGCACATGAGTTTCACAATCAATCAAACTTCATCAAATGAAAAGATCAGAAAAAAGGGAAAAATCCATTCAGAAATCATTTAAATCCTCAAATACTCAAAGAAATAAATGTGACAAAAATACCAAGATGTTTTTAATTTTACAAAGGTATTTAATTCGGATCAAGAATACTAAAAACACACCAAAAATTGAAAAGGGAAAATATGAAAAAATTAGAAAAAGACATGAAAAATAAAATGGATGTACAAAAAATTCCTAAAAACAAGTTGAAATCCCCCCCACACACACACTTATTCCATTTACTACCTTATTTTTTAGCTCCAATCAGATCAAGAAAAATTTTCACGCATAATTTTTAATTGGGAAGAAAAGAAAATACACAACATGATTTATTTTTCAATGGTAGCCTTGAGTTAACCTCATAGTTGCTGCCACTTTAAAACTATAAGGAATAAATGAAAAGACATAAGAAAAATAAATAAAAAGAAAAATAAAGGGGATAGAAAAAGGGATAACGCTTATTTTATACCCCCAAGTGGGTGTTAGGTTTTTACTACCCCTAGTTAGGTAGTTGCAGTGGATTACCTCCAATCAGAAGGTGGATGTGGTTTCTTTGAGATGAACCACCACATATGACTTTTCCTAGTATCCATGAGTAGGCACCAAGAATGGAGAACCCCAAAGAAAATAAGAAAATTCCCAAACACAAATAAATAATAAATAAATAATTTGAGATCCAAAGTGGGAGGGAAAAGAAGATAGGGGTGCTCCTTATTGACTTTCATGGTGTCCTCCTCCATATGATATGAAAGTTTTTATAGAGGAGGTAGTCGCACCACATATTTGTCCAGATCTTATTCTTCAATCAACACCACTTGGGAGGTCTCTTCCTTAACATAAAAGGTCTGTTCCATTTGTTTTGTATCAAAAATTTCATAAAAACATAAGTTAGAAAATAATCTATATTGAATAAGATTAAAACACGAAGAATCAAAATAGAAATATTCCCTTTCAAGTAAGTCATCTTGGAAATCAATCTTTTTGGGAAAGACAATTGGAAACTCAATATCATCAAGTGCATCTTCATTATCATATTCCAAATAAAGAGAGAGGTATAGAGGTTCTGATTTTTCATTATTAAGGATGGGAACATAAAGTTTCAAGTTATCTTCAATAAATAAATTTCACCATTCTTCCAAAAAAATTGATCTTCCATAAGTATATCAGTTGAAATGTTTTCTTCATGGACCATCTCAAGAAATTTTTGAGCATGATACGATGTTATTAATTATTTTAGTATCTCCTTCTTACCCACCTCATGATCTTTATCATAAAAAATTATTAGTGAAAACTCTTCCACCATTGGTTTTGGTTCAGCTTCTGGTTTAGGTTCGGGTTGCTGCACCAGTGAACGAATATATTCTTCAACCCTTTTATATTTTCTCTTTAGTTTTTTATATATTATTTATGTTCTTTAAAATGATAATTTTGAATTTATTCTTATTTTTTCACCTGATAATAGTCATTTCATGCATAATAATCAAAATTTGAATACATCATGGAAAAAAGATAATTTTTTATTTTTTTATTTTTTTAATTTTTTTTCCTTTTTTTAAATGAAATCAAGGAAAATTATTTACAGAATGCGAATAAAAATAATGAGTGAAGACCTATTGGCTCCCCAGAAGCAATTCCAATTTGATGAAGCATTGTTGTGTTTTCTCTCAAAAATATTTAAACTAAGTGTGCCATAGGGGCTGACCTAGGTCGTTCTCTTGAGGAGCTATTGTGGTCAATCACTCACTACTTCTAATTTGATTTTTTATATTTTTATATTTATGAAATAAAATTAACAGAAATGTATATTTGAGAAATGAGAATATAATATAAAAAATAAATATACAAATGTAATGCAAATAGAATTAATGTAGACAGATGATGTTAGATAGAAAGGAGATCCTCCTGGGAGATTACCCAGGTTGAACCTTCATTGTCACTTAATTAGTTCCAAATCAACTTAATGAACATGATCCATCATATGCATGAACATACTCCTTTATCTATGGTGTGAATATATAGTACACTCAAATATTTTCAAGATACTACACATTCACCTCTTTGATCGAGGGAGAATATTGTAGAAGCAAAAGCCAAGTCTCGGGTGGCAAGTAGAGACAAAAAGGCACCTTGTACACTAAGATCCCCCTCTTCCTAACTATAAGAAAATAAGAAACATTAAGCATGAATATTAAAAGACCTGGGATCAACATTGTATTACTCCCACAAGAACTTCCTCGGGTTAGATACTCATGATCATGATCATAAGAGTTCACAGTGAAGAAGAAAATGGGGGAAGAAAACAAAAGAGAGAAAGAATAAGATAGAAAGAAGAACACTTAAATTAAAACATGAAATGCGATTACAGAATGAAAATAAATTAAAATAAAATATATAACTAAACTACATAAAATGTCCAACAAAGGAAACCCCTAAGTTTACAACCCTTTGGAATGAAGATGAAGTACATTTTTATAGGAAAAGGGAGGAAATTTTTTATCCAAATCTGTCCACCGAAATGTTGCCATGTGTTAGGCCACTTTAATGACCAAATTTGGAAAAGTTTTATTCTTTAAAGTTGTTTGGTTATTTTATTCATGTTCACTCTCAAAATATTAACTTAATTGGTCACCATATGTAGGAGTTATGGGAGGATTATTCTAAGAAATTAATTTTGGATAGGTGACTCTTCATATTATAATGCTCCAATTTACCATGCATTAATGACCTTGAAGAGGTCCAAATCAGGTGGTTCCATAGTTAAAGAATTTTTTTCTCCAAATTATCTATTTCTCTATGTTGAAATTCATCTTATTTGAGCTATAACTTTATGTGATATGGTTCAAACAATAAAATTCACCATATATGTGCATATTTTTTGAGACCTATCTTGTGAGTTGATTTTGGGCCCCCAAATGATGGATTTAGCTTTGGTGAATGCATAATAAAATGAATAAAAACATATAGAGAAACCTATAAAAGAATAGTTTTTCAATTTGGATTAGTTTATAAGAAATTATGACCAAAATAAAAAATAAAAAATAAAACAGTTAAAATCCAAAATATACTATTTTAGCAATTAAGTGCAAAAATATTTCTAAAACATAAAATGTGACAATTTCCCTTAAAATAACACATTTGTGAGATTAAAAACATTGAATTTAAATGTAAAATAATTGAAAATATTTTCTCTGTCACCATTCATCATTAACAAAAAGATATAGAGCATTATAGGGTCATTGTACATGATATTATAGATAGATCAGCAAAAATACCATGTCCTGTAGATAAGGTGAGTACAGTTGGACAAAGTATCGATCATTTTTTAGTTTGTCCATCTAGAATTGTTCAACATATTACCATAGAGTTATGTATATATTTTATATTTTATTTTATTTTATAGTTAAATTTGTTTTATCATTTTAAATTTTATATATTTATATAATTTTTTACATGAATACTTTAAAGGGAAAGAAATATTGTATAGAAAAAAAAATACAAAGTGTTATGACTTCAGATGTAGTTTTTACTAGTCTTGATAGATTGAAAACATATTAAATTTTTTTATTGGATGTATATGATATTCTAATTAAATCTCATGTTTGTGGGCATACAATGACTGTGAGGCTTTTAAAAAGTGATATCATGGATCTTGTAGCTGGAGATCAATTAGGCATCAAAACGATGCAAATTTTTTCTATGTAAGTCGATTGAAAAAAAATTATGTTCGTTTAATTTATTGAAATTTTATAATTATATTTTTTTGTATTAGGTATCTTTATATAATTTTAAAAAATCATGACAAGACATATGTATATGGATTTATAGACCCCAATTTATTTCACTTATAGCTAGGATAATGACTGATGTAGAAAGAACAATTTATATTGCTTAAATATTTCAGAAGAATGAAATTATTCAGTGTTGGATGTTTCTATATCTTCAAGATTATGAAACATATTTCTCAAAAAGTGTTATATATCACTTAACATAATAAAAATAACATTAAATTTTCTTATATATCAGTGGCTATTAGATGTTAGGTGTTTTTTTTCAAGAGAGAAGACATTATATTGGTTATTCTCTATTCATGGTGAAGTGAGGGAAAAGTTTAAGAATGTATTGAACATGTAAGTTTGAATATTTTAATACTTTTATATATTATAATGACTAAAATTTATTTTATTCATATTATTTTCAAAAAAATGGCATGAAATTTCTTTAGATAGACGACAAGAAAGAAGAGCTATAAGATTAAATTTGTACATGCTAAGGTAAATTTTCATTTAAAATTACTAAATTTTGGATATATTACTTAAAAATGTTATTTTTAATTAAAAATTATTTAGAAAATAATTTTCATCAACAAGAAGGTGTAAAAGAATATGGATATTATGTTTTAAAATTTATATATTAAATAATTTCAACTAAGACAATTACGAAGTTCCAAAAGGTTAGATTTCTTTAAAATGTTTTACTTGATATTTCATTTTTTTTAAATAAAAGTTAAATTATTTATTTATTATTTGTATCTTTTTGATGACCCATGAACATATAGTGCACAGGATTTGAGACACTTTCAAATTGAATGGGTGAATTATTTTACAAGTTTGATTTATTTTTAGTTTATTTGTAATATATATTGTAAATTTGAAAGTTCAATTTTAAGTGTCTTTTTATAGGTGTTTTTATTGTTTTTCTACTTCCTTTTATGTTTGTTTTATGCTCTTTTCTATTGTGTAGAGGATAAATCAAAATGAAATTGTTAAAAAAATTGGTTTCATGTCGGTTTTTAAAATAACTGACGTGATAAAAGTTTTTTCTCATTGATTATTGGATAATAGATGTGAAAAACCCAAACATAGATTTATTTACAACATCGGTTTTAATTAACAGATGTTAAAAAATTATTTAATACGACACCTTAAATAATTTCACCTAATAAATGATGTGAAAAAATCAAAAAAAACATGAAAAAACATTTCTGCACTAGTGGGAGAATAAGACCCTACACCTCAAAGGGAAAAGAAAGAGTGATTATATCCCTCCCCGTTGGGAACTAAAGGTCCCCAATCTTAGATAAAATTAAGGAAGGACATGGTCCTAACCCTATTATCTGATATCAAGAGTTCCCAGACACTTTTCCTAGAATCAGGGTCCTTGTGATCAAGGGAATTCATATCCACATGCACCTTGAGGACCCTAACTATCAGGTAGGACAAGTGTGCGACACCTCTAACTGAAGGAATTCATATCCAAATGGGAGACACATCAGTGCACCTCTTACCATGGTATTTCAAGTTCAGAGGCTTTGGTGGAGGTTTCAATTTGGTCCCCCTCATATGAGGGATATAAAGGAAAGGTTGCCCTGCCATTGTAGGCTTAGAATAGGGCTTAGAAGGATCTTGCACAAGTCCTGGCTTGACGAGAAGGGAGTGCTTTGCATCAGACCTAGGAGGAGTTAGAAGTGCTTCATACAGGGTGGTAGGACTACGCGATATGTAGATGCCTTGGGGAATGGACCACCTGGGAAACAAAACTTGGGTGAGGCCTTGGTCTAGGCACCATGGGTCTCCTCAAGTTTCCCTAGAAGGGTCTTTCACAGGTCCCTAGTTAGGGAAGGGACCTTCGTGCTAGTGGTTTTTGAACTAGGGGGAAAGGTCCCCATAGAGGTGTTGTTTTGTGTTTTAACCCCTTTAGGGACTTTTATCTCCTTATCCCCCTTAATTCCCTCTTCTATCAGGTTTTGGAGATCTACCGGAGGGGTTTTTTTGAGTACCTGGGTGAAGGGGTTGTGCAACCAGAGATTCAGGGATTCTTATGATTTTACAATAATGCAAATGAGGATCCCTAAATTATTATTTATAGGACAACAGGAGACCCTAGTCCAAGGATTTTCCATGCATAGGTCCATGGTGTAGGCACCCCATGTAGGTTTGGTCGACCTTTCAGTGTCGCACAAGGGGGCTACACAAGCCTTCTAGTGCGCAGGGGTGGTGTGTGCAGACTAGATTCGGAAAATTCCTTTGACTCTTCTTGGGTATCTTTATCTTTCTAACATACTTGAGGTACTATTAATAATCTTTTCATCTCATGTAAAAAATGGAGTGTCAATAATGACTCAAAGTGTCTATTATCATTTTAAAATTAACAATTTAGTTAAAAATATGTATCATTCACTGAAAATAGGGAAAAATACTCAAATTGTCTTGATGGTTTAGAAAAATGATTCATAAGTCATTTGTGACATATAGAAATTGACTTCATGTCAATATGACACATGATGTGGTCGATATTACTCAAAGCACATGCTTTCAATATATAAGTGTCATTTTAGTTTAAAACGCACATCACGTCGCTAAAACTGAGCAAATGAGCTTAGATTGTTTTCCCGTCATTTTATTTGTTATTAATTAATTAATTTTCTGATCATTTTTATTTTATACTTATTGAGTTAATTTTCATAGAGATAATACTTGAAGATGAAAAATAAATGGTGTGATAGATGAAGGCTTGTTCTAAAAAAAGTACTCTTGAATTGTCTCTCATCCATAGTGAGTTTTTTATCACCACAGATGAGTGCCAATTCAATAGTACCTATTTTTTAGAACAAAAATAAATGGTGTGGGGTGTGAGAATCAACCACAACTTAATCTGGTACGTGGTGTACCTGGTATGACTCAAAGTATATGTTTTTAGTTTAAAATTGAAACTTTGTGTTTAATTTATTTCTTTATAGTATTACTAACATAATAATTGTTTTATTATACAAGTGCATTCTTTTTCTCGAGATGGGGTTGTTTTTTTAAAAACTAATATAATGACCATGGTTCAGGGGGCCAAAGACAAATAAACATTGATGTTTGTGAATGTCTATGATAATTTGTACTTGGTCATGTAATTATACAAACCAATCACTACAAAAAAAATAGAAGAATAGTGGTGGTTTGGAAACCACCGCTAAATATATTTTTTTAAATTCCACTTCCTCCCCTAAGCTCCCCCCTTCACCCCCAACCCCCCCACTCTCCCATGAGCTTGTGCCTTTTCCGCCACCCATTACCCTTACTGTCACTCCCCAATCTACCTTTGTTGTCGCCCTTTCCCCTTATTTCCGCTTCCCAGTCCTATCTATATATTCATGGTAAGACTTCCTCCTTTTCCTTTTTCTTTTTCCTTTTCTCCTTCACTACTCACATTCCATGGTTGAACCCTAACAAATTAGGGTGGTTTCTTTTTTCGATTTTTGGTTCTTAGGGTTCATCAGGAGTGATTTGAGGCCTGTTCTGGTGATGTTCATTGAATGTGATGTTTTTCCCTATTTAAGGTAGGGTTTTCTATTTTTATTCTATTTTAGATCAGATTAAAAAATTTATTTTGTTATTTTTATGTTTCTATTTAATTTTCTAGGGCATCATTGGCTCTTTTGGGGTGTAATTTCACCATCATTTTCAAGGGTAGTGAGTTTCAGATAGGTTCCCTTATTTTAGGTCTTTAAATTCTAGAACCTAAATTGATTGTATTTTTAATCCCTTATTTAGATAAAAAATTATTATAATAAATATGTTTAATGGATTTTTTAAGGGGAAATCAAGTTTCAGTTGATATCTACTTCAATTTAAAGGATTTCCTTAATTTAGAAGTTTGTTAAAAATCTATTTTAATTTATTTTATATACCAATTGTTTTGTAAATACCCTAATTAACTTTAATTAATATGTTAAATGCTTTAAGGTATGTTTTGGTGTTAAAAGTGGGGTTATTTTAAATTTGTTTTTAAATGTAATTATTTATATGTTTCAATTTTTTTTTATCTTTTTTATGGATTTTACATGTTTTATAGTGATTTTATAATTATTTAATGTTGTTGTGACTCATTGATTTAAGGTTCCCATAATATTTTTGGGTTTTAAAGTGGGGGTTTCTCCTTTAAGGTGTTATTTCTACTACACTAAAGGAGAAATTTTAGATTATCTATTCTTGCACTATATGATGGATTATATACATTTGAATTAAAATCTAAGAAAAATGATGTTATTCAAAAATGTAATAATAATAAAAGCATAAATAAGTTTTTATATTGTTGATTTTGAATAAATTAGCAATTATTTTTTAAATGGCATAATATTTTTAATGTGTTTTTATTTTATTTAATGAGGTGTAGGAACATTGTAATATATGGATAAATGATCGATCACATTATCAAGGAACACAACTCAGTAAGCTAAGGGTTTGGAGAAGTTTTTAGATTTTGAAATTTAAAATCAATCCATTGATGGGACAATAAGATGTCCATGCCCTAAATTTAAATTTTAAATATGGTTTAATATAGATTAAGTTTATGAACACTTGATATTGAAGCAATTCCCTACTCAATATTTGTGTTGGATTTGGCATGGATAATTGAACATTACAGAAAGTTTGAGCACTGGTGTCAGTCAACAGAATGAAATCCCAACTTCTTTGATAGTGTAAAATGAAATGAAAAACCTTATAAATGATGCTTTTTGAATTTCAAGACAACAACATCAACAATAAAACATATTAGAACAACCAGTTGAGGCTACTACCAATAGTAACTTGACAAGTGATGTTTTTGGGACTATAGGACAATCAAATCAAGATTATAACATATCATTGGATCCTACTTTTGATGTTATGGAGACTAATGTAAGGGATAACTTCATTGAGAAGATAAATTCATTTCATGATTTAGTTGGTGATAGAAATCAAGAGTTGTATGGTGGATGTCTGAAATATTCAAAACTTTCTTTTATACTAAAGTTGTACCATATCAAATGCCTATACAAAATTACAAATAAGGTGATGTACATGATATTGGAATTATTGCGTGATTCATTTCCTAGATCTAAGATCCCTGAGTCATTTTATGATATGAAAAAATTTATTAAAAAGCTGGGTCTGAATTATGAAAAAATGCATGCTTATCCTAATGCTTGTATGCTTTATTAGGGAGAGGGTTCAAGAAAATAGGATTGCAAAAAATGTTCATCTTCTAGATGGAATTCAATGGGTGATGTTATAAGTATGAATCAATATAATACTATGAAGAAGACGAAAAATAACACACCTACAAAGGTTTTGTGTTACTTACCTTTAAAACATTAATTTCAAAGATTATTCATGTCATCAAAAACCGATAAGCACGTGAAGTGAGATTCTATAGATAATAACAGTGATGGGTTAATGTGACATATAAGAGATTAAAAATCATAAAAAAAAATTGATTTATTACATCCATATTTCTCATTTGATTCTAGGAATGTGTGATTGGGATTAGATGTCGATGGATTCAACCCATTTGGGACTTTGAGTACCAGTTATAACATTTGATCGGTTGTTTTTATCTCTTGCAATCTACCTATATAGATGTGTATGAAACAAACATATTTTATCATTTCAATGATTATTCCTAGAAAAAATGAATGTAAATGATATTGATGTATACTTTCAACCACTAATTAAAGAATTACAAGAGTTATGGAGCAACAGTGTTGATACATATGATGCATCTTCTAGAACAATGTTCAAAATGCACATTACTCTAATGTGGACCATTAGTGACTTCCATAGACTTGGGAACTTATCTGGTTAGAACACTTACACGAGTTTGGCTTGTCCTATTTGTAAATTTTATTTTAAGACCGAAGGACTACCTTATAGTAAAAAATAGTGATTCTTATTTAATTGTAGATTTATTAATGCATCTCATGAATTTTGGTTGAACAAGTCAAAATTTAATGGTTATATTGATTGTAAACCACCTCCAAAGTTATTTTCAGGTTATGAAATATTTTCATAAATTGGAAATGATATAATAGAATTTGGGAAGTTTCATCATTTCAATTATAGTGGGAAATGAGTTCAAAGTGCATCATCAATTGAAATCAGAATGCAACAATGAAAGTAAAAAAGTATATTCTTCAAACTTCCGTATTGGGAATTTAATTTATTGCATCATAATCTTGATATTATGTATATTGAGAATAATTTTTATGATAATTTGATCTTTACATTTCTTAATGATTATGGAAAATAAAAATACCATCTCAATTCTTAGAATGAATTACAAACAATGAATATAGATCATGATCTATGTCCAAATGAGAATGAAAAGTATTCTTCAGTATTTTTTTCAATAAAAAATAGAGATAAAGATACATTCCTTCTAATTTTAAAACATGTAAAGAAATATGATGGGTATTCAAGTAACATATCAAGGTGTTTTAACTTAAATAATTATAGGTTACATGGATTGAAAAGTCATGAACCACATATTTTGTTACAATAGTTATTACTATTAGCATTGCGTATATTGTTACCTGAAAAGGTTACTGTAGTTGTACTCTAATTTTTCACATTCTTCAGAAAACTATGTGAGAAAACTCTATAACCATCTAAGCCCGATAACCTTTAGGATGGATTTGTACCAACACTTTGTACAATGTATATGATCCTTCCTCTGTCATTTTTTACTGTCATCATGCATTTAACTGTGCATTTGGTCAAGGAAACTAAATTAGGAGGTCCCGTACATTATCGATGGATGTATCCAATTGAGAGGTACTTTATTTATATGTTTTTCATATTAAGTAAATAGTTCTTGGAACTTCATTAAATACATAATTATGATTTATTTATTTTATTTCACATATACCTTGGTCATTTGAAATCATACGTGAAAAGTAAAGCTTAACCTGAAGGCTCTATTTCTAAAGGCTATTTATCATATGAGTGTCTTACCTTTTATTTTAGATACTTGGATGATATTGAGACAATATTTAGTCGATTTGGATGTGTTGATGACACATCGACTCAATCTCAACTATATAGGAAATCAAAAATATTTCCTACTATTGGCTGATCAGTTGGGAGGATCTCAAATATTACACTGATAGAAATGGAATTATTACAGACACATAGATATGTGATGCTGAATAGTGAAATTGTAAATCCATTTATTAAAGAGCTCAGGATACAAATAAAGAGATGAATGAGAATTCAAACATGAAATAAGAAACATATAATAATAGTTATTAATAAAGATCTTGTAGAATAGTTTGTACATTGTGTAAGTTCATAAATATTGAAATCAATACGAATATTAGGTTTAAACATATATTTTATAAATCTAATAATGTATAATACTTTTTTAGATCATAAATACCGATACATAGGCTGAGTTGTTAGAATAGTTGAAGTTTCTGGCTTGAGGGCCTCTAAAACAACCTAGAAAGTTTGATGCTTACAATGTGAATGGATTTAAATTTCATACAATCGATTGGGAAGAGGGTTTAAAAACACAGAATAGTGGTATATTTATAGTTTTCAAAATGGGATACTATGAAAAGTTGACCAATATTATCAAATTAAACTACAATAGTCATTTTTTAGTTGTTTTATTCAAATGAAAGTGGGTCAATATTACCAGGGGTATTAAAATAGATTCCTTATAATTTACTTCTATGAACTTCTCTCACTTGATGGATGTTAGTGACTGTGAATTATATGATCTGTATATCTTCTCATCACAAGAAAAATGGTATATTATGTGAAATATGTCACAGATGAAGGGTGGAGTGTAGTTGTTCACATAAAATAAAGATACTTATATGATATGGGTGATGAAGTGGAATATTTGACCTCTGACATTGAAACCCATAAACAACAAGAAACATGCTTATTTTTCCATCATGATATTGAAAATATTAGTCTTAAAAGGGTGGATGAAGTGTATAAAGTAATGATAGAGTATGATAACGACATGATTGAAGGAAAAAATGATTGTATGTGCAGTCATCCATTAACTTATCAACCACCTATATTATATGTTATTCATTTCAAGTAATATGGATTTGTTATCATATTTAAATTGATTTTTATGAATGAGTTGTTTAATTTTGAAAATGTAAATGTTATATTTGTGTGTATGTGCACTCATTCATTATCAAACCCTATGTATATTTTGATTGTAAGTATTTTGCATCTGTTATAATTTCTAAAAAAATTCTGCATGAATTTTTTGAAATATATGTTATGAAGTTAATTTTACTTGTTTAAATGATATTAATTCCAAGGAGAAAGTGTTTCACTAATCCCAGTCGACTCTCAGTTGACGTTACCTCGAACACACAAACACCTGATTATCTATTGGGCTCCCTCCCTACAAAATCTGGGACACCCTCCATCTACCCCTCATTAGTGTTTGGTACACTCTCCTCCTTTCCATCGATGTCTGGAACACCCTCCTCCATCCCATTAGCATCTGGTACATTTCCTCCTCATTCAGTAAGTTCAACACGTGGTGACTTTATAGCGAGAGAACTGGTCGTCGCTCCTATTTCTTCATGAGGATGTTGAAGGGTGAGGATTATAGGTACAAATTTTAATGTGAATGAAGTTATTGCACTTTTTTATACTAATAACCATTTTTTCATAAAAGATACAAAAAATGTTACTACTGGGACAAATATGAATAGTTCATATGTATGGAATATGAACGGATTGAAGATAGTTGTCCCCTTTGATTGTTATGGGGTCCCCATGAATGATGTTGTAGTATTATTTGGCCAGACTCTAGGCTAGTTGGTGGTGGAGCTGGTTACCCTTCTGATTGCATGTTCTTATTAGAGTCATATACCTCAATTTTAGAAGAATGAAGTCTTTGATTCCCAGGTGAAGGTAATTTTAATACAGTATGGCTTAATTAAATTCCATTATGTAATTAAATTCGAATAGTTTAAAAATTAATCCCTTTATACAGATGTTATTCCACTTTACCATTACTGAACTTATCACATGACAGTGGACGTTGAAAAATTTGGGTAATAAATGGAAAGATTTTAAATAGAGATTATAGAATGAATTCAATGATGCATCATTTATCACCCAACAATGGTATGATAAGGTGCCTGAAGGGATATCTAGGGAGTGGTGGAAGGTGTTTGTTGATATCCATCGCTATGAGAAGCACATGATATTGAAAAATATATTATTATATTAACCTCATTTTACATATATACATGCATATGAAAAGGATATGACATTGCATACATTACTATTAAATGATATGTTATTTATTTTAGGATGTTTCAAGGAAAAATGTATGAAGTCGAGCTAAAAAATCATCCCCCACACTGTTGATTCAAATAGTTTTTCAAGAAACGGATTGACTATAGTAATATTTTCATTAGTTTAAATATTTATAAGATAATATTATTTGTTTCATATATTAAATTGTTGATTTGTATTTGTTTAATGTAGTCAAAGAATTTAGGGCACTAAGTCTCCCAAATAGAACTTTGGTTGGACGTTCATACAAAATCTGATGGGAGTTATGTGAATTATCATGTTAAAGAAGTTGGGGTATGAATTCCTTTTTCATTATAATAACTTATTTTCAATTTTCAATTTTTTAATATGTATTACTTTAAATATGACTAATATTTGATTTATAGGTAAAAATAAAAGAACTATGGGATGTTAATCCCATATAGGCCTTCTCGGTCTCCCAGTATGATCCAGTTGGTTAAGTCATTGGGAAAGAGCATTTTGGTCAAACCCACGGGATGTGTTTATGACCATTACTATCTAAGGTCTTTGATAGGTCATTGGGGATTGCAGCGGCATCTACTTTTGGGTGTAGTGACTCTTTACCACAAGATTCTTATAGGGAGTTTATTACAATTCAAATCACAATTTAGCAATAGGGGAGCACAATCCATCAACAGGGGCTCATATAAAGATGAATTATGAAAAGTTCACTGCTCTTCATAAAGCATTGGTTGAATTTTATCTGAAGATGACTGAATGTGTCCCTGATGATATTGCGTCAATAGATGGTTTGAGTAAGAAATTAAATCACACAACATCATAATCATTCAGTACACAAAATTTTATTGGTTTTAAGTTTAAATTTAAATATACATCATTGTTTAATTTTCAATCAAATTGTTATATAGGTGCCAATAGTAGGGAGTAGAGACAGATATGGATATAGTGTCGATCTTAGTTCATCGGGAAGTGATTATGATTGACTTTGGATTTGGTGATGGCGATGTGTAACTAAACTCATGATAGAGTAACACTGATATGGTGATTAAGAAACCATGTTGTAGTTTAAGGTAAGGGATATCTGTATTTCCCTTAAACTATATTAAATCTATATTCTAGGTTGATTTTCTATGTTTTATTCTTAATTTTACCTTATACTCATCGTTTTTAGGCTCTTAGGCTATGGCCATGTACCCGATTCGCTCATGTAGATATTTTCCCCGAGCATAAACCCTTTACACAATTCCATAATTCCAAAAAACTAACATTGTCAATAGATTCACTTATCAACAAAACTATTTCCATTCCAAACAACATATGGGGCCCAATAGTTTCTTTGATATGGTCTGATGTTTCTTATTGATGAATTTTTCTTATGTGGTTTTCTATGTTGTTTATCAAGGTTGTATTTTTATGTATATATGATATATTGGATTTAGTGGTTTTAAAGGGAAGTTTCCCCTTTATTTATATGGTGGTTTCAAAAAGATACTTAAAGAATATATCTAAATAACAGTTGGTTTATAAAGTGGTTTTTGAGGAAGGTGTTATCTGTATGGTTATTATCTTAAACCCAAAGTCCTCTTTGACCCTTTGTACAATGTTTTTTCACAAAATGTGTTAAAAACTTGGTTTATTCCCTAATAAAACCTTGTTTTATATAATTTTGTGGATCCTGCAAGAGAATTGTGATTATTGTTTGTTGTTATGTGAACTATATATGGGTAATTTCTAATAAGGGTGTTTGGGGTGAGTTATGACATTTATATGCATTTCCTTGTGGTGTGTTATTGACCTGTGACTAATATAGGATACATGTTTCCCCACCACCAGTCTCTAGTATTATGGGAACTCTTTACATCAAAGTGGGAGATTGAGAGATGGTTTATATGCTAGTCATGATGAGACCCTGACTAGGTTCCTATGTTATATGATTTTCTTTGACTATGTGGACTGCCATCTAATGAGGATTGTTGGAGTAATCTGAGAGGTTATTGTCTAGGAAAATCATTAATAGGCTAGAATATGGTTCCATATAAGTATATTTAGGACCGTCTCACTAGGACCATAGGAGTTTCCCATGATTACATATACTTTATACGACTTCATTAATATTATACTTGATTATTCTTATTTTATATTTTCCTTCATTATTCTTTCCTTATATTTTATTCTCATCCTTATGTATTTTAAGGTTTGGATTGATTGTATTTTTATTTTTGGTATAATTGCTTTTGATGCTGGTTTTGGATGGTGCCCTTGGTTCACATAGAGGTTTCCAATTTAGAATTTTGGGTTTTCTCTCTTATCTTATACCATGTATGTATTGGCTAATTTAGCTTCTCTGTATTATAAGATTCTGGTTTAGATTCATTATATGCCTTGGTATTTATGTTATGTTGGTATGTAAGATGGATGTTTGTTTTTGTGTTATGTCTTATTTATTTTCTGGGGCTGCAGTTTCTGTAGATTTAATTTTTTTTAACACCACTATATAGCAGCAGTTTAAATGACTACTAAATATGGTCAAAAAAATAGTGTTGGTTTAAACCACCACTATATATTATAACATTTAGTGGCATTTTAAATCACCACCAACTCCTCAACAATTTTTGAGAGAAAATCTTTCGTTAAAAATGAAATTATCATCGCTAAAAAAACCTTTGCGACACTTCTTAGAAACTGCCTCTAAATGGAAGAAACTGACATATATTGGATGTCGACACCTACTTTTGTGGTGTTTTTTAAAAACCATCATGAAAACATTTGGCATCGGTTTAAACCATCGTTATTCCTCTATTTTGTTGCAGTGAATGTGTGAAATGTCTATAATATAGTGTTTTTTTTCTTGTATTTGTGTTGTAAATTTTATTTTAATTAAATTCTACATTTAAAACTCATATTTATTGTTTTTGGTGTTGTAGTGTGTTCTAATTTAAACAACACACTACAACGATATGCCCTTTTATCAGCACTAGTAATAGCACATATAAAGGGACCCTCTATCAATGCTATGAAAAGCACTGATAAAGGGTTTGTTTATCAATAATTTTAGTAGCATTGATAAATGATCCATTTATCAGTGTTTTTTCTAGAATTGATAAATGAGTTCATTTATCAGCACTTAAAGAAGCGCTGATAAAGTGTGTATTTATCAGTATTTTGTTAGCACTGATAAAATTCTAGGACTTTTAATCTCACTCTGATTGTCTGCATTTTTTTTTGTGCCGACAAAGATCTATTTTAGCATTGTTAAAGGCCTTATTTTCATTAGTGCCTACACCCTTTTGATTTATTATTATTATTATTATTTTTAAACATAACACCAGAGAGACAGGATGCCACCAGCAGGCAGTGGGAGGACCAAAATCCTATCCATGTCATGGATATCCAGTACACATTTTGTCCAGGTTCCACTAAAACTTTGGATGTTTCAGGGGAATTTGGGTTAATAGTTCAACTGGATCCAAAATTCCAATGAAACCTGACATGAAAAAAGATATATTGGAGAGTTATTGGAATGAAGAGGATAAAATGCAATGACGGGTGTTAGTTGTCCTAACAATGCCCCATTTATTTCTAAAATTTGGCCCCCTATTCTACAGACTTACCAACACAGGAGGGGTATTTCGGGTAATGCATCATGTTAAGTGGTTAACTACCTATAAGTAGGTAGTTAGAGGGTTTGGGCAGGGCAAAGATCATTTTTTTTGGGAATTTGGACCTAAGTCCTGTGAGGAGAGTAGCTGGATTGAAGGATTGATCATATTTAGAGAGTGTTCTTCATCTTTTAGTTTTTCAGTTTAGTCTACATAAGTTTTCTAGCAGAAAAACTTGTAATGCTTCTTACTCTCTTATATTGTAACACAATTGAGAATATGAATTTCCTGGTAATCCTTTCTACAGTTTTTCTATAAATCAAGAAAACCTACTGAATTTCCTCTTACAAACTGAACATCCTAACATTTTTGGTGACTCCACTGGGGAACCACTATGCTAAGGAGAGAGGAAATTGAAGTGATCTAATAGGACAAAATTTTTCAGTGGAGAAATGAGTTCAAATAGTGAACTGTTTTTCCGAACTAAATTTAGAAAAAAATGGATGGATACGAGAATGGAGAATCATGTAGGAATCTGTGGTGGATACATTTAGATGAACTATGGTGGAAATCCAAGAGAGTTTGGACCGACTAACTTATGGACGGACTAAGAGCCAAATAATGGCACAACAAACTGAGTAACGTCTTAGTCAGCGCATGCGAAATATAGAAGAGAGGACATTGGAATGAATGAAGTTTTTATAAATACAGATAGGACCTAGAACTAAAGTTGGGAGAACGTAGAAGGTTACTTCGACAAAACCAAGAGACGAAGGCCATTCAGGATCCAAAATTAGGCAAGGTGTTGGTACTTTCACAATTATTGAGGATGCGAGCCTTGCGGAGAATTTGCGAACAGTTATACGGAGGGTAGAGCTGATGTAGTTTACTAAAGAAGATACTTTCGGCTAGATAAAAAAGGAAGAAACATATTTTTTAATTAACTGAATCTAAGAGGAGATGAAGCTACATCATGTGCAACTTTGCATGGAAAACATGACTTTATATGTGTTTTTTTCATGGAACGGGGCGATGCTAGGGGAAACCTGTGAATAATTCAGAACAGATCTATTGGAAAGATATGGAAATAGTACTAAGGGTGATTCAATAATATTTCTGAAGACTTTACGATAGACTGGTACAATAGATGAGTATATAGAAGAGTTCGAACAGGTAGCCTTGAGAATACCAATTTTTTCGAAGCCATGGTACATGAGTTTGTTCATGGAAGGATTATGGACAAAAATCGAAAATCATGTTTCAACTCATGAACCTATTAATAAAGTTAGGTTGCACACCTTATCTATAAAAATAGAGAGGGAATTGGTGGGGGAAGGGGTATTGCAGAATGTTTGGGGGAAACTGTCATTACCACTAGTCTCGCGTAATCTGAATGTTGGGGTAGTGAACTCCCAAATTAACAGGACAATGGTAGAACTTAGTAAAAGAGATGAGGAACTCAAAAAGGTTGTGGGGGACGAACGCTGGTCAAGAGTAAGGGCAATTAGCCGGCAAGAGCATGGAGAGAGATGGTGAAAGGGATTGTGTTTTCACTATGGACAGACTTTTGGTTCGATGCATCGGTGTCCTAACAAGCATATAAAGATTGTTGTATGGGAATGTGAAGATCCAAAATAATATGCAATAGAAGTTAGTGGCACTGTCTTAGAGTTGGAGTAGGGAATACAGTTTGAAATGAATGGAATTCAATAGGAAAATCAGTTGGGTGAGATAGTTGAGTTCCGAAGAATGAGAGCGGCAAGAATAGAATCAATATTTCTTTCTAGAAATATTTCTAAAATACCTATGCTATTACTTGTTGACATTGGAGTTAGTCACAATTTTATCTCCAAGACATTTATTAAGATGGAATCGCTAGAGGTTGAACCTACTAGGCCATTTGAAATTAGGATTGGGGATGGATTTTGGTTTTTTTCACAAGGGGTTTGTAGGAAGGTAACAATTAGTTTGGAAAAAAATGTTTTTTCTATTGAGGCATTTGTTTTTTATACAGGGGGATTGGAAATGGTTCTTAGAATGCAATGGTTTAAGAGTATGTGGAATGTGATGACAAATTGGAGTGAAGAGGCCATGAAATTTTCATGGGAAGGAAATGATATTAAGTTGCAAGGGGTTCCAGGAAGGGCAGGAGTAGTAGTGGATTTACAGTAGAATTTTTAAATAAGAATGTTGTCTCTAGAAGGATGGATTTGGTAGGCTCAAATCACTCTTCCAATGACATAAATTGTTCAAAAGAAGGTTAATAATCAACAGTAGGAAAATTTACAGTAGTAATTATAGTGGTTTGAGCAGAAATATCAGAAATTTTTTGAAGTTCCATAAGGATTGCCACCAAGGCGGATTACGGATCATGATGTAACCTTAGAAGAGGGGTAAACCAGTGAATATATGACCATATGAGCTTTCCCAGTACTTAAAAGATGAGGTGGAGAAATAGGTGTCAGAACTGTTGGATAGTGGATTTATCTGGAATAACAACATCTTGTTTGTAAGCCCGATTATTCTTATCAAGAAAGAAGATGGAGGGTGGTACATGTGTGAGAATTATCGAGCTTTAAACAAGCTAACAATTCCTCATAGTTTCCCAATTCCAGTCATAGAGGAATTATTGGATGAGTTGTGTGGTTCTTGCTATTCTACAAAGATTGATTTAAAATCAGGGTTCCACCAGATTCGGGTACGAGCAAGTGATGAGAGCAAGATTGCTTTCAGAACTAATGAGGGTCATTACGAATATCTCATAATTTCTTTCAGTCTCATGAATGCCCTAATAATTTTCCAATCTACTACAAATCAAGTATTTATTGAGTTTTTGTGAAGGTGTGTGCTGGTATTTTTTTATGATATATTGGTTTATAGTAGAACTTGGTTAAAACACCAAAAACACCTTGACATAGTGTTTTGTTTGCTGCTAAAAAACCAGTTACATGCAAATAAGAAAAAATTCTATTTCTCCTAACAAAAATTAGAATATTTGGGGCATATAATTTCTAATAAAGGGGTGAAAATGGATCCTACAAAGATTGAATGTGTTTTGAATTGGCCAAGACCACAAAGTGTTAAATGAGTAAGGGGATTTTTGGGTCTAACCAGGTACTGCCGAAAATTTATTGTAGGGTATGGAAAAATTGCAAATCCACTTACAATATTAACCAAGAAAAAATGGTTTCTTTGGAGTTCAGCAGATGAACTTGCATTTGAAGAACTCAAACGTTGTTTAGTAACATCACCAACTTTGGCTTTGCTATATTTTCACAAGTCTTTTTTTGTAGAATGTGATGCGTCAGGAAGGGGAATTGGGGCTGTTTTGGTGAAATATGGAAGACCAGTAGCTTATTTTAGCAAGGTATTATCAGCAACCCACCTCACAAAGCCTGTTTATGAAAAGGAGGTAATGGTGCTTGTTTTAGCTGTAATCCATTAGAGGTAGTATTTGATCAGGAATCATTTTACCATATTTATATATCTTAAGGTGTTAAAACACTTGTTGAGTCAGTGATACCACACAGTTGACCAGCAATGCTAGCAATCAAAGTTGCTTGGATTGGACTTTGAAGTGGTGTATACACCTGGGAAAATAAATCGGGTGGCCGGTTCTTTGTCAATGTAGGTTGCTGGAAAATTCGAGGAGGAAGGGGAAAACCAATTAGGTTCAACTGTGTCAGAACCTTTTTGGATGGAAATAGAAAACGTGCGGGAGGAACTGCAAAATGATAAGAAGTTTACTGAAATAATTCCAGCACTAAGTAGTCAACTTGATTCCAAGCCGGGATATGTTTTCAAAGATGGTTTGTTGTATTTCAAGGGGAAAGTGGTGTTATCTCAGAAGTCCAACCTTATTCCAATATTTCTACATTATTACCACACCTTTGTTGTTGGGGTCATGCAGGATTTTTTAAGACTTATAAGAGGTTGGCAGCAGGATTGTTTTGGAGATGAATGACCAAGTGTATAGCACAATATGTCTGGGAATGTGATACTTTCCAACGCCAAAAGTATCTTTCCATGTCGCTTGTAGGGTTATTACAACCGCTGCCCATACTCGATCTGATTTGGGAAGAAATTTCAATGGATTTTATTTCTAGTTTACCTAAGTCAATGGGCTATGATGTGATCTTAGTTGTTGTTGATCTGTTGTAAAAGTATGCCCATTTCCTTTTGTTGCGACATCCTTACACGACAAAAGGAGTGGCTGAACTTTTTTTGTTAAGGAGATTGTCCGATTATATGGCATACCAAAATCAATCCTGAGTGATCGAGACCCAATATTTGTCATAAATTTTTGGAAAGAGCTTTTTTATCTAGAAGGAACAACCTTAAAAATAAGTTCCTCACACCATCCTCAAACTGATGACCAAACAGAAGTTGTGAATCGCTGTTTGAGAACATGTTTGTGATGTTTTGCTACGGAGTGGCCTTGATTTTGGGTCAATGGATTCCTTGGGAAGAATTTTGTTATAGCACGACTTCCCACACTTCATCCAAGATAACACATTTTGAAGTCGTGTATGGCCGAAAGCCTCTCCATAAATTTTACGCCATGTCGAAGGGGACACACCATTTGAGACAGTAGTTGTTGCCTTAGTGGATCGGGACAAAGCTTTGGACTAGCTTCAGTGTAACCTCCACCGTGCTCAACAGCTTATGACTCGATTTTCCAATAAACACAAACGAGAGGAGGTTTTTCAGGTTGGTGATTTCATGTTTGTCAAACACCGACCTAATATCCAAACATCAAAGTCTAAGAAAATCTATCCAAAATTGGTTGCACGATGCTATGGGCCTTATTTGATAGAAAACTGCTTGGGACCTACTACTTATAAGCAGAAATTGCCGGAAAATACTCGAATACATCATGTATTCCATGTTTCGCAGTTGAAGCGGGTTGTTGGCACTGCTCCTATACAGATTGCCCTACCAGATTCTTGGGAGACGACGCTACAACCACCACTTATTTAAGAAGAAATTCTTGTTGTTAAGAAAGCGTGAGGACATTCCAAAGGCCTTTGGCTCATTAAATGGTTGGGAAAATCTGCTGAAGAGTCCACCAGAGAATATGCAATGCACATCCTTGACCAGTTTCCAAATCTTCACCTAGAGGGCAAGTTGCCTTTTAAGGAGGGGGGAAATATTAGTTGTCCTAACAATGCCCCACCTTTTTCTAAAACTCGCCCTTCTATTCTACAGACTTACCAATGCAAGAGGGATATTTCGGGTAATGCATCTTGTTAAGTGGTTAACTACCTGTAAGTAGTCAGTTAAAGAGTTTGGGCGGGGCGAAGAGCATTCTTTCGGGAATCTGGACCTGAGAGCAGTGAGGAGAGCAGCTGATTCGAAGGAGTGGACATCTTTCGAGAGAATTCTTCACCTTCTAGTTTTTCAGTTTAGTTTACGAAGATTTTCCGGCAGAAAAACTTGTAATGTTTCTTACTCTCTTATACTGTAACACAATTGAAAATATAAATTTCCTAGCAATCCTTTTCTACAATTTGTCTGTAAATCAAGAAATCCTACTGAATTTCCTCTTACGAATTGAACATCCTAACAGTAAGGGGAGGAGAGATGTTCAGGGGTGTGTGAGGGAGACTGACACTTATAAACCTCGCATCCCTCACGCCCCTGAGCACCTCCCCCCGCCGACAACCTTGTCTACCGCTGCCCGTCCTCCGGTGGCTTCCTTTGTCATTGTTGTATTTATTTTTTTAAAATTAAAAATAATAAAATTATCAGGGTTTGGATAATAAACTGATTAATCAGGTTTTAAATAATTAATCCAGTTTGAATCCCCATTAAGGCTAATTTTTTAATATGGGTTTTAAAAAAACAGAAATTAGGTAAAAGGGGTTAGGGTTCCGATATTTTTAAAACTGGGTCCAAGATGCGTGAACCCCGTTCACGCATCACTGACCCCGGGAAGATGCGTGAACGGGGTTCACGCATCTTAACCGCGCTGAAGGATACGTGAACCGCGTTCACGCATCCTTCACGAAGTTGATGAATGATGCGTGAACGGGGTTCACGCATCCTACAGTAACTTTTTTTTAAATTTTTTATTTTTATTTTGTTTTGTTTTGTTATATATATATATATATATATACAAACAAAACATAAAATTCAGCAGAATTTATCTGCTATTTAATATCCAGCAGAACTGTCATTACAGCAGTCTGAATTCTGACAGAAACCATCACCCAGGGCTCTCTTTTATAAGAGAGCTTCCCAGGAAATCATACTGCATTTCCGATGTGGGATTCAGGTTCTCTTTTCCTGCACAGAACATTCTGCATTTCCGATGCGGGATTCTGTTTCAAGTACGTGACTTTGAAAGACTGTAAAATACAAACTATACGACCAATATAAATGAAACTTAAAACATGGATTAAACATATAATAAATAGTTTAAAATGAAAAGAATTTCGTAAAAAGGGTTGATGAATAATAATTTATAAGCTTTCAAAACCACCAACTTGAAACTTAAAAAAGTTTCAAGTACGTGACTTTGAAAGACCATAAAATATAAACTATAAGACCAATATGAATGAAACTTAAAACATGGATTAAACATACAAGAAATAGTTGAAAATAAAAACAATTTCATAAAAAGTGTTGATGAATAATAATTTATAAGATTTCAAAACCACCAACTTGAAACTTAAAAATGTTTCAAGTACGTGTCTTTGAGAGATTATAAAATACAAACTATAAGACCAATATGAATGAAACTTAATATACGGATTAAACATATAAGAAATAGTTGAAAATAAAAAGAATTTCATAAAAAAATGTTGATGAAAAATAATTTATAAGCTTTCAAAACCACCAACTTGAAACTTAAATACGTTTACGTGCCTTTGAAAGCCTATGAAATACAAACTATAAAACCAATATAAATGAAAATTAAAACATGGATTAAACATATAACAAATAGCTAATAATTAATTAGTTAATAATTAATATAATTATTAATTATTAATTACTAATATACAATAATTAATTAGTTAATTAGTAATATAATTATATAATAGTTAATTAGTTAATTAGTAGTATAATTATTAATTGATAATTACTTAGTTAATTAGTAATATAAATCTTAATAGTAATTATTAATTATAATTATAATTATTAATTATTAATTATTAATTATATAATAATTAATTAGTTAATTAATAATATAATTATTAAATATAATTATTTATTATTTATTATATAATAATTAATTAGCTAATTAGTAATATATTTATTAATTATAATTATTTTTTATTTATCTATAATTATTAATTAGTTAATTTGTAATATAATTATTAATTATAAAATAAGTAATTGATTAATTAGTAATATAATTAGTGATTATAATTATTTATTATAATTATTAATTATTAATTATTAATTATATAATAATTAAGTAGCTAATTACCAATATAATGATTAACTATTAAAAATTAATTGGTTATTTAGTACTATAATTATTAACTATAATTATTATATATTAATTAGTAATATAATTATTTATTATAATTAGTAATATAATTAGTAATTATAATTAGTAATATAATTATTAATTATAATTAGTAATTATTAATTATATAATAATTAATTAGTTAATTACCAATATAATTATTAATTATTAAAAATTAATTATATATTAATTAATTAGTTAATTAGTAATATAATTATTAATTATTAATTACATAACAATTAATTAGTTAATTAGCAATATAATCATTAATTATATAATTAATAATTATAATAATAATTAAAAATTATATTACTAATTAACTAATTAACTATTATATAATTAATTATTAATAATTAATAACTAATAATTGTAATGAATATTTATAATTATTTATTATATTACTAATTTACTAATTAACTAATTAATTATTATGTAATTAATAATTATATGTTTAATCAGTATATTAAGTTTCATTCATATTGGTCTTATAGTTTGTATTTTATAATCTTTCAAAGACACGTACTTGAAACATTTTTAAGTTTCAAGTTGGTGGTTTTGAAATCTTATAAATTATTATTCATCAACACTTTTTATGAAATTGTTTTTATTTTCAACTATTTCTTGTATGTTTAATCCATGTTTTAAGTTTCATTCATATTGGTCTTATAGTTTATATTTTATGGTCTTTCAAAGTCACGTACTTGAAACTTTTTTAAGTTTCAAGTTGGTGGTTTTGAAAGCTTATAAATTATTATTCATCAACCCTTTTTACGAAATTCTTTTCATTTTAAACTATTTATTATATGTTTAATCCATGTTTTAAGTTTCATTTATATTGGTCGTATAGTTTGTATTTTACAGTCTTTCAAAGTCACGTACTTGAAACAGAATCCCGCATCGGAAATGCAGAATGTTCTGTGCAGGAAAAGAGAACCTGAATCCCACATCGGAAATGCAGTATGATTTCCTGGGAAGCTCTCTTATAAAAGAGAGCCCTGAGTGATGGTTTCTGTCAGAATTCAGACCGCTGTAATGACAGTTCTGCTGGATATTAAATAGCAGATAAATTCTGCTGAATTTTATGTTTTGTTTGTATATATATATATATATATATATATAAAACAAAACAAAACAATAAAAATAAAAAATTTTAAAAAAAAGTTACTGTAGGATGCGTGAACCCCGTTCACGCATCATTCATCAACTTCGTGAAGGATGCGTGAACGCGGTTCACGCATCCTTCAGCGCGGTTAAGATGCGTGAACCCCGTTCACGCATCTTCCCGAGGTGCGGTTAAGATGCGTGAACCCCGTTCACGCATCTTCCCGAGGTCAGTGATGCGTGAACGGGGTTCACGCATCTTGGTCCCAGTTTTAAAAATATCGGAACCCTAACCCCTTTTACCTAATTTCTGTTTTTTTAAAACCCATATTAAAAAATTATCCCCCCATTACCATTACGGGCTAGAGTTCGGAGATCCAAAATAACCGGTTACCGACCCGCCAACCTTAAACCAAATTGCATACCCACGACCACCGTCCCCCGTTGCTCTTCCCTTGCCTCATCAGTGCAATAGCTTTTCTACCGGTGATCAGCGACTCCATATTACAGGGCTACAGAGAAGGAAACGATGCGGATACAGCTCCCTCGCCTCACTAATTCTCTAAGGGATCCTTTCGACATCGATCAAGCCTATCTTCAACGCAAACGGATACTCCGAAGTCGCGACCCTCGCAATTCTGCAAACTCGCTTGAAGAGTCGGAACTTGCGCGGAAAATTGTTCATCGTTGGGAAGAAGCATCGAAAGAAGTGCTTCAAACCTACAAACAGTTTGTCAGTGCTGTTGTCGAAGTGATTGATGATGAAGTGGTTTCTGAAGAGTTTATCGAGGTGGCTTTGAATCTTTACCATTTTTTTAGCGGCGTTGAAATGGACAATGGAAACGATCGGAGGATCGCAGAGAAAAAGTCAGAATTGAAAAAGCTATTTGGTTATGTGGTTTCAGAAACCAGTCTTTTTAGAGTTGCATCTTTGGCACGGAGGTTGTTTGTATTGCATCCTACCAACTTTGGGTCAGTTCCTGTCTCTGGAAAACTAGAAATTGAAAATTCTGGGGATATAGAGTTTGGTTCTAATTTTGCATTTACGAGGCCGTCTCGGTTTTTAGTTGACCCCTCCATGGAGGGTGAACATTTTTTTGGAGAGGATTGTTGTGAGCTTTCCACTTCCTTTGAAAGAGGGTGGCCTGACAAAGCGGGTTTTGCAAACTCCCATTCCGCTGTTAAAAGTTTAAACGTGGATTTAAGATGGTTAAGGAATGCATGTGATGCTCTTGTTCAAGGCACAGCATCACAATTGTCTCGAGACGAGCTAGCCATGGCTGTTTGTCGTGTGCTTGATTCTGATAAACCAGGCGAAGAGATTGCTGGTGATCTATTGGACCTTGTGGGTGATAATGCATTTGAAACAGTCCAGGATATTATTTTGCATCGCAAGGAACTTGTTGACAGCATCCGTCGTGGGTTGATGGTTCTGAAATCTGATAAATTGGATTCAAACCCTCAGTCAAGAATGCCTAGCTACGGCACCCAGGTTACAGTTCAAACTGAATCTGAGCGCCAACTTGACAAACTTCGGCGCAAGGAGGAAAAGCGTCAAAGGCGGGGGGCTGATTATGCAGTTGATGATGGCCTTTCCAGGTTAAATTTTTCTTCTCTAGTTCAAGCAAGTGAAAGAAAATCTGCATTTGATGATTTGGTTGGATGTGGCCCTGTATCACACTCATCACCAGTCACTGCTCTTCCTCAAGGAACTGTTAGGAAGTACCATAAGGGATATGAAGAAGTTATTATTCCTCCGACACCAACAGCACAACTGAAGCCTGGAGAGAAGCTGATAGAAATAAATGAATTGGATGATTTTGCGCAAGCTGCTTTTCAAGGTTACAAATCTCTGAACCGTATTCAGAGTCGTATATTCCAGGCCACCTATCATACTAATGAGAACATACTAGTTTGTGCTCCAACAGGTGCTGGCAAAACAAATATCGCTATGATTGCTGTATTACATGAGATTGGTCAGCATTTTTTTAATGGTTACTTGCACAAAGATGAATTTAAAATTGTTTATGTTGCTCCTATGAAGGCATTAGCTGCAGAGGTTGCATCAACCTTTAGCCATCGATTAGCCCCGTTGAATATGATTGTGAAAGAACTTACTGGTGACATGCAACTATCTAAGAATGAGCTCGAAGGAACTCAAATGATAGTGACCACACCGGAGAAGTGGGATGTCATTACTCGTAAAAGCAGTGATATGTCACTCTCATTGCTGGTGAAGCTTCTAATAATGGATGAAGTGCATTTGTTGAATGATGACAGAGGTCCTGTTATAGAAGCATTAGTTGCACGTACCCTCCGCCAGGTCGAAGCAACGCAAAGCATGATACGCATTGTAGGGCTGTCAGCCACCCTGCCAAATTATTTAGAGGTCGCACAGTTTCTAAGGGTAAATTCAGAGACCGGGCTCTTCTTTTTTGATTCGAGCTATCGCCCAGTGCCTCTTGCACAACAGTATATTGGGATAAGCGAGCATAATTTTGCAGCCCGCAATGACTTGCTTAATCAGATATGTTATGATAAGGTTGTTGATTCTCTAAGGCAGGGGCATCAGGCAATGATTTTTGTCCATTCAAGGAAGGACACTGCTAAAACTGCTGGAAAATTGGTTGATTTTGCACGGGGTAATGATGATCTGGAATTGTTTAAGAATGAAACACACCCACAGTTTTCTTTGATTAAGAAAGAAGTCATAAAGTCCAAAAATAAGGAGCTCGTAGAGTTTTTTGAATCTGGTGTGGGCGTCCATCATGCTGGAATGTTGCGTGCTGATAGAAACCTGACTGAACGGTTGTTCTCAGATGGACTTCTGAAGGTTCTTGTTTGCACAGCAACTTTGGCTTGGGGTGTTAATCTACCTGCTCATACTGTTGTGATCAAGGGAACCCAGTTATATGATCCAAAGGCAGGTGGGTGGAGAGACCTTGGCATGCTTGATGTTATGCAGATTTTTGGACGTGCTGGAAGGCCCCAATTTGATAAAAGTGGTGAAGGCATAATCATTACATCTCATGAAAAGTTAGCCTACTATCTTCGATTACTTACAAGTCAACTCCCCATTGAAAGTCAGTTTATCAGTTCTTTGAAAGACAATCTGAATGCAGAGGTGGCATTGGGTACTGTGACCAATGTCAAAGAAGCATGTGCATGGCTTGGGTATACCTATCTGTTTATACGGATGAGGTTGAATCCCTTGGCATATGGTATTGGTTGGGATGAGCTTATTGGTGATCCATCATTGAGCTTGAAGCAAAGAGCTCTTGTTGTAGATGCTGCACGCGCATTGGATAAAGCAAAAATGATGCGGTTTGATGAGAAAAGTGGAAATTTTTACTGCACAGAGCTTGGTCGCATTGCTAGCCACTTCTACATCCATTATTCTAGTGTTGAGACTTACAATGAAATGTTGAGACCCCACATGAGTGATAGTGAGGTAATTGACATGGTGGCCCACTCATCCGAATTTGAAAATATTGTTGTTCGAGAAGAGGAACAAAATGAGCTTGAAATGTTGGTACGCAAATCATGCCCGTTGGATGTTAAAGGTGGTCCATCAAGTAAACATGGAAAAATTTCAATTCTCATTCAGTTGTACATTTCTCGTGGCTTTCTAGATGCCTTTTCATTAGTTTCTGATGCTGCATATATAAGTGCCAGCTTAGCTCGTATTATGCGAGCTCTGTTTGAAATTTGTTTGCGTAGAGGGTGGAGCGAAATGACTTCTTTCCTGCTGGAATACTGCAAAGCTATTGATCGTCAAATTTGGCCCCATCAGCATCCCCTAAGACAGTTTGGTAGGGATCTTTCGGCGGAGATATTGCAAAAACTCGAAGAAAGAGGGATTGATTTAGATAACCTCTTGGAGATGCAGGAAAAAGACATCGGGGCTTTAATTCGTTTTGCACCAGGAGGGAAGTTGGTCAAACAATGTTTAGCGTATTTTCCAAGAGTCCAAATCTCAGCTACTGTGAGTCCAATTACGAGGACAGTGTTGAAGGTTGATTTGGTTATCGTCTCTGATTTTACTTGGAAGGATCGCTTTCATGGTGCAGTAGACCGTTGGTGGATTTTGGTTGAGGATTCTGAGAATGACCACATTTACCACTCCGAACTGTTCACACTAACAAAGAGGATGGCAAGAGAGCCCCAGAAGTTGTCATTTACCATCCCAATATTTGAGCCCCATCCACCCCAATACTACATACATGCTGTTTCTGATTCTTGGCTGCAAGCGGAGGCGTTCTACACTATGTCCTTTCAGAATCTAGCACTTCCTGTGGCTCATAATTCCCACACAGAGCTTCTGGACTTGAAACCCCTCGCTGTGGGTTCTCTTGGCAACAACACTTATGAA
This sequence comes from Viscum album, assembly GCA_963277665.1. NCBI lineage: Eukaryota > Viridiplantae > Streptophyta > Magnoliopsida > Santalales > Viscaceae > Viscum > Viscum album. The sequence goes on from OY728157.1 coordinate 295,032,559, forward strand.
TCCCTGTACAGATTTTCACATTTTAATCCTATTCAAACACAGACCTTCCACACCCTGTATCACACAGACAACAATGTTTTACTAGGAGCTCCAACTGGAAGCGGGAAAACTATATCCGCGGAACTCGCCATGCTTCGTCTCTTTAATACTCAGCCTGGTCTGAAGGTTATTTATGTTGCACCACTCAAGGCTCTTGTTCGGGAGAGAATGAATGATTGGAGCAAGCGTCTTGTGACCTGCCTAGGAAAAGAGATGGTTGAAATGACTGGAGACTATACACCGGATTTGATGTCTCTCCTTTCAGCTGACATAATAATTTCAACTCCTGAAAAGTGGGATGGTATAAGTCGTAATTGGCGCAGTCGAAGTTATGTCACCAAGGTTGGACTTATGATTCTGGATGAAATCCATTTACTTGGAGGAGATCGTGGGCCTATTCTTGAGGTTATTGTTTCCAGAATGAGATACATTTCATCTCAAACGGAGCGCCCTGTGCGTTTTGTGGGCCTTTCAACAGCTTTAGCAAATGCGGGGGATTTGGCTGACTGGCTTGGTGTTGGGGACATTGGACTCTACAATTTTAAGCCTAGTGTGCGGCCTGTTCCTCTTGAAGTTCATATTCAGGGATACCCTGGGAAATTTTATTGTCCAAGGATGAATAGCATGAATAAACCAGCATATGCTGCCATATGCACACATTCTCCTTCAAAACCAGTTCTCATTTTTGTTTCTTCACGTCGCCAGACAAGGCTCACAGCACTTGATATCATTCAATTTGCAGCTTCAGACGATCATCCAAGAGATTTTTTAAATATGCCAGAAGATGTTTTGCAGATGGTTCTTTCTCAGCTCAATGATCAAAATCTGAAGCATACTTTAAGATTTGGCATTGGATTGCACCATGCAGGGTTGAATGACAAAGATAGATCTCTCGTAGAGGAACTTTTTGCAAATAATAAGATCCAGATCCTGGTTTCTACCAGCACGCTCGCATGGGGTGTAAACTTGCCTGCACATCTAGTTATTATCAAGGGAACAGAGTATTATGATGGAAGAGCAAAACGCTATGTGGATTTTCCCATCACCGATATCTTGCAAATGATGGGCCGTGCTGGCCGACCTCAGTATGATCAACATGGGAAAGCAGTTATTCTTGTCCATGAACCCAAAAAGAGCTTCTATAAAAAGTTTCTTTATGAGCCATTTCCGGTCGAGAGCAGCTTGCGGGATCACCTGCACAATCATATAAATGCTGAAATAGTTTCTGGTACAATTTGCCATATGGAGGATGCGGTTCATTATCTCTCTTGGACTTACATGTACCGTAGAATGATGGTCAATCCAGCTTACTATGGATTGGAGAGTACCGAGCCTGAAGCTCTTAGTTGCTTCGTGTCAAGATTGGTGCAGAACACATTTGAAGACCTGGAAGACAGTGGATGTATCAGGATGAATGAAGACAGTGTGGAACCTATGATGCTGGGTTCAATATCGTCGCAGTATTACCTTGGCTACATGACTGTGTCCATGTTTGGTTCAAACATAGGCCCTGACACGTCTCTTGAAGTTTTCTTGCATATCCTGTCTGGTGCATCTGAATATAACGAGCTTCCGGTGCGCCATAACGAGGAAAATTACAATGCTTCATTGTCTGAGAAAGTGTCACTTATGGTAGACAAGGATCGATTAGATGACCCGCATGTGAAAGCGAACCTGCTTTTCCAGGCGCACTTCTCCCGTTTAGAGTTACCGATCAGTGATTATGTCACGGACTTGAAGTCGGTGCTGGATCAAAGTATACGGATCATCCAGGCAATGATAGACATTTGTGCTAATAGTGGTTGGCTTTCGAGTGCAATTACTTGTATGCATCTTTTGCAAATGGTCATGCAGGGTTTGTGGTTTGATAAGGATTCTTCTTTTTGGATGTTGCCTTGCATGACTACTGAGCTTGCCTGTTTGCTAAGCAAAAAGGGCCTTTCAAATGTAAAACAACTAGTGGATCTTCCCAAGGCATCTTTTCAGTCTGTGATGGAGAATTCCAGTTCTTCAAGATTACTTCAGGATTTGCAGCACTTTCCTCGTGTTCGGATGAAGCTGAAACTTCATAGGAATGGCATTGGCATGAAGGAGTCATTTACCTTGAATGTTAGGCTGGAGAAGATGAATTCGAAGCGGAAAACATCCAGGGCATTTGCCCCTCGTTTCCCCAAAGTAAAAGATGAGGCATGGTGGCTGGTTCTTGGGAACACCTTTACATCAGAACTCTATGCTGTGAAGAGGGTTTCACTCTCTTGCAGTGTAGTGACCAACATGGAGTTTGCATCAGCTACTGTGCAGGGGGTGAAGTTGATCTTAGTTTCAGATTGCTATCTCGGATTTGAACAAGAATATTCCATCGAAGGGCTTGAATTGGTTGTTGTTGAAACCCAGCAGTAGACTAGGCCGTCACTAAATTCTGTGTTCTGATCACTGTATTTAAGCATCTTTCCAGAATCATTGGTATCAAATGAGATTGCATGATGCTGGAGATGTGCTGTTTCTTCCCTTTCTTGCAATTTGGTTCTCCTTTTTTCACACTGGTAAGTTAAATCTTATTATCTTCATTAGTCTTAGTTTTTGATTGGTAGACTTAAACGTGATATGTTTATTCTTTTTCTTCTGATGTCTATATCTCTCCTTTTATGTTCCTAATTTCAACAGAATCATTGGTATCAAATGAGATTGCTTGACGCTGGAGATGTTTTGTTCCCCCCCTTTCCTGCAGTTTTGTCCCCACCGTTTTCCCACTGGTAAGTTAAATCTTATTACCTTCTGTAATCTTAGTTCTTGATTGGCAGACTTAAACGTGGCATGTTTGTTCTTTTTTCTCAGGTTGTCTATATATCTCCCAAAAAAGTGGTTGTAATTTTTTTCTGGAGAATTCAGAATTGCTCTCTGTTTATTTCATGTGAATCTGGAAATATATATATACAATTGGCATGTAGAAAGCCTAATTGATTCCGTCATATATCAAATATATTATGAAAGTCCAAGTATTTATTTCAAATAGATTTGACCTTCCTGCATATAATCCATAACCGTGACTACACAATTTTGATTGACATGAGACTAATTTTTTATGAATATTAACATCCGAGACTTTAATTATTCTTGAAATTTATTGGTTTGAATCTTCCATCTTAGTGATAAATAATTTGTTCAAATATGATGTTTTGGTTAAAAAACACAATTCTCAAACAATTTGTAAATTTATCATTATAAAACGATTTATATAATATACATCAAAATGATAAGAAATGATTCTCATGTGACCACTCATCAATTGAAACTCCTATAGAAAACCTCGAGCTTTACATATGTTCTTGCCCATGCCTACTTGCCTCTTGTCACCTCCTACCCACCACCTTTGACCAAATATTTTAAAATAAAGGCGAGTGAGAACAGCCTTGCATGTTAGAATGAACACTGACCACTTTCAACTACACTATCGATTTTCGATGGCTTTCTTGTTAGGAATATGTGTGGGTTGGTGTGGGCTGCTGCCCAACAGTTGGGGGCGTGTGGGCATTAGCGGTTTAGGGGCAGTTTTGTATTTTGGTTTTTATTAGTTTGTTACTTCCAGCAGTTGGTTACTGCTAGCTGCAACAGGTGGGGGACGGGAAGAGAATATTAATAGGGGTGTTGGATCGTGGGGAGGGGTTAGCATATTATTTTGAGAGCTCTTCTACAACTTGGTAGGTGGGAAGCACGACCGGTGGTCTCAATCTGGGGTCTAAGGGAAGTGGTCTTCTTCTGGTGGTTCTCCCTCCACTCCTTCCTCTACTTCTCTCTTTTCCCCTAACTGTAATTCTCTCTTTCTATGTCCTGCTTGTATGCAATACAGTAGACAATGTTTCATCTCTAATTCTTCTGATCTCAATATTTTACATAACAAATTGGCTCCGCTGGGGAACTCGTGCGTTTGGAGGGACAAAGGTTGGTGTGTCCAGCGCGCGGAGTCTAGACGACTCAAAGCAAGACGATCGGAGCTTGCCGATTGTTGAGAGGAGGCGCAACAGTGAGACGCTATTGCAGGAGAAAACTTATCTGCTGGACATGCGGTCCCGCTGAAGAAGTTACAGAGGAGAGGAAAACGCAACTGCAGAGACCTACGCAGCGGTTTCGCAACTGCTGTTTTAAGAAGAACGTATGCGACTGGGAGAACGTTTTGGCCGCGGTACGTGTCCGACGCTGGAGATGTAGACGGATGGGCCCCACATCGGACTTGTGGTCCGATGTGACCTTTATCATTCATTATAAAAGAATGCCTCCGCCTCACTTTGAGGTAAGGAGGCAATGGGGTTTTCTCCACCTACATGGTATCAGAGGGAAATTAATCCCGATCCCCCTTGCTGGCATCTCCTTCCGCGGCGGACCTCTCCCGACGGATCTCCCGTCGGCTTCGCGCCGTCCTGCTGCGACATACGGCTCCCTCCCGACGGCTCCGTCCGACGTTCTTCCCACCCGGCGGATCTCTTTTGGCAGAACCCTCCCGACAGAACCATGCGGCCTCTCCCTGCGCGCTTCCTCTGTGCGACGGCTCCTTCCCGCGGCTCGCGTCTCGCGGCTCCCAGCCCTCACCTCTGCGGATCCTCTGCCCCGACGACCTGCCCTACGCGGTTCCCTGCGCACGGCTCTCCGGCGTTCCTCCCGGCGCGGCTCCCGTCGAAGCTCCCGACGTCCAGATCCGCCGCGTCTAGATCCCTCCCCCCGCAGCGCGCGGCTCCCTCCTCCGCGCGATGGCCTCTCGGCGACTCAATCTGTCAGATCCGGCCAGATCTGGCCGGATCCACTCCCTGCACGCGACATCTCCCAGATCTGCCAAAATCCGGCCAGATCCGGTGATATCCGGCCAGATCCAGGCTGATCCTTCCAGTTCTGGGCAGTTCTGGACTGTTCCGGCCAGATCCCTCCCCGTGCACCTCCGTTGCAATCCCGCTGCAACGTCGCCTCCCCTATCTGCTGCTCAACTGCTCCCTCCATGCCGGCCTCTTCCTGCTTCCCGCGACATTCCCGCCTCAATCGCCGGCCTCCTCCTGCGGATTTCCCGGCGCTTCGACGACTGGCACCGCCATTGCGGATTTCTCATCACTTTGACGACCGGCCCTCCCGAGCGGATTTCTCGGCGCTTTGACGATCGGCCCGACATTACGGATTTCCCGACGCTTTGACGACCAGCCCGTAGTGCGGATTTTCCCGACGTTCTGACGACCGACCCGCCAATGTGGATTTCCCGGCGCTCTGTTGTCCGGCCCCGCACTTTTCCGGCGATGACCCATCCTTTTTTTTCTTCAGCGGCATCACATTGCCATCTTGAGGGGGAGCAGCATCAACAACGATTTTATTATTTCCGTTTCTTATGTTTTTGTCTTGTATTTGTCATCAAGCTGGGCATGTCCAGCTTGAGGGGGAGTGTTAGCGTCTGTTTTGTTGCTTTCTTTTCATTATGTGTCCAAGCTAGGTACACCTAACTTGAGGGGGAGTGTTGGAGTCTGTATCCCACATCGGACTTGTGGTCCGATGTGGCCTTTATCATTCATTATAAAAGAATGCCTCCGCCTCACTTTGAGGTAAGGAGGCAAGGGGGTTTTCTCCACCTACAATCTTCAATGCAGCAGTGAGGCGCGTTGAAGGAAGTTGTTCATTGGAGGAGGCTCTTCAGAATGGAGTTAGACAAAACTACAGACTCGACGATGCAAGGACGATCGGCCGAGGCGCAAGGACAAACACCATTTTTGGAAGATTTTACTCGAAGACAAGTGAAGATCGAGAAGTTGTTTAATGAGCTAAAATTCGACCTGGAGGAGCTAAAAGTGGTTCCCGCTATTCATGCAGGGCATCCGATTTATTCTGGACAGTTTACATGTAAGCAGAGTAAGCAGGAGCAATTACAGTTGTAGTCAAATGTGGTGAAAAATTCTCAAAGGCTTCAAGGTTCGGAGGAACTAGCGAATGAGCAGACAAAGGAGTTACAATCCCAGGAGGAACGATGCTCAATGTCTGGAAAACAGACTCGGTCAGCTACAACATGCTCTGTTGGAGGCGGCGACAAAAACGTGAAGTTCGAGAGGAAAAAAGAGGCGAGTCCTACGCTTAATGACTTGGCTCTAGTCAACGGAGCAAGGAGTATAGCAAAACGAGTCGAACTGCCTTCGTTTACTGGGAACGATCCTTTTGGCTGGATCACCAAAGCTGAAGTTTATTTTGAGGAAAATCGGACAACAGAGGACATGAAACTTCATTATGCGCAGATTTGTATGGAGACTACAACCTCATATTGGTTCTTGTCTTGGCTGAATAAAAATCCTTGCTCAACATGGGAGCAACTGAAGGCGGCATTGATGGAAAAATTTGGGAAAGTTATGGGGCAGACAAATATTTTCCGATGCCAGCATTAGGTGCAGTATGGGTTCAGACTATAGCGACCTGAAGAGATTTTATTAGATCCGAGCTCTATTATGGATGCGCAGGAAAAAAATTTCAGTGAGAAGCAGCTTCTTCCTCGTCTGTTCCCTCTTATTGCGAAGGTACCAAGTCTGAGAGCCTCACCGGTAGTTCAGGAGTGGCAAGGAACGAAAAAGAACACTTTCCTTTCTTTCGTCTGCGATAAGGAAGCCAATGAGGCGGAGCAGGAAGGTGATGTTAGTGTGCAGAGCCCCAATGCTGGAGGACAAACGATGAGAACTGGTGATTCAGTTCTAGAGTCTCAAATTGCTTCTGATTGTCATCCAAAACCGCTATCTTGAGAAGTGCCACTAGTTGCGCAAGTTTGGCATGAAAAGGAGGGAAATCTCCTCACCTATCTAAGCCCGAGACTAGTAGAATTTAGAGAGGATAAGGCAGTGCGTGATGCCATCAGCACGGGTGGTAGAGCTACTGAATATGTGTTGGAGCCTAGCAAGGTGCAAAAACATCCCAAGCCTGCTCGGATGATGCAAGGTCTTATTCCAATAGCTAGGCTAGCATTTGATGTGCAGCCTTTAGCTGCTCGGGTGCTGGGGAATGGAGACAACAAGGAAGTTGTTGCTGCTGGGAGGTCAAGGCTGGGTGGGTTACCTGCTGGATCAGTGTCCAACACGCGCAGTCATTGTAATGACTCTACATACATGGAAGCATCTTTTCCCTGGACCAATTCGACGACTCTGAAAGCAAATCGGTGGATTGACACAAGAAATAATTGTTTAGTTTCTGTTGGGTGGATGGCTGTTGATCTCTAGATTCGGGAAGTTGATACCCTCAGATTAGAGCTTTCAATGAATCAATGCAACCACAAATTATTCCAATTGGCACATGAAATTCTCGAGAAAGAAACCTCCTCTGAAGAAAGATTTGAGAATTGGAGCCATCACCCAACGAGATCACAAATTCCCTACCCTTCCAACTCAACTTCCACCAGGAGCTGATCTCCCTTCATGCCCAGTGAGGGGGAATCTTCATTTCTAAAGTTCAATCTTCCCGGGTTAGATCAAGGGCCACTTTATCTTCAGGATGACCATGGTTCTTCGAATTCAAACTCTTCATCTATGGATTCAGGTGAAAAAAATACAGAACTCCTTTACAAATAAGAACTCAGGCAATTCTGGCAGTGCTCCGCCAGCTTCATTACAAAAGGTCGGTTCTTACAATTTTGTTCAACTTCATGCCGAGAGAAAGCTCTTTGCAAAATTCAAAGTTGGTGTGTCAACATTCCCTCCACAGGAACAACAGAAATTACATCTGCAAACCGCCATGCTCATGCTCATGGTGAAGGGGCTGGCAAATTCGTTAGCATTGCTAGACAGAAATCACAAGCCTCCTTGTTGGGTACAACTGAATATTTGTTTCCAACGCTCAGCGAATGGCCTGGGCATACCGATGGGAGTCGGGGGAATGGTGCAGAACCAGCTGGAAGTTTCTGCGCGTCAAGATAAGTAGATCGATGGCTTTGTTGCACATGCAATCAAGGTTGGATTCAAGCAGCAGAATGATAGCAACAACCATGACTTCAATATAGATGGAGTTGGCCTGGTTGCTGCTGAAGCTGATGCAAGTCTGCAACCATCTTCAAAGGAGGCCTACCAATCCGGTGGTGAAGAGGCCAGATTGTATTTTGACGGTCCATCTTGAGGACAAGGTGGCTTTTCAAGCAGGGGGTAATGTTAGGAATATGTTTTGGTTGGTGTGGGCTGTTGCCTAACAGTTGGGGGCGTGTGGGCATTAGCAGTTTAGGGGCAGTTTTGTATTTTGGCTTTTATTAGTTTGTTACTTCCAAAGCAGTTAGTTGGTTACTGCCAGCTGTAACAGGTGGGGGCTGGAAGAGAATATTAATAGGGGGGTTGGTTCGTGGGGAGGGGTTAGCATATTATTTTGAGAGCTCTTCTACAGCTTGGCAGCTAGGAAGCACGACCGGTGGTCTCGGTCTGGCCTCTAAGGGAAGTGGTCTTCTCCTAGTGGTTCCCCTTCCCCTCCTTCCTCTACTACCCTCTTTTCCCCTAACTGTAATTATCTCTTTTTCTGTGTCCTGCATGTATGCAATACAATAGACAATGTTTCCTCTCTAATTCTCCCGATCTCAATATTTTTCATAACAACTTGGCGACTCCGTTGGGGAACTCGCGCGCTTGGAGGGACAATGGTTGGTGTGTCCAGTGCGTGAAGTCTGGACGACTCAATGCAAGACGATCGAAGCTTGCCGATTGTTGAGTGGAGGCGCAATCGTGAGACGCTATTGTCGGAGAAAACTCTCTCTGCTAGACATGCGGTTCCGCTGAAGAAGTTACAGAGGAGAGGAAAATGCAATTGTAGAGACACGTACGCAGCGGTTTCGCAACTGTTGTTTTAAGAACTTACGCAATTGGGAGAATGTTTTGGTCACGGTACGTGTCCGACGTTGGAGTTGTAGACGGACGGGCCAAATATCTTCAATGTAGCAGTGAGGCGCGTTGAAGGAAGTTGTTCGTTGGAGGAGGTTGTTCGGAATGGAGTTAGACAAAACTACAGACTCGACAATGCAAGGACGATTGACCGAGGTGCAAGGACAAACATCATTTTTGGAAGATTTTACTCGAAGACAAGTGAAGATCGAGAAGCTGTTTAATGAGCTAAAATTCGACCTAGAGGAACTATAAAAGTGGTTCCCGCTATTCATGCAAGGCATCCGATTTATTCTGGACAGTTTACATGTAAACAGAGTAAGCAGGAGCAATTACAGTTGCAGCCAAATGTGGTGAAAAATTCTCAAAGGCTTCAAGGTTCGGAGGAACTAGCGAAGGAGAAGACAAAGGAGTTATAGTCCCAGGAGGAACGATGCTCATTGTTCGGAAAACAGACTCGGTCAGCATGCTCTGTTGGAGGCGGTGACAAAAATGTGGAGTTCGAGAGGAAAAAAGAGGCGAGTCCTACGCTTAATGGCTGGGCTCCAGTTGACGGAGCAAGGAGTATAGCAAAACGAGTCACACTGCCTTCGTTTACTGGGAACGATCCTTTTGGTTGGATCACCAAAGCTGAAGCTTATTTCCAGGAAAATCGGACAACAGAAGACATGAAATTTCACTATGCGCAGATTTGTATGGAGACTACAACCTTATTGAAGTTCCAAGGATCGAATAACAACTGAGAAGTGGGGTTGAATCAGTTGTTCATTTTTTATAAGTTTCAAAACTTTAGAAACTTAACCCCTGCAACCTGTTAAGATTTATATCCTTATCAACCTTTAGTAAATACTCATGCATGCAAAGGTAGGAAAGCAAAAAAAGCACACAAGATTTACAAGGTTTGACCTCGGTGTGAGAACCTACGTCCTTGCCATAGCCACTCCTGTGGGTCTATGGAAATCCACTATTATGAAGAAGTAAATACAACTTGTGCCAACTCCCGTTAGACACCTTCTATCTCCCGATATGAAAGATTATACTGACTCCTGTCAGTTTACAATGTTTGCTTATAAAACAATTGAGCCAAACAAAAGAATAAAGATTTTGTTGAATCTGCTCCACAATTGCTTAGTCTGAATCCTCATCCTATTTGGCTGGATCTGATTTTATTTTCTCAGAATGCTGGATCCGATTTTTGCATAATGCGGGGTTCGATTTTTTCAGAATGGTGGTTCTGATTTGCTCAGAATAGTGGTTTCGATTTTCTCAGAATAGTGGTTCCGATTTGCTCAGAATGGCGGTTCCGATTTTCTCAAAACAATGATTTGCTCAGAATATCGGTTCCGATTTTCTCAGAATAGTGATTCCGATTTGCTCCGAATGGGGGTTCCAATTTTCTCAGAATAGCGGTTCCGATTGGCTCAGAATAGCGGTTCCGATTGGCTGAGAATAGCGGTTCCGATTTGCTCAGAATAGCGGTTCCGATTTTCTTAAAATAGCGGTTCCGATTTGCTCAGAATAACGGTTTCGATTTGCTCAGAATAGTGGTTCTGATTTTCTCAGAATAGTGGTTCCAATTTGCAGAATATGTTGGATCCGTTTTTCTTAGAACTATCTGCAAAACTCGAACTCTGATAGAATGCTCAAAACTGTTCTTGTTCAATCATATTAGAACTTTCACTTTGATTTCTCCAGTGCTCCGCCTCTCACACGTATGTAGAAAGTTGCAAATGAACGAATGATCTGAGCAAGTATGAGCAAGTATTTATAGGTAACTCGAAAACCAAAGGCGGAAAACTTGAAATCTTTCCCGATTCCTTAAATCCCAAAACTTCGCAAATCTCTTGCATTTAAAACTTCAATTTTGGCTTCGTCAAACCTCCTTAGATTTCTTCGAGATTTATGCAAAAAAGAATTCCAAGTTTGACCTCCTCAACTTCTGAAATTTTCCTTTTTGAGTGAATCCGATTTCTTTATATGGTGGATCCGATTTTTAGAAGATGTTGAATCCAATTTTCTGAAGATGTTGGATCCGATTTTCTGAAGACGTTGGATCCGATTTTCAGAATAATAATGTATGATCCGATTTCTGTTTCTTTTTAGTGATTCCGATTTCTTCAAACCTCCACCATTTCTTCAAAAGCTTTTATCATGAAAGTTTTCATGATTTGTGAGAACTTCTTGATCAACAAAACATCGTCTGATTTAGTTTAAAAAGTATTTAAACTTTCGAACTCTGGACTTCATTTTCTTTAAAAAAACCTCTTCAGTAACAAAACGTGATCTTCAACCAATAACTTCTATCTCAGCAACTTCTTTCTTTCTAACTCAGCAACTTCTTTCTTTCTAATTCAGCAACTTCTTTTTTTCTCTGATTAAGGCAGAGACAAACTTCTATCAAGCAATTTTTTTCCTCCGATTCTTTTAAATCTAATGATCTGAATCCGATGCAGATGGATCCGATTCTTGGATAATAAAAACATTTTCAACAAAAAAGTTAGTTGTCAACAAATACAAAAACTTTGTTAAAACAATGTATCACAAAGATACTTCACTTATATTGGTTCTTGTCTTGGCTGAATAAAAATCCTTGCTCAACATGGGAGCAACTGAAGCCAGCACTGATGGAAAAATATGGGAAAAGTATGGGGCAGACGAATATTTTCCGATGGCAGCATCAGGTGCAGCATGGATTCAGACTAAAGCGACCTGAAGAGATTTTATTAGATCAGAGCTCTATTATGGATGTGCGGGAAAAGATTTTCAGTGAGAAGCAGCTTCTTCCTGGTCTGTTCCCTCTTACTGTGAAGGTACCCAGTCTGAGAGTCTCACCGGTAGTTCAGTAGTGGCAAGGAACGAAAAAGAACAGTTTCCTTTCTTTCGTTTGCGATAAGGAACCCAATGAGGTGGAGCTGGAAGGTGATGTTAGTGTGCAGACCCCCAATGCTGGGGGGACAAACAATGAGAACTGGTGATGCAGTTCTAGAGTCTCAAATTGCTTCTGATTGTCATCCAAAACCGCTTTCTAGAGAAGTGCCACTAGTTGCGCAAGTTTGGCATGGAAATGAGGGAAATCTCCTCACCTATCTAAGCCCGAGATTAGTAAAATTTAGAGAGGAGAAGGCAGTGCGCGATGCCATCGGCACGGGTGGTAGAGCTACTGAATATGTGTTGGCGCCTAGCAAGGTGCAAAAACATCCCAAGCCCGCTCGGATGATGGAAGGTCTTATTCCAATAGCTAGGTGAGCATTGGATGAGCAGCATTTAGCTGCTCGGGTGCTGGGGAATGGCGACAAGGAAATTGTTGCTGCCGGGAGGTCAAGGCTGGGTGGGTTACCTGCTGGCTCAGTGTTCAACACGCGCAGTCATTGTAATGACTCTACATACATGGACACATCTTTTCCCTGGACCAATTCGACGACTCCAAGCTATTTGAAAGCAAATTGGTGGATTGACACAAGAAATAATTGTTTAGTTTCTGTTGGGTGGATGGCTGTTGATCTCTATATCCGGGAAGTTGATACCCTCGGATTAGAGCTTTCAATGAATCAATGCAACCACAAATTATTCCAATTGGCACATGAGATTCTCGAGAAAAAAACCTCCTCTGAAGAAAGACTTGAGAATTGGAGCCATCACCCAACGAGATCACGAATTCCTACCCTTCCAACTCAACTTCCACCAGGAGCTGATCTCCCTTCCTGCCCAGTGAGGGGGAATCTTCATTTCTAAAGTTCAATCTTCCCGGGTTAGATCAAGGGCCACTTTATCTTCAGGATGGCCATGGTTCTTCGAATTCAAACTCTTCATCTGTGGATTTAGGTGAAAAAATACAGAACTCCTTTACGAATAAGAACTTAGACAATTTTGGCAGTGCTCCGCCAGCTTCATTACAAAAGGCCTCTTCTTACAGTTCTGTTCAACTTCATGCCGAGAGAAAGCTCTTTGCAAAATCCAAAGTAGGTGTGTCAACATTCCCTCAGGAACAACAGAAATTACATTTGCAAACCGCCATGCTCATGCTCATGGTGAAGGGGCTGACAAATTCGTTAGCAACGCTAGACAGAAATCACAAGCCTCCTTGTTGGGTACAACTGAACATTTGTTTCCAACTCTCAGCGGTTGGCCTGGGCATATCGATGGGAGTCGGGGGAATGGTGCAGAACCAGCTGGAAGTTTCTGCCCGTCAAGATAAGAAGATCGATGGCTTTGTTGCACATGCAATCAAGGTTGGATTCAAGCAGCAGAATGATAGCAACAACTATGACAAGGTGGCTTTTCAAGCAGGGGGTAATGTTAGGAATATGTGTTGGTTGGTGTGGGCCGCTGCCCAACAGTTGGGGGCGTGTGGGCATTAGCAGTTTAGGGGTAGTTTTGTATTTTGGCTTTTATTAGTTTGTTACTTCCAGCAGTTAGTTGGTTACTGCCAGCTGTAACAGGTGGGGGCAGGAAGAGAATATTAATAGGGGGTTGGTTCGTGGGGAGGGGTTAGCATATTATTTTGAGAGCTCTTCTACAGCTTGGCAGCTGGGAAGCACGATCGGTGGTCTCGGTCTGGCCTCTAAGGGAATTGGTCTTCTCCTAGTGGTTCTCCTTCCACTCCTACTACCCTCTTTCCCCCTAACTGTAATTATCTCTTATTCCGTGTCTTGCTTGTCTGCAATACAATAGATAACGTTTCCTCTCTAATTCTCCTGATCTCAATATTTTACATAACATTTGTTGGGCTGCCGAAGCTTCTACAGTCAATGGGCCTCCATTTTTCATAAAACCACCAAACAGGTATACGAATAACCTCATTTCACCAAACAAGTTTATAAATAACCTCATTTCACCATACCTTGATTGAGTCCCGAGCCAATAAGATTTCTGACAATTCTTTCTGGATTTCACTTCTCTCACTTCATCCTCTCCTCAATGAAATTCCCCGCTTTTTTTTTCTTTCTCTTATTTTATTGAAATTCTCTTTATTGATAGTTCTTTGGGCTTCAAGTGGTATAAAATGAAAATAATTAATCCCAATGAGATCTTAAGAGAATATGATTAGCTAATTACGTTATATCACAATCTTATTATCAATGGTAGTTGATTCAAATAGTTAAATATTTATTTATTATTATGTTTTTTAAAATGATCAAAACTAGTTTCTTTTAAACAATGCATTGAAAAATATTGTAAATAAAGATGTCATCAAGACAATTTTAAACTTAATGAATAGCTCTGCCTTTAAGTAAAATTAATCTTAAATTATTAAAACAGATATAAATACTTTATATCTATTTATTATAGGTAGAGGGGATCACAAGTAACGAAACAACACTCGCATCCATGCATTCTAATGAGTCAAGACTCATCCCTCTCCACAAGGAATGACAAACACCTTGTGGATCTATTTTATTATAACACATGGCCCGAAGACCCAGTGACCCGAAGACCTGTACATAGCCCAAAGGCCCTAAGTGAGCAGTCTGCATCATGCCACATCACCAGTCTTACGTCACACGTCTTACGTCACACTGCCCCTTTGTCAGTAGTCATCACACCATGATCCCAGTCTGAAAGCTACATCGTCCTCCCTGCCACGAAATGTTGCATCATGTTGGTATGACGCACTTTGGCAGGACACCCCTTCATCCACGCTGTGGGACGAGGGCCGGATGATAAGTGCCAACACACCATCTGATAGAAATCAGGTACAAGAGAGTAAAACAGGGGCCTTCTATTATTACTAGGCTAGAATTATAGAGAAACATAGAAGAAGTAATAGTAGAAGAAATAGAAGTGGAGAAGAAAAGTAGAATTTCGTGGAGTCGCTCACCCCCGGGCCGAGGCCTAACCCCCTGCTGCTTCCACTGGAAGCCAGTTCCCAAAACCAGTCTGTCCCCACTTACTGCCCCCTGTTCCCCTATTTATTATCCAGCCAGCCCCAACAACTTCCTAACAAAATAATAGGGCATTTACATATTTTCCCTTGACAATTAAAAGAAACCCCACCCCACATTATTATCATCCGGATACATATCAATATACCCACCCCTTGAAAATCCACCTTGTCCACAAGGTGGAGGTCTTCCGGGTTGTCTCTGCTGAATGAATCGTACTTCTCTTGTCTCCCTTCCGACTCCTCTTCCTCCTCATTTCGCTACTTGAAACACTCCCATACCATCAGCTTGAGTCCCTTCTCTAAACACCTATGTCCCGGACTGAATTTTTGTCCTTAAGCATAACACAATCCTTTGGCCTTCCTTTCCTCAAACTCATCTTTGGGCAAATTTCGTACTCCTTTATAACGTGGTGCAACTTCACGTGTTCTCTCCCTTTCGTTCCCACCAGCAGGTGGGATGAGACTGATTTTCGGTCGCCAACTCCTTTCCAAGCCAATAGGAATATTCCTCCTGTTCCGCAGCTCTGGTTCATTGACTATTCCCTGTATCACCAATCCCCTCTCCACTCTCTTAGCCAAAGCTATTAGCTGTGTTTTGCTCCGTGGTTCAAATGTCAACACTGAACTCCCACTTTCAGGCTTCAATCCTCCTATAAACAAACCTGCATACCATTTTTCAGTTAGGTCCGACAATCGCAAGGCCATGCGTTCAAATTCACCAATGTATTCATCCACAAATTCTGTTTGCCGCAACTCCTTCAAAAACATCAGTGGATTTTCCTCGGCGGCTCTACCATATCTTCCTAATAGCTCCTTAAGTTTAGTAATGCAAAACGGGTGGGCTGGGGCGGGGCGGGCCAAACCCGCACGGGGTTGTTCGCAAAAGCCCGCATATAACGCGAACAAAAATTTTTAAACCCGCCTCGCCCCGCATAAGCCTGCGGGTTGCCCACATTTTAAAAAATATATACTATTTATATTCATTTAAATATTGTATTTTTTTTCTCATTTTTAATGGTTGTTGGTGGTAGAAGTGTGGATTGACAATATTTGGAGTTTTAAGGGATGTGATGGAACATTTTTTTATGGGTTAATGGTGGAATGCGGCGACGACGATGTGGTGGCGAATTATTGCGATGCAAAATAGGTGAGTGATCAGTGAGAAGCGACGGATGATAATGTTGGTCATGTGGTGATGCGAACGGCTGGACCTGTGAATGAGTGACGACTTTTCAAACAACAATTGGTTTCAAAGGAGGCTATTAGGGTTCCCATGAGGCCCTTTCCTATTTTTTTAATAAAAAAATAAAATTAAAAAGTAACAAAATTAAATTGACCCAAAAAATATTATGATTATAATAACTCTTTTAGAATTGAAACCATGTGCATGTTGCGGAAGCGTTGGGAGTCGCAACGACATAAACGAGATACGAAAAGAAAATGCAGAAGAAAGGAATACACACGGGACACACAAATTTACGGGATTCGGGAATAATCCCTACATCCACGGAGAGGCAGAACTTTACTATTTCGGGAGCACAGATTACAAAGTGTTTCAGTAAAAAACCCCAGCCTAAAAATGAGCTATAAAATGGAAAATACAATCCACTGTTTGCACAGGAAGTTTGCGTCGCTATAGTGAAAGGCGACCACCTTTGTCAAAAGTGCTACAGTGGCTGCCGGCTGGAAGTTAAAAGTGCAACGGTATAGTTGACTCCGAAGTCAGCGCTGCTACAGTGCCTGTCGGTGTCGGTCGGGCAGCTCTGCTACAGTGCTCAGAGATGCTGCAGTGCTGAAAAAATTGGGTCGGGGGCCTTCGACTCCTGGACCCCCGGAGCAGGGGCGCGTTGCCCCTGCAACTCCCAACAAGCTCACCGCGGAGCTCTACCCGTAACAGTTGCGGGCCACAAGCATTCGGCCCAACCAGATCGGGCTATACCAATCCAACAGTGCATGGGAGATGAGTTCCATTTTTCGAGAGGTGGGATGACACATTATGTGAATATGGTGAATAATTACAATATAAATATTATAATATCATATTAAAACAATAAATATAAACCTATTTAAAATTCACATGTGAATGAATGGTGAATTAGTATGATAATTACGGTGAGAAATCACATGTCATGGTTTAATCATAATTTTTTTATTAAAAAACCTAAAATATTTAAGAAGCATATATTGTAAAAAAAATGTATTTTTTTAAATTAGGCCCGCGGGTAAGCCTGCACCCGTGTGGGCTCAACCCGCATTGGCCCACACCCACGTGGGCTCAACCCGCATTGACCCGCGCTTTAAACGATCAAAAATTTTCATCCCGCCCCACCCCACCCCACCCCACCCCGCATCTGCCCCATACTCGCGAACCGCGGGCCCGTTTTGCATCACTACTTAAGTTGTGTCCATGTGAGCTATGGTTTAGTTGACCTCAAAAAGACGATCTAATACTGCACCATCCCTTCCCATACTCAATTGCGCCAAAGAAACCTTCAACTCCTCTCAGATACGCTAGATCGAGAAGTAAGTTTTTCCTCGTACGAGCCATGACAATGAATCAACACCAGAAAAATTTGGCATCTCCACTGGTTTGGAAAACGCACATACTGTTGCCAATTCCGTTCGCGCATACCTATGCCATTCACCTCGTACTCCGGACGCTGCTCTCTCTCCTCTACCTCTGTCCTCAAACTACTCCCACCTTCCTCGAGAATCACAGATTTTCCCTTGTCATTTCCTCATTTCGTACGCGCCGTCAAGTTTGTTTCAAGCCGAGATAGTGCTGTCAACACGTCTCAGTCATCTGCTGCTTGCGATTTCTTCAAGTCCTCCTAGTGAGTAGGCCGCGTCTGCTGCCCTGCACGAACCAGGACCGCCCGCCTTAGGTGTGGCTCTTGCGTCTGCTTCGTCCTATTTGAGCGGAAGGATAACAAGACGCACCTTCTTCGAGTGACGAAAGTCTGGTTGCTCAATCAGTTGCTTGTGGTTTGCCTGGTCCAAAGTCGGCAGACGATTCCACTATGGCGAACTGATTCTCTTCTGTTGAAATTGCTGCGTCGTGAGCCGTCCTCTACTGCTATGATTCCTTTGCTTCGTCTGGCGCGCCTACCGCAACTGTCGTGAGTCGCGTTCCACCTCAGTTGCCTCGTCTATTGCTTTCGCGGTTGTGTCACGTTCCACTGCCGTCTGTTTTTTTTCCTATTGCTGTGTCCAACACTGCATGAAGTTACTGTCCACTGCTGTGAAGGCTAAAGCTGCTGCGATTCATTCCTTGAATTTCTCTCTCTCCGACGGTGATTCTCTCTCAACGAGAGCACCAAATTGATAGAGATCAGGTGCAAGAGAGAGTAAAACAAGGGCCTTCTATTATTACTAGGCTAGAATTACAGAGAAACAGAGAAGAATAGTAGAAGAAATAAAAGAGGAGAATAAAAGTAAAATCCCGTGGAGTCGCTACACCACTGGGCCGAGGCTCAACCCCCTGCTGCTTCCACTAGAAGCCAGTTCCCAAAACCAGTTTGTCCCCACTTACTGCCGCCTGTCTTCCTATTTATTACCCAACCAACCCCAACAACTTCCTAACAAAATAATAGGGCATTTACATATTTGTCCCTGACAATTAAAAGAAACCCCACCCCGCATTATTATCACCTGTATACATATCACCATCTCTGTTTCGAGCCGCTCACCCGGTGATCCCAGTCTGAAAGCTGCGTCGCCCCCCTTCCATGAGATGTTGGATCATGCCGATTTTACTCATCTAGATAGAAAAATACATGCAACATGACCATGACCCAATCACTTTTGAACTTAGTTTAATGAAATGAATCCATAGTTATTAAAGGCGTGCAACGCAGTAAGACACAAAGGTTTCTTAGGGATGCGATGTAAGGCGCGGCGTGTAGGGCACACCTTACTAGTAAGGGTGGGGTATTTTTCTGTTTTGATCTTTTTAAAGTTTTAATAGTCTTTGAGACCTTTTATTTTTTGGTCTAAAAAATATTCTTTTTCCCTTAGTTTGGTTGAAGGGTGAGTCTTCCCCATCCCAGCCCTATCTTTGGCCCAAAAAGAATGTATTTCCCCCCGCTTGACGCGTCTTTTCACCATCCTGACACCGGTAATAGCCCCCCAAAAAATCATTTTTTTAGATTTGTGATTGATGTAGGCCTTTTCCTCCGCCTGGCGCCACTACCCATCCTGGAAAGGTGTGCGCCTCAACACCTTTTGCACGCCTCATGCGTCCCTCAAGGATCTCGCCTCGCCTCGCCTCATCCATGGCGAGGTGACCACTGTGAGCCTTGCAACGCCCCGTGCCAAGGTGCGTTCCTCAGTGCGCCTTTAACAGCTATGAATAAACCAAATATTTTTGTACCAAATAACGATAAGCAATGAAATGAAGATATTAAAAATAATAAATTTAGTTATTGCATTAAAATGCAAAAAATATAAGTGATTGAGTAACTCTATTAGGTGAAATATCATAACCAAGATGGAGTGGTTGAGACCCGTGACCACATTTTTATCTTCTTTAGTGAAATAACACAAGGAGTGATTGTGCTTTCTCCACCTTTCCATGACCAAACCATGTTGACCCCATTTCCCATGGCAGGTTCCACTCTCATTTGTCTTCTTTTATTACACCAAGCTGCTTTCATTTTGGTAGATATATCTGATGGGTTTAGGGAGACTGTGACATGATCAAACGCTGCGGGAACAACCAACCCATGGTATGCCCGATCCATCTTCTATAGACGCAACTTGCATAAATGCGAAGAGCATCAACACGTACCTTTACTGCTGTGTATTCCATCTCTTACTCTTTGATGTTATAAGCTTGATGGAGATCATGGTAGCAATAACCAAATGCCTCCAGCCTCTGATGGATTACACCGACCAGTGGATCCGTGTTTGCAGCAAGATGATTCCCATTCTTTAAAGGGGTGTTAGTGCCTTCAGTGAAGACAAACGAAGAATGAGAACGAAAAGAGCTTTGGCTTATGGCATGCAACAAGGGTACGCCGACAAGAGGGATGACATCCCATTTTATAGCCACTCTTCAATAAATGAAGAGTGCTCTAGCGTCGGCTGCCATCTCATGACAACCAAGCATCCTTCATTCATTGAACATTTCAATGAATGTATTTTGTGTGCAAAACCATAAATGATTCAATCCTATTGAATCATAACCGAAGAAACTGTGCGAGTGACTGGAAGTATCATGCACTCGCATCCCATGCAAACTATATTGTATGCCAATCGTACGATATGATATAGGCAGATTGTAGCATCCCATGCCACTTTACGATATGAGATAATCGTAAGCCACAATATGCATCTCATGCATATCGTGTCTTACGACTCAAGGGATATGGTAAGATATGATATTCCCTAATTTAGTGCATGACCAATGGTCTCTCACATGCATTAAAATATCACAAAGACTTAATGCAAAACTTCAACTTTTTGCGAGTCCATCCAAAACTCTTTTGGTTACGGTTTATCAAACTCTCTTCATTTTTGGAACAAATACTTCGTCCAAAACATAATCCTTAGTGTGACCCTGCGAGCCTTAGTAGCGTTGACAACAAATATGAAATCCCGATTTCATAGATGTTAGCAAAGAATGACGTCTGAAAAAACATCAGTGCTACTCAAACTACTGAAAGGTCTGGTGTGATCTTCATCAAATATATTCATATCTCCATATGAACATGTCTACCACAAGATGTATCATATACATCATATGTGTACTTATATGATCCCTTTGTCCATGACATCAAGTGACCATTGAATATAGAACAATGTCAATCTAGCATACCATCTCATACTTTCTCTTGGTTTTTCGAAAAAGACTCACCTCGTCAATGAATACATCACGTCCTTCATTTTGCAGGTGAACACATCATGCGTCTCTCATCTAAGTAGCTGAACACATCACATGCGACTCAACTAAGCATGAACATGCATTTCCTTGGTCTAATTCAATCAAGGGTTAGGTGTCTTCCTGTAATACGAGTGGACAAACCCCATCTTGGTTGTGCTCCAACTGACGACATGATTAACAACATACCGAATTACTCCCCGTTTAGCTAAGCTTCAAGGCTTGTGTAAGACATATATCAAAGTTTGAAGGTTCTCATGATAGGTATCTCACCAACCTCAGGTAAAAAGGATTGATAATTAGCATATACCCTTAAGTATATCGATGATTGTATGGCATTCCATGGGGTATACTTTGGCGGACCAATCCAAATAATAAGTCTCCACTTATTATCTCATGAGTCCATTACTCATGCCAATCTTAACATATTATCACAACCCATAATACCCCATGATGATAATCGATTAGGGATGACTCAAAGTTGTGCTTTGAGGGGATATTATCATTCCATCGTTCACGTAAAGTAAATTGCAGCATACATGAATGAATGACACATGAAGATTGCCTTTTATTATAAAATCATGATACATTATTCAACCATTACATCGATCTCTTACGTATCCTATACCAAGAGACTCAATATGGCTTTCATGCTTCTGCTGTAATAATGGTTTTGTATGGACATTGTTATTTGAAGCCACCCAACATATACTTTCATTGCATCTCCCAATGTTCTCTCGTATAAGATGGTATTTGTGAAGGATGTGTGTGGTCTTTTGGTGAGACCGGAGTTCATTGGCCTGAGCAACTACTCCATTTTTGTCATAATATAGCTCGACTGCTCCCTTGATGCTAGAAACCACCTCGATTGCTCCTTTGTAGCATCTGAAGCAGCGATGTACTTTGTTTTTGTTGTCGAGTACGATGACTTGTTTGAAACTCTTCCAAATAATAGCTTAACCGTAGGCAAATAAGAAAACGAGATTTAGATCTCACGTTGTCTCTATCGGATTTGAAACTCGCATTTGTGTAACCCTTTACACAAAGCTCATCCTTTCTTTCAAAGATAAAAAACACATCCTTACTTATTCTCAAGCTTTTGAGGATGTTCTTTACACCAATCCTGCGACTCACCAATATTAAATTAGTATCTACTGGTTATGTTAAGAGCATAAGTGATATCAAGTCGTGTGCACAACATGACATACATGATACAACTTATGACATACACATTGAGAATTCTATCCATCCTTTCTGACTCCTTAGAAGGATCATGAATATTTCAAGATTCACGCCATGCAACATTGGTAAAGACCCCTTTTGGAATCCTCCATGCTAAACTGCTTTAACACTTACCAATTTATGTGTCCTGACTTAGTCTAAGCAACCTCTTAGAACCATCTTTATAGATCTTCATACCCAGTATGTAGGCTACTTCACCCATGTCTTATTGGTACCGGGGCGTGCAGCGGAAGCCCGTGGATCGGGAATTTTAATATTTTCATCGTCGGAGCGACGTAATTCGTCGTTTTCGACGATCTGAGCCTTAATAAAGGTTTGAGGATCACACATGAATTTATTTAAGTACAAAATAAATGAACGATTACCTTGATCAAATTGAAAGCGTGTTCAACAGCAGCTCATCGCCGACGATCTTTGCTTGAAGGATCCGAGGCCGAACCCCTCTAGATTGTCCATACACGCTTCAAGAGTTCGCAGGAACGTCGATCGTCAGAATCCGGGTGCTAGCGCAGAAGTCCGACGATGCCTTCGACGTCCCGACGATCACCACGATCCCGTTCCTTAGATCCGCGATGGGATTGAAGATTGAATGGTTGGAACATGACTTTATATCTCTAGGATGCAGGAAGGTGGAGAGAGGAACTCTAAAATTCATGGGAATGAACACTCCTGTGGAAATGAGCTCCCCTTTGCTTATATAGTGGGAATTAAACATCCAGAAATGGTTCCCCGACCCCCGTATATAAAACGCTCATTAAATAAGCGATAAATGATTTGATATGACGGACTAACTGCGTCATAAACATCATTTATATTTTATCATCTACTTGTAATATATAATAACTATATTACGTGATAAAAGTGAGTCATTAACTCGACTCGTAATTCCCGCTAATATTAAACAAACCATGAATATTAAAATATTATTCGTTCGTATAATATTTTTCCATTTACCCACTTAATACTTTTTTTTTAAAAGTTAGGGTTGAAGCCTCTTTTTATTATGAAATCAAAGACCTCTTTCAACCCCTCAAGGCCCCCTAAGGAGATAAAGAACAGTGATAGTAACGACAACCTTCTTACGAACGCGCGCTGTGTAATATAATTTCTTTGTTTCGCGATATCTCATAAAGCAGGATGCACACTTCGTGTCATCATCCATTCTTGCTTTATTATTCGTTGACCTAACTGGACAGACTTACATTTTTTCTACCATGACCATGAATTTAATGAAGGTACTACCCTTCTGATCAACTAGGTCCGAGATATCACTTCCTTTCTGAAGCGGCAAATTCTATTTTGATTATTCAATCAATGTCATACCACCAATGATGCACCCGACACAAGCTATCTCGCTGCGATATCAATGCCATATTTTTCGTCTTGTATCAAAGTACCCGATCAACTAGTATACACTGATAATAATCTCAAGTCAGGAGACCATTATATGTGTTCGCAGATAGGAACTACGAATGACACCTGAAACATGTGGTATTCATATTCGCGGGTCAGTCCTCATGATCTCATCTACTCGAAAGTGCCAAGTGCGAACTTCATGAGAAGAAGTCTAAATGCTTATTAACCCTCAATACCTGATGGTCACACATTATCCGTGTCTTGTCAACATGATGCATGTAGACCATATGACATAACTTTAAGATTACTGTCATTGTATCTCTAGGTTCTCATTATAGCCTGAGAATTGCTATAATTTTTTGATATGGCATGTAATCCAAGGATATTACCATAAATATAGTGGACGCAGAAGTATCAACACTATTATGGTAAGGTAAACTGATGCGTGATGCATGAGGTGACCCGATCTTCACGGTGTAGTGTGGCGGATGAAAGATGTGGTTCGAGGCTAAGTGGCGGATGATGAGTATGGATAGTGGATGCAAGTAGTCAATCCACGCTATAAGGAGCACGACCTACTACTTAGACAACACAACCAAGGGAGGGATGTGATAGCCAATCCACACAACAATGTATTTGGGTCAAGACACGAAATTGGGGGCTTTGTGATCTTGGATCACCAATTTAACTTGTAGATTGACAAGACAAGAATGCACAAGAGCAAGAAGGAAAAACTGAAACAATCCTCACATAACGGAGAGAAACAAAACATAACCTCTATATCGATCTCGAATGCCATATAAGTGCCATGGGGGTGACTATTTATAGCCAAGGGGTGATGCAATAGTTAATGGTCTAATACCCTAAAGTTATAAAGTCTAAACTTATTTTGTTCCCTTAAATTCAAAAAGATAAATTCTAACAAGGACTTTTGGGAAAATAACACATAACTTTCCAACTATAGCCCACTGAATTTGACTTTGAGTGCATAGCCCACTGGATTTGACTTTGATGTCCAAAGATGTCATTCGTGCAACCATGTGGGCAAGGCTTTAAATATCATGTTTTGGCATGGATAAGTGAGATAATAGGCCAATTTGCTCTATCCATGCAAGCCAAGATCCATTGGGCCTTTAATGAAGCGAGATGGGCGCCCATTGTAGCATTCAACCTCTTTAATCTCCCTCGCGTCATCGAGCCTTGCAAATCCAACTTCTCCACCCGGGCAATCGACTCAGTGCTTTCAACATGGTTCTCATTATCCTCCCCCTCTTGAAAAGGAGTCGTCCTCGACTCTTCTTCCTCTGCTCCCAAAAAAGGAGAAAGATCAGAAACATTGAAAGTGACACTTACATCATACTCACTCGACATAGCTATCTTGTAAGCATTGTTGTTAATCTTCTCAAGCACTCGGAAAGGTCCATCTCCTCGTGACATGAGTTTTGGTTTCCGCTTGTCGGGAAATCTTTCCTTTCGCATATGAATCCAGACTAAGTCATCGGGTTCGAACAACACCTGTTTGCGGCCCTTGTTTGGACGATCAACATATTTTTGGGTCATTCGCTCGATATTTTTCTTTGCCTTTTCATGGATTTGCTTGATGAATTCTGCACGCCCTTCGCATCCATATTAGTTGCTTCCTGCAAAAGCAAAAGAACTAAATCAATGGGGGCAAGGGGGTTAAAGCTGTAGAGTAGTGGAATGCCTGGCCTTGTTATATGCAAATTCCACATGCGGCAGACACTCCTCCCATTTCTTAAGGTTCTTCTTGACAATTGTTCGCAGAAGAGATGATAGTGTCCGATTCACTACCTCCGTTTACCCATTAGTTTGCGGATGAAAAGTAAGAGGTTAAAGCCGTGGAGTAGTGGAATGCTTGGCCCTGTTATATGCGAATTCCACAATCGGCAGACACTCACATTTCTTAAGGTTCTTCTTGACAATTGTTCGCAGAAGAGATGATAGTGTCCGATTCACCACCTCCGTTTGCCCATCAGTTTGCGGATGAAAAGTAATGGAAAATAGTAACTTCGTTCCCAGTTTGCTCCACAAGGTCTTCCAAAAGTAACTGAGGAATTTTGTGTCTCGATCCGACACAATCGCCCTTGGCATTCCATGAAGTTTGATTACTTTCTGATAGAAAAGTGTTGCAATGTTAGTGGTATCATCTGTTTTGTGACAAGAAATAAAATGTGTCATTTTAGAAAACCGATCCACCGCAACAAAAATGGAATCTCTCTCTGATATTTGTATTTCATGCATATATTTTATGATATTTTAAAGTATTAATTTCAGTATTTAAATGAATAATCTTGCCAATTTGTGAACGATTTGATCTTTTTTGTGTTTTATGGAAGGAACAACAGATTTCTGAAAAAGGAATGAAAAAAGGAATGAAAAAGGTGAATTTTGGAGCTTAAATGCGGCGCGACACCGGATTTTTGAGGATGATCATGGAGCCCTTTTGGGACATAAAATTGAAGAGTTGAGATCAAACGAGGCTTCCGAAGCAGAAAAATGGAATTACACGTCGTGCAATCATTACACGGCGTGTATCAGTGCATGTGGTGAAAAGGAGGACACGACGTGATGAAATTAAAAGCATCCTTGAAATTTACACGTGTAACTCAGTTACATGTGGTGTAGTTTTCCTGACGGGATTTTTTCGCCCAGATTATGAAAATCTTCAAATTTTGACCAAATCTCCAACATCGGATCCGCTCGGACCACCGTTGGACCATTCCATTATGGAATTCATTAATTCTAGATCCCATATGAAGCCTATAAAAGAAGAGCCACCCTGCTCCTGTTAGAGACAATTGGAGATCCGGAGACCAAAGCTGAGTGAGAAGCTGTGTTGCGCAGGGCCCTTTCCGAGTTCCTCTTCCTTTCCTTAATGTTTTATTTTTATTTTCTTCTTTCCTCTTATTCTCTCATCACTAGGATGAGGGGGTAAACCTGCCTTGTGCTAGGGTAATGTAATTGAAGGGGGAAGGTGCGTTGGATTTATTTATTTTTATTCTATTCATGTGTTTGGTTTGCTGCAATTTATTTTTCCACTTCCAATCCTTTTCTTTTACTCTTATCATGACCATTGATAATTGAATTAAAAAGAAACTTTAAAACTGCGCAACTGATAACCCTAAAAAAGACATAACCATAGTCAACTTTAGGGGAAATCAGGTAAATACGGTATCGAGACAAACTTGATTCGGAGAAACCTTAAATTACCGGACCGAGGAAAATAAGGGATCGCCGCGTCAAGTGGGGATACCAGGACCATTGGATCTCCCTCGTCTCGACTTCTACACCAATCATGAATTAATCAACATATTTTCTAAAATCCAATTGCACCCAAACCATGAAATTACAAAACCTTGACGCGCTTTTCAAAATATGTTTTCAAACCAATCAATCAATTTACTTCGTTCTCATTCTTCTTTCATTAAATCAATCAAAACCCATCTTTTCTCACCTCTTTCTTAAAATTAATAAAATCAAATCTTTTGAAAACCTAATCAAATTAATTTCACCGTCTCTGTGGATTGATCTCGACCTACCGCTTTACTACATTTTAATCAATTGAGTAGCATAGTTTTAATTTTATAAATTTGTTTTTGCATAGACCCTTAGGGAATTAACGACAACCTCTGGGTCTGTCACTCCCCCTCTTGGTCCCATAGTAGTCAATCTTGGATCGCGACGCGACGCGGCGGGGTCCTATAACGGGATAACGACGACGTGGATCGCGTCGCGGACGCTTTTTTATGCAATCGCGGACCAATAAATATAATTTAAATTATATAATTCTACACATATATGTTGAAAAATTAAAATATGGTAAATAAAATATAAAACAAAATAAAAATAACAAAAGAAAAAAAAACTAAAAAAGGTTTTTATGGTGGGATTTTTTAAATATAAAATGAAAAAAAAAACAAAATCAAATAAAGAGAATAAAAAAATGAAACCCTGACCAGCCACGTCGACTCAGGAGGGGGGGTGCGGTCGTCATCGGCATCAGCTTGGTTGGGGGTGGGTGTCGTCATCGGCGTCTGGGGTGCGGGAGGGTCGTCATCGGTGTCGGGGGGTCGGGGTGGGAGTCGTCATCGACATCGGGGGGTGCGGGAGGCGGTCGTCATCGGCGTTAGCCTGGCCGAGGTGGGGGTCGTCATCGACGTTGGGGGGTGTGGGGGTGGGCATCATCAACGTCAGGGGTCGGCGACAACGTCGAAAGCCAGAGCAACAAAATACCTCATATTTTTGGCGTGCAAAAACCCGACGTGTCCGCAACCACCAATTTCACGGGCGATCCGCGACGGCGTAACTGACGCTATCCCAAACCTCACCGCGACTCAACCTTCAGGTGCGGTGGTGCACCGCTCCGCTCCGCACCAGCGAGATCGCGACCGCACCACCGTTATTTGACAAGTATGCTTGGTCCTTGGTAACCCCACAATAAAGTCCATTGATATGTCCTCCCAAGGATTGTTGGGGATTGAGAGAGGAAGATATAATCCACATGAGTTCAGTTTCGATTTGGCTTTATTGCAGACAAAATTCACACTTATTGATGTTTCCAAACAAGTTTTCTTTTCCTCAACACCTTTAGGACTTTTTTTAAGTGATCTACATGTTCATGCAAAGTCCTACTATACACCAAAATATCATCAAAGTAAACCACCACAAAATTTTCAATATATGCACGTAAGACATGATTCATTAACCTCATAAATGTGCTAGGTGCATTGGTGAGACCAAAGAGCATGACTAACCATTCATAAAGTACATGTTTTGTCTTAAATGTCGTTTTCCACTCGTCTTCTTCTTTCGTTCTAATTTGATGGTAGCCACTTCTTAGATCAATTTTTGAGAAAATAGGAGAGCCATTTAACTCATCTAGCATATCATCTAACCTAGGGATATGATGATGATACCTGACAGTGATGTTATTGATGACTCTGCAGTCAATGCACATTTTCCATGTTCCGTCCTTCTTTGGCACCAGAAGCACCGGTACAACACAAGGACTAAGGCTTTCTCTAATGTATCTCACATCCAACAAATCTTGAACTTGACTTTGAATTTCTTTTGTCTCCTTCGGGTTGGTGCGATATGCAGGGCGGTTCGGTAATGATGCTCCGGGTATGAGGTTAATTTGATGCTCAATACCTCTAATGGGTGGCAAACCCGGTGACACCTCTTTTGGAAAGACATCATCATACTCCTACAACAAAGACTCAACAACCTTTGCCAAAGGGGGTAAGTCGTTAATGTTTAACAACACATCTATGTATATAAGTACTAGGAGGGTTTGGTGTGAAAACAAAGTTTCCTTAAGCTCACTTTTTTTTGCCAGCATCATACTTTTCTCTTTTATCAATTTTTTTTTTCTCTTGATTTTTCTTTGATCTCCATTTTTTTTCTTCTCTCATTTTCTCTCTTACCCTCATTCTCTCCTTTTTTATTTTCACTCCTTTTCTTCATCACTCATTTTTTTCTTCTCTCAAAATGCTATCTTCCAAATTTTGTTTAGGGGACATGGGGTTGAGGGTCATAGGTTCCCCTCGGAGTACAAAAGAGTGACGATTCAAGAACCCATCACGAGTAACCCGCCGATTGTACTGCCACGGTCATCCCAACAACAAATGGCATGCCTTCATAGGAACAACATCGCAAAAAACCTCATCTTTTTTCTTATGGCGAACAAGACCTTCACTTTGTTTGGTAACCTTCAGCTCTTCGCAGTCATTCAACCACTGAAGCCGGTATGGATGTTGGTGCCTCAAAGTCGGGAGTCCCAACTTCTCCACAAACTCATTGCTCGCTACATTGCTACAACTTTCCCCATCAATAATAACATCACATACCTTCCCAACGATCTTGCATCGTGTATGGAAAAGGTTCTCTCAGTGCTCCTTCTCTCCAATGGTCATTTGTGTACTTAAAACTCTCTTAGTGACAAAAGTCTTGTAAGAACCCGGATCTTCTTTTCAGGTATGTTTTCATTTTTCTGGTGTTTTTGAGAAAAAGAGGTTTTTCTAGAAATTTCCTAAGTACACGCCGTGTACTCGGTTACCGCGGGTAGCCGGGTGCTGGCCGTGTAACGGCCCTGCACACGGTCGTGTGTGGTGACCTGGAGACCGCTTAATGCGGGGGCCGGTGAAGGCAAGTACACGCCGTGTACTTTTTTTTTATTAAACGTACCGGTGTCACGACTGACGGATAGAACCGTCTACTTCTCGACCTAGTTCGTCCGAGAGAACCCGTACGACCGCGATCTTCCTCCGAGCCCCCGATCGAGCGTTTGTTATCCGAATCGACCGTCGTCGATTGCGTTAGGATCGCCTCAGTAAGCTCTTCCTTCTCCTAGAGCTTCGTTTCCTGATTCCTCCTCTTAAGTTATCTCCAGTTGTGTGTTTTTAGTGTTTTTGTAGATCTACGGTGTTCTTGGGCGATTCAAGGCTTGAGGTTCACGTATAACGATCTCCCAACACCGAGGTAGGTGGTTTGTGCCTTTCCATTGAAAGTCTTTGAGTTATATGTGCAAAAGTACCCAATACCCTTAAACGGGGTATTGCGTGTTTACTATTTTAGCCCTGTTGATTGCCTGCTATGCTTGTATGCTTGAGTAGAGGTTAATTGAATGAGAATAAGGTTAATTGCTATGCTTTGGAAGTGTTTGCCCATGCATGATTGCCTGTTTTGACCGTTTGGTCTTGTTTGCCTGTTAGGCTGTTTACTTACCATGCCTAGTATTGTTAGGATGAAGTGTTTGTTTATCTGACATGCTGTTATGCTGTAGACTGTTAGCCAAGTAGTTCTTGAGGTTTACTTTGGCCGATACGCCTCGTTGTACTTGCTTGACTTACATAGAGCCGTGAGAACCTGGGGTATAGACCATAGGGAGAATGGACGTAAGAGCTTCTCCAGAGTGTCTTTTCTACTTACGATGTGAGACCACATGGAGAATTGACGTAAGTGCTTCCTCAGAGTGTCTGTAGTTCCTCGACGCGGGGCACAGGGGGAATGTGACGTAAGTGCTTCCCCAGAGCGCCTTTAGTTACTGATACGAGACTATAGGAGGAATCGACGACGAGTGCTTCCTCAGAGAATCTATACTTAAGTTGAACCGGAGGGGTTAGACTGAGTGTACCGCCCTGAGGGTTGCTTGTGTTGCTAGGTAGGACCAGAAGGGATAGGTTGTGAGTATTTCCCAGAGGGTTACCTATTGTGTTATCTGTTTGCTTGTGTTGTTTTGGTTGAACCAGAGGGGTTAGGTTGAGAGTACTTCTCAGAGGGTTACCTGCTTTGTTTTGCTGCTTACTTGATATGTGGAGTTGAATGCAATTGAACTGCAGGAATGTTTACTGTCGAGTACTTGTTTACTGCTTCTATCTGCTTTTGCCTGCCATATATATTCACTGACTGTTAGGCACAGATCTCTTGGTGGTTGCCTACTGAGATTTAGTCTCACACCCTGTTTGGGCCATGCTTTTGGGCCCAAATAGATTATCTTGTTGCAGGTATAGATAAGGGCAAACACCCTTCTACTTCAGGTACTTGACTGCGTTGGAGCTGGAGAGCATGAGACCAAGCTTAGGATTGCGATGCTGTGGAGCTGTTTATTGCTTTTCTTGTACTTTGTTTTAGTACTGTATTTCAGCATTGTGATTTGTTTGGCTGCTTTCATAGACATATGTATCATGCATCATTTATATATATGTGCTCCAGTTGTTTCTTTCATTAGTCTTCCGCTGTTTACTGTTGTTGGTATATTTAATGCTTCCGCTATTGTATATTTGTTTTACTTCCGCTGTGTTACTCTGCAAATGAGGGCATAGTTTCCCCATTATCACACCCAAAGCCCTCGCTGCTAGTTGGCAGCCTCTGGCGTTCGGGGAGATGTGTTCGAAGCCATGTGACCAACAGGGTACGGGGCGTCTCTGGGCGGCTTCTGGAACCAGGACGTTACAAATCTCATGATCTTCAACAAATTCTCCATTATCAATTTAAGGGGATTCCTTCTCTTCCTCCTCTGAGGTTTCTCCATCGGTCTCCCATTCGCCATACTTGTTGATGGTCATGGTGCGCCGGTTTGGGCATTCACTAGCTATGTGACCCCTTCCTTGACATTTGAAACACCGAATATTCCGATTCCTTGTTTGGTTAGCCTCAAAAGTATGTTTCTTAGGTGGAAGAATTACCTTGTCACTTTTGCGATTAATCACCTCTTTTGCCTTTGATGGTTCTTTAATCTCCTTCCTTGAATTTCTCCATTGAGTGAAAGGGGTAGTGAGTTTCTTCATGTTGCTCCTTTTGATTTGTTGCTCGATCTTGGTAGCTTGATAGATCATATCTTGTATTTCGACATGATAGTTGATGCGGAAATGTCGGGAGTCGCAACGACAAAACAACGATTCAAAGAAGAGTAAAAGGGAAAAAAAAAACAGAACGAGAACACAAGGATTTACATGGTTCGAGAATAATCCCAACGTCCACGGAGAAGCAGAATTTCACTATATGTCGGAAGTACAAATTACAGGGAGATTTCTCAGAGTTTCTAACTAAAGAACCCTAACTCGAAAAGAGTTACAAAAAAGGAGGAAGACGATCCACTGTTCCACCAACCGCATAGGAAGTCCGCATCGCTATAGCGAAAGGCGGACCCAAGTCAAAAGTGCTACAGTGCTGCCGACTGAAAGTCCAAGGAGCTACAATGAATGACGGTTGGAAGTCCGTGTCGCTACAGTGCCCTATTGGTGTCGGTCGGCCAGCTCTGCTACAGTGGTCAACATTGCTATAGCTCCTCCCAAATTTGGGATGAGGTCCTTCGGCTCCCGGACCCCCGGAGCAGGGGTGCGTTGCCCCCTTAACGAGCTCACCGCGGAGCTCGACCTGCGAGAGTTGCGGCCTGGTGCGCAATACGGCCCGCAAACATTCGGTTTAAACATCATCCAAACCGGATCAGACTACACCAATCCAACAGCAGTGCATCTCCAATTGATCGACAATATCCCGATTGAGCCCATGCAAGAAGCGCGCTATAGTTGCCTCCGAATCCTCCTCAATGTTTGCTCGAATCATGATAGTTTGCATCTTCTTGTAGTAATCTTCAACTCTCTTACTCCCTTGCGTGAGGCGTTGAAACTTGTTGTAGAGATCTCTATGGTAGTGTGAGGGAACAGATCGCTTCCTCACGACGAACTTCATCTCTTCTCAAGTATGGATAGGACGTCCTCCATAACGGGTTCTCTCCTTTTGAACTTGATCCCACCATATTAATGCATAATCAATGAATTCAAGGGCTGCAAGTTTTACCTTTTTCTCCTCGGAATAGGTATGACACGAAAACACCTGATCATCTTCATCTCCCACTCCAAGTATGCTTCTGGATCGCTTTTCCCTTGAAACAAAGGGACCTTCACCTTGATCCCGCCAAGTAGGTCATTATCATGTGGTCTCCTTTGGCCTCCTCTAGGTTGTTGGTACAACCTTCTCATTTGTGGGGCATCCTCGAAATCATCATCAAGGTTTTCCATCTCCTTCTTCATGATGTGGGGGCGACGTGGTGCCGGAGCACGCCGTGGGTTATCATGGATCATCTTCAGGTTTGGTTGATTATCTAGGATGTCAATCCTCTCATGTAGCACCTCCAACCTCCTATCAAGAAGCTTCTCGAAATGGCTCACAAAAGCTTGTATTTGGAGTGGTGTAACTTCGGATGCGAGAGATCTATTTCGACTTCCTTCATCACTAGCATGAGCAATTCTCTTCCCACGATCTTCTGCCATGATATGTTACACAAACACAAACACACGCGGGGAGAAACGCACACAATGATACACACTTATTCACACATGCGAAGACACACACACACAAGACACACACACACAAGACACACACACACAAGATGCACACACTCACGCACACAAGGATACACCCTCGCGTACGCAAGATATACACACTCATGCACACAAGGATACACACACTCTCTCAAGGATACACACTCACACACGCGAGATGTACACACACGAACACAATACTCTCTCTCTCACACACAAAAGGATATATATATATATATATATATTAATTTCTCTCCACTCTTAACACTCAATTCAAATCCTAAGCTCTTATGAAATTTAATACCTTGTACGGGGCGATCACGTGCCACCAATCTTTCCCAAGTCAAGATTGTGTTGGAGGATGGTTTAACACAATCCGTTTGAGTAGTAAAAGGTAACAAAATGGTAAAGGGTGAGAAAGAGTGTAGAAAATGGGTAAGAGGTGGAAAACGGGTAGAAAGCTGGTATGTGGGTTTTGTCCGATTGTGCAAGATAAGAAAAATTAATAATAATGAGCAAAAAATGATATGGAGATGAAGTAAAATGATGAGAAAGTGATGTATGGAAATGGAGAGTGCTAATAATGTAAAACACAAAGAGATTGAGAGGAAATTGTATCCGCTTTTTTTCTTCAAATCTCCCCAAAAAGTGTTGTACTTGGTGTTTTTAAGCACAAGATGATGAACGGAGAGGAAAATGATTTTTTTAGATCTCTCGAAGAAAAAGTGTGTGCTTAACTTTGAAAATCACAAAATGATGAGTTGAGAGAATTTGATTTTTTTTTTGATTTTTTTGGGATACAAATCACATATAGCAAATCAAATGTGAAAAGAAGAGGTGAAAAAAAGAGGGATGAATATTTGGCTTAATGTATAATATTTTAAGCGTGCGCAACGTAGGCCAATTCTGGAGGTTTTTAAAGAAAATGGTTTTTTTGGTTTTTTTTTGAATGGGTGGATAATATGAAAAGATAAGAAGGGTAATGGGTAAAAGTAATGTAAATGAAGGGATAATTGCCTACCGTGTCAATCGGAGCTCTGATACCAACTGATGTGAGATGCACGGGGTGGCCCGATCTTCACGGTGTAGGTTGACAGATGAAGGATGCGGTTTGGGGCTAAGTGGTGGACGATGGGTATGGATAGTGGATGCACGTAGTCAATCAATGCTATAAGGAGCGTGACCTACTACTTAGACAACACACTCAAGGGAGAGATGTGTTAGCCAATCCACACAACAACACACTTGGGTTGAGGCACGAAGTTGGGGGTTTTGTGATCTTGGATCACCAATCTAACTTGTAGGTTGACAAAACAAGAATGCATAAGAGCAAGGGGGGAAAACCAGAACATTCCTCACACAACAGAGAGAAACAAAGCATAAGCTCTCTATATCAATCTTGAATGCCATACAAGTGCCATGAGGGTGACTATTTATAGCCAAGAGGTGATACAATAGTCGAGCGTCTAATACCTTAAAGTCATAAAGACTAAACCTACTTTGTTTCCTTAAAGTCAAAAAGATAAAGTCTAACAAAGACTTTTGGGAAAAGTAACACATAAATTTCCAACTATAGCCTACTAGATTTGACTTTGGTGTCCAAAGATGCCATTCTAGAATTCTCCATGTGGGCAGAGCTTCCAAATTTATGCAACCATGTGAGCCAAGTTTTAAATATCATGTTTGAGCTTGAATAAGTGAGATAATAGGCCCATTTGCTCCATCTATGCAAGACAAGATCCATTGGGCTTTTAATAAAGCGAGATGGGCGCCCATTGTAACATTCAACCTCTTTAATCTCCCTCGCGTTATCGAGCTTTGCAAATCCAACTCCTCCAGCCGGGCAATCGATTCGGTGCCTTCAACATGGTTCTCACACTGAGGTGCACGTATAGGGGTGAGAAATAATCTCAACAGTCCACCCCAACGATGAACCTACAAATCTGCTATCATAAGTGCATGCTCATGCAATATGCTCAACCTAGCCGAGACACAACTGGAAAAGAAAAATAAAATAAATAAAGTGAGACCACAGTCGATCCTGTTAGCACCATAAATGCGAGAGAGAGAAAAGAGAGAAGTAAACCTCTGATTCGTTGTATCGATAACGCAAGAATTACAGTAGAAAACGGGGTAGAAGAGCAAGGAAGAAGATAGGTGATCAGAGAAGGAATAGAAGAAACTCCCAGAGAAAGACCACTTCTCCAAGCACTCGGACGTCCCAACGTCCAAGCCCCAGCAACCCTGCTGATTCTAGAAAAAGGATTCCTATCTCCTCCTTTTCAGCTGGTCCCCCTTTTAAAACTCCACCAGAACAGCCAACAAACACCCTATCAACTACAGTTGTCAACAACCACCATTTGGATGCAAAAATACCTCACCTGCCCAGCCAAATCAACAGCTGGCAACACAACAGACTAATAAAAGGGAAAATACAAATATATGCCTGATAGTAATTGCTCCCATGCCCTGCTCTCAGACAACCCCACACTTGGATAACCCCACCAGCAATGACTCACACCTGGACAGCCCCACCTACCACGGACTGATAGCCCATGGACAGTCACATTCCTAACATTCCCCCCGTGCTGAAAATCCATCTTGTCCGCAAGGTGGTAATCTGGAATCCACCGGAAGAGTCCCCTACTTGAAAGTTTGCACGTGCTTCTGACAAAGTCACAACTCGAGAAAAAATTTCATCTTCATTTGAATAATCAACATGGGGAGCAGCAAGACTAAAACTCGGACACCCAAAACCTTCAAACTTGATACTGTTGTTTCCCTGCAGAGGCATATTCCAGTGATTTCTTTTCCACTGTTTCATTGATTTCTCAACTTCACCAGAATATTCAGACTGCTCCACGTTGTATGCCTTCAATATTGCATTCTTGAACTCAGCACACATGATGTTGCCATATAGTTCACCGGGTGAATAAACAAAGCCATTTGTAACTTTAGACTCCAATGCAGCAACATCCAATGAAATCTCTGGATGAGTATAACTAGAATTATAAACCAATGAACATGTAGTTCCCCGCCCCTTGGAAACCATGACCAGCTGTGGGCACCACAACTTGGGTAATAGTGGGAAAATATCTAAAAAGTGAGAACCATGCACTGAAACTTCGACACTCAGAACCTGAAGATTATTCCTCACCAAGACAACACAAAACCAGGAACTAGTACAAGGAATATCATCATCAGCTATTTCAGTTGTTTTAATGTTTTCAACACCGTGCATGTATGTCAACCAACACCATACTTGGCTCCTGCATGTCCAACCCTTCTTCAGTACTACAACTCGGCTCTGTTACCTTAGCTGCAGCAGAAAAAGCAAAAACATGTCGGGGCTGAAAACACACACAACTAGCCACAA
This sequence comes from Viscum album, assembly GCA_963277665.1. Lineage (NCBI taxonomy): Eukaryota > Viridiplantae > Streptophyta > Magnoliopsida > Santalales > Viscaceae > Viscum > Viscum album. The sequence goes on from OY728157.1 coordinate 295,069,037, forward strand.
CTGCGTGCAATGTTGTCCTCGACTTCAAACTAGTACTGGAGGAAACCGTTGCCATGTACAAAGAAAAAATACCTTGGTTGCATGTGTTGAAGACTAATCCTGCAAGTAATCCGCTCATCCTGGTATTTTGCTAGCTTTAGCACCCATGTTGTAGCTTTCTCTGACCGTTTCAGCAGCCAATGGTTGCACTACTAATGTTGGCATAGCCTGTTGGAAGAACCCTAGCGACGCTTGTGCAGGCTTTCGTTACAACGCCTCAACTGACTTCAATATGTGTGTGGCTACACTACAAGACTTATCTACCAAATTTCCTCTACAATTGCTGCAAAAATCATTCACTGTCCTCATTTCACTGCAAACTCCTGAAAATTGAATATCCGGTGCTAAATCATTTCACCAACCCAGAGCAGTTGGCGGCATGTTCACATTTGCTACCTGCCCAGCCTCTTCAGTCTGTTCCAAAACAATATCAGACTCAAGCCCGACCTCACCGCTCAAAACAATCGGATTGAACTCCTCTAGCATAGGAGGTTTCATCTCCAATGGTTGAGTTTGCATGGACTGTAGCAGAAACTCCTGCATTGCTCGTACATGCTTTGGATGCACTGCCATCTCGACCAACTCCCACGAGCACACAACTCCATAGCAAGATCGTTCCCTCGCACAACCCTCACTAAATTCTTCTGGAAGTCGAGAGTTCTGGTCAGATTCGTCAAGCATCAAACTTCCTCCAAATCTGCTGCCAAACTCCGTGTTTTTGTTTCCGCTTTCGCTCGGAACCACATCACCGGCCTTCTGTTTACTAGAAGCTGAAACGTGTTCCACCTGTAGCTCAAACACCTCTATCTTCACCGTCTCTGGCTCCATGTCACGCTTCTCCTGTCGACCTATATGTCTAGTGGAGGCCTCCATCTGATCCAGCAAAATCTCTAGCTCTCGTTGCCGCCTATCAATCACAGTCTGTCTCCTAGCAAAAGTTTCAGTCTCCTACATCTTGTCTTCTCAAACGCAGCTCACGTGCTCCCCTGCCTCTGTTCTCCAGCGTTTGCTCCACTCTTCAGTAGTGACTATTTCTTGAGTTTCCAGCAAGCGTGTCTCTGCGCGATCCCCCTGTCGCGACCACTTCTATTCCAGCGTCCGGATTGCTCTGTAACAACCTACCAGTCCTTTTTTTTCTTTTCAGGAAGTAGCAACTCGCACAACTGCGATTGTCCTTCTGCTGCCTCTCTCTCGATGGACAACACACGTGACAATTCCACGTAGCCGAAGGCAACGATCCCCAACTTCAAACGCTTCTCAGCCGCGATCGTGTGACTCCCCACAAACGACCGCGCAAAAGAGTTTATTTGGGCAGAGAGAGAAATACCTATGCTACAATATTTTTTTTCTGCCTCTTTCTAGCGAACAACAACTCGTGCTTGCACAATGACTTCTACACAACGATCGGATTTCTCCGATTGTCCTTGCAACACGCGTTCCCCAACAGCAAACAACTCATAGAAGATCGCACAACTGGTATTAGGTAGAGAAAAGAGAAATTCCTCCATAGTAGCTTACTTTTCTCCTTCTGCAGTGATCGTGTCTCTCGTCCCGCAGTGATTGCGTCTCTATCTGTTGTGATGAAGACAACGTTCCCCAGCGGAGTCGCCAAAAGTTAGGACCGTAAATGCGAGAGAGAGAAAAGAGAGTAGTAAACCTCTGATTCGTTGTATTGATAACGAAGAAATTACAGTAGAAAACAGGGTAGAAGAAGAAGGAAGAAGATAAATGATCAAGGGAGAGAAGGAATAGAAGAAACTCTCGAAGAAAGACCACTTCTCCAAGCAGTCAGACGTCTGAACATTCGAGCACCAACAGCCTTGCTGTAGATTCCAGAAAAATGATTACTACCTCCTTTCCAATTAGTCCCCCTTTTAAAACTCCACCAGAACAGCCAACAAACTCCTTATCAACTTTAACTGTCAACAACCACCACTTGAATGCAAAAATACCTCATCTGCCCAACCAAATCAGCAGTTGGCATCACAACAAACTAATAAAAGGGAAAATACAAATATATCCCTGATAGTAATTACTCTCATGCCCTGCTCTCCCACACCTGGATAGCCCCACCAGCAATGACCCACACCTGGACAGCCCCACCTGCAACGACTTACAGCCCATGGACAACCACATTCCTAACAGATCCCTGGGTCCGTGATCCTGATCAACTGGGCAATGTGCCATCATGTATATATATTTATATGTGTGTATATGTATTCCCATAAATATATACACACACACATAAATATGTATATACATGTGTAAGGTGAAAAAATAACATAAATCAACAGCAGTCGATCCTTGGGTCCGTAATCTCAGTCGTCTGGACATCCCGTGAAAAGGGTATTGAGTTGGATGTCGTGCCATTCAAGCCGTGTATTATTAAGTTGATCATTGGGTCTAAATCCCGACCGACAAATACCCGCTTCGGCTGGTGCCATAAATGTCTCTGAGCAATCTATGTCACCATAGGGGGATACATGTCCTAATCCTGGGTTCACCCGTACTCACCTCCAATCACTATAATGGACACCGTGTACCGACAGACAATCTTGTAAAGATGACATTGCATCAACTATGGCTTACGCCGTATGTATCAAGTATCAGACCTATGAGGGCCAAAACTCAGGGCTATTAACCAAGGCGTTCTCTTCGAGTCCATGGAGCGCATCCATAGCAAACTCAGTATAATATAGACCTACATGGGCCATGACCCAGGACCATAGACCAAGATGTCCTCTTCGAGTCCACTAAGCACATCCATAAGAAACTCGATATTATATATACACGGGCCAGGACCCCAAGGCCATTGGCCAAGACGTCCTTCTCGAGTCCACAAAGCACATCCATAGCAAACTCGATATAAACAATGTCATACCATCATGTATTGTCGGTGCCATACCGCAATGCCCTCATCGGTGTCATACCGTGATATCCATATTCATCAATAAGGCTCAGAAGCTGGATCCCCAGAAGTACGTCTGGGCATCCTTGAAATATACCGCATCGTGTTAGGCCCATCGAGCAAAAGCCAGGAAGCACCTCTGGCAATCATAGATGCATCAATAACAATCATGTGAATGCATAAACAAAAGAGTGAGGGTGGTTGAATGTCTAAACCCACTACTACTGTCACGACCTCATAGGCTTACAAGTTCGGTACAGGTTCTAAGGTGACACCCGCGACCATCTCTACCCAAACCCACATCGCACTAGTTTAGGGTCAGTCAAACACTGGGGCACCCAATGAGTCCCCTAAGTCATATAACACTAGAGAGACATCCTACTCGGGATCCTCTGGAGGAGTAAAAGCAGAGACATCCTTCTTGGGATCCTTGAAAGGGTAAGAGTTAAAAGAGGCACCCTACACGGGATCCTCGAGTTCTACATATAAACAAATGGATCCCTTTTGGGATCCTACTAGTCAGCACATAGGAAGAGGTGTCCAACATGGGACCCTAAAAAACGGTATACATAGGCAGAGACATCCTACATGGGATTCTCAGAAGCAGTAACAAGTAGAGGGATCCTACAAGGGATTCTCTATGTTAGTATGTAAGTGAAGACGTCCTACATGGGACCCTCAGAAACAGTAGTAAGGTCGAGGCATCCTACCTGGGATCCTATAGGTCAAAAGATAAGACGACCTCTTGGCCCCAAAGGAAAATTCCTTGAACATCATACTGGAGAGATGACTCATAGCTCATCTCAGATCAAGGGTTTCACTCTCAGGAGATAGTTGGATTCAATTATCGGAGGAAGAACCTCTTCGTTTAGGAAAATGCCCAAAATGCTTCCTAGGAGTCCTCAAATCACCTCAAGGGTTTCACCATCGCGATCTACGCGGAAAGATATGCAAAATGGACTACTCATGTGTCCAATACCGATTTCGAGACGTAAAACAGGAAAAGCCCTAAAAAGGGTAGCAAAGTAGGACTACAAAACTTGTATACCCGAGTACACGACGTGTACCCTCAAAACCTCACCTGGGCGTGTACTTCAGCCGAACATGGCGTGTACTTCAGCCGAACATGGCGTGTAAAGCCCATGTACACGACGTGTATACCATGTACACGACGTGTACCCTACATGGGGTACCTGGTTGTGTACCTCACATGGTCTGACTATGTATTCCGCCTGGCCGTGTACTTTTACACAGTGTGCAGCCCACCCGGGGTTTGGCCGTGTACTTTACACGACCAAGTACCCCCTACATGGGCTGTCTGGCCAGATACTCGGCTACATGGCTGAGTACCAGTACACGACATGTATACCTTATCCATGGTGTGTACTTATGAAAAGATCATCTTCCCCAAACGGGAAGAACACATGACGTGTGTTCCTGAATTACACACCGTGTGATCGAGATTTCCGAACGGGAAACTCCTCAAATTGTCCCGAAACCCTGTTTTCATTCCTAAAGGGTATAAATTGGCCCTCAAGGGGTCCGAAGTAGTCATAATAAGGCCTCAAAACTAGAAAGTGGTATTTCTATGGGGATCTACTGCATAAATTTAAAAACGGCTTACCTTTGGACGGAATCCACTGAAGCTTTGCCTGTATCTACAATCCATGGCTACCGCACGACGATTCAACACCTTCCGAGCTCCGCGGCCGCACCTCCCCCCCCTCTATCTCTCCCTCACCCTCTCCCTTTTCTCTCTCGGTCGCAGGAAACATGAGGCCCAAGGTGGGCGTACGCGGGAAGCCATGAAAGGAAAAGAAAGAAAAGAAGGAAAAAAAAGGAAGAAAAAGAAAAGAAAAAGAAAAAGGGGCCCAGACCCGACCTCAGTGCCCAATATGAGTTTATGCTTGTTTAGGCAAAACCCCCCGTTTCGGACTCAACGACGGAGTTGAAATCTCAACCCGACATTCCGTTCAAAAGATACAACCGAACTAATTTGTGCGAATAAATTAATATTTAATTAATTAAATATTAAATATTAATTATTTCATGAAAATTCGAACGGCTTGAAATTCCACCAAACTCCCATCCTAAGGTAAAACACCTTATTCCGAGACCAATGGAGTTGGTCATAAAAATTATCCGGGGTCATTTGCTAGGGAAAAAGACTATTTTACCTCTTATAATCATTTGAAAGCAAAAATTCAAATTTCTGCCCAAATTTTCACTCCGGAAAAACACGGTTCGTTACAACCTCTCCACCATAAACCTTCTCGTTCAACAATTAACAAGTCAAGAGTGGGAGGATCGAAGAAAGAAGGGATTGTGTTTTCGCTACGGAAAACCCTATAATCCCATGCACAAATGCTCTGACCCTAGGATGCGAGTGTTGTTGCTGGGGGAAGAGGAGAGTGTTGAACTTGCACACCAGAATGACGATGAGTATGAACAGTCGGAGTTAGTGGAAGAATGTTCGGAGGCCAAATGCAAAGTAGTGAAGTTGTAGGACTGGGGGACATTGTGCAACACCTGACCTGATCTGAAGAATCCATTACATCCATGAAGATTGAGGGCAGCGTAGGGGGAATTCCCATACTAATTTTAGTCGACAGTGGGGACTTCCCATAATTTCATTAGTTAGAATCTGGTCAAAGTACTTGGATTAGCAATTTTGACTTCTAGAAAGACGAGGGTGAAGTTGAGCGACGAGCATAAAATAGGTACTTCGGGGGTGTGCCAACAGATCTTGCTAACCGTGGGAGCTTATGAGTGTTCGATTGAAGCTCACATCCTAGTATCTTATTTTGGGGATTGCGTGGTTGAAACCCTGAGGGATGTCAACATCAATTGGCTAACAATGTTGATGAGATTTTCAGCCGGGGAACATCTTTTCACTCTTTCAAGAGTCCGCCTCAACGACCGGACAACGACTTCTCTGGACTGGTGGGCTCATGGAGCGGGACAAAGCGGCAAACACTGACACTTAATTGGAGGCAAGAAGAGCAGTGAGGTGTGGCTTCCGACTGAAAACCAAAACCAAGATTTGCAAGAGGTGTTTCAACTTTATACCACGATTTTTGCTAAACCCAAGGGACTTCCAGCAAAACGACAGTAGGACCATGCTATTAATCTAGTTCCAGGTCAGGGGTCGGTCACAGTCAGACCCAGACCCTACAGATACCCTTATTTCTAGAAAAATGAAATTGAGTGCCAAGTGCAGGAAATGCTGGACCAAAGCATCATTTGGCCCAGTACCAGTGCTTATTCGAGCCCCATGTTGCTAGTGAAAAAGAAAGACAGATCGTGGTGACCGTGTGTTGACTATCGAGCTCTGAATAAGGTGACAATACCAGAGAAATTTCCAATTCCGGTGGTAGAATTGCTCGATGAATTACATGGAGCAACCTATTTTTCAAAGCTAGATCTCAGGGCTGGTTATCATCAAATTTGAATGCGGGAGTCAGACGTTGAGAAGACAACATTTCAGATACATAGTGGACATTACGAATACTTAGTGATGCCTTTTGACCTCACTAACGTCCCCTCCACATTCGAGGATACTATGAATGATTTATTTCATTCTTTACTCGGCCAATTTTTCTATTTTTTTTGTTGATATCCTAGTGTACAGGTGAGATTGATCGAGTCATTTACATCATGTGGAGGTGGTTCTTCGCATTTTACAAGAACACCTGTTTTTTGCCAACAAAAAAATATGCCAATTTGGCTACCAAGAGGTGGAGTACTTGGGCCATACAATTTCTGCTGCTGGCGTTTCGGTGGATCCTGGCAAAGTACAGGTTATGTTGGACTGGCCACCTCGAACTACAGTGAAAGGAGTCCGTGGCTTCCTTGACCTCACGGAGTATTATAGAAAGTTCATTCGGGGATATGGCAAGGTGGCTCAGCCCCTCACAGCTCTGACATACAAGGTCGAGTTCCGTTGGATAGATGAAGCTCAACAAGCCTTCCAATGTCTGATGATGGAGGCCCTAGTCTTTGTTCTCCTTGACTTTTCTAAAGAATTCGAGTTTGGATGCGAGGCCTTGGGGCGAGGAGTCGGGGTTGTTCTTATGTAGGGTCAGAGACCCAGAGTCTTAAGTATCTGCTGCAGTAGCGAATCACCACTGTCGACCAACAATGTTGGATCGCCAAACTGCTGGGCTACACGTTCGAAATTAAATATAAGCCCGACAAAGAAAACTCAACCGCGGATGCTTTATCAAGGTGGGATGAGGGCATGCCCTACCTCGAACTGCTAGAGTCCCGACCCGTATGTGAAGGGGGCTGTAGTTTGGCTAAAGATGTCTCAACTGATCCATGCCTAGGAAAAGTGCTTCGCGCACGACAGGCTGACCACTCCTCTTATCCGAGTTTTACTTTTGCTCAAGGAGTTTTGCATTATCATGGTCGGCTAGTGATCCCAGCATCGTCCCCTTGGGTACCCCGACTGTTAACCGAATTCCATTCATCTCCTCAAGGGGCTGCTCCAATTTTTACAGGACTTATCGGAAACTGGCAGCCAATCTTTATTAGGCTGACATGAAAAGAAATGTGCGGGAATTTGTTCAGTAATGTGAAGTCTTCCAACGCTATAAATACGCCACCTTGTCCCCGTGAGTTTGCTTCAACCATTAGACATCCCCACAACGGTTTGGACTGACATTACTATGGATTACATCTCAGGGCTTCCAAAATCAAAGGGGTATGGAGTGATTCTAGTGGTCGTCGATCGCCTATCAAAATATGCGCACTTTTTATTACTCAAGCATCCATATACGACAAGAACAGTGGCTGAGATTTTCTTACGAGAAGTGGTGCGACTGCATGGCGTGCTCGCTTCCATTGCGAGTGATCGAGATTCCATTTTTTTAGTAATTTTTGGGCAGAGTTGTTCTGCCTCTATGACACTACTCTCGAGCTCAGTTCTGCCAACTATCCCCAAATAGTCGGCCAAACAGAGGTGGTTAACCGATGCCTTGAAACTTACCTGCGTCGCTTTGCGGGGAACAACCTCAGTCTTGTTCCTTCTAGATTCCTTGGGCTGAATGTAGCTACAACACGACCTGACATGTCTCCATTAATTTTACACCGTTTGGAGTGGTGTATGGCCGAAAACCTCATTCCATTCTTAGTTTCTTGCCTTTAGATATCTGTGTAGTAGTTATGGTCACAACTTTGGGAGACCGAGATGAAGCTCTTCGCCAAATTCGTTATCACCTTGCTCGGTCCTAAGAGTATATGAAATGCTATGCAGATTGACACAGACGACATGTTTCCTTCCAGGACGGTGATCGCGTGTACTTAAAAACTCCTGCCTCATAAGCAGCTGACCGTGGCCCAATGGGTTCACCCGAAGTTGGCCGCCCGATATTATGGTCCCTTCACTATCCTCAATCGGGTTGGACCTATTGCATAACGTTTGGATCGGCCTGCCTCTGCTAAAATACATCATGTTTTTCATGTGTCACAATTAAAACAGGTTGTGGGTGCCTAGTAGGTCCATGTTACTCTGCCACCCGAAATGGACGCTGAGACACTACAGATTTTCCCGAATACTAGGTTGTTCTCTCTTGCTGTTTGCATTTAAGGGACAAAATCGCCCAGTCACAATTTTTCATTCAGTGGACTCGACGCTCAACAGATGAGGCCATGTGGGAATATGAGTCCATCCTCTATAATCAATTCCCTTCTTTCAGTCTTGAGGTCAAGACTGGTCTTTAAGAGGAGGCAAGTGTTACAACTGGGGGTGGGGGCAATGGCACGTGGCAGGTTAATTCTAGGAGGAAGGCTGTGCAAGGGGAGAGTTAGTTGGGGGGTCACGTGGGACGCAACAGAAAGAGAATAAGAGGGGAGTGAGAGCGTGGAGAGAGGACATTTTTTCTATTTGGGTGGTTCGTACCTCGGCCTTGGGCTTGGGTGGGTGAGCCAAGTGGCCTCCTGAGTACTCCCTAATTCTTCTTTTACCTTTCTTCTCCCTCTCATATACTGTAATGCTGGTTACGAAATACTGATTCCTATAAACAATTCCTCTTTCTCTTGTTTGTTTGGCGTGGGGACCTTATTAGAATATGATATGATGTTTGCAACTTATCCCAAATCACATTATGTTCTTCCGAACTCTTTGAAATAACCATCGAACATTCTCTCATGAGAGAAATCATACCCATCTCTTCAAGCTTCTTGTTAGTTGACAACTCTTTCATGAATTTTGTATATGTGCATATTCACCAAGACTTCAACAAAAGGAATGTTAATATGAAGGTTTCTAAAGTTTTATAGAAACTTATCAAACTTTTCTTCAATCTTCATTTTCTACAATCTCCACAGTAATGGTGATTTTGGTTCATAAGGTGTTGAACCTTCTTATATCTATCATCCTTCAACTTTATTCTTATTTTACTCCATCACACATTTTTTCCATTCAAAACCTACTGGCTTACCTCATTTCAGCATGTAGAATAAGGAAACCCACTTACTCTCAAGGTAAGGTGGGGGCCTACTTTTATAGAATGATACGGCGAAAGATACAAAGAAGTATTCCGATGTGGGACTCGGAAATACCCATAATAATAAAAAGAGGGTTTAACACTCCCCCTCAAGCTGGACATGCCCAGCTTGGACAACGAGTCCCACAAAAAATAAAGAAAAAGATGACACCACACAAGACCAAGACATACTCCCCCTCAAGCTGGGTGTCAGATGTGGTGGATCCCCAGCTTGGAACTGAGCGAGGCAAGGCGAGCACCGGAGAGGCCTTTGGTGAAGATGTCAGCAAGCTGGTCTGTCGTCGGAATGTGGCTAAAGCTGACATGTTTGTGCTCCAGGTGGTGGCGAAGAAAGTGACAGTCCACCTCAATATGCTTCGTGCGTTCATGGAAGACGGAGTTCAAAGCAATTTTAGTGGCTGCCTGATTGTCACACCATATGTGAGCAGAAGTCTGCTGAGGAAAGCCAAGCTCCTGGAGGAGTTGCCGAAGCCAAAGGATCTCGGTAGTGACGGTGGCCATGGCACGGTATTCAGACTCGGCACTGGAGCGAGAGACGACCGTCTGTTTCTTGCTGCGCCAAAAAATGAGGTTGCCTGCCAAGAATATGGCAAACCCAGAGATAGATTTCCGAGTGGCAAGGCAGCCAGCGTAATCAACATCGCAAAAGGCCTCAATATGCTGATGAGGATGCTGGGAGTAGTGAAGACCACGGGCAGGATCGCGTTTGATGTACTTGGCGATGCGGATGACAGCATCCCACTGAGATGTGGTCGGATGCTCCATAAATTGACTCACTTTGGCTACCGCACAGGAAATGTCGGGTCGAGTCATGGTGAGATAATTGAGTTTTCCCACCAATCGACGGTACCGCTCGGGATGTGGGTATAGTGCCGAGGAGGCATAAAGAGACCGTTCTCCAGGCTCGAGAGGAGTATCGACCGCAGTGGCCTGAGTCAGCCCAGCATCCTGCAATATATCCAATGCATACTTTCGTTGGCAGAGGGAGACGGTGTCCAAGGAGTAGGAAACCTCGATGCCGAGGAAGTATGTGAGAGGACCAAGATCCTTAGTGTGGAAGTGCTGGTGAAGATGGGCCTTGAGATGGGTGATACCCACAGAGTCGCTGCCGGTGATGACGATATCATCCACATAGACGACCAATAAGATGCAGCCATGTGGGGTCGTCCTGTAGAAGACAGTGTGGTCCTTCATACTGCGAGAAAGCCCAAAGTCGCTGACAACCGTGCTAAAGCAGCTGAACCAAGCACGGGGAGACTGCTTGAGGCCGTAAAGAGAGCGACGTAGACGGCAGACTCGAGATTCAGCGCCGGAGGCACAAAATCCGGGGGGCAGCTGTAGATAGATTTCTTCCTCAAGGAAGCCATGGAGGAAGGCATTCTTGACATCCAATTGATGAAGATGCCACTGATGATGGGCAGCGAGAGAGATGAATAACTGGACATAGGCCATCTTGGCAACCGGTGAGAAGGTATCAAAGTAGTCAACACCATATGTCCGAGCAAAGCCTTTGGCCACAAGGCGGGCTTTGAGGCGATGGAGAGTGCCATCGGGATTCAGCCTGACGGTGTAAATCCATTTGCTGCCCACTGCCTGTTTGCCTGCTGGAAGGGGGACAAGATCCCACGTATGGTTTTCCTTCAGAGCCTGCAATTCATCCCGCATTGCTGCTAGCCACCCGGGGTGAGATTTGGCTTCACCAACCGTGCGAGGTATAGAAACTGTCTCCAGAGCGGACAGACCCCTGTATGAAGATACAAATAGAGTACTCTGGCAGGAGCGAGTACCTTTCCGTAGGGCAATGGGCAAGTCCTCGGGTGGCGGAGCAGGAGCAGCGGACGAAGCGGGAGCATCAGTTTCACTGGCCGGAACGGGGGATACAGTCGAAGGACGACGGGAGTAGACCTGACCAAAATGGGTGTCAACAGGGGTTGATGCCGGTGGAGGATGAATGATGAGAGGAGGACAATCATCGATGGCAGGGTCAGGAGGAGGAGAGGTAGGAGGAGGCAACTCCGAAAGAGGATGGATGATGAGGGGAAGACAGTCATCAATAGCAGAGTCAGGAGGAGGAGAGGGAAAGGAGAATGGAGAACTCTCAACAAAGGAGACATCCGCTGAGATGACATACCGGCGAAGGTCCGGGGAGAAGCAGCGATATCCGCGCTGAGTGCGGGAATAATCAAGGAATATGCAGCGGAGGGATTTGGGAGAGAGTTTGGGGCGGCTAGGGCGAGTGTCACGAACATAACACAAGCAGCCAAACACTCGAAGAGGGAGGGACAATGGGGAAAAGAGCCCGATAGGGAGTCTCCCCCTTAAGGATAGAAGAAGGAAGACGATTGATGAGGTATGTAGTAGTGAGAATGACATCTCCCCAAAAGAGCAGAGGCACCTGTCGGTGGAAGATGAGGGCACGAGCAGTCTCCAGAATATGTCTGTGTTTCCGCTCGGCCACGCTGTTCTGCTGGGGTGTATCAGGACAGGAGGTCTGATGAAGGATGCCATTCGTCTGGAGAAACCGCCGAAAGGAAGTGGAGAGATACTCGCGCCCATTATCTGAGCGGAGACATTTGACAGAGATAGAAAAACGGTTCTTAATTTCATTGAAAAAGGTTTGGAAGGTGGAAAACACTTCGGAGCGTTCTCGAAGAAGGTAAAGCCACGTCATTCGCGAATGGTCATCAATGAAAGATATAAAGTATTTATATCCCAAGTGACTCGGAATGGTACACGGGCCCCAAACATCTGAATGAACCAGATCAAAGGGGTGAGAGACCCGTGTATCCGTGCGAGGAATGTAGGAAGAGCGATGATGTTTCGCAAAAGAACAAGACTCACAATGAAAAGTAGGAGTCCGACTGAAGTCTGGAAACATCTGATGAATGGTGGATGCAGGCGGGTGTCCTAATCGGGAATGAAGATCTAGTGCCCGAGAAGAGGTAGATGTGCAAGCAATGGGTGCTGGTCTCTCGAACATGTAGACCCCGTCTCGAAGCCGGCCTCGACCAAGTTCCCGGTTCGTAGTCGGCTCCTGAAACACAACTCCAGAAGAGGTAAATATGGCCGCACAATTATAATCCTTAGTCAGTTTACTGATGGAAAGCAGATTAAAGGGACTGCGGGGCACATGTGCCACAGAGGGTAGGTGTATCGATGGAGTCAGGGAGCATGCGCCGAAACCCGCTATGAGGATAGTGGAGCCATCAGCGACGGTGATGGCTGAAGAACCGACATATGTGCAGTAAGACGTCAATATACCAGCATCACCGGTGAGGTGGTCGGAGGCACCTGAGTTCAGCAGCCATGCAGGGGAGCAATGACTGACAAAGGCAGTGGGGCAAACAGTATGGGCCAGAGAAGCCGAGGAGGGACCAGGTCGGACAGAGGCCGGAGGATCGTGAGGCCGCCTGAGGTCGACCATAGAAAGGGCCAGAGACGGGGAAAGAGAGGCGACAGTCGAGGACGCGGCCTGGACCGCGGGCTGTCCCTGCCGCGGGTGCTGTGATGGTCGTCCATGCAGGACCCAACATTGGGCGATCAAGTGACCAAACTTGCCACAATGTTGACAGAAGGGACGTGGACGACTTGAAGCACGACCACGTTCCGAGGAGTCTGCCATGGAAGCGTCAGGTAGCTGATGCAGCGGGCCGGTGGGATGATCGTGCGCAGGACGTGCGCGTGCAGGAAGGGCCGCCGGGACGAGGGCGCGCTGCCGGGACGAGGGCGCGCTGCCGGAACGAGGGTGCGCTGCCGGGACGAGGCCGAGGGCGCCAGGACGAGGGCACCGCTGGGTAAGGGGAGCCGCGCCTGGAGAGAGGGCTGCGGGAGGGAAACCACGCCGGGAGAGAGGGCCGCCGGGGAAGGAGGTGCGCTGGGTGAGGGCGACGGGGGCGACTGGAGGCGCGACCGTCGAGGGGTGAGGGCGCCTGCTGGGGTGAAGGCGGCAGAAGGGGAGCTCGGGGCTAGAGCAGCGGGAGCGCGCGGGAGGCGCCGAGCGAGGGTGGCCGGGAGGCGTCGGAGGCGCGGGAGCAGCGGGAGGCGCCGGGCGAGGGAGCTGAGACGGGAGTGCGCTGGGGTGGAACCCTAACGTGAGCGGGACGTCGGGGAGCCGGGACGCCGGGGAGCCGGGAGCCGCGCCAGGAAGGAGGGCCGCCGGGGAGCCGCGGGAGGGCGATGCGCAGGAAGGAGGGCCGCCGGGTGGAACCCTAGCCGGGAAGGAGGGGAGAGGCGGGGCCGGACAGAACCGGGAATCAGTAGGGAGGGAGGGTCGGGACTAATTTCCCTCTGATACCATGTGGAATAAGGAAACCCACTTACTCTCAAGGTAAGGTGGGGGCCTTCTTTTATAGAATGATACGGCGAAAGATACAAAGAAGTATTTCGATGTGGGACTCGAAAATACCCATAATAATAAAAAGAGGGTTTAACACAGCATATTCTCTTCCACTTTTCAACATGACAACCTTCAACTCTTTTCTCAGGTTAACCTCCATGTTATTCTGTAGAGTCCCTTATTTTCATTTATTTAATTGGGATGCTAGATGCCTTTTATTTCCAAATTTCTTATCAACGTCCCTTGATTCTTGAAAGTCATGAACTATTCCAATGAAAAGTCTTTCTGATTTTGAAAAATATGTTACTACTATTTTGGGAAGTTATAAAATTCTGGATCTCATTGTCTTGGTTGATAAGCTTGACCGCTCCGTCCATAGTTCTTATGACCTCCATCCTTGATTGAAATTTCACCGCCAATTAAAACCAATGAAATTAGTATCTTCCATAGGCAAGTCATTACCTATACCTTTCTGTAATGACATGAGTGTGTCCAATTTCTCTGCGAGTGAATCCATCAATCATGAATGCATCAGTATCTATTACCTACTCCTATTCTTTCATAGGCAAATTATTACCTACTATTTTTTCATAATTTCTCTGATTTCCAGTGAAAGCTATTGATAGTCATTTCATCCAACAGTTCACAAGATTCCTATGCTTTATCATCGACGATCCTTCTACAACAACATCAATAATGTATCTATTACTTTGAGACAATCATTTATAAAATGTTTTAATTAGCAACCATATCTCTAATGCATGATGTCAACACTTTCTCAACAATTATTTGAATCTATCACAAGCTTCATAAATTGTCTCAATTTCATATTTATTAAAATTCAAGATATCAACATGAGGATTCATTGATTTTTACAGAGGAAAATATTTTGTTAAGAAGCGCCTTACCATCTCATCCCATGTAGTAATGGAATGTGGTGTCTTTGAATCCACTCTTTAGATTTATCTTTCAATGGAAATATAAAAATCCTTATCATTACCCTATCACATAAAACTCATTTCATTGAAAAGTATCACAAAATTTAAGAAAACTTTCGAATTGTTCATTTAGATCTTCATGTGACAATCCATCCAATTGAATGCTATTTTGTAACATTTGAATGATTGTTGTTGGGTTTATATGAACATTTTTGGAAGTGAACAGAGGTGCTAGAATGCCAAGCCTCACTCCTTTAGTTGAGGGTAAATCACACTCCATTAATCTTATTTGGTGCTTCTGTTCTTTGAACCACCTGAATGCAATCTTGATTTTGTCAAATTTTAGCCTATGTTTACTTCTCTTCTTGCCTTATGAAATGTTATATCAATCTTTAGATCAAAAGGGAAAAAAAAAAATTCATTCCTGAATAAATGTTTCTTTCTCGAGTTGAGGGATCATGTGTCAATTGATTCTGAAATGACAATAAATATTCCAAGGCACGGTAAGGAACAAGAAACAAAAGCAAAAAACAAGATAAAAGAAAAGACCTATCCTAATCTACTAAGCCTTAACCTCCTCCAAGTTCAGCTATTTCTTGATAATGCTGCCAAACTTTTGGCATAGGTGCGGTGTCATTAGACTACACATCCAAATTAGAAGTTTATAAATCCTTATTAACACAGCGTAAACTTTAAATGAGATGAGAGTGCTAAGTGCGCAATTTACAAATTCAGATTGAGTATATCTTTTAAGTATTAATGAATTGAGAATTGATTATTGTTAAAATGGAGGATCAAGTAACTCAATATCCAAGATGTCTCTTAAGAGAGGTCTTGGAGTTTATATATAATGAATGATGTTGGAGTCTGCATCCCACATCGGACTTGAGGTCCGGTGTGGTCTTTATTATTCATTATAAATACACCCCAAGGGCTCCTTTAGAGAGCACACCTTGGGGGTTCGGTCTCTCTTATTTTCACCCTCTACATGGTATCAGAGGGATTTACCCCCGACCCTCCCTCCTCCTGGTTTTTTTTTTCTCCCTTCGTATAGGGTTTCCCCGTCCGGGGGGCGGCGGCTCCAATCCAAATAGCCGCCGCCCCCCCCCCCCTCCCTCCGTGACTCCATCCGACGCGACCCCTCCTTCCCGGTGATCTCCCGTCGGCCTTCTCTGCGCGCAGCCCTCCCGACGGCCTCTCCCTCCCGGTGATCTCCCCCTGCTCCGCCGCAGTCCCGGCGCCGGCCCCGCGGCGACGGCTCCTCTCCCGGCGGATCGCTGCTGCCCTCCTTCGGCTTCCCGCCTCTGTGCCGGCTTCCTCCCCAGGCGGACCTCAGGTGCGCTCGCCCGCGCCTCTCCGTCGCGCTCACCCCTGCCGTCGCGCTCGCCCCTGCCGTCGCGCTCGCCCGCTGCTCTCCGGCGTCCAGACCCGACGACCTCGGCGCGACTCTCTGCGCGACGGCCCGGTCCTGACGCGACTCCTCCTCTGCGCATCCCGTCGGCCCGCCCTTCCCGGCGGCCACCTCTCCTCCCGGCAGGCCCTCCCTCCCGGCGCACCTCTCCTCCCGGCGGTCGTCCCTCCCGCTACGCCTCCACCTCCCGGCGGGCCTCCCTCCAGGCGCGGCACCTCGCCCAGCGGGCCTTCGCCCGGCGCTCGGCGTCCGCCATCCTCCCGCGGTGCGCCCTCGTCCTAGCAAGCCTTCGTCCGGCGCCCGCGCCCTCGCCCTCGCGGCTCCCTCGCCCCGACGGCGCCCTCGCTCTCGCCGCCAGATCCCGCAGCGCCTTCTGCCGGTCATCCCTCCCGAGCGGCAGCCTCCCGTCTGGCGCACTCCCTTCTCCCAAGCGCGACCCTCCCTCATCCAGCGGCCACCCTGCCCCGACGGCGCTCCTCCCGCAGCATCTCTCTCCAGGCGGCCCTCTCTCTCGCCGCCCTTCTCCTCGCGGCGCACTCGCCCAGCGGCTTGCGGCTCCCATGCCTCCCGGCACTCCGGGCTCTTTTTTTTTTTTAACCACGCCGGCGGCCTCCTCCGGCTTCCAGCGCCGCCTCCCGGCCTCCTGCTCCATCGCCGACAGATTTCTCTCCCTGCCAACTCCTCCGACAGCCGGCCTCCATCCATCCCGGCCCTCCCAGCAGGCGGCTCTTCGCTCCAGCGCAACGGCCCCATCCCAGCGGGTCCCTGCTCGATAAAGATGATATGATACCCAAAGTCCGATGTGGGACTCGACACAACTTAACCTCTAACACTCCCCCTCAAACTAGGTTTACCTAGCTTGGATACATAAGAAAACAAAAAATAAACATATCTGAAACTCTTAATACCCCCCTCAAGTTGGACATGCCCAGCTTGAATACATAAAAAAAGACTAAAAAGAAAAAGCATTCTCTTATGCACTTTGCACTGCCCACTGTTTGGCTCCACCTCTTGCGTTCCCACCCATGACTGGGAAAGAAAAGATGACCAACATAGATCTCTCATGCTCCCTTGTTGAGGACGACCCTTGCTTCAAGATACCGAATGAAACGACGACCGAAAAACAGTCTCAAAACGGTTGGGTGAAGCGGTGCTCGACTAGCGAACCCAAAAGGCCGGGTGATATGACACCTGACTAGCGGACCCAAAAGGCCAAGGTGAAATGACATTCGACTAGCGGACCCTAAAATGCTGAGGTGAAACGACATCCGTTTTTGAGGATTCTAAATTCTAATTGACAACAAAGTTGTGAAGAAAAGCAGGAAGCAACAGAGAACCTGATAGAGACAAAGAAGTCATTTTGCAACAGGATATATGCGAGCAATGAGCATATTTGAAGACGTCGATCAGGAAGGGGTGACATTGGGTTGTGCACGCGTGCGATCGCTTTGCACGGTGACGCTGGTGTGGATTGCGATCTCCCGAACAATTGATTCATGTAAAAGCTGATTCTTATAAGCTTTCTAGCTTCGGCACGTGGAGAAATGCGGTTGGTGGTGCGAAATCTTGAAGTAGGCAGCGGTAGAGATGTAGATCCGGATGGTAAGACAGATGATTCAAATGCAATGACGAGCGATGGGGCAACGCGTCATCTGGATTTCAGATCCGATGCTTTCATGGTTGTGCAGTTGAATCGTCTCAAATTCCATCCGATCAATTATCGCTTTCCCACCCTGCTCTCTAAGAGGCTGTCGATCTGCTTTCCTTGACGCTGCGGGCACCGTCTTGAGCCCGAGGCCGCACATCTCTCCTTCATTCGGTACGACGATGACATGATCGTGTCCAACAACGTGGACAAGTTACCTTGATATGCAGGGCCTGCGTTGTCGTTCTTGTCTCACAGGCGCCATCACCTCCGACCTCGTCAGAAGATACCGATCAATATGAAGGAGGATCAGAGATGTTCCTTTGGCGCCGCTGGAGGAGGCTGTCGCACAAGGAAGGCGACATGCAGGAGGCCGTCGCACAGGGGACTTTGGGCGGAAGGGGACCGTCGGGAGGGTGGGGTGGGGGGTCGTAGGGGTTGTTTCTCCGAGAGAAACAACAGGGGAGGAAGGGCTCAGTTTAGGGAACCTTCTATGATATCATGTTAAAATGGAGGATCAAGTAACCTAATACCCAAGATGCTTCTTAAGAGAAGCATTGAAGTTTATTTATAATGAATGCTAAAGATGACATGATACCCAAAGTCCGATGTGGGGCTCAATACAAATTAACCTAACAATTATTATTGAAATTAAGTCCAAACCAATACTTGGTCAAATATATGTTATCCAATTATTAAATCAATCTACTCTTTGATATATATAATAAATCAATTCAAAGCGCATGTGATCCAATTCAATCAATGACCGTGAAGAAATTAAACAACATTATTCAAATGTTAAAAAGTAATTCCCATTTGAAATTTAATTTTTCATGGGAGTCTAAACATGAATTTAAGAATTAAAATACGAACAGTTGAATACAAATCAAATCTAAATAATAAAATATTTAGGTCCTACATCAATCCTATATCCTTTAATTACATTCTCGACATAAGAAGAATCATTCTCCCTTGGTGATTATACAAATGAATTTATGAGAATTCACCAAGAATAATTATGAAAGATCTCATTGGTTCTTCAAAAAATCTTTTAAAAAGGTTCTTTGAGATCTCCTCTAAAGTCTTCTAGCAGTTCCCTAAGTGACCCATCTAGTTCTCCTGAAACTTTTTTCCAAGCGAGGCACTTAATTTTAATTTTTTTTTATCTTGCAGAAGACCATGACGTGGAATGTATAACAGCATGGATTTAATATATACAAAAATGCACAATAGATCACACTCGACATCAATTCATATATGCATTTTTTAAAATAATGACTTGGTGGAGAAACCACGCCCCCTATTTTTTCCCAATGAAACAATAACATGCTCATTCTCTTCAAAACCATGAGCTGTCGACCATGACCTAAAACTTAACTGTCATTCTATTTTTAAATACATGATGGTGAGATAGTCTTCCCTATGGCAATTTCTGCTCAGTTCTATGTGGCAACAACTCTGCAATTTCACCCCGAAAAATAAATGGCTGAGAGGACCGGTTTTGTGATATACAAAATACTGAGGGGTTGGGGGCGCACCTTTTTTGCTCAACTCTTCTTCACAATTCCTCTGCAGAATAATAGTCTGTAACTCAAGAACCCAACTTCAAGCCTTCCTTCAATCTTTTCTTCTTAATATCCTCAACATCAACCAATATATATTTTGCGTTTCTCAAGCCTGTTAATATCACAAGGATATGACTTCTTTCAATATCTTCTTCACAAAGACATCATTATAAATTTTCCATGGAACTCAAATGCTTCAACCATCTTTTGCCTTCAAAATGAATGGCTCACCAAAACTCCAGAGGCAAGATCTCTTGTTTGTCATATGGGAAGTGACACACAACTTCAAACCAACTTCCAAGATACGTTCTTGAATCTTCATTGACTTAGTATAAATAGACACCTTCTCGGGAACTCTTCTACACAACATGCTTGCGTTCACCTTCCAACTTTCAAGCACTTCACTCCAATTCTCTTTCATCAACATATTGACATCAAGCTTCATAGATACTCCATGACCATTGACAACAAATGCAACGCATTCAAGGTGGGTTCAACAAACCCCCCTTTGTATTTGTTGTCAATACCCTCTAAAATGATATGTCAATGTGTATTCTTTATTTCTCACTTAATCATCTTTTTTTTCTCCCCCCAATTCTCATCAACTTCTCATTTTCTTCTCTCCCCCTTATTGACAAGAAATACAAAGAGTATGAGAGAAGATGGTATCAATTCATACTTAAACAATGTGCCATCAACCATTCCACTCCAAGTCTATGTGATTCATACTCGGTGTTTAAAACATGGGAGTTTGATTCAAGGGAGAATGACAGTTACAGACCAAAGGAGAGGGATAATTCGGGTTAAGGACCAAATATTTAGGAAATACCAAAGGGAGACCTCCGATTATTAGACCGGGTATCCAAATGACGATTATACCCTTAAAAATTCCCCCTATTACGGCTCTCGCTGCTCCCCGTCGCACTTAGCTCGCGCCGTCACCCTCTCCCTCCTCGTCGTACGTCTCTCCTGAAAACCCTAGTTTGGCGTCACCTCCTCCGTGCCACCACCCTAATCTTTCACGGTCGCGGCGTCGCCCTCAGCTCCCGCGGTGTCGTCGTCCTCTCCCAAAAACCGTAGCCCGTTGTTGCCTCCTCCCACGCACTGCTCCCGCCACGCATCCACTCCTGCGCGCTGCTCCCGCCACGCATCCACTCCCGCGCGCTGCTCTCGCCACGCATCTTCTCCGGCGACCGTCTAGCAGGCGCATCTTCTCCCAGTCTCCCCCGAGTTGTCTCCACTTTTAGCAACATTCTATCAGTGTTCCCCTTCTCCCAGTGCCAAGAAAGTATTTTTTGGTCGATTTATTTTGTTAATGGATGTAAATATAAACTGAGAATGAGTTTTAGGATCTTATATTCATTAATGTTGTAGGTTGATTGACAGAAGACGATGTCAAATTATTTGCAAGAAGAAATGTTTTGTTATTTTCATTTTGATGGAACACTTGTTAATGATTCACAAGAAAAAATGCATTGTGAAGGTGGAAGATCGATGAGTAGAGTGCTAATAGAAGGAATTTCATTTGATGAAATATCAAGATTGCCATCGTCGATTTTTAAGTGTGACGTGTCATCATTAGATTTAAAATACATGTTAAAGTTTGACAATGGTACGTTTTTAGACCTTATAGATGATGAAGGAGTTGAGCAGTTGTTCAGATTCAATGACAGTTTTGCTCATGTCTACATTATTTTGAGGTTGGATGAATGCTTGCAATCGACAGTGGATGTAGATCAAAGGTAATGACATGTCAAAATTGTTTATATTAATATTTTGTCCACATGTTATGTATTTACATTTGATATTTAATTTGTAGTGTTGAATTAGTTGGTGGGAATTCAGAACAAAGTTTATCAGCCGATAGTGATCTTCAAATGCTACCTTGTGCAATTAGTAGTGTTCCATGTTTGATCCCAGAGTTAAATACTTCAAAGTGGAATGAATTATTGGTGGATGTTGGCCATATTTTTCCTTCGGCCAAAGCACTGAGGGTGATGATTTTCAAGTACAGCATTGCACATGGGTTTGACTATGAATATGTCAGGAATAGTCCTCAAAAGATTATTGCAAAATGCAAAGTTGAGAGTTGTATGTGGAAGTTAAGAGCATATGACTTGGGGAACTCGACTCCATTTCTTTGTGTTAAAACTTTTCAAAATGCTCATATGCACTCAGCCTAAGATAGACTAGCAATTAGTCACAAATCAAGGACATTATTAGTGTCATATATCATTTCTGATGAGGTGAAGTCTAATGTTGAAAAATCTGCCAATGAAATCAAAGCTGACTTGTACAGAGAATATGGTATATCACTTACATACTGTCAAGTGTTAAGAGCCAAAGAAAAAGCAGTTGGTGGAATATATGGGGTTCCAGAGCAGTCATATATGTTAATCCCCTGGATATGCAATAGACTAATGGAAGTTGATCCGGAAACAATAGTGAAGTGGGTATCGTCATAAAATGGTAGATTTGAAAGATTCTTCATTGCATATGGGTGTTGCATAAATGATTTCTTATTAGGCAGTCGATCTGTGTTGTTTGTGGATGAGTGTCACCTTAGTGGTCCTTACAAAGGTACCTTGTTGGCAGCGTCAACATATGATGCATATGACAACCTTTTTCCATTGACATATTCAATTGTTAGGGGTGAAACATATGATGATTGGACATGGTTTTTAAACAACATAAAAGAAATTACAGGTTCTACTCAACTGTTTATTGTATCTGATCGACATAATGCAATTACAGCTGCGGTTAAAACAGTTTTTTTGTGGAGATAAACATGCATATTGTTACTGTCATGTGAAAGAAAATTTTAGCTCTGAAATTACAAGATTATGTAAGGGAATGGGAAGAGGAACTAAGGAAAGTGCATTGAAATTATTGGATGCCATTGCTTATTCTCGGTTAGACTGTGATTTCAATGTTGCTATGAAGAATTTGACAAGCTTTTGTCTAGAATTGTCAAGATGGGTTGAAAAGGATAGTGATGTTGATAGGTGAGAA
Organism: Viscum album; assembly: GCA_963277665.1. NCBI lineage: Eukaryota > Viridiplantae > Streptophyta > Magnoliopsida > Santalales > Viscaceae > Viscum > Viscum album. The sequence goes on from OY728157.1 coordinate 295,091,400, forward strand.
ATTTCTCGATTTCCACACCGTCAATGGGATCATATTACAACGAATTTAGACGAATCATTCAATGCATGGATTGTGAAGCAGAGGAGACAAAATATCCGTGTGTTGATTAATGAACTTCATGATAAATTGAGTAAGAAATTTTTTACCACCAAGGAAGACATGAAAAAGTAGAGGAATGGAGTTGGTCCCAATATGGAGGCAAAATTGAAAATGAATGTGTTAAGGGCTGAAACTTTGATAGTAGAGCAATATGGACATAATGTTTTCTTAGTTCGGACTGGTAATGTGGATATCACTGTACAACTAGGCAGTCGGGAATGCACTTATCAAGCATGGAAAATGAGTGAGATCCCTTGTGCTCATGCATGTGCAACAATAAGAAAAGTACATGGTAACCTGTACAGATATATAGAAGATTGTTATCTGCTCAACACCCAACATAAGCTTTATCTTGGAGTTATGAATCCGGTTGAGACCAACGACATGACACATTTGAATGCATTGACATATAATGATTATATGGATGAAACTTTTTTGCAAGTACCGAAGACTTTTCGTCCTCCCGGTAGACCATCTCGTAATCGTATTGAGTCTCAATTTCAAAATAAGAAGTTGTATCATTGTTCTTGTTGTAAAGAAGTTGGTCACACACGAAAAAAGTGTATAAATCCCAATCCAACTTGATGTAGCAATTTTGAAAGGGTGATGTTTTTTGTACATGTTGCCGAATATGTTTCGAAACAAGGGCATTTTAGAGCGAGCAAAGAGGTAAATGTTAAGAGGAAAGAAATATGTTTTTTTTATGGAGTTTTGGTGTTTAAGCCCCATGAATTCTTTTTAATTTTTTTCATGTGTCACTTACAATGACGTTGAGCTTTGAAAAATCGCTGGTGTTTATAATGTAATTGATGCATTGTGGAAGGTGTATGACATTCTAACATATTAATCATTTCAACATGTTTAGATGGTATAAATTACAGATTTTAACAGTGACTTCTCAGGTTTTAACGCGGATGCTCCAGATTTTAACAGATCTGCTGCAGGTTTTTTGATTTGGTTTTCATGAAAAGTGAAACAACAGTCTGTGAATTTTACATATAGATTGTAACACTTTTTTTACAATTTAATGTGTTGATATATACGAACGAAATGGTGGAAACGTATTTGCTTCCACGGAAGAGTTGTCTTCATCATTGTAAAGATGTTGGCGACGCACGAGAAGGTGTAGAAATCCCAATCCAAGTTTACGTATGCTGCCGAATATGTTTCGAAACAAGGGCATGTTAGAGCGGACAATGATGTAAATGTTAAGAGGAAAGAAATATGTTTTTTTGTGGAGTTTTTGTGTTTAAGCCCCATGAATTCTTCTTAATTTTGGTCATGTGTCACTTACAATGATGTTGAACTTTGAAAAATCGATGGTGTTTATAATGTAATTGATGCATTGTGGAAGGTGTATGACATTCTAACATATTAATCATTTCAACATGTTTAGATGGTATAAATTACAGATTTTAACAGTGACTTCCACTACTAGAAAAGGGGGCATTGGAGCCCCCCAGACTCGGGCGACCGCCATTGGCGGTCGCTATAGGTCAGCATTAGCGACCGCCAATGGCGGTCGCTAAGCTGAATAAAAAATTTCGGGGGGTTTCTGCGCCCCCCCCCCCCCCGCGCACTCTCCTCTCCCTCGATCCCTCGCCCTAACCCTCCCTCGCCGCCCTCCCTCGCGCCGCCCTCCCCTCCCCCGCCGCCCGGCCTCCCCCGCCGCCCGGCCTCCCCCGCCGCCCGGCCTCCCCCGCCGCCCGGCCTCCCCCGCCGCCCGGCCTCCCCCGCCGCCCGGCCTCCCCCGCCGCCCGGCCTCCCCCGCCGCCCGGCCTCCCCCGCCGCCCGGCCTCCCCCGCCGCCCGCCCTCCCCCGCCGCCCGCCCTCCCCGGCCGCCTGGCCTCCCCCGCCGCCTGCCATCCGCCCTCCGGCCGCCGCCCTCCGCCCTCGGGCCTCCGGCCGCCGCCCTCGGGCCTCCGGCCGCCGCCCTCCGGCCTCCGGCCGCCGCCCTCCGGCCTCTCGGCCCTCCCCCCCACCCCGGACGGCACCCGCACCCCGGACAGCCCCCGGCGCGCACTCCGGACCGCCCCCCGCACCCCGGACGCCTCCCCGCACCGCGGACAGCACCCCCCCGCGCACTCCGGACCGCCCCCCGCACCCCGGACGCCTCCCCGCACCCCGGACAGCCCCCCCCCTGCACTCGGACACCCCCCTCCGAACCCGGACAGCCCCCCCGCACCCCGGACAGCCCCCCCCCCCCCCCCCCCCCCCCGCACTCGGACACCCCCCCTCCGAACCCGGACAGCCCCCCCGCACCCCGGACAGGCCCCCCGCACCCCGGACACCCCACCCCGCACCCCCGACAGCCCCCCTGCACCCCAGACAGCCCCCCCTCCCCCGCACCCCGGACACCCCCGCACCCCGAATACCCCTGCCCGCACCCCTGACAGGCCCCCGACACCCCAGACACCCCTCCCCGCACCTCGGAAGGCCCCCTCCGACCCCGGACACCCCCCCCCTCGCTGCGCGTCCCCCGTCCCCTCACCGCCTCCTCTCCTCCAGCTCCCCGCCGCCGCCGCCGCCCGTCCCCTCCCTTGCCGCACCGCCTTTGGCTCCGGCTCCCCTTCGCTGCCTCCTC